>JANFCV010000081.1:0-690000 GCA_024500475.1 Phthorimaea operculella
TCGTTATCAGTTGTTGCAGCAAATGACTCAAAACTTTTGGAAGCGTTGGTGCTTGAGGTACTTGCACATTCTGCAGTAGAGTGGACCAGACAGGACTGGGCCTGCATTGGGGATCTCGTTCTGATTAAAGGATGCCAACTTCACTGCCACTGCGTTGGCGCTTGGGCGCATTCTCCACCTGTTTCCGGTAGTGATGGCACTCCTCGATTTTGAAATTTCAGGTGGGATTCAGTTCTTACAGCGAGCAGTAGCTACATTATCACGCCTGCCATGCCAGAGCGGACCGATGGGTCGGTCGGGCGGTGAATGTTTAGTTTCGTATCAAATGGGCGCGCGGCGCTGGCGACACTGTTCGTCATTGTCTTACTCGTCTGTGACGTGCGCTCGCATCGTTGATGCGAATTTTAATTATAAATGGTGTAATTTAGTGTGCTTTCGGTTTTCTCGTGGTTTCCTGTTCGGTGGGAAGTGAACCAAGTGGATTTGGTTCCGGCGCTTTGATTGAGAGTCACGCGGCCGCCGGCAAAATATAACCTCACTTTTCGTTCCTTTCGCGTCGTGGCTGCCGATAGCTACATATTTTTAATTGTTTTCTTGATTGGAGCCAACAGGGCCGATTTCTCATTCGGAGAAAATCTTTTAGTCATTTGTGTTAAAGCATTATTTGATGTCGAACTATGAACAATAGTGAACCAAGTGCTTGTGAAAACTAAGCTGTGAATCTGCGACTGATTGACGGGACGGGGTGCACACGAGCTGGTGTCCGGGTGCAGTAAAGTCTAGTACCTAAATTCCAATCCAAAATGTCTTCCTCCAAACCTGATACCTTTTTTCCTGTCAAAAACTAGACTTACAAGAAACGGCGGCGTCATGGTTCGCACGGTAAGCAATTCGCTGCTAGGCCCTGTTTAAGTAGACTGGAAACAAGAATTTCTCGGCGGAAACTTTCGGAACAAAATTCTCATTAAATTTATTTTATTTAGCTATAGTAAAGAGCAAGAGCACTACGAATCGTAGTCAAATGTTGTTCCGAGGCTGATCGACCATTTAGTTTTAGATTTTAAGATAACTTTAACTTGCTTCCACTGCGCTAAGATCAGCTTCGGAATCAAACAGTCACCTTCTGACAACCATTTCTCACACCTCTGACATCAGAGTTACATACCTCTGACATAGTTGAGTGGTCCTGTCCAGTCACACGCTCGCGAGCTGGCCCACTTGCCTTCACCGTCTTTAGTCATCTTCTGACAACCATTTCTCACACCTCTGACATCAGAGTTACATACCTCTGACATAGTTGAGCGGTCCTGTCCAGTCGCACGCTCGTGAGCTGGCCCACTTGCCTTCGCCGTCCTTTAGTTCACCTTCTGCCAACCATTGCTCGGGGAAGTTGGGCCACTGTAATCAGAGAAATTCGAACTTCCTTCAATCCTTCTAGCAACACGAACTTTTGGAAGACCCTGTTGCTCGAAGTTTATAGCATTATCTAGGTGCAGTTTCTGTCGGAAGAGCTTAAAAGGTAGTACGATATTTTGTCAGTCAGAACAAATCAGTTAAGTCAAGCCTTGGCCTCGGGGGGAAGGGTGAATAAGAAAAGGAGGGGGAATTTTTGCTCATCAACAACTATAAGTAGGTAAGTGTATCGGCTACCTGTATGAAATGTAAGACTCGATTGCAAAACGCAGCGGGCGGGTACTGCCAGTAGAGGTTGGGATGTGGCGCGCCTATTACAACCAGCTTGCTGATTATACCTAATCCTGTGACTATGAAATGTAAGACTATTTAATAATACCTGTATGAAATGTAAGACTCGGTTGCAGAAGGCAGCGGGCGGGTACTGCCAGTAGAGGTTGGGATGTGGCGCGCCTATTACAACCAGCTTGCTGACGATACCTAATCCTGTGACTATGAAATGTAAGACTATTTAATAATACCTGTATGAAATGTAAGACTCTATTGCAGAACGCGCCTATTACAACCAGCTTGCTGACGATACCTAATCCTGTGACTATGAAATGTAAGACTATTTAATAATACCTGTATGAAATGTAAGACTCTATTGCAGAACGCAGCGGGCGGGTACTGCCAGTAGAGGTTGGGATGTGGCGCGCCTAACTGTATGAAATGTAAGACTGTTTAATAATACCTGTATGAAATGTAAGACTCTGTTGCAGAAGGCAGCGGGCGGGTACTGCCAGTAGAGGTTCGGATGTGGCGCGCCTATTACAACCAGCTTGCTGATCATACGTCCATAACTATGAGCTAAGTACCTACCTGTATGAAATGTAAGACTGTTTCATAATACCTGTATAAAATGTAAGACTCTATTACAGAAGGCAGCGGGCGGGTACTGCCAGTAGAGGTTGGGATGTGGCGCGCCTATTACAACCAGCTTGTTGATCATACCTTATCCTGTGACTATGAAATGTAAGACTGTTTCATAATACCTGTATGAAATGTAAGACTCTATTGCAGAAGGCAGCGGGCGAGTACTGCCAGTAGAGGTTGGGATGTGGCGCGCCTATTACCAGCTTGCTGATCATACCTAATCCTGTAACTATGAAATGTAAGACTGTTTCATAATACCTGTATGAAATGTAAGACTCGATTGCAGAAGGCAGCGGGCGGGTACTGCCAGTAGAGGTTGGGATGTGGCGCGCCTATTACAACCAGCTTGTTGATCATACCTTATCCTGTGACTATGAAATGTAAGACTGTTTCATAATACCTGTATGAAATGTAAGACTCTATTGCAGAAGGCAGCGGGCGGGTACTGCCAGTAGAGGTTGGGATGTGGCGCGCCTATTACCACGCTGGTCATACCTAATCCTGTAACTATGAAATGTAAGACTGTTTCATAATACCTGTATGAAATGTAAGACTCGATTGCAGAAGGCAGTGGGCGGGTACTGCCAGTAGAGGTTGGGATGTGGCGCCTATTACAACCAACTTGCTAATCATACCTAATCCTGTAACTATGAAATGTAAGACTGTTTCATAATACCTGTATGAAATGTAAGACTCGATTGCAAAACGCAGCGGGCGGGTACTGCCAGTAGAGGTTGGGATGTGGCGCGCCTATTACAACCAGGTTGCTGATGATACCTAATCCTGTGACTATGAAATGTAAGACTGTTTAACAATACCTGTATGAAATGTAAGACACGATTACAGAAGGCAGCGGGCGGGTACTGCCAGTAGAGGTTGGGATGTGGCGCGCCTATTACAACCAGCTTGTTGATCATACTTGACTGTGGGCTAAGTTCCTACCTGTATGAAATGTAAGACTGTTTCACAATACCTGTATGAAATGTAAGACTCGATTGCAAAACGCAGCGGGCGGGTACTGCCAGTAGAGGTTGGGATGTGGCGCGCCTAACTGTATTAAATGTAAGACTGTTTCATAATACCTGTATGAAATGTAAGACTCTATTGCAGAAGGCAGCGGGCGGGTACTGCCAGTAAAGGTTGGGATGTGGCGCGCCTAGTACTCGTATCAGCTTGTTGATCATACGGCCTGACTGTGGGCTAAGTTCCTACCTGTATGAAATGTAAGACTGTTTCACAATACCTGTATGAAATGTAAGACTCGATTGCAAAACGCAGCGGGCGGGTACTGCCAGTAGAGGTTGGGATGTGGCGCGCCTAACTGTATTAAATGTAAGACTGTTTCATAATACCTGTATGAAATGTAAGACTCTATTGCAGAAGGCAGCGGGCGAGTACTGCCAGTAGAGGTTGGGATGTGGCGCGCCTATTACCAGCTTGCTGATCATACCTAATCCTGTAACTATGAAATGTAAGACTGTTTCATAATACCTGTATGAAATGTAAGACTCGATTGCAGAAGGCAGTGGGCGGGTACTGCCAGTAGAGGTTGGGATGTGGCGCGCCTATTACAACCAACTTGCTGATCATACCTAATCCTGTAACTATGAAATGTAAGACTGTTTCATAATACCTGTATGAAATGTAAGACTCGGTTGCAGAAGGCAGCGGGCGGGTACTGCCAGTAGAGGTTGGGATGTGGCGCGCCTATTACAACCAGCTTGTTGATCATACCTAATCCTGTGACTATGGAATGTAAGACTGTTTCATAATACCTATGAAATGTAGACTCGGTTGCAGAAGGCAGCGGGCGGGTACTGCCAGTAGGGTTGGGATGTGGCGCGCCTATTACAACCAGCTTGTTGATCACCTAATCCTGGCTATGGAATGTAAGACTGTTTCATAATACCTGTATGAAATGTAAGACTCGGTTGCAGAAGGCGGCGGGCGGGTACTGCCAGTAGAGGTTGGGATGTGGCGCGCCTGTACAACCAGCTTGTTGATCATACCTAATCCTGTGACTATGGAATGTGTCCACAATGGCAGGGGCTCGCGCGGGGCGCGCGGGCGACCGCACCGGCGGCTGCGCCGCTATTACGTCAGACCACACCAAACCATCATAGTGACAACTCGCGCGCAATTTTGCTAAATAAATTTGATTCTAAAACGTTAATCCACCTCTTCTCAAATCCTTTCTTGTACCTTAATCGCATACAAGAAAGTGGCGACCGTGACAGGACGTCGTATTCAAACAAGCTTCGGATAAAGTAACTGAGAACACAAAGGAAGTTTCGCCGGTACAACGTGTTCTGCCGAAAAAGTTCCTGACCGCTTGGACTTTGTACTGTGCAGGAGGCTCGACGTGGCTTGGAAATCAGGGCAGTACTAGTGTTCTTTCTCCTAATTCGATCCCCTTTTATTTGTGTTTCAAGGTGTTACTTGCTCGAAATACGGCATCTTTGCATTACACGGTTATTACCTAAAAATGTTACATTACATTGCTCGATAAGCTCACGACTTTAATATTTGGGCGCTTATCTACCTACGTACGTAGTATTTATCTAATTGATGCATAAATCATCATTAGGTAAAATACGTACCATACAATTGTACCTAATTAGTGCAAACTATTACTTTCCATAAACTTACTGCTACCTGTTCATACGTTAGAATACCTACCTATTCCACTTCATAAACTACCTAATTTCAAAGCATTTTCTTAAAATAAGCTGTATTTCGCACGTTGCTTTACGATCAGTTACTTTACGTGTACATATATCGTATACATAAAGATAACGGTTTTGTGCTATAAATATCGTAAATCACGGCTTATCTGCATAAATAGCATTGCATAATTCGTGAATGATAATATTTCGCTTTCTTAAAGTAAAGCGTATATCATTGCCACTCCATACCTACTTTGCTTTTATGCCGCTTTCATATAAAATCCTTTCATTACCTTTCTTTCAAAACATAAAAGGGTTTTAATTGCCACATCTTATCACAACATATTTTATATTATTAAATTATAAACATCATCTGTTCTCGATCTAGTAGGTATTTAAAATACTTACCTAAGCATAATATTCAAAGTATCGGCCGAACATTCCAGGGTGCGGTTGCTGATCGAACCGCTAACTACGCTTCGCGTGCCAGGGTAGCAAACGGGTGTGCCGTGCGGGCCGCTTGTACCTACCTTGCATTCCTGCGCTCGTCTGCCTACCTACGCGCCGCTCAGCTGTTATTCATCGCAACGGATTCGTACTGGTTTGATGCACATTTACTTTGTTTACTTCATTTATTGGCCTACTTTTTGTTATTAACTTTGTTGTTTATTTGTTTTTCTATACCTAATTTACATAAAAATGGCAGAAGAGACTAAAGAATTTAAAGAACTTATTAGTCAACGTGGTTCAATTAGAGGTCGATTAACGGTTTTATTAAATTTGTTACAATGTTAAAAGAAACTGATATCGGAGAAATTACTAGTTTGCAAATTGATGAATTAAAGCTGCGTGTCATGAAGGTACAGGAGTTGTTTACTGAGTTTGAAAAATGTCAAACAAAAATAGAAATCATGTGTTCCGTTCTTGATACTCAAATACAGGAAGAGAAACAACTGAAAGCAAATTCTATTCGTCTATTGCTAGTGCGCAGGCTTTAATAAAATTACATCCAGATGGTAATTCGCGACGCGAAGAGGGTTGTTCACATAATGATGACTTTAACATAAAACTACCTATCATAAAGTTACCTACCTTTGATGGCAATTACTTCATGTGGCTAGAATACCGCGACACCTTTGAATCTTTAATACATAACCGGGAGGGGATGCCTAACATAAATAAATTTCATTACCTACGTTCTTCATTGGAAGGCAGCGCCGCTCTGGTTATTAAATCAATAGATTTCACGGCCAAAAATTATAACGTAGCCTGAGTTACTTTGTCAACGTTACAATAATAGGAAAGTTCTGACAAATAATCACTTGAAAGCCTTATTCAAAATTGACACTATTACAAAAGAATCACCGAGCTATACGTTACTTAGTTGATGTAGTAACAAAAATTTGAGAGCCTTGTCCAGCCTAGGTGAATCGGTAGATACTTGGGATACTATCATTATATACATGGTGTCCTCAAAATTAGATCCTGTTACTGCGGTAAGTGGGAGGAGCACAGAAACAATTTGACCGATTTACCAGCATTAAGTGAATTCCTTGAATTTTGCGTAACAGAGCCGACGTTCTTGAAACTATGCAGGCTAATCGCTCTGAAAACCTGAAAACAGAAGCGGTCCTCATAATAAAATTAATACACATGAACATAAACATTCTTCTCCATGAACATAAACAGTTTACTAATCATAACAGTAAATTTTCGAAATCTTTTGTTAGCAAACAGCAAAATCAACAGGATTGATGTCGTGCCCTTTGTGCAGTCAGTCTCATAGAATCGTTGATTGCGACGGTTTTAAAGCCCTTTCTCCTGAAAAAGAATGAGTGAAGTCCTAGTTAGCCCTCTGCACAAACTGTCTGCGCAGAGGTCATGATGCGTCCTTTTGTAAATTAGGGACCTGCCGATTATGTAACCTTAAACATAATACCATGCTTCATGAAGATAAAAACCTAATAATAATGATACGAACACCCTCCGGTATCCTTATCTGTACTTACCCGGACAGGTGCTTCTCGGTACTGCTTTAGTGAAGATTACCGATCCTGAAAATAAAAATACTTACATCGCTCGCGCCGTGTTGGACGGAGGAGCCAGTCATCTCGTGACTCAATCGCTGAAAAACAAGATGGGTTTAGTTAGTCGTGATTCCGATACCTTAATTATATCGGGCATAAACAACATGCAACTTCCCATATCAGAGATGTGACGTAAAAATAAGTTCGTTACTAAATACATTTCATACAAACCTAAATTGCCTGGTGGTGTGGAAGTCACTGGTCAATTGCCTAATTTTCCCTTGATGTAGGAAACCTAAACATACCTAACGACATTAAATTTGCTGATCCTAAATTCTTCAACCCGGCGGACGTAGATATTTTGTTGGGTGCTGAAATATTTTACGATCTCTAATACCTGAACAGATTTCGTTGGGTCCTAAAATGCCCATCCTTCAGAACACAGTGTTAGGCTGGATTCTGCCGGTCGTAGCTACGAAAACCTAATGAAGTTCCACGCAAGGTTCATTGTAATTTCACAAAACAAATCCATGACAACCTAACAAAGTTTTGGGAAATCGAAGAACTTCCTTCTTCAAAACTGCAAACCACGTCTGATGAAGAATTTTGTGAGAACATTTCCTTAAAAATACACGCCGTTTAACTAGTGGCAGATTTTCCGTCCTTATGCCTCTGATGGAAACTCCTGAAACTGCACTGGGAGACTCGTACAACCTGGCTGCTAAGCGCTTCTATAATTTAGAAAAAGCTTGATAAAATCCTGAACTTAAAGAAAATATTGTACATTTATAAACGAATACGAAGCCTTAGGTCATCTGACGCGAATTGATAAACCTGAATTGGAAACTACATTCCTCATTTCGCGATTTTTGTGAAGGTAGTGAAACCACTAAAACGCGAGTCGTCTACGACGCAGCTGCCAAAACTGCGTCGAAAAAATCGAATGACATACAGTGTGTAGGACCCGTAGTCCAAGACGACTTATTTAACATTTTGATTCGATTCCGACAGCATAAATTTGTACTAACTGGCGACATACAAATGTATCGCCAGATCGAAATTCAAGAACCACAACGCAATCTGCAATTGATTTTGTGGAGAGATGACGCCTCTAAACCGCTTGAAGTTTTACGGTTAAACACGGTTACTTATGGAACGGCATCAGCGCCTTTTCTAAGTACGCGTTGTCTTTGCAACTTGCCAATGAATGTTTCAGATCCCATTATAGCTGAAATTATCAAAAAGATTTTTACATGGACGATCTACTGACAGGGCAGATAGCGAATCGGACTTAGCTTACATCCTTAAAATGTTGTAGAAACGCTAGATTCCGCCTGTTTTCCACTGCATAAATTTCGTACTAATTGTCCTCAGATATTCTCGGAATCTACCCTCACAAATTCTCTTGACTTAAATAAACATTCGAGTGTGCTAGGTGTGTCATGGTCTCCTGAAACTGACACTCTGAATTTTTCTATCAACATAAATGATAATCCAGACAAAGTCACAAAACGCATAATTTTATCTGAAACTTGCAAAATCTTTGACCCACTTGGATTACTCAGTGCCTGTACTATAACACTGAAAATATTGTTGCAAAGTTGTGGTTGCAAAATTTGAGTTGGGATGAACCCGTCACAGACGACATTAAGAAAATTTGGCAAAAACAAGCCACAATTTGCATACACTACGTTCAGTGTCTGTACCGAGGCACGTGCTACCTTCGACTTACAGCACATGTGAGCTCCATTGCTTCGTTGACGCCTCGCAGGATGCTTACGCCGCGTCTGTATCTGCGGGCAATGAACAATGATCACGTGACAGTTAACCTGCTGTGTGCCAAGACTCGCGTGGCACCACTTAAAACTCTTACCATTCCTCGCCTTGAGCTATCAGCAGCTTTATTGGGTGCTCGTCTAGTAGCAAAGTTTGTGAAGCCCTCCGGTGTCCTATAAACAGAAAAGTCTTTTGGTCTGATTCCACCATCACCTTAGGATGGATAAAAACACAACCTAAAAATCTTAAAACGTTTGTTTGCAACCGCGTGAATGAAATTCATGATCTGACCGAAAGGGATTCTTGGAGGCACGTTCCAACAAATCTTAACCCTGCTGATATGGCATCCCGAGTAGAACCAGGTCAACTCCTTAATTGCTCCATGTGGTGGGAAGGTCCTGATTACCTAAAAATACTGATGAATCAGAATGGCCTGAAAATCCTAATGAAAGAATTATACTACCTGAAATAAAATCTTTACCTAACACAACACACAACTAATCCTAAAGAAGAAGAAAATACAGAATTCGTAAAATTTGAAAAATACTCAAGTTCATTAAAATTAAAAAGAATATTTGCCTATGTACACAGATTTATTTACAACTGTAAAAACAAAAATAATAAATACACTGGAACACTAAAAGAAGACGAACTAAATAAATCACTTACCTTTTTAATAAAATCTGCACAAGTCGATTCATTCAACCCTGAAATAAACCTAATTAAAAATAAAAGACACTTACCTCGTCTCATTTAGCACAGCTGTCCCCATTTCTTGACGAAAACTCCATTTTGCGAGTAGGTGGTCGGCTCGACCACAGTGACTTAAGTTTTGAAAAGAAGCATCCGATACTGCTTGATGGAAAGCATCACTTTACAAAACTGTTGATGCGAGCCGAGCACTTACGTTCACTGCATGCCGGCCCTCAGCTCCTCCTCGCTAGTTTTCGAGATCAGTTTTGGCCTCTGGGAGGGAGGACCCTTGCGCGTAAAGTGGTACGCCAGTGTGTTATATGCACAAGATTTCGAGGCAAAACTATGGAACCAATGATGGGCCAGCTGCCATCCACTAGAGTTACACAAAGTTATCCTTTTCAACTCACTGGTACTGATTTCGCGGGGCCATTCCTAATTTCGTCGAAAATTGGCCGCGGAAATCGCATTTCAAATGTTATATATGCCTATTCATCTGTTTTGCACAAAAGCAGTTCATTTGGAGGTCGTTAGCGATCTTAGTAGCAACGCCTTTCTTTCATGTTTTCGCAGATTTATTTCACGCCGAGGAAAGCCGCATAAAATATTTTGCGATAATGCAACCAATTTCGTAGGTGCCAATAATGAATTAAACAAAGCGTTGCATGCAAGCCTTAATTCGATTTATGACTATACGGCAGAGGAGGGCGTAAACTTCACTTTCAATCCACCTATTCCCTACTTTCGGTGGTTTATGGGAAGCCGGTATTAAAAGCGTAAAGTTTCACTTAAAACGAACAATAGGTAATGCCAGTTTGACGTTCGAGGAGTTGAGTACTTTGCACACAAATAGAAGCTGTCCTCAACTCCCGACCCCTTACTCCTTTATCTTGTAACCCCAACGACTTCTCTATCTCCAGGACACTTCCTGATCGGACGCCCGCTGACGGCATTGCCACTGCCTCCTGCTGCTACGCAAAGAAAATAAAGACACGATACCACCTGATTGAATCCTTAGAGAGAGTTTCTGGAAGAGATGGCATAATGAGTACCTCTCAGAACTCCAAAGAGAACAAAATGGCGCTCGCCTTCCGACCAAATCAAAGAAGGATCGATGGTCGTCTTCAAGGAAGAGAACCTCCCACCCATGAAATGGAGGATAGGACGAGTGCATAGACTATACCCTGGCAAGGATGGTATTTGCCGGGTAGCTGACTTCACCACGTTCAGAGGCATCGAACGACGAGCACTGAACAGAGTGTGCCTTCTGCCACATGAAGATTTCTTGGAAGTAACTTCGAGCCAGGAAGACGACGATGCTGCTGTCTCTTCAGCTTCTTCCAACGGCCCCCCAGGATGTCTACGACCAAGCAGGGGCTCGCGCGGGGGCGCGGGCGGAGGACGCTAGCACCGGCGGCTGCGCCGCTATTACGTCAGACCACACCAAACCATCATAGTGACAACTCGCGCGCAATTTTGCTAAATAAATTGCGATTCTAAAACGTTAATCCACCTCTTCTCTTTTCAAAATCCTTTCTTGTACCTTAATCGCATACAGAATGTAAGACTGTTTCATAATACCTGTATGAAATGTAAGACTCGGTTGCAGAAGGCAGCGGGCGGGTACTGCCAGTAGAGGTTGGGATGTGGCGCGCCTATGACAACCAGCTTGTTGATCATACGTCCATGACTGGGCTAAGTACCTACCTGTATGAAAGGTAAGACTATTTCACAATACCTGTATGAAATGTAAGACTCGATTACAGAACGCAGCGGGCGGGTACTGCCAGTAGAGGTTGGGATGTGGCGCGCCTATTACAAGCTTGCTAATCATACCTAATCCTGTGACTATGAAATGTAAGACTATTTCATAATACCTGTATGAAATGTAAGACTCGATTGCAGAACGCAGCGGGCGGGTACTGCCAGTAGAGGTTGAGATGTGGCGCGCCTATGACAACCAGCTTACTGATCATACTTGACTGTGGGCTAAGTACCTACCTGTATGAAATGTAAGACTGTTTCATAATACCTGTATGAAATGTAAGACTCGATTACAGAAGGCAGCGGGCGGGTACTGCCAGTAGAGGTTGGGATGTGGCGCGCCTATTACAACCAGCTTGCTGACGATACCTAATCCTGTGACTATGAAATGTAAGACTATTTAATAATACCTGTATGAAATGTAAGACTTGATTGCAGAAAGCAGCGGGCGGGTACTGCCAGTAGAGGTTGGGATGTGGCGCGCCTATTACAACCAGCTTGCTAATCATGCCTAATCCTGTGACTATTAATGTAAGATTATTTAATTGGTACCTGTATTTAAGACTGTTTCATAATACTTACTTACCTGTATGAAATGTAACACAGTTTCATAATACCTGTATGAAATGTAAGACACGATTGCAGAAGGCAGCGGGCGGGTCCAGTAGAGGTTGGGATGTGGCGCGCCTATTACAACCAGCTTACGTATCATACCTTATCCTGTGACTATGAAATGTAAGACTGTTTCATAATACCTGTATGAAATGTAAGACTCTATTGCAGAAGGCAGCGGGCGGGTACTGCCAGTAGAGGTTGGGATGTGGCGCGCCTATGACAACCAGCTTGCTGACCATACCTAATCCTGTGACTATGAAATGTAAGACTGTTTCATAATACCTGTATGAAATGTAAGACTCTATTGCAGAAGGCAGCGGGCGGGTACTGCCAGTAGAGGTTGGGATGTGGCGCGCCTATTACAACCAGCTTGCTGATGATACCTAATCCTGTGACTATGACATGTAAGACTGTTTCATAATACCTGTATGAAATGTAAGACTCGATTGCAGAAGGCAGCGGGCGGGTACTGCCAGTAGAGGTTGGGATGTGGCGCGCCTATTACAATCAGCTTACGTATCATACCTTATCCTGTGACTATGAAATGTAAGACTGTTTCATAATACCTGTATGAAATGTAAGACTCGATTACAGAAGGCAGCGGGCGGGTACTGCCAGTAGAGGTTGGGATGTGGCGCGCCTATGACAACCAGCTTGCTGACCATACCTAATCCTGTGACTATGAAATGTAAGACTGTTTCATAATACCTGTATGAAATGTAAGACTCTATTGCAGAAGGCAGCGGGCGGGTACTGCCAGTAGAGGTTGGGATGTGGCGCGATTATTACAACTACCTCATCATATTCCAATGACACTGGGCTAAGTGCCTACCTGTATTAAATGTAAGACTGTTTCATAATACCTGTATGAAATGTAAGGCTCTATTGCAGAAAGCAGCGGGCGGGTACTGCCAGTAGAGGTTGGGATGTGGCGCGCCTATCACAACCGGCTTGCTGAACATACCTAATCCTGTGACTATGAAATGGACGTAGTTTAGCAGAAAGGACTCAATCCACAAAATTGTCAAAAATGAACTAGTGTTACCAAAGTGGTCTATTAGGTCAGGTCTTTCATTCAGCAGAACAGACTTACGAAAACACAAGCCAAAGGTAGAGTTTTATATACAAGGGACCAATCCACACAATGAGGAGTCAATCTTTTTTATCAACAATAAGGACCTAAACTTCTTGACTCCTTTTTTATTAATTCAGTTGCTATGAATGAGTAAAATTTAAAATATAGCTAAAAAGACTCAAACTGTTTGAGTCGTTTTAGATAAAATATTCTTAGTAAAAACAGTCGAATTTTTATTCATCAAAAACGACTCAACCCATAGGTCATTTCTCATTAATTGTGTATGGTCTAAACTGACCGGGATTTATTCAGCTGAAAGGACTCAAACTATCTAGGTCATTTCTGATCAATTTAAACTGGAATATACGGGAAACTTCCAATTTATCTGAAAAAACTCATCATCATCATCATATCAGCCATAGGACGTCCACTGCTGAACATAGGCCTCCCCTAAATATTTTCACCTTGTCCGATTAGAAGCGGCCTGCATCCAGCATTTCCCCGCGGACTTGACCAGATCGTCTGTCCATCTCGCGGGGGGCCGCCCACGCTGCGCCTGTCGGTACGTGGTCTCCTCTCGAGAACTCTCCTGCTCCACCGATTATCAGTCCTTCGAGCAATGTGGTCTGCCCATTGCCACTTCAGCTTACTGACTCTCTTAGCTATGTCAGTTACCGGTTCGTCTACGGATCTCGTTTCTGATTCGATCACGTAGGGAAACACCGAGCATAGCTCTCTCCATAGCTCGCTGAGTGACTCCTAGTCTATTTAGGAAGCCGACAGTTAGAGACCACGTCTCGGCACCGTAGGTCATCACTGGCATAATGACACACTGTTCAAACACTTTCGTCTTGAGACACTGAGGAATTTTGGACGTGAAGACGCTGCGTAACTTCCCGAATGCTGCCCAGCCGAGCTGGATTCGCCGAGTGACCTCCTTCTCAAAGTTAGATCTTCTTATGTGGAATGTTTGTTCTAGATAGACGTATTTGTCCACCACTTCGAGTATCGAGTTCCCTACCGATATTGGGTTGGGCGCTACATGAGAGTTGGCCATGACTTTCGTCTTGTCCATATTCATCTTGACTCCCACTTGTTGGGAAACCCGATTGAGGTCCTGTAGCATTTTGCTGAGGTCTTCGAATGACTCTGCCATGACCACGATATCGTCAGCAAACCGAAGGTGAGTGATGTATTCGCCATTGATATTGATGCCAAGTTTCCCATTCCAGGAGCTTGAAGGCATCTTCCATTGCATTGGTGAAGAGCTTCGGAGATAATACATCTCCTTGTCTTACACCCCTCTGCAATGGAATAGCCGCCGTGGTCTGATCTTGTATTCGAACTGACATTGTGGTGTTTCTATATAAACACTTCAACACTTCGAGTCAATGTGGCACCGCTGTAGAGCCTGCAGCACTACCCACGTCTGGATAGAATCAAAGGCCTTCTCATAGTCCACAAACGCTAAGCATAGTGGCAAATTGTACTCCTCGGTCTTCTGTACAATCTGCCGCAGCGTAAAAATGTGATCTATGGTACTATACCCTTTTCGGAAGCCGGCTTGTTCGGGAGGCTGGAAGTCATCAAACCTGCGAGCCAGACGATTCGTAATAACCCTCGAAAACAGCTTGTAAACATGATTCAGAAGCAAGATGGGCCTATAATTCTTAAGGAGAGTCTTATCACCCTTCTTAAAGAAAAGCACCGCCACGCTTCTGTTCCATGCTTCTGACGTCACACCTTCGAACAAGGCTGAATTAAAGAGCTTCTGAAGGACTTTAAGTACTGGTGTTCCACCCGCTTTCAGTAGCTCTGATGTGATTCCGTCCTCGCCCGGCGCCTTGTTGTTTTTGAGCTGTTTAAGGGCCATCCTAATCTCATACAAGCTGATGTCCGGGATATCTTCGGTATTGTGTCGGGTAAGTTTTGCTCTAGGGTCTGTTGGGCTATTAACAGGTTTTGCAACTGAAGTGTACAGCTGTCCATAGAACCGTTCGATCTCCTCAGTACCTCTGGCCTCATGGACGCTACCCTGCCGTCCTCCGTCTTCAGCTTTGTCAGCTGGCTCTGCCCAATAGACTGGTCCCTGGCGAAACTTTGATGCCCTTGTTTCGCTCAATCGTTTCTTTAATATTTTTAGTATTAAAGTTTCGAATATCGCTCCGCAGGGACTGGCATATCTGTCTGTTGAGCCGCCGATATGACTCCGTGTCATCAGAGGATTGCAGCGTCATAGAACGCCTTTCAGCCATAAGGTTCAGAGTTCGATCGGTTAGTGTTTGAGGTCTATTTTTACGACAGGGCTTAAAGAACTTGGAGCCGACTGTGTGGACAGTTTCCACCAAACTGTTATTGATACCGTCCACGGTATCGAAATCTAGGCAAGCAAAGCGATTTGTAAGTTCCAGTTGGAAGCTTTCCGGGTTTTGAATACGGGTCGCAGATGGTCGGAGCGTAGACTTCACTAGGCGAGACCGTTCTTGTTTGACGTTTATGTTCAATGTGCCTCTGACCATTCGGTCATCGCTTCCGGTTTTAACCCTGTTGATCACGGAGACATCATTGAAAATTTGTCTCTTTGTGGCCATAATGAAGTCTATCTCATTTCTGGTAGAACCGTCGGGGCCCAACCAGGTCCATTTCCTATGAGGCGGCTTTCTGAAGAACGAGTTCATCATGTAGAGTTCCTCCTTCTCCAGGAACTCGGCCAGCCTCTGGCCCTCGGATTCCGATCTCCATATCCAAATGGCCCCACCCCAACTCATCACCGCTTCTCTCGCCCAACTTTGCGTTGAAGTCCCCATTACAACACTGTAGTGCGACTTTGAAGCATGTATGGCTTGTGAGATGGCCTCATACAAAACTTCTACTTCATCGTCAGGGTGTTTCGAGGTCGGTGCGTAAACCTGTATGACCTTCAGCGAATATCTTTTAGATATTCTGAGTATCAGGTACGCCACCCTGCTTGATATGCTTGTAATAGAGATGATATTGTTGACGAGGACTTGTGCACGACCCGACACCACCTTGGGACTGTTGATCGACCTCCCGGTAATAGAACAGGTGACCGGATTTGGGGATATCGTGTCCTCCCTCTCTTCGGACTTCAGATAACCCTATGATATCCCAGTTCAGCCTGCCTATCTCTTCTTCCAGCTCGGCGAGGTTTTCGTCGGTCCTTAAAGTGCGCGTGTTGTATGTCATCTGTGATAATCTACGTCGGTTGTCCGTGGGTGCGTTTGCTTTGGTCGTTTGACGGAGGATCGCCGCCCGGGGATTCTTAGCACCCCTGGTTCCAGTGCTTGGCCGGCGCCCGTCAACGCCAGTTCTGCAACTGGAGCCGCCGGGAACTTGGGGACATGGTTTGACTTGTACTGCCATGTTTATTTAGGGGGGTTAGATCGTCACCCGTCACGCTGATCCAGTGCGAAAAACGAAGCAGATTCTGTTAAAAAAAGATGAACCATATAATTTTTTTATGAAAGGCTTTGATGAAGAGTTTGAAGAGCTAGATATTGGGAAAAAAATAAAAGGGAAAACATTGCCACCAATAAAAAAAAAAAGATTTTACTTTACTTTGGCCTAGTGGAAAAGAAATAGCACAAGCTAAATTAAATGACTTAAAGACTATGTTTCATCTGATACCGAAAGATTGTTTAAATTTTTATGAATCCCTTAAGGGTAATAGCAATATAGTGGATGATGTGGATGGTTTCGGAGGTGAGCCTGATTTTGAAACGTCAGGATTATGAAGATAATTGTTAAGTAAACTTTTTCTACTATATGCTTTTGATCTCATTTAGTGATTAAAATACTAATTTTGCTATAAATTGGTTGTTTTATTAATTAAAGTACATATATTTTTCTGCAATTAATACTCTGAGTCATTTTAAAGAAATATTTTTTGTAACTTGTCTCATACATAAACTAATTTAGCAGAAAGGACTCAACCCTCTTTTTTTTTTAATAGAGAAGAAACGTACAATAAAAATGTTATTATTTTTTAAAATTTACAATATTAAATTTATTGGTTATTGATATAAAACACGATAAAGACCAATAATCACGATTATCCCGCAGAATACCAATCCAAACTTTAAAACGTCATTGCTCAAAAGTGACCTGATGTGGATTGAGTCCTTTCTGCTAAACTACGTCCAAATGTAAGACTGTTTCATAATACCTGTATGAAATGTAAGACTCGATTGCAGAAGGCAGCGGGCGGGTACTGCCAGTAGAGGTTGGGATGTGGCGCGCCTATTACACCCAGGTTGCTGATGATACCTAATCCTGTGACTATGGAATGTAAGACTATTTAATAATACTAATACCTGTATGAAATGTAAGACTCTATTGCAGAAGGCAGCGGGCGGGTACTGCCAGTAGAGGTTGGGATGTGGCGCGCCTATTACAATCAGCTTGCCAATCATACGCCCGTGACTGTGGGCTAGGTACCTGCAAAGTTAAATTAGATTTCAGATCTTTATTTACAAAAATGAGTTTTATAAGACGGAAAGGTTCTAATGTGGGGGCCTAGCATGACCTCTTTTCAACTGGTCCTATGAATTTCGACAGCCAGTGGTCGAAATGTGTGACACCAGGAGTCCAGGATTCATGGGATAGTTCGTCGACTCGGTATCCCACCCGCGAGAGAAGGATACGTTAGGATGCATTTGGTCAAAAATCAGGGTCATGAAGGCGTTTAAGCCTACAGTCTGTTAAATAAAAGCCATGTCTCCTGCTCCTGTGTTTTCCAAACAAAACTTAAAACATCGATGTACATTGCGGCGTGGTCGTTCACATTTTTATAGTGACGCCGCAACGTATATCAATGTTTGATGTTATTTTTTCTTTTGTTTCGAAAACACATGACATGACTATGATTTGCAACCGTGCTAGCGCTAGTGACCTTTTGAGTAGGTATTTTTATCCTTTTCGCATGACCCACTAACTATTTAAGTAGGTACCTACCTTTCCTACTGAATGATAGACGTTAAAAATATTTTATATTTATTCAATTAATAATAGGTATAATTAGCCAGTCCAGTAATTTAATTATCTTATTCAAGGGCAAATTGTTTATATTACAAAACAATTAACTAACTGACATTCAATGACCTTACGAAATAGGCATATGACCTTATAAATAAGTAGATAAATAGGTAGGATAAATAAGTAATTTATCGTATGGTGTCGGCTTAAAATAGTATCACTCCATATTTTTCCGGCGTGGGTCGTAAGAAGTGACCAAAGGATTTGAGAATGTAGATATTGCAATTTTTGGAGACAGGCTTAAAATCTGTCGCTATGGTGATAGACAGTCTTCTGAATGAGCCTCAATCTTTTGTCTGGCGTGTTTTTAAAGCCGTTTACACTACCCCGCAAGGCATATAGGCGTGATGTATATAGCTATGAAAAATCTATTTAAAGGCAGAAAAGGAAAAAAACTTCGTTCCTATTAAGTTATTGCAAAAACATCTCTTTAGATGCGAATGAAAATGGCTGCTTCACTATCTGTTTGTGCAATTTAATTTATCTATTTGTGTATTTTCGTAAATTGCCACCTTTGCCATGCACTGCATGATCTTATAAAAACAAAAGATACCTACATCGACTCAAGCACTGCAACTCAATATTTTCTGTAGTGCAATACCTACCAAGTAAACAATTAAAAATATCGAAGATGAACTTAGGTACCTACACCTAGGCATATTAGGGGCATTACACGAAAATTATTTCTGGCACCTGTTTCCGTGTTAGAAACAGATATTTCTGAAATGCAGAATTGATATACACGTAAAGATTTTAGGTTCTATGCATCCAATAGCTTTCTATCCTAAGTACAAATAGGATAGGTGCTACCATAGCATCACGTAATACAAAAAGATAATGTTTTTGTGGAATGCCCCATAGGAAGTGTCTCATGTGATGATCATGAATCTTGCTGCATGTTTACTTATGTAGTTGAGCCGCGGAATTTTAGACTGTATGGGATATGGAAGCCTTCGCGAAAAAAATAACATATAGGATGCCTTTGATAGTTACTGACTAATTAATTCTTATCTTCCAGACCATTATTGAGTCATTCAAGGATCTGACCCCGACAATATAAAGATATAACTAGGTAGGCATGTTGCAATCAATAGCAGACAAAATCACGCCATACTTTATTACTTTGGAGTTTGGATATCACAATCTTTTTGATAACAGGAGGATATACCTACTTTATATAGGCCGATACGTTGCGTATGCGCCGATACATGGCGTCAAGATGTTCTGATTATCTCTTGCCCTTTGACACTTGTAAAAGTGGGGTAAGAGAGTAGGGGAAGTGGGCCCAAAGCGGACACAGCAGGCAAAGACGTCACACCTATTTTTTCGGCCATTTTAAATGAAACTGCGACGTCGCCGTGCCATCACATAGCCAGCCTTACGACCCACCGGGCAGTTGCAGGTGGGCTGTAGGATCAAAAGCGTAGCTGCCGCATAAAAATTTTTTTGCTGGTTTTGTAAAATTATGCGTGAGATGTTCGAACTGTTATCACAAAGTTCCGAAACAATTAGCGACTGCTCTAAAGTCTCGCATCGTTTCTTACCTATTTGGCTATATACATGAAGCATTTGTTCCAGGCGGCGTTTTAAAATGTGAGTGGGGCACTGGCTAAAAACCAAAATGGTTGAAAAGGGCAAAGTGGCTCAGCAAAGCGGTCCTTGATTACTAGTACATATCACATATGATTTTTGGATCACGTAAGGAAATGATAGTTTGTTGCTGGAATTTTAATTTTGGAGCTAATGTATTGTGTTTTTGATAATAGCAGTCACTAAAAAATGTAGTTACAGATAATATTAGGTTTCTAAAATACTGAAATCAGGATTTGTAGTAGGTATATAAAAAAGTGTAAATAAGTTTACAACCTTCTGTTTCTAAAAACAAGCATGCATTAGTTAGAAATAACTATATCCAGTCAAAACTTGGGTTGACTTTGCCAATTTCTCCGTGGCCGCTTTAGGCCGATGCTTGGGCAAAGCGGTTTTTATGAGACTAGTCTTCGTAATTTTTAAATTGTGTCTTTTTATTTTAACATTAAAAAAAATACTTATGCATTATCAAACTTCATAAAATACTCTACTTAATAAAACTAAGACATTTCGGAAATTCTTTATTTATGCAGTTTTTTTTGTATTTAAAGTTAAGGTGTCCGCTTTGGGCCCACTTCCCCTAAGCGAAGTGATACTTTATTGCAGTGATAATTTATTGCTATCAATTTAATATGATTTATAGGCTGGCAACAGTTTCCGATTTCTCGTGATGCACGGGATAGTATTATGAGCCCATTTAAGTTTTTCTAGTAAATTTCCGAAAATTGTATTTTTATGCAAGCGTTTTTCTCAAAAAATGCCTTTGCTTACCTACGTAAAAAACTTATTTATTTAGTCAAACATATCTTTTATTTTGCTTTCGGAGGCCAAGATCATCTTTGGGTCGTTTTGTCAGCGAAGTTACTGTATCTTTATAAAGTGTATTTTGAAAATATATACATTTCAGTTTAAAAAAGCGAAACCTAAAACGACAAACTCAAAACTCAGGAAAACCTCAAATCAAGCGTGTGTTTAAAACACAGTTTTGGGGTTCTTTCGTTCTTGCTACCTAAAGCGAAATTTCATTTGAGCGTAGCGAGAAGCGCGTTATTAAATGGGCTCTAATCGGTCGGGAGCCCTGGACAAATGCCCAGTGTGCCCAATAGGTAAGATGACCTACAGTATCTTCTTACCAGGCCAGCATCCCTCCGATGCCGAAGCCGATGACCACCGCAGGGTTGTTCTCAGTCACGCCTATGACTTCCATCAGGGTAGACAGCTCTTCTATGGCTCGTGGCGGTGACAGGTCTCTTCTGCCGCCGCCTTCACTGCCCCCTGGAAAGAATATTTTTTATCGAATTATCTTATCTTATACCTTTTACCTTTAATATTAGGTAAAATAATAACCGTTTTTGTAAGTTGTTTTGAAACTAACGCATAAAAAACTTTTTAGCAAAAAATATCACCGCCGAAAACTGAAAAGTAAAAAATAATAGCTATTGTTACTATATGTACCTACCTAAGTAATATTTTTGGAAATATTATCTACCATATTGGAACTTAGAAATTCTGAGTCGGCCGGCGTCTTAAATTTTTACAAATCAACACGCTTCATTGGCATGACGACGACTCAAAATAACTAAGTTCCAATATGGTAGATAATATTTCCAAAAATATTACTTAGGTAGGTACATATAGTAACAATAGCTATTATTTTTTACTTTTCAGTTTTCGGCGGTGATATTTTTTGCTAAAAAGTTTTTATTAATTTTATAATTTTTAGTGGTTACTTTTCAACTTCGTTTACATTCAAAATAGCCATCTACCTTACTGTTTCTAAGGAGTTTCAAGCACACATAGAAACTTTATGAAATACTTAAACGTACATGACTCATATAAAAGCAACCTCCTTTTTTGATGGACATCTTTGGCAGATGATTGGCAGACAGTCCACAACGGGCAGACGTCAGTCGTGTATGTAAACATAAGTACATTTTGCTTCAAACGAGTCGCAAAATATGAAGAATTTGTTTATTTCTCAAGATCCTTCTATCAGATCCTGACCTGATGACTATGGGACCACCTGGACAGTGCACCCTTTCAAACAAAAAAGATTTTTCCAAATCGGTCCAGGGGTCTCTGAGTAATCGGTGAACATACATAAAAAATAAAAAACATAAAAGTTCGCCATGAATTGAGAACCTCCTCCGTTTTTTTTCGTCGGTTAAAAAACAAAAACAGAGCGACCTCGGTCTAAACTAAACTTAAGTGAGACATTCTAAATATCGATGTCACCGTAAAATTACAAACATCGCTAGATTATAATGGATCTCGTCGAAATATTGTAGGAGGGAAATGTTATAAGATCAATGATCTTGCATACCTAAGGAATAACTAAGATAAATAAAAGAGGTCTAGGTATGTTGAGTCTCGTAACCGCTCAAGACTTCGTAGCCGCTGAATTTCGTAGAAGGGGAAGGATTTTCATAATTCTTTTCGACATACACCTGCCTGCATGTACCTAGTTCAGTCACGGAGAATTTTGTATCTATTGTTGGAACACGACATCAAAGTTTTTGGAAAACTTGCAATATCCTGCTATATGGTTTTGTCTTTTACCAAAACATGCTGCGCCGACCTCAACTAATTTGGGATATGGGCAGGAAAATGATACTGACCTGTCCCTCTGAGATCCAGTGTGATGATGTGGTAGCCATCTTCAGCCAGTCTCCTGACCACTCTTGACCAGGTCACTCCCCATAGTTTCCCAGTGTCAGGAGTATCACCGAGTATCACCACAGTCTGCCCGGTTTTCGGGCCCGTTTTTACGTAGTGGTATTTTACGCCCTGCAAAATGGAAAAAAAATGTTTGGTATTTCTTCGATTTCGATTTTCCGAGACTACTCATCGGCAGCCCCTTCAGCAACCCATTTATGGAACAAGGTACCCAAATTATACATAACTGGTATAGTATTTTTTGAACCTACTAAAGAAGTAGAAACGAGTAGGTAGGTATACTTATCCTTTAGTTAAGTCTAAACATTTTTCCAAGCAACATGAAACGAAATTAGAAAACTTTGGACCTCACATAACCTAAATTTTGTATAGTTACTTATACAGGGCGTTAATTTAAATGCGGATCATAGCTTCAGGGTAGGTTTAGTATCGATAAAGGATGCCGTAAAAAATATTGAAAAAATCCCAGTCACATTTTTTTTTTACTTGACTAATATTTGATTCAAATGCCTATGTCTCAGCCGAAGTTGTTTAGATGAAAGTACTTGTATGGGTACCTACTCTCTAAACAAAAACGGTGTCAAAAATCGATTTTTAAAAAATGACTACATCCGAAACACTGGGATTTTTTTGAATATTTGTATGTAAGTATGTATCCCCCTGTATGTAAGGACAATAAGACTATATATTACTGAAACCTACTAATGTTTGTGACGAAGTTTATCTTTAAAAATACACACTAGATCAATGCACAGGTGACTGTGCCTTTGTCATTCAGATTTTAACAAAACACAAACAAGATAATGTTAGAGTAAGTATGCATGAGATGAAAGAAAATATTGGGTACAATCAGTGAGTGAGAGTGAATCTTTTCATACTAGTCACACCTTTATCCCTTGTGGGGTAGGTAGCGCGTTAACGACCGAAAGAATATGGTCGCTAGCTATCGCGACGTCTCTGGTCTGACAAATGTTTCTGAGAGGGATGTTACAGCAAAATCGGGTCAGTATCACTCACTAAGTGACAGGTTTTCAGCCTGTCGCCTAAAATTGTTATTACAAAGTAAATAAATAAAACTACAAAGTGCTCAACGTCCATAATTTTGAGTTACAATTTCAAAGTAGTAGGGATAACTGTTGTTTTGATAATCCAGTTATAGACAAAATTTTGCATTGCTATACCTAGCAAAGCATAGGTGTTATATCTCTAAATTTTGGATGAGTTTTGGAAGAAACTGGTACGAAAACCTATTCTATGGTTCACTTCGTTTTGTTTACATTTTGGGTGCAAAGTTCACGTTAATAACATGTTGAGGTTAACTTAACTCAATCTCACCATTATTTTGATATAACAATGTGTGCCGACTGCATAATCTATTGTTAGTTCCACCGGCGGATTTTTCGCTGATTTTCTTCTGTGTCCTTTCCACAGCCTCTTCACAAACATATGTATCAGCTGCCAGATCCCGAAAAATATGCACTTCGCCGCTAATTCTACCGCCTCCCACCCAGACACTAATTCTAGCACTTTTTTACTTTTCGCACCCATTTATTTTATTAAAATAAACACTATTTAAATGAAATCACGGAGTGTAGTGTACGATAGTAGCCGAAAGCCGTCTGTGCAATGATCTTGGCACATCGTTATCAATAACTTTATCAGGTTTTGAAGTAAACGGATATCATGTATGTGTGCGTGTGCGGTGCGTGCGCGCAGCTGGCTGTCATTTATCAATGACATGGGCGTTGTGTCGTCATTAGGATTCGTTCAGAAATGTGTTATTAAAAAAATAATTAAAAAATTTAAAGACCTAAAATGGTAGTTTTGTACCTACTTGGGTATAAAACAGCTACGTATTTCGTAGCAAGTTGTGAAAATATATTTTAGATAAAACTTATTCGTCAAACTTTATATTCATCTACCTATTGTTCATCATGTTACCCATCTATTGGGCAAAAAGGTAGAATCAACAAAAAACTACTCCATACCACCATCATAACAGTCACTTAGAAAGGGACTCCTCGACGATACGTCGAAACCTCTCACAGTTTCAAAACAAACACGGACCCGGGGCTAAAACAAAACAAAACCACACTAAAACCAAACAAGTCAATGCTCACTGATCGTGAGATGTCTACACAATGTCGAGGGTTTATTTAAAAACAAATTATGGCCCTCGCATCACTCAGGATAATGTAATGACGACAAATGTAAAAGCGCCAGTCATGGTGGCTAACGACGGGATGAGACGACGTTTAAATCTGCTCGGATGTGAATAAATTCTTTTCAATATCATTCCGGTTCTGATATTACTGGTATTACGCTGGTGCAATCGATTTAAATTTCGCTAGAAAGATAGGAACTTACGAGAAGCGCCTGTGAAAAGCGTAAAAGCAATAACTTTATTCAACTTTGCTATAGTAATTTTCACAGGCGTTGTTGCGAATCCTCGCAGAATCGTCCTGCTTTTAGTGGTTTCGTAACAAAAAGATGTTTCATGTTAGATTGCGTACATTTGTGAGTCTACATCGATGGTTGTCGAATGCATCGGCACGTTCTGGCTCTTGTTACCCTCCTCTCGAATTATTTAGGTAAGTATCGTTCTTGTCAATCACAAGGGGAGGCTCCTGTTACACAAGTTGTGATTTATGTAAAAGCATATTCGTATAGAAAAATGGATAAAGCCTCTAAACTTCTTAAAAGTCAACGAGTTTGCAGCTGCAAATTATAAAATTTAGTTATACCAAGATATATGCAATGATTCCAGAGGTTTTGATATTTACCTAGGTATTGAATTGTTTTTACCTCTATACAAGACCTCTACGAGTCTTCTTTACTGTTTTTTACCGTGCAAAAATTTAACGTAGGTATGAAACGTACCTATAGTTGTATTGGATGGAGTAAAAGCGAAACCTCGGGTCGCTGAGTAAGCGTAGGTAAGTTTTTAATTCTAAAAAATAAGCCATTAAAACCATTATCGTTCAAATAACTGCGGACTGCAAAATAAAGTTGCTTGCAACTAAAAAGGCATCAAATTACAGCACCCCAGATTGTTAAGCAACAGGACACTCCTACCTGGCACCATTATTGTATAATCTGTGGTATAATTCGATAAATATCTCAATTTCTTAGTGTAATATAAGGCGTTTATTCTATTAGAGGGGTTTTCAAATATGATATTCTGCTATTGATAAGTTTAAAGAGCTTTGGAATGCGGTCAAAGCTGTGGGTGTAATATGAGACGAGTTATGTTTTTGGGTGCCTAACAGCTGAAATTAAAATACTTCATGTTTCATGTATGATATGATAAGGTAAAGCTAGGTAGGTACCTGAATAATGTACCTGAGCTAAGGTCGCCTGAAAGAAATCGCCACCTAAGCGATAAGCAATATTTAATTTGATTATTGAAATGCAGAGCCACATTTTCTATATTTTATGGTAGGTAAGTAGTTGTAGACTGAAAAAACCTACTTATTTAGTTTTCCTTTACCTACCTACCTTTGCATGATGGATTTAAGAAGAAGTGGGGGAGTGAACGCAATTTAGGACGAGATTTTTCTATATACCTACCTACTTAAAACTACGAAAGATTCTCCACCACCCCACTACATACATAACATAAATCAGAAACGCGGAAGCCGACTCGTCCCCTCCAAAAACTAAACAAAAAGAGTCATCTTTCCCCTTACCACCCTTCAGGGCTGTCACAATTACTACTCGTGTCACGCGGCGGCGGCGCGGGTACGCCCAGCAGGGCTGCGACTCGGCATTAACATGACAATCACACGATATGTCCCCGGGGTGCTATGTAGCGTGGATACTGTCGCTTTGGGCCTGTGCGCTACGTGCCATGAGCGTGACGCCATTTTGAAATTATACTTCTTGTTTCGTTGTGGACAGCTCTTCTACTTACATGAAAATATCATAAAAAAGGGATTAAAGACAGCCCATAGAAAAAGCATGTGAGTTTAGGCAAGTAGATTACGAGCTAGGTTGAAACGGTGTTCCACACAACAACACAACAAGTAGGTTCCTCCTTCCTTATTTAAGTGTTTATATCCTACCGGCTGCGCCATTCCCGTCGCGTATTTTACCTTACGACAATTTCATCTCATCATGAATGCAAAGAGGTGCCCTGTCCGATACGCACCTACCTAGGTACTTGTCACGAAATGGAATTAACTTGGACCAATTCTTAAATTGATTTAGCGACGAGTCAATGAACAGGGGGTGTCGATCGTGAACCTAATCCGATTACGGAGTTTCGCCTTTCAGTCGCCGTCCAAATTGAATTGTACAAATGGACGGGGCGGAGAAATGTCCGCGCATTGCGAAGGTTTTGATTTGGGTCACGGCGAGACAGTGACGGAGGACGCGAATTGACGATGTTTTGTGTAAGCTGCTTTAGTAAAAGAAGACCAATAGGAGGTTTTATTTTTGGAAAAAGAAAAAAAAAATAGTATTCTAAGGTATCGATAGATGGCGTTGAACTTACTACGTTACATGATTCCAAAGCCCGTAAAATTGCAAAAAAAAAATGCACTGACACTTTCGTTGGTCTGTGCGGTCGTGCGGTCTGTGCTTTGATCCCTTGTTCGTTGGTTTCGTGATAGCGTTCTCAGAAGCCGAAAAAATATATATTTTTCAAAGACATTACAAACCTATGGACTGGCTGTACCCTCTGAATGTGCGTGAATACCTAAACAATGTTGGACTCATAAAATGGCGGATTTCTGTAGGGTTGTAATCATTTTGGACCCAAAAATCGATATCGATAGTTGGTAGGTAGCTGCCAACTGCCTTATTGGGATAAGGGTAGGAAGATGATGATAGTTACGACGGGCATTATGCCTACGCAGTTGTGATATTTTTTGTGTACCTTACTACTGTAATATGCTTATGCTGTTGTGAATTTTCATTCACTGTTTTTTGTGTGTAGTAAATAAATGGTTAAAAAGAAAAACAAGTTGTCGGGGTAAAAAATAATAATAATCAAACAAAACCAAAAATAATAATTTATCTTAACAAAACACAGGTTGAATTTTTTGTGGTATTCCAGAATTTTTCCTTTTCCTTCCACTTTGTTCCTGTTGCTGCTCAGTCAAAACAGACCTATCATTTTCCTTAGCTTTTACCAAAAGGGGTTGGCAAGGCTTCTTCACATAGGCATAATTTATCCAGAGTTCTGTTATTATAAGACTCGACACCAAAATACAGGGCATGTAAATATTTTGTCCATGACGTGGATTTATATTTTCGGTGCCAATAATATCAAGCCATTTCCTTCTTCTAACTTCATTTTTGTTATCTGTAAAAAAAAACAAGTATATAAAATAAATTAAAGATCTAAGTTTTTTTGTTATTTTGGCACATTATAACTTTCTGAATTGAACTCTCAAGATTCATTATCTCCTTTCATTCTTCAGAATTCTGTAAAATATATCGATACCGTGACTTCATGTACTACAACCCTAGCCGACGACCAGTTTGTATGAAATCATTATCGGCAGAAATAAAGAAATTAATGATATATTGGGGAAAGAATTGTTTATAGTTTGCTGCTATTTAGCGAAAAATAGCAGCTCGTGGCTTTATTACATGTTATCTTATAAAGTTCGAGTAAAATAGCAGATTTGTACTTACGTGTGCAAACTATTTTCAGGGCGATTTTATTCCGACGCACGCCGCACTGTATTAAAGAACAACCAGGCATGATGTCATTTCCTTAATATGTATTATATCACTAAAATGCACTGCAAAAATAATATTTCAAGAAAAAACGAATAAATCACACTTTGTTTACAAGACTTTGACACTTGACGTACCATAAATTGTTGGCACCATAAAATGGCGAAACAGTCGCGTTCGAAAATTAAAGGGATCTGACAGACAATATTTCATCTCAATCTCCTTACAGAAATCATTTGAGAGAAAAGGAAATAACATTATTTTTCGACATTCTACATTGACAGAACAGATAAGTTCTAGTCATATTTTTCTTTTGTTGGCTTTGATGCAACTTTGATGCAAGCCATAGATAATGATGCAAGCGATGTGACAGTGACATACTAAGTTACGTTTCGTTTTACTATCTCGTACATCCAAATAAAGATAAAATTAAGTGACGTTCCGTTTCCTGCAGTAACGTACCAAGATCAGCGCCATCTATCTAGCGGCTAGGGAAGAGTTTAAAAAAAAAAGAGTGAAAATTTCCTATTGACAAATCATTAAAAAGAATTGAAAAGTGATTGGAAAAAATCTACATCTTAAACATTTTTATACTCTCAAAAGTATTTTACACAGTAAAATAAAATAATAGCTCTACTATAGAAATACTAAAGAGTGGTTAAAAGATTTCAAGAGCCGAACTTTTGAAAATGCAGCGAGTACCGAATAGAATTTTAAACCAGAAAATCTAGCAGTCATAAGCATAACTACTACCACTTGATTATCAAACGAACGAACATCCTCTGGCAGTTTTCTCGCGCCATTAATTCGGTACTGGGAGCATTTTCCATTTTCAAAATTCCCTACCACGTGCTGGCCGCTTTGAAACTGAAATGACGAAAAAAACAGAATTCGGTTTGCTGACGAGCCAGTGGACAGTTCAACTTTTCTGAATATTAGGAATCCGTAGTCATGAGGGCACAGCAATAAAAATAATAGATACCTACCTAGTTAAACGAATATATCTGTGACATCGGGTTTATTTAAATTTGTCTAAGTAGGTACCTCCACCTTGGTTAGTGACCTACCCACCCACACGACACGATAGGGAAAAAAAAAAGATTTTGGAAAAAGTAACTTTGTCTGTCTTTCCAATTTTGTAGTGGAATCGTGCCAGCAATAACTATTTAGTTTGTGAAACAAAACAATTATAGTGCTTGAAAGTTCAAATCACAAACTATATAGAGATACTAACGTATCAGACGGGTAACTTCCAAAGAAAAAAACTCGCTCTATGATTTAAAAAAAAAAGTGCTATAATGAACTTTTTCTTTTTAATTTCATGAATGGCATGCAGCATGCTATACTCTATATACCATTTTTAGGTTGGGATACGAGCATTTTAGACATTTTTATGTTTGTATTGTGACACATTCAACTCAAAATATGCATCTATTATTTTTGTATTATTAGGAAGTAAAATAAAACAACTCTATAAGTCTATTGAACATAATTTTATTCATAATCTATGTATGTATGTATGTCATGTCACATAAATATAAATAGGCCTTTGGTTTAGGTGTCTCCATTGGCTATTGACCTGAGATGACCCATCATATTGAGGAAACTGGAAGCCAGATCTTCTTTTCGGGACTTAATCATTTCTCATTTGCTTGTCAGTGAAGCTTGACCAGGTGCAGAGTGGAAGAAAGTAGTTCTTAATTTTGATGGGTGATAGTACTTTCTGTAAATACAAGAAAAATTACTATATAAATGCTAAATAAGCTGAACTGGTATTTCCTATACTCTAGTGTGACTCTAGTGTCAAACAAATAAGGGGTGAAAATAATATCTTTGAAAGCAGTCTTACCTTTATCATTAAATTAATAAGCTGTGTGACTATGAGCAGAAGCAGGAAATGAGTACTGGTGTTCAACATTCTGTTGTGACATCAAATTGTCAGGTATTTCTGGAATTGTTAAAAGTTTCATTATGAATTTTATTGTTATTTACTAATAATGACTCGTGGCAGGTGGACACACAGACAATAGAAGCATGGTAACATGGTTCAAATTAAAAGAAAATTGAAGTAGATTGGAAGTAAAAGCGTTCATTTCCCGGTGAACATCCTGAACTGCGATCTCCAATCCGCCTGATATGCGTCGTGAGTATGGCAATAACCCAAAAAGGGAGGCCCATGTCAACAGTGGGCTGTTGTGGCTGCATTAGTAGTAAATTGGAAGTAGGATATTATACATATTACTATATTATCATTAAGATGAAAAGCATTTGCAAGTATGTACCTACTTGTTCAAATTTTTGAACGTTTGTTTGTTACTTTTTCAATAGAACAGTAGGTGTATGTTCGTGTCGTCTTTTCGTTGCATAAGTATGATCATGACCATTCCATTCTGAAATAAAATAATTAGGTATTTAGAGACTGAATGTCACAATAGCATCATTACTGAAAGAATCAAACTACAATATTTTTACATTATCATACAACAAGAAGTAGATGCTAATACTATGCTTTAAATGACGTCTAACTAGAAAAGAATATAAAGATTTGTAACCTTAGTTCTTCGGAAATAAGACTGGACTCAGGAATGCCAGTGGCAATTTCTTCGTCTGTAAAGAGTGTTAGATATGCTGTAGTTAAAAGGCGGGATCTACTGAGTGATGACGAGGAAAATCGAGGTTCAAAATGTTTCTTGCACCCATTTGCACGGTGATTCCGAAGAACCTCGAAACTCAACGTAAATAGTTTTGGACAATTGAAAAAGTTCAACCATTTTGATGCTCGTTTCATTTTATGGAACTTGTATAAATTGATATGCCGTCACCCGTCACCTGCACATTTACAACACAACACTTGTGATACATTTCACCGGTCTCAACTGGTAAAACTTTTAATTTTCTATTGACAAACACAAAGAAAAATTAATGGCGCCGCGCAAGATGGCGTCACATTGGCATCAAGGCGAAATCAGGGAAGAAGAAGTGGGGCAGGCGGGGGGCGGATCTGTCATTTTCTATAATAGCAACCATAGACAATACCATAGACATACGGCGAGAATTTCGTGTATGAAGATAACTGGCCGTGGTTCAAATTAAAATTGACCAAAAAATGCTGTTGAATTTTGTTCAGTTTTTATGACCCTCTTTTTAGTTTTTGTAATTAGTAATTCTGCGTTACAAATAAAGTTAATCAGTTGGTTGGTCACTCACAGCGTGGATGGTCCTTGCAAGCGATAGTGCAGTGCGGTAGTTTGGAAAAGTGTACCATAGATAATACTATTATTTTAATAGTTCTTTTGTTGAGAAATATTTTCCATACAAACAGACACTCGTTCTAATGCTTTCCAATATGTATAAGACAGTAGCATTAAACTACTAATTGTCTCTACATGCCTAAAGAATATTTTTAGTTTCCCTATCTTTCCTTTCGCTTTATTTTCGAATCCTACAGAACCACAGGTGTACGACAGTATACTCACGTTTGATTGCTAGGTTTTTTTTCTTGTTCGGCTGCATTAGCATGCGGCGGCAGTAACCGCGTCACGTTACTGCCCTTGCCTGCTTTACTGCGTTAGGTTACGTGCAGACGGACTGCAAGAGAGCAGCTTTCCAACTACTAGCTAACAAATAACGTAACAGTATCATCTTGCACTGCCACTGCCACAACAGACCACTGCTGTACGTAAACACCTTTCGTATTGGGGGTATATTGGGGGTATCTGTCACACTATTCCCTATTAGTTGTGTTTAGTTTTCGTATAAAATGGGCGCGCGGTGCTGGCAACACTGCTCTGTCATTGTCACGTCCTCTGCCGTCGCCCGCATCGTGGATGCGAAGTTTAATTATAAGTATTTTAATTATAAATGATTGGAGGCCAACGGGGCCGATTTCTCATTCAGAGAAATCTTTTAGTTATTTTGTGTTAAAAACATTATGTGATGTCGAACTGTGAACTATAGTGCAGATTGGAGGAAAGGAGTTCGAGAACGAGCGGATGTTCCAGTGCCGTGAGTTTAGGTTATTCCTATTCCTGTGCTCCTCACAATATCCTGAATACCTGATTCCCATATTTGAAACTCACAAAGAAACGGCGTCATCGTTCGCTCGGTAAGCAATTCGTTGCTGGGCCTGTTTAAGTAGATTTTGAAACAAAATTTCTCGGCCGGAAACTTTCCGAACAAATTCTCTCATTAAATTTATTTTATTTAGCTATAGTAAAAGCACTACGAATCGTAGTCAAATGTTGTTCGAGGCTGATCGACCATTTAGTTTTAGATTTTAAGATAACTTTAATTTGCTTCCACTGCGCTAAGATCAGCTTCGGAATCAAACATTTTTAGTAGCAGAGCGTGGTTGCTTTATTGCAACATAGTTAGCCGTAATTTAGTATTAAGCGTGTTTTTATATTACCCACATATTTTATTAATTTTGGAAAATATTGTTTCGGTTTTTTGTGACTGTATTGTTTGCCTAGTGAACGGTACCTTATCGGTAAGGTCTAGGCCAGTCAACTAACATTTATTTTGTGGTATTTGTTTATTGGTTTTCGTTTTTTGGGTCGAGTGTGTAAGTTGGTACCATGGCTCCTCGATCGCCAGGTATAAGCTGCTATAAAGACAGAATTAAGGTGGTTACTACCACAGCGGCAATGATCGGCCGCGAGGACCGGAGGACGCGCTCTTGAAAAGTGCACTACAGGCAGATGAACGGGTTCGGGTTGTGTCGGAACACCTCACAGAGTGCCTCATGCTCCTTGAGGAAGCTCCTAACCCTGAAGATAAGGTGGTTGAGGGCGATGTAAGCCAGTGCTGGAGCTGGCACAGGACATTGCGCAGGCAGCTGCGGACATATCTAGGCGACGTGACGGAAAGGAAAAGCCATTCCGTGGTAAAGTGGGACAAGGATTACAGGTGCCTCTTCCGCCTGTTACGGTTCCAGTCTTTGCAGGCGATTACGCCGACTGGCCGGCGTTTGAGGACCTGTATAGCAGTGTGGTCCACACACGGACTGACATAACGCCGGCGTACAAGATGGCTCAGCTGATGTCCAGGCTACATGGAGAGCCTCATGAATTGCTGACGCATTTGGCTGTCTCGGATAGCAATTGTGAGGTGGCGTGGAAGATCCTTACCGACCGGTATCGAAACAAGCGCCTGATTGTAGACAGGCTGTTAGACCAGTGGCTGTCAATACCAACCATAACGCGAGGTACGGACCTCCGCGAGAAAATCTTCCACCCAGTCAGTGTCGCGGTCAGCGCACAAGAGCGACAGGGTTTGCCAGTGGCGGGCTACGGTTATATCTTGGTCCACAGTGCTTCGCCGCCTGCCGAGCGAAATGGTCGCTCGATTCGAGCAGCTACATGGGGCAAGTCCTCGGACCACCTCCCGACCTACGAGGATCTGAAGTCGTTCCTCGAGGCCGAAAGCAGGCGAGTGGACGTCCAGGCTGGTGAAGCCCCTCGCAAAGACCTCTGCCTCGCCACCCGGAACGGCCGGGTGCACCGGCGCGAGGAGGCAACAGTGGGCAACCAGGCGGTACAACACCGCATTGGAATCAGGGTGTGCCTGCAGGAGACAGGCCACGGGTGGCAGCGTGTCAGGAGTTTGCTGCGCAGCGGGTTCAGAGGAGACGGGGTGTGGCACAGCAGAGGCGTTGGTGTTTTCGGTGCCTGGGGCCGCATCAGGTGCGAGTGCCCTTCAAGCACCAACTGTAGGTACTGCCAGGGTGCACACCATCCGCTGCTCTGCATGAATCGCTCCGGAGGCGCCGGGGCAGCGCTGGATCGGATCAGCGAAGGAGCCTGCCCACCAAGGAGGGGGCAACGCTCCCCACCCTCAAGGAGGAGCCCACCTCCGCATCGGTCACAGGGACAGGCGGGGGACGTCAACAGACGGAGCCCACTTACCCAGGACGTGGGGACAATCCCCACCACGGCAGCAGGTGCCGGATTGGGAAGAGCGGCACAGGAACGTGGCCAGGACACCCATCCCAGGTACGGGATTCAACGGGCGGGTGTCAGGAGCACTAGGCAGCCACCAGGGTACATGCAGTATTCTGCGGGCTTGAGCCACCTGGTTGGGTCTCAAGACCCACGCATGCCCCCGCCTATGCCTGAGTACCCGCGGCTACAGGCGCAACCTCGGTACGGACGTTTGCCGTCAGGGTACTATAGAACTCCAGCCATGGCCTTTATGGGCAGACCTCCTACCAGCAGGAGTGGGACCCATACACAGGTTTGGGTAGTGAGGGGATACGGACGCGTTTTCTCACCGCGTTTAGATTCCCGCTAGGTAATCGCCGCCTACTCATCAGCTTCGGCTCCCCGTCCAATCACGGTACTTTTGCCAACAGCTAAGATTTGGGTATGGGGATACGGTGGCCGGACCATTCGTAAGAGCCCTACTGGATACAGGGGCTCAGGGATGTATTGTATCGAGTAAGCTGGTGAGTAGGCTAGGCCTAAATGTACGGCCAAGTGAGGATGAAGCTGTAGGCATCAGGGGCCTAAATGTGCCTGACATTCGGGGTCAGACGAACTTTGAGTTCGCATTAGGTAGCACATGTACAGGGTCAGCTATCAAGTCTCAGCCGTGGTGCTGGATGAAGTGGTTGGGAAACTCCCTCAGGTTAGGTTACCACCAACGGTACGAGGGTTAACCACAGGGTTGGAGTTAGCTGATCCTGATTTTGATACTCCTGGTACGGTGGACGTACTTCTCAGGTCAGACGTCCTCGGAGATTATGGTGCAGTAGGAAGGGTACTCCAGGAAACTGGTTTGGTGGCCGTAGATACCACAGGGGTATGTTGTTTTCGGCCCAGTTTGGAGACCTCAGGACCTACCAGAAGGGGATCCGTCCTCTATGGTAGTGTGCTGTCAGAGGTGCTGCAGAGGTTTTGGAGTCTGAAGAGCCGCCCACGGCGGACAGACGGAAGCCAGAGGATGACGAGTGCGAGTTGTTCTATCAATACAACACTGCGAGATGCCCGTCAGGCAGATTCGTGACCAGGCTACCTTTTCTCCCAAACCGCCCCGCTTTAGGTAGTTCGCGACAGCTCGCGGAACGGAGACTACTCGGAATGGAGCGGAAGATGAGGCGAGACCCAGCACTTCGGCAGAAGTATATAAATTCATGCGGAATATATTCAATTGGGCCACATGTCGGTGTCCAGCCTGGATTGGAGGTGTGTCGAGCATTATTACATTCCACACCTGGCTGTCTTGAAGTCACCTGAGGCGAAAATACGGGTGGTGTTTGACGGTTCTGCTCCTACCTCGAATGGTGTGTCTGTGAACCAATGTTTGCACGCGGGTCCTAAATTGAACCGGGACATTGTGGACATTCTCACAGACTTTCGGTTACACCAGGTAGCGTTCGTCGCAGACGTCAAAATGATGTTTCGCCAAACCATGATACATCCGATGACCGTCGGTATCAGCTGATTAAGTGTCGTGAGAGCCCATAAGAGACTATGGTCACATACGAACTTAACACGGTGACGTATGGACTTAAGCCAAGTCCGTATTTGGCAGTACGTACGCTGCGAGTTGGCCGCACAGGAAAGGGTAAGATATCCTCGAGCCGCAGCAGTACTGGATCGCGACGTCTACGTGGACGATATCTGCACGGGTGCTGATAGCGTGGAGCAGGCGCTAATTCTACGAGACGAGTTGATCGCGATCATGGGTTCAGGAGGTTACGAGTTGCGGAAATGGTTGTCCAGTTGCCCAGAGCTCCTGGCCGGTTTGCCAGGCGAGTTCCATCAGGACCCGCACCTCTTTGAGAACGGACAATCCAAACGTTGGGCATCCTCGGGGTGCAATATAGGCCAACGCATGACGTATTCACGTACAAGATCGAGCCCGACCTTTTGGAGAAAACTTGGACTAAGCGGTCGGTACTGTCGACAATCGCTAGAACGTTCGATCCTAGCGGATGGATCGCCCCGGTTACGTTCATGGCGAAGTGCTTTTACAAAGGTTGTGGCTAGCCAACTTAGGCTGGGACGACCAACTCTCCGGAGAGGTGTTGAAGGATTGGATCAACATTGTGACCACCTTACCAGGGATTGTGCACATCGCGATACCGCAAGTTAGTCCCATCGGTGGGATGTAAGGCTACCCTACATGGGTTTTGTGACGCCTCGGAGCGAGGTACGCGGCAGCTGTATACCTTCGGACAGCAAGTTCAACAGGAACTGTGCGTGCGTCTGGTTATAAAAAGTAAGGTGGCACCAGTCAGAACTAGATGGACCATCCCCAAATTGGAATTGGCAGGGCAGCTCTTCTAGCGCGCTTGCTAAATCATGTAACCTGCAATCTGCGTGGTACCATCAACTTGGATGAAACGGTGTACGCGTGGACTGACAGTCGGATAGTTCTGTGCTGGTTGCAGACGTCGGTACATACACTTGAGGTTTTCGTGGCAAATCGGGTGTCACAGATTACGGGGTCGGAAACTCCGTTAGTGTGGAGGCACGTACCGGGAGAATGGAACCCAGCGGACTGCGCTTCGCGCGGGTGCAGGGCACCTGATTTGGTGAGTCACCCACTGTGGTGGGGACCTCAATGGCTGACTGAGTCGCCGCAGGAATGGCCATTCAACGAGTGCAGGGCGCCGCTTGGGCCACCTGATCGAGGTTTGCGAGTGAACGTGGGGCAACTCGTACCGAAGCCTAACCCAGCTTTCTTGCTGGAACGGTATAGCTCCCTCGACAAACTTCTTGGGGTGACAGGTTGGATCAAACGGTTCGTGAACAACTGCAGGAAGCCTCAAGCAGAACGGAACTTTACACCTGTCCTCTCGCCTGCGGAACGGAATGCGGCTCTATGCTCATTGGTTAGAGTCGTCCAGGCGGAACATTTTGAAGAGGAGGTCAGGCTGCTCAGGGATGGACGTGGAAAGCTGAAGGGAGAATTGTGCGCCTCAACCCATTCCTGGATGAGCAAGGTATGCTCAGGGTTGGAGGCAGACTTCGGAACCTAGCCTGCCCTTTTCGGCTCGGCATCCACTGTTACTTCAAAGGGGACCCTTAGTTGAGCTCTTAGTCAGGGATCGTCATGAGAAAAACTCGCACGCGGGCTGTAATGCGCTATTGGCCATCCTACAGCGCGAGTTCTGGATCTTATCGGGACGACGAACGGTACGTAGCGTTGTGTTTAGGTGCTTGCCTTGTTACCGCTTGAAGGCAGCCACAATGCAGCCACAGATGGGAGATCTCCACCGGACCGGGTGACGGAGGCCTGGACGTTTGCAGGTGTGGGAACGGATTTTGCAGGCCCTTTCATGGTAAAGGCATCACGCCTACGGAACGCAAAGTCTATCAAGGCGTACTTGTGCGTGTTCGTGTGCCTAGCCACCAAGGCCGTCCACTTGGAGCTCGTGGCCGACCTATCTACGGAGGCCTTTTTGGCAGCGCTGGAGAGATTTACGTCGCGACGAGGGCGACCAGCGCTGATCAGGTCGGATTGTGGTACCAACTTTAAGGGTGCTGATCGGTGTATGAAAAATTGTAACGTTCTTAAGGAGAACGAAGAAGCCATCAGCACGGGCCTCTCCCGTCAGGGCATTACCTGGGTGTTCGATCCACCAGCGTGCCCTCAGTGGGGTGTTATTTTGAAGCGGTTGTAAAGTCCGCTAAGACGCATTTGTTGCTAGTTGTATGGTGAACAATTTTGACTTTCGAGGAGGTGGCGACCTTGTTTTGTATAATTGAGTCTTTAATGAATTCGCGTCCTTTGTTTCCTCTAAGCTCAGACCAAATTGATTTAGAGGCCCTGACGCCAGGGCATTTCTTAATTGGCCGCCCATAACGCCTTGCCGGAATATCCCTATACGGAGGTGAATAGCAATCGTTTGTCGCGTTATCAGTTGTTGCAGCAAATGACTCAAAACTTTTGGAAGCGTTGGTCGCTTGAGTACTTGCACATTCTGCAGCAACGCCTTAAGTGGACGGACAGGACTGAACCCCCCTGCATTGGGGATCTCGTTCTAGTTAAGGATGCCAACCTACCGCCACTGCGTTGGCGCCGGGGGCGCATTCTCAACCTGTTTCCGGGTAGTGATGGCACTCCTCGAGTTGCAGAAGTTCAGGTGGGGATTCAGTCCTTAAGCGAGCAGTAGCTACATTATCACGCCTGCCATGCATAGAGCGGACCGATGGGTCGGTCCGGGGCGGGTGAATGTTTAGTTTTCGTATAAAATGGGCGCGCGGTGCTGGCAACACTGCTCTGTCATTGTCACGTCCTCTGCCGTCGCCCGCATCGTGGATGCGAAGTTTAATTATAAGTATTTTAATTATAAATGATTGGAGGCCAACGGGGCCGATTTCTCATTCGGAGAAATCTTTTAATTATTTATGTTAAAACATTATGTGATGTCGAACTGTGAACTATAGTGCAGATTGGAGAAAGGAGTTCGAGAACGAGCGGATGTTCCAGTGCCGTGAGTTTAGGTTATTCCCTATTCCTGTGCCTCACAATATCCTGAATACCTGATTCCTGTAGCCATAAACTCACAAAGAAACGGCGTCATCGTTCGCTCGGTAAGCAATTCGTTGCTGGGCCCTGTTTAAGTAGATTTTGGAAACAAGAATTTCTCGGCCGGAAACTTTCCGGAACAGAATTCTCTCATTAAATTTATTTTATTTAGCTATAGTAAAGAGCACTACGAATCGTAGTCAAATGTTGTTCCGAGGCTGATCGACCATTTAGTTTTAGATTTTAAGATAACTTTAATTTGCTTCCACTGCGCTAAGATCAGCTTCGGAATCAAACAAGTTGGGAAGCGTTCCATTCTACGGCTAGATGGATTTATCACGTGTTCACTTTTTGCAACATCCACTGATAGGTAGATGTAGATATGAAGTGGAACTATTCTGATTCGGTACCACCACAGGCCACAGACCACATGAACACACGGACAATTTCTTATTAGCTACAGCGCGGCCGTACCGTACGGCTACATTTGACAGCTGTCAAAACAATTTAAATTTACGTAAAGTAGGTTGTAAATTTTTCTTTGTTGACATGTCTTCTAGTGTGGGTTTGACCTGCTGTCATATATTCGAACTACCGTGCTTTAGTGCAGACGGAACTTAAAAAAAAATCAAATAGTATCGTCCGATTTAGCATTAGCTAGCATGCAACTCTTTGCAGCAGGTTTCTAGCCTTTTGGTCCATGTGCACGAAGCTTTAGGGTACGTACACAATGGTGAGGGCCACTCGTTACCTACTTGACTGTATAACTTCGTTTGTGAGCGCTCGTACAGACTGGCTGGTTGCTATTGAGTTCAAAGGACATTTATCTCTGAAAAAGTTGATTAGTTATTATTAAAAAAGATCAGAATAGCATATCCAAGGGAATGTTCATAGCCATATCCTTTAATGTAGGTAGGTATTTTCAGTTAAGTTGTTATCCTAATTCCATGAACCTACCTATCATGTAAATAGTTCTACTGCAGGCTCAAATGACTAGCGACATCAGACGTTCTAAAATAGCTTTCGAACTAAATGCGATTGCGAGTTCAAATCATACTTTTGACAGTGTATGGGCTATCTTCACAGATGAGACTTGCGACGCGAGACGTAAGATGACATCTGTCAGACAGGTGATCATCAGGCGTCACCGGTGAGATACATGTGCGTTTCACGAGTGTAGACGGCGTCTCTTCTGTTTCAAGCATATTTATGGAAACGGTTTCAAGCGTCGCGATGTCGCACGTCTCCCGAAGATAGCGCCCGAGTTTCTAGCAAACGGTACAAGCCGCAAAAGGACCAGGTTGTGTTTTGCTTCAAATGTCCCTTTCACTCAAGCACACTCGACTCCGCATTTTGATTTCCTCTGGAGGGCGCGGCGGCCGTTGCAGCTATTATGGCACCCCACACAAAGATTTATTTAAAACGTTATTTTACACCACCCATGTACTTCCCTATTCAATCGTCATTCTATCTCGAATCACATTGTAATTTTCACTTTTGTTATGAATGTTGCGATTGGATTTTGGGCTCTATTCCTTTGCCTTATAAAAAAGTTAGTGTTGTAGTCTATGGTTAGGGCGACGCCATCTTGTAGGGTGAATGGAACAGTTATCGACTGAGTTTATTGAGTTACATTTGAGTGGTTTTGTTATGCTCTTATTTTTTATGATGTAGATATACTAGGCAAAGATAGATGCTTAATTTAGTGCTAGTCAGAAGTTTTATGAGTAGGTAACAATATTTCGCTATAAAAAAATGCTTCAAACTACTTATGAGCATAGCATAGCATAGCATTGCTCATCTATTAAATCAGAGGCTTATTACTTATTTACAAGATTTAGTTTAAAAATTATAAAAAAGTACTTAGTATTTAAATTATTTATTAGGTAGGGAAGGGTGTCCAGTTCAAAATATACCTACCTACTTAGCTATGATTGATATTCTTTTAAACATCAGACCTAATTACTTGCATAATATTCCGCTCACGTTTCAGTATCCACATGAATTTCGGATTATTATACGAAGTAGGTATCTCACATGCAAAATGCGGGCATATCCGGCTGAACCGCCTCCCCCCCTTCCCCACCCGGGTATCCGCATTCTGCTAACGAAGTCAATTTGCCCGGGTGGTGGGTAGATACCCGGCTCTCCTTCGCACCCGGGTTTATGCGGAGTCTATCCGCAGTGACAGATTTTTTTGCAAAAATAAGTATTTCGTTTGGTTTTCGTAGAGCTTTGACGTGAACGTAATAGACCAAAACCTTCGACTATGTATATTTTTATCATCATATTATTTTGAAAGATTCATATTATTTACTCACTATTAATAACGATTAGAAATTTATCTTAAATTTAATTTTAATTAATTTGTGCTGACCTGGCATAATAGTGTCTGTGCCAAAATAATCAAACACCTCAGTGGGTTTATGGTTTTGCCTGTCCTTTGACGTTATTATTCAGGGTAACAAGACCATTGACAGACCTTTACATATTTTTAAAGCGTTTTGAAATGATGAATATGATAAAAACATCCAAGCCTATAAAAGCTACCTACCTAGGTTAGGTAGGTAGGTGTAAGTAGGTACTTACGATCAAAAGCCTTTGAGTGTCTTTGTAAGCGTAATATAAAAATCTGTCCACTTATTAACACCCAGTATACTTGTCTCATCGTAATGAAGCACTCGCGATGACCGTCGCTCGGTTTTCCAGTTAGCAATTAATTTCCATCTCGAACCGCCATTTTTCTTTTATTGCCACTGTCGAGATTTTTCTCTTTTAATGATGACCACCTACTTAAGCTAATGTAGGTAATGTTCCAAATTATGACACGTGTAAGGATAATTAATAAAAATGTTATACAGGGTGTAAGGGACATGGTCTGAATGCACCCTTTCAGTATTCGGAGGGCTGTCCCTTACACCCCGTAGGTATACCTACCTGATCACGGTTTGAAAACTTTCTGAATAAATATTATCTAAATCAATGAAATATAGGATAATTTGAAGTGCCTTGAGCAAGGAGGTTATTTAGAAAAATCAGTTTCACGTAGCTATGGTAGGTACTTAAATGATTAAAAATAACTATTCAATTGTGGAGACGTATTTGCGTGTAGCGCGAACATTATTCACAGCTACTCTCTCTCTTTCTCTAATGAAGAGTACCTAGTGATTTCTTTTGACTGTCTTACCTATCATAGATATAGGACACGAAATTAAGAAAGTATCTCCAAAATATTCCAATCTATGCAGATTGTACTGTACTCCTAGGATAACTCTCAGCCATCCTCAGCTCAGGTTCGTGACGAGCAGGTGCCACTCAGGAAAGTAGCTTCGTTACTCGCTAGATGGCGCCTCGAGACACTTTTGGCTTGGCTAAGATTAAAACACCTTTTAGTTGCTAGACTGCTTTAAATAAATTACCGGAGGTTGTAAAAAACTCCTATAGATACCTATTTAAATAAATAGCTGAAATAAAAAGTTTGGTATGAGCGATCACGAAAAATACCTACTAATTATGGAACAAATTCAGTCAGATCAGGAACCGAAGTCAGCTAAATAAAATCGTTTCAGTTGTGTGTCGATGGCATTTCAGTTGGGTGGTTTTAGTACTTTCGTTTTCTGCCATTGCATGCTATTTTATACTTATTTCACATTAATGACATTTGAGTGTCTCTGGCAAGAAAAATAAGCAGCCTTGGGGCCTAGATGTGTTCAAGTTCTTTTTATGGGTTACCTTATCTTATAACCCATAAAACTCACTGCTTGAACCTAAATTTTTATTAATCAGAATTATTCGTTATACTTAGATATAATATCAAAACAACTATCTGAACTTAAAGAACTGCCTACCTTGTCCAATAACTTACACGGGTGCCCTAATTTTGGCCATGTCTGAATTTGTTTGGGGCGAGCTGCACTCTAATAAATCCTCAACTGGGAAGGGTGCACTACATAAAACAATGCAATCGCTACCGATAAGGTAACTGCACCAGTAGTCGGTCACGTTATAACAACGTCATATTTCGCCATAAAACAGCTCTACGGGTGAAGATAAGCGTTTGTCTGCGGCGGAAGCCGTCGGCCGCTTCCGTCGACGACGAATGGCAATATAACAATATTTATAGCTCCTATGTAGGGAGAGATCCAGAGGGGATAACAAGGTCGATGAACTCCGCGTTTTGTAACTGTAGGTATATGTAAGTAGGTAATATTAGAAAGGATTTTAGGTATGCAGTCCTTGTAGAGACGTTGGAAATATATTCGGCGAATCTTTTCTCTTACCTACTTCTTCATACTTACTAACATTACTTACCTTATTTTATTGTCACTAGAGCATTAATAAAATAGCACAAAACAGGTCTATCAAAAGCTCGCGCTTCATGAGGTAGAAAAAAACTTTGTAGGATATTTTATTTATACATTTTTGTAGTAGCCGTGTACCGTTGCATAGCTCGAAAAATATCTCCAAATATTGACAGATACGTTCGAAAGTACAATATTATGATTTCAAACGAGTCTCATTTTGTTCTTTTATTGCGCAGCTGACCAAACTGGCACAAAAGACATGATACCAAAATACGCGGCATTCTTAACACTGGCCACTCAGGATAAGTGGCCAGTATTTCGTTCATATTGTCTATGGTCACGTCTCAGTGGGGTATACGGACCAGTTCTCGACCACGGGATGACTATCAAAACAAACGGGATGCTGTGTGTTATTTCAACTGGACCGTGCGTGACTCCATTAGATGTATGATGCACCTATTGAATATTTAATTAGGGTACTCGAAATTTTATTTGGTCATCTCATTTTTATTCAAAACGATTTAAATAAGCACTTCAGAACATTTCAAAAACCTTTCCCATAAGTTTTAATTGTAACGCTTACCAAATTTACCTACATTTTGATATGCATTTAATTTTTTTATTTTCTCTTCTCTCTACGTAGGTATCTACCTACCTAGGTACCTATACTTAAATACTTAGATACATTATAAATTTACCCATAATAGGTAGGTAGGTAATAACGAAAAGAAATAGCGATAAAATTTTTACCACATTTTATGTGAAACTGTCAAGAAGAGGTGTGTCATTCATTTAATTGAGTTAGGTAAGTTGGATAGCTGCATAGCTACAGTTGCCGACGGTAAAATATTTTCTTTTTATTTAGCTCACAGTTGCAAGATGTAGGTAGGTAAGTACTTAAGGTTGAGAAGGTATGTATAATTGTTTAGGTAATCATACCTTTTTAATTTTAGAAGTTGAATATTTTGTAATATAGGTACATTATCTAGGTACAAAGCCAATTAAAAAGTAATTTTAGTAGGTACCTACCTACCTATAAGTAGGTTTTTTTATCAATAGTGAGTCTGTTTCTTTCTCATTAATTTATATTTTAAAATTTATTTCTTTCAATTCCATCTAGTATGTAGGCATTTATTTCCATTCTAACAATCACGGCGTTATATGCCTAACGCGAGATCGATTACACGTGTCTATGTGTTACCGTAGTTTGTGGGTGGACTTTAGGTGTGTGTGTAATGGATACGGCCCTAATGGGCGGGGTCGCCATCAGCCAATCCTGTAACTGATACCTTACTTCTTCTCAACAAACGTCAAGCCATTTCATTCTCTAACGTTTTCACATAGAGTCGATTTTAGTGGCGCGTTTTCGGTGGATTGTGTAAGCGATACCCTATTTTTTTGTAAAAACTTCATGCAATACTAGACTTTAGTTTAAGTAATTAGAAATGAAATTCGTTTGTGTTGTTTGTGTAATTGATATGATTGGCCTAAAATTGATGTTGGGCCATTTTATGGTAATGCCAGTAATGTTAGGAATTTAGAAGTAAATAGGTAGGTAGTTTATGTAACATCAAATGCCTTTTGTTGCTAATTTTAAAAATGTGAATTGAAATTTAGTAATTTAGGCTTAAACATAATTTAATGTGTCATACAAAATGTGGAACTTTACAATTTGACTATTTTATGAATAACTGTAAGTAGGTACAATGTAGAGATAAAATAAATTAAATTTATGTACCTTTGTAATGAATGCTCTAATATATTTTAATTTAATTATTCGCTTTTAACTCAAATACGAAATAGATGATATATTTAAATTCATCAAAACTAAGATCAAAACGCTCCTATGGCTAAATTAAACTCAGCATTTTTTTCTGCTGCTCTACTAGCAGGGTGTTCTATTCTAAAAACCCCATTTCTTTACATAATTCCTTGAGTAACGCATAAAAACCGATTACGGTTAAAAAGGGGGGTGCACCTGACGCCGGAAGTCATTAGTAAATAGATGGACACCCAACCAAAAAGATAACGCCTTCTCCCTAAAATTACTTCCTAACAACTTTGTTGTGCACTTTAAAAACGGTCCTGACAAACAAATTGTATGAAAAGTAGAGTTCTGCAACCGCAAAATTGTGTTTGCTTTTTCATGTGACGACAAAATTGTATTTTCGGTTGGAAAAATAAATATCCATAGACAATGATTTGTAAGTAGCGTTTATGTGGTGGTAAAAAGAAGTTTGTTTGTGAATATAAAAATGACATTGTACAGCAACACCCCAATGTTCCCGTTATCTTTTGTTACGATCTCGAGACGTTTGGGGATTTTCTAAAATGAAGAATGATAAGGTTTTTCTTATTGTTGTGGCTTGTCCGTGACGCATTTTGTGAATGTTTCGTGTTTCTAAAGATGGTAGGTACTTAATCCTGATTTTGATAAGTATACTTAGGGACATTTTCATTCCTGTTTGGAGATAAGAGTTGTAGAAGAAATCTAAGATAGTTAAGAGTAGATACCTACCTACCTAAATATTGTTTGGATACCTACTTAGGTAGGTACTTATCTATTTAGTAGATTTAAAGTTCAAAGATTAAAAACTTAAAGTTGCTTTAACAATATGTTGTAAATTTAAATTATTAGGTACAATGTATTTTCGTATTTTAAACGAAATTCTTTCGAGCCTTATGACTGGTCTGCGACCGGCACGTAAACCCTACTTTTTTAAAATCTTGTTCGATTCGAAACGAAAGTTAAAACAAACCCTTTTTTCCAAATTATAACTAGATTCGATGACGTATGACAGTTTCAAAATTCGAATCTCATTGAACCCGTTGGCCGCGTCGCGTCGGTTGAATGAGGCGATGAGGGGCCGGGTCGGGACGGGAGCAGTCGTCAACCCGTTCCATTATTAACTTACCAAAACCAACAATCGTGATTAAATCGCGCGTGAACTAATAAAATAATAAGAGTCTTGCGCACTCGGCGGCTGATCACGGGCTGGGGTTACATGGAGGGGTGTGTTAGCATTTTGTAGCAATTTTATTAAACAGAGAAATTTTTCTTTCTGGATTTCTAATAGATATACAAATATACGATCCCTACCTATCAATTTAAAAGTAAGAATAGTGAAATTATGATGAAACAATACTAGGCAGGAACTTGCCAGGTACCTACCTGTCTCTTTTGACGATAGGTGTTTACTTTTAATTATATAGCAGGTTAAAAGTGTAATTAAACAATCAGGAGTGCAGACATTTTGTTTTCAAGTTGACGTGAAATCTTTTTTAACCTCAAGACAACCCTGTCAATGTTGCGTAGGTACTGTATGCACAGTGTTTAGATTGTAGTGCTAAAAAAACATCAAGCTTTCATAAGGATGCTTTTAAGCCTAAATGACGCTGGATGTCAAAAGGTTAAAATGTTAAGATTCAGAAAGCCTTGCTTAGGTAATGCGCACTAAGAAAATTTAGGTTAGCTTTCTCCTAAATCCTTTCACAACATCTACATCTCCATCTAACCCAACCCTGCCTCCCCGTTCTGCAAATTTGATTACAATTAGCTCCCGGCATGCATTATTCATCGCTCAAACAGAAGGGCTAGCAGATGACCAGTTTGTGTGTTTGGCCGGGTTGCGCCGACAACAGTTTAGATTTTACGTCATAATTAGTACTCGCTGATTGGCCGCCATTTGCCACGCTTACCCTACTTGATTGATGTTGGATTTTGGGCGGCAATTTGCAAATCAGTTATTTGAATTTGGAATTTTCTTGATTATGCACGAAGTAGGTATTTATTTCGAATGGATTATTTAACGCTCCAGTTTTTGATTTGATATCTATCGCCAAGTTTAGACTTGATTGAGTTCCTACTGTCCGCACGCGCCATAATAGGTATAATAGATACCTAAGTTAATCTGTGGCGCGCGCGCGAGCTGATGTTAGCCACATGTCATCATAGGTAGGTACATTGTCTTCGTGTCTTTTAAAATGTCCTTAAATCGAGTGCGGACTACCTACCTACTATACGTACCTACCTAGATAAATACGTAGTACCTAAATGTGGCAGAATTTAGGTAGAATCCCGTGGTGGCAGTTACTGTCTTTCCTACTTATATTGCCTATGGTAGGTAAGGTAGGTAAAGAAGAAAGTAATGAACATGAATGTGGATGGACGCGGAAGAAGAGGAAGACCTAAAAAAGTTTGGATGGATTGTATAAAAGACGATATGAAAAATAAAGGCGTAAGTGGGATTTGACTGGTGATAGAGATGAATGGAAGGAAGAAAAAGACATGTTGCGCCGACACCAAATAAATTGGGATAAGGGCAGGCAGATAATGATGAGGTACACCGGCCCGGGTCGACAATCAACCTGACCTCTACTATCCGATCGCAATCGGCAGTCCCCTTATTGTCTTCGCTTTCGAATACAGATCGCGCGCGGGCCACGTATCTACCTTTACCTACCTATACTTGTTTATGTTCATTTATTCTGGTTTTATGCGTTGCTCATTTAGCACCAGTTTCAATGCACTTTACCGTTCCTCATTCGTTTTTGGATCTCCACAGCTATCTCAGATGTCGCATGTGTACAATTTAGCCGCGCGTTGTCAGTTTTTGTGACGGACGGATGCGCGGGCGCCGGCGCTGTCACCGTCAGTTGGACCGTCTCAACGTCTCAAACAACGTTGTGATGTCTATCTACTCTGTACAGTGGTGGTGTAAGGTATTAGAGAAATTCACAGACTAACGTTTTTATAGAATAGCCGCTTATAGCAAAACATTATCTTTTACTGGTTACCTAGACATTAGGGCGTTAAAAAACCACGCTGAACGTCTCACACTAAAACCATAGACACAGGCAAACGAACGTCCCAGGGACTAGGTTTAGACTCTACCTACAGTCTAGTCTAGATCGTCAATGGACAAACATTTTCTGAACTGTTTATCGAAAAGGATGGCTGTTTTTTGCTGACTTGGTAAGAACACCACAGTGCTCACTAAAGTTTTTTATGTACTTTGCCATTGTGGACAGGCGAGGGTTTAAGATCATACAGCTTTGACTTTAGTTAGCATTCTTCTTTACTTAGTAAGGTCTTGTGACTTGCACTCAACGAGGTAACCTGACGCCGGCAGGGTCGGAAGGTGATAGCCTGACTAACATCCCCAGTAATGAACTACTAAACGACCCGATGAACCCTGTAGAGTCTGCTAAACCCTGTGACTTGCACCCAACGAGGTAACCTGACGCTACCAGGGTCGGAAGGTGATAGCCTGACTAACATCCCCAGTAATGAACTACTAAACGACCCGATGAACCCTGTAGAGTCTGCTAAACCCTGTGACTTGCACCCAACGAGGTAACCTGACGCTACCAGGGTCGGAAGGTGATAGCCTGACTAACATCCCCAGTAATGAACTACTAAACGACCCGATGAACCCTGTAGAGTCTGCTAAACCCTGTGACTTGCACTCAACGAGGTAACCTGACGCTGGCAGGGTCGGAAGGTGATAGCCCGACTAACATCCCCAGTAATGAACTACTGAACGACCCGATGAACCCTGTAGAGTCCGCTAAACCCTGTGACTTGCACTCAACGAGGTAACCCGACGCTGGCAGGGTCGGAAGGTGATAGCCTGACTAACATCCCCAGTAATGAACTACTGAACGACCCGATGAACCCTGTAGAGTCTGCTAAACCTTGTGACTTGCACTCAACGAGGTAACCTGACGATGGCAGGGTCGGAAGGTGATAGCCTGACTAACATCCCCAGTAATGAACTACTGAACGACCCGATGAACCCTGTAGAGTCTGCTAAACCCTGTGACTTGCACTCAACGAGGTAACCTGACGCTGGCAGGGTCGGAAGGTGATAGCCTGACTAACATCCCCAGTAATGAACTACTGAACGACCCGATGAACCCTGTAGAGTCTGCTAAACCCTGTGACTTGCACCTTATGAGGTATCCTGACGCTGGCAGGGTCGGAAGGTGATAGCCTGACTAACATCCCCAGTAATGAACTACTGAACGACCCGACGAACTCTGTAGAGTCTGCTAAACCCTGTGACTTGCACCCAACTAGGTAACCTGATGCCGGCAGGGTCGGAAGGTGATAGCCTGACTAACATCCCCAGTAATGAACTACTAAACGACGTGTCAACACCAACACTGTATTATTAGAACATGCGACGCCAATCACTACAACCTAAGCTGTAGGTAGGTAGTGCCTGAATCATAGACTAAAAACTCAGGAACGAGCCAACAAAAACCCTTGAACCCTTGTGTAGGTAGAAAAAATTACTTAGATATTTAAGATGTTTTTTTTTTATGGCTTGGTGGGGACACCACAGTACCCCTTTCTAAAGAATTTTCATAGTTTTTTACATTCTTTGTAGACAGGCGAAGGTTTTAGATCATACAGCGCCTTTAGTTAGCACTCTTCTTTAGTAGGTACTTACCCACTTGTGACTTGCACTCAACGAGGTAACCTGACGCCGGCAGGGTCGGAAGGTGATAGCCTGACTAACATCCCCAGTAATGAACTACTGAACGACCCGATGAACCCTGTAGAGTTTGCTGAACCCTGTGACTTGCACCCAACGAGGTAACCCGACGCTGGCAGGGTTGGAAGGTGATAGCCTGACTAACATCCCCAGTAATGAACTACTAAACGACCCGATGAACCCTGTAGAGTCTGCTAAACCCTGTGACTTACACCCAACGAGGTAACCTGACGCTGACATCCCCAGTAATGAACTACTGAACGACCCGATGAACCCTGTAGAGTCTGCTAAACCCTGTGACTTGCACCCAACGATGTAACCTACGCTGGCAGGGTCGGAAGGTGATAGCCTGACTAACATCCCCAGTAATGAACTACTGAACGACCCGATGAACCCTGTAGAGTCTACTAAACCCTGTGACTTGCACTCCACGAGGTAACCTGACACAAGCAGGGTCGGAAGGTGATCCTTGACTAACATCCCCAGTAATGAACTACTGAACGACCCGATGAACCTGTAGAGTCTGCTAAACCTGTGACTTGCACTCCACGGTAACCTGATGCTGGCGGGTCGGTGGTAACCTGACTAACATCCCCAGTAATGAACTACTGAACGACCATGAACCCTGTAAGTCTGAAACCTGTGACTTGCACCCAACGAGTAACCCGACGCTGGCAGGGTCGGAAGGTGATAGCCTGACTAACATCCCCAGTAATGAACTACTGAACGACCCGATGAACCCTGTAGAGTCTGCTAAACCCTGTGACTTGCACTCAACGAGGTAACCTGACACAAGCAGGGTCGGAAGGTGATAGCCTGACTAACATCCCCAGTAATGAACTACTGAACGACCCGATGAACCCTGTAGAGTCTGCTAAACCCTGACTTGCACCCAACGGTAACCCGACGCTGCAGGGTCGGAAGGTGATATTGACTAACATCCCAGTAATGAACTACTGAACGACCCGATGAACCCTTAGAGTCTACTAAACCCTGTGACTTACTCCACGAGGTAACCTGACTCTGGCAGGGTCGGAAGGTGATAGCCTGACTAACATCCCCAGTAATGAACTACTAAACGACCCTAAGAACCCTGTAGAGTCTGCAAACCCTGTGACTTGTACTCAACGAGGTAACTGACGCTGCCAGGGGCGGAAGGTGATAGCCTGACTCACATCCCCAGTAATGACCTACTAAACGACCCGATGAACCCTGTAGAGTCTGCTAAACCCTGTGACTTGTACTCAACGAGGTAACCTGACGCTGCCAGGGTCGGAAGGTGATAGCCTGACTAACATCCCCAGTAATGAACCACTAAACGACCCGATGAACCCTGTAGAGTCTGCTAAACCCTGTGACTTGCACAACGAGTAACCCGACGCCGGCAGGGTCGGAAGGTGATAGCCCGACTAACATCCCCAGTAATGAACTACTAAACGACCCGATGAACCCTGTAGAGTCTGCTAAACCCTGTGACTTGCACCCAACGAGGTAACCCGACGCTGGCAGGGTCGGAAGGTGATAGCCTGACTAACATCCCCAGTAATGAACTACTAAACGACCCGATGAACCCTGTAGAGTCTGCTAAACCCTGTGACTTGCACTCAACGAGGTAACCTGACGCTGCCAGGGTCGGAAGGTGATAGCCTGACTCTGAACCCCAGTAATGAACTACTAAACGACCCGATGAACCCGTAAAGTCTGCTAAACCCTGTGACTTGCACCCAACGAGTAACCCGACGCTGGCAGGGTTGGAAGGTGATAGCCTGACTAACATCCCCAGTAATGAACTACTAAACGACCCGATGAACCCTGTAGAGTCTGCTAAACCCTGTGACTTGCACCCAACGAGGTAACCTGACGCTGGCAGGGTCGGAAGGTGATAGCCTGACTAACATCCCCAGTAATGAACTACTAAACGACCCGATGAACCCTGTAGAGTCTGCTAAACCCTGTGACTTGCACCCAACGAGGTAAACTGACGCCGGCAGGGTCGGAAGGTGATAGCCTGACTAACATCCCCAGTAATGAACTACTGAACGACCCAAAAACGACCCGATGAACCCTGTAGAGTCTGCTAAACCCTGTGACTTGCACCCAACAAGGTAACTTGACGCTGGCAGGGTCGGAAGGTGATAGCCTGACTAACATCCCCAGTAATGAACTACTGAACGACCCGATGAACCCTGTAGAGTCTGCTAAACCCTGTGACTTGCACCCAACGAGGTAACCTGACGCTACCAGGGTCGGAAGGTGATAGCCTGACTAACATCCCCAGTAATGAACTACTAAACGACCCGATGAACCCTGTAGAGTCTGCTAAACCCTGTGACTTGCACCCAACGAGGTAACCTGATGCTGCCAGGGTCGGAAGGTGATAGCCTGACTAACATCCCCAGTAATGAACTACTAAACGACCCGATGAACCCTGTAGAGTCTGCTAAACTGTGACTTGCACCGAAAATCCTGACGCCGGCAGGGTGGAAGGTGATAGCCTGACTAACATCCCAGTAATGAACTACTGAACGACCCGATGAACCTGTGAGTCTGCTAAACCCTGTGACTTATAACAAGGTAACTTGACGCCGGCAGGGTCGGAAGGTGATAGCCTGACTAACATCCCCAGTAATGAACTACTGAACGACCCGATGAACCCTGTAGAGTCTGCTAAACCTGTGACTTGCAACGAGGTAACCTGATTGCCAGGGTCGGAAGGTGATAGCCTGACTAACATCCCCAGTAATGAACTACTAAACGACCCGATGAACCCTGTAGAGTCTGCTAAACCCTGTGACTTGCACCCAACGAGGTAACCTGACGCTGGCAGGGTCGGAAGGTGATAGCCTGACTAACATCCCCAGTAATGAACTACTAAACGACGTGTCAACACCAACACGGTATTATTAGAACATGCGACGCCAATCACTACAAGCTAAGCTATAGGTAGGTACGTAGATAGATAGACATAGTAGGGTAAATTAAGCAGAAATTATACTGGGTGTTACAAAACAACCAATAAATCTTAAAGGAGGTCAAGGTACCCGTAAAGCTGAACAACTTTCCCTATGGAACATAGGTCGAAATATGAAAAAAAAATTTGGACATCCCATACAAAATGAACTCCATTTGTATGGGAGTTTTTATGGGTTGTTTTGTAACACGTTGTAGAGTCATCCGGGTATGGTAGTGAGTGGCAGAAAGATATTTTTTCCGTGTGAGGCTCCGCACCTTGGCCGCACAACTGTATTTTGCAAATTTTCTTAGAATTTTAAAACCACCACTTTCTTATTACCAAGTAAGTTTACCAAATGGTGCCGGCTAAGAATAGCATCACCCCACCCCACCTTAACCGTGAGTGTCGTCAGAAGCGCCTAAGGGATTTGAGAGTTGATGTGTATTGCAATTTTAGGCGACAGGCTGGCAACCTGTTACTATGGTGATACACAGTCTTAAACTTTTGTCAGACGTGGTGTAAAAGACCGTTTTATGGAGCCGTTTACCTGACTACCCTGCAGGGGTTAGGTACAGGCGAGATATGTATGTATGTAAATACTTAGCTTAGAACTCTAATCTGGCTGTTCTAACGAGGTTTATGGAACGAACACCAAAAAACATGGTTGAAGCATGTGCTCGGCTTGCTATGTCTATGCAAACTAGTAACATATCTACAGAAGCGTGGTAAACAAAAATATGTGAACGAAAAATAAAATACGAAAAAAGATAAGGAACTTCACTGATATCGATCGAGACATCCCTTTGGTATCAAACCTTTTAAGGGCTAATAATCCCAAAGGGACGGTTGTACATCAACAGTTGTGTTTATTGTAAAAACAGTGAGGTCTTTGTCAAATATTTTTCTCCATTACACGTGAAACGCCTGAGCAAACATTCCGATACTTCCTCAATATTGTGAGCCTTTATGGCAAAAACTGGAGTTCATTCTGCTAATAGGTAATAGTAATTTAAAAAATTTAAAGGAGTTAATGGGTGCAATCAAATCAAATAAGTTAGAAGTAGAAGTCAGTTTAGAATACAAGACAAGACGTGCTTGATAAAAATAAAAGAAACGATGATGATGTAAACGTATGCAACGCCTAGGTAAGTAACTAATTGCAATGTTCCTGCCATTAAAATTGAGCTTCCATTCGTACTTATTACTTACACTACGAGAATAAGAAAGTTTTGGCAGATCTCAAAAAATATTACGGTAACTGTCTCTACATACACATGAAATAGATACTTCACACATCATTTCGTACATTTAAAATGTCTTAAAGGTTGTACTTAGAATTCTTGCTTCTCAAACGTAAATTAGGAGATCAAACCAAAAGTCTCTTGTGTGTTGCAGAACACTGTTAAAAGCATCAGTAGAATCGTTCTCCAATGTGAGTATTAAATTACTGCAAATCAAGTAAGTGGTTTTCGTATATTTCGGGATATTTTCTGGATTCTCACGTCGGCTGGCGCCAGCTTTTTGCAAGGTCTCAATGCTGACTGAACATAATCTTTGTTTATTTAGAGTAACTCTAACTGTAAGTAGGAAGGGCTTTTTGCTGGCTCCGAAACCAAACCCATTATAAGATTTGACTTGACATTTTTTTGGAACCATTGCTTTCATGAATGACTTAGTCTTGTTTTAATTTAGACTGTTTGTTTCATCAGCTTCTTCAAAATGTTTTATAGATAAATGTGGACCTACCTAGTGTACAGTATGCGTGTGGTCTGTGCTAAAAACTTGGCGGGTGCACTGTCGTGCGTTTTGGTAAACACCATAAGCCAGCCAGCCATTTTCACCGAGTATTTATCTGTTACGTACCTAGTAACTATTAAGTAATCTGTGACATAGCTACAAAGTGACTGAAGGCGCGCGGATGTAATACAGCCAAGTCTTCAATCATGTATCAATAACTAAAAACTTTCAAAGCATTTATTTTGATTTTTGGCAGCTGTTAGGTGAATACGATTCTTTTGTCCTTTTCATGCTAATTAAGTTTTCTATAATGGCGTCCTGCTGTCAAAAATCAAATAAACGCTTGCAAAAACTGTAATCAGAATATTTTTAGCATAAAACTAGTCAATAGTGTTAATGGTTTAATAAACATAATTTGTTAATGTTAATGTTAAGCAAATGGTAACAAGACTGTATAAGGAGAGGAGTGAAAATAATGAGGGCATACGTACGTTCATACTTTAAATTAACATAAGGCGATTGGTTTTTACGGTTATATCTACCATTAATTATATTTATTATCAGGGATCTATTAAAAGAACACATTATGAACGTGTTATCCTTTTAGGTGTATCGTTAATTATGATATAAAATATGATTTAAGTACAAATTCACTGGTTAATGAAAATACATACAACTATGGTCAATGGCCATCGACTCGAAAAAAAGGAATACTACCAAAGACACTACGTTGAAATAAAATGTAAACTTTTACCTACTGACCATAATTATCAAAATAGTAGGTACCTGTTGTTCTTGAAAAGCAGTATTGGTATGTATGCTAGGGGTAGGGATGACATGCATGACACATTTTTAAATAATCAAAATCTTAAGTTTCTAATCTTTGTTTCTTATGCTAGGTATAGGTATTTCAAAGATGCCAGCTTCAAACACGTCACTGCTAAAATAATATTGTTAAAAATAGTGCCAAGTCTTACGTTCTATATGAATTAAAAAATCTTGATAAGTGAATTTAGATAGTATCTAAAGTTAGTGCCTGTTTGCGACAAACTATTTTTATACTTAGATATTTTATGAAGAAGTTGCATGTAGGAATTTTGGAAATTTTATAATGACGAGGCGTGACGCGGTCTTTTTAGGATTGTAAAATTAGATTTTTGTAAATAAATGTTTTTTTTTTGTGCCTATGTAGACAAAGTTCCGTTTTGAGCTGTAAATTCTGCAGTGAAGGTTAGTGAGTACTTTCTTAAAGTTGCCTTATACATTGGCTTAAAATTTAATTTTTGGGCAAAATTTTACTTCTATTGTTGATTTTTTATGCTACTTTTACTAGGTATTCCTTCCGAGTTTTAAATTGAGGTTGTCAGCCCTGCTACAGCATCCTGTTGACAAGTGTTTAAAACAAAGTAAATATCGCCCGTGTTAGGTTTCGGATTGGTTTTAAAACAATACGACATAGCTCACAATCCCACGCATGTAGAGTCCCACATTGTACTGCGATTATAAGCTCTATTTCAAAGGGGTAAGGTCGTCTAATGCCAGCTCCTTTGTATCCTTGTTTTGGGATGACGAGGCGCCTCCACACAAACATGTCAGAAAACACTCGGCATAATATTGACCAAAAATGGTTCCCAAATTGTGGTTTAGGAAGTCGAGATCTGCTCACAGTAAATTTTTTGGAAATTTTAGGTTAGATAGATACTTGGTTGGTCTTTTAACCAGCAATGTTCTGTTTCAACAGGTGGATACTGACTGACAGATAATACCGTCAAACAACTTAGGTATTTACTTGTGCCTTCGCAAATGAAATTGATGTGGAACGAAAGCTCGCGCTTTCCTATTATCCTAATTGATATATTTTATCGCAACTTTATTAGATCAACTAACTTGTCACCCTGCTAAAAAACAGCTGCTATCAGCCCACATATTTCCCGTCGTACCGCTAAAAAGCTTGTTAAATCGCTAGTTATCTATCAATTATCGGCATTGGCTCACTAGGCTTCGGGCCGATCGTCGGTAGTTGCGCGGGAGTCGTAAATAACGCCATTACGCGATTACCGCGGGCAGGCGGCAGGTGGGCGCGCAAAAACGCGTCGGTGTGCTCGGAAAAACAATCAAAAGGCGCCGCGAACTGCCTGATATTGGGGGTTGCCTGGTTAAGAGGCGATGGACTGCGAATTTTTAGGTTGGCTGGTTCTATCTTTCTTCCATTGTTTCAGCTAAATCCCCAAACAATATCTTAGCCCGATTTCACTCAATGGGTGTGATATGGCTGTTTAGGTATTTCAATTTAACAATCAAAAAGACTTTCCTCTGGTCTAATTTCCCACCAAATAAATGCCAAATTATAAAAAAAATAAAGTAAAGGAAATATGTCAGCAAGGCGCATGGTTGTGATTGTTGCCAAGTTCAAAATTTTCTGTTTATCTTTTCTTTTTAGATTCAGTTTTAGTCATTTAAGGAACTGTCATCCATCATCATTATTTTAAAACGTGAAATACATTTAAACTTAGCGTTTACCAGAATTTAGCGTTTTTAAAACAATGAGCAGAAACTTCGTCCACTTGGTCACACCGCCGGCGGCTTTGATCCCGCAATCCCGCGACAATTACCCCCTCCGCCTCAGCCCCGCGAGGAAACTCATTTCCCAACGCCGACTAAACCTCCGCACTTATTAGATCCAGACTCACTTACATACTTTCACTAGGCAACGTCGTAACACTCTTTGAGATAAAGGGATAAGGTTTCAAATGGAGGAGCTTTGCTTTTCTCGCCTGCACAAGACGAACTGTCAGCGACTGCGTCAACGAAATTAGTTTTGCCGTTGACGGATAGTTTTACTTTCTTATCTTCTAGGAGGTGGAGTTCAAATTCGAATGTTGCAGCACATTTCAAGGGTATTCGAGGGTATGGTGTGGAATTTCTCGCGCCGCGAATCGGCCGTCAATCATCTCGCGATACGACGACTGACAAAGGAAAAATCCTTTTGCGCGGAATAACCTGCGAATGATCAAAGGTGTCACAAAACTCCTGTTGAGTTAATTTCGAGCCAAGACGTGTCGTGTTTTCAATTTAGCTGATTTGATGGATAATGATGTAAAAGAAAAATACGACGAAAAAAGTAGGTACCTACACAAAAAGTATACCTACGTATGAAATTTTATTATAAGCTTTATTGTAAAGCAGTATTTACCTATCCTCCCGCAGTCTGATAGAAATGCGCTTTCTTTCAAATGAATCAAAAGGGTTCGCGTCACATCCCATTGCGGTGCAATTAACAGAACCGCAAACAAGAAGCACAAAGAGTTCGCATTCCTCAGACAGCGTAACGCGATAACCCTTCACGCACAAAGAACCAGAACCATTCCTACTAATTTCACCTACCAATTTGCAGATCACATTCGCGGTGCGTTCGCTTTTCAAATCGGCGCGTCAAAGCGCGACGCCGTAGAATTTTGTACAACGCTTCCTTGCTCCGTTTCCTCTCCACAATGGGGCTTTTATTTCATTCACTCACTCGTTCATTGGAGGCATCGCGCGCCATTATATGCTCATTTGGGGCGCATTCACGTCGCAGTGACACTCGGTGTTTCCGCCGCGATCAATTAGCTTTACATTTATTAGAACAATGTTGGCGACGCGTGCAAAAGAGCAGCCATTGTGAGCGATAAGTGTTGGGTTACGTTGCTTGCTCATATTTAGATGTGATTTTCGGATTTCTGTGATTAGTTGAGCCGCCTTCATTAGACCCGTAGTAAAAATAAACTACGACGCTTTACCTATGCAGATATGTATTCATTAATAACACGTCTTACATACTTCCATTCTACTACATACGATAGGACATTTTGTTTTTCTTTGTTTAATGAATTGGCCACTTTATGTTTAGTCACAAAATGACTAGTGAGTGGACTAAGTACATTTTAACTGTGCACGCACATGCATGATAATGATGAAGACGTGATATCATACCTCCAGGTATTCAAACCAGCACACGCTAAACCTAAAACCCAAGCTTTTCCAACCGACCAGCCACCGTACAAATCTAATGAGCTTAAACGGCGGCGCATCTTCAAAGGAGTTAATCTGCATTTATCGAGTTACTGGCAGAGTATCACGTTCGGGCGCGACGGGTTAATTCGGAGTTAGCATCGGTTACGCCACGGTTACTCGTAACTGAATAATTTTAGAGGCACGTGGCGCTGTCATCAGACTCTTTTGTCAAAGGGAACGGGGTTAGCAATGTTGCAATCGGGAAAATAACGAAAAGTTATATGAAGTTACACTTCAACTACGATTTTATAAATACAACAATACATTTTATTGTGATATACTGCCAAAATAAATATGGTGAAATATCGATGCTCATTATTATATTTTGGAAACGAAACATGATCCTTGAAAACAAAATAGCTTTATATCATGAAAATCAAGTTAGTGTAGCTTACTGCGAAGTTTTTGCATTTGCGGCGCTTCTCTAGGTTCATTTTTTTTTATTTAACAATTTATTGTACACAAAAACAAATACAGGACAAGTACAAAAATAAAAATGACACAACATAATATGATATGATACAGTGATTATGATATAACAGGTTCATAATATGATACAGTGATTAGGTAGCCCCATCTTTACCCAAATTAAAAATGAAAAATATCCATGAAACACATTTAATAGACTTTTTTAATTTCGAGCAACTGACTTGTGTCAGAGCGTTCGACGATTCGTTTTTCTACAACACGTCCACCCTAACCCCTGGTGGTGTAATTGTCGAATTAGCAAACAGCTGAGATCAAAGGATTCGGCGATTTGCTGCTTTTTGATAACGTGATAAGTTTCGCGCACAATTACATCGGGGGTCGGATGACTTTTGTAGCGGGGCTGTAACATTATCGTGTGGATAAAATCGATTTTAGCAAATAGCTTTTTGAGTTCAGATTCAGAAATCATTCGAAGGCTAAAAGCATAATGGGAGGAAGAAATTTAACACTTTCGTTTCTTAAAACACTTCTCGTGTTAGGTGAAATTTTGGAAGACATTATTGTTTTAATTTAATTACGATATCATATTAAACTTGGCAACGCACTGCCGGGCGAACGGTTAGTAAATAAATATGATCTGTCACAAACAATTTGTAAAAGGTGAGTCTTACAAATATGTTTTATTTTTTTTAACTGCATGAAAAGTATTTCATAATTTAATTTTTTTGTAGAATTCACTCTCACAGCTTTTTTTGCCCAAGACTCACCCCCGCAAAAGTTGCTCGCTTAACGTATCAAATGGGGTTATTTTGTGACTGGATAACGGATTCAACGCATTTTGCCTCTATGTTTACAGAATAATGATTTGCTACCCCTCAATTTTACTTGGAAAATCTTTTGCTCGATAATATTTTTCGAGGACAATGTCTGATGTAAGAAAAGCGAATATTATTTCTATTATAAATTCAGCAAAATTAGATTGAGAGACTGATTCATAACTAAAACGAATTCTAAGCATTTTTAGTATATTGACGTACTTTAACAGTTTTGAGGTAAAGAAACAAAGAGATAAATTGTCCAAGCTCCAGCCCAAATAATAAGCGCTTGTGATATAAAAGGAAAAGAAACTAATAGATCGTTGGTCTGTCAAAATATTTCCCACAAAGGAATTCAGTTACCCCCGACCGTTTCACACGTCAGCTACCGTTCCAACACAACCCACCGTAATTACTTCCCCAAATTATTAATGTTTATTTGATCAACATAAAAAACGCCAAGTCCGGCCGTCCGTCTGTCAGACGCCATTCTTACACAATTAGGCGTAGAAGCGATCCGCTTACGCACAATGGACAAAATAAACCGTCCTGTTAAACGGAAGCTTCTTAAATTGTTTTTGAAAAACAGTCCGGTCGTTAGTGTTTTGAAAAGTCACTTGTGATGGACGCACAAAAGGTTTGACGGCGCGGCTGTGCTACCGACTCCGTTGGTTTTAAGACATGAGTATTACTTATTGGATCAACTATTAGAAGTTTTAAAATTTTATCAGAAACGATCGATAGAACCTTCCTAGTCTATAGCAGTATCTACTGCAATGTCTATTCCAAGATCAGTCAAGAATTTTGCAAATGCCAAAGGCCTCCAAATTTAGACTACACTGTTTACCAACTTTTTAACCGACTTCAAAAGGAGGTGTAGCATCATAAAAACTAATACATTTTCTAATAAGAGGTTTCTAGAAGCACACTTGAATGTGAAATTGCAAATGGCATGTCTTATTATTCTTTTACACTCGCTCCCTTGACCCACGCTGTGCTTTCCGCCCTCTACAATTTGACCGATTATTATTTTATTTAACTCTTATTTTGCTTCTGGATTGAGTCGGCGCTGACAGGCCTAGATGACCGTGAGTGGCAGTTTTAAAGTCATCCGTAAAGTAAAACATAATCATAGCAACAGCCCATCTCCGTCTAGTACAAATTATAGGTTTTTAAGCTTGGCTTATTTTTTTACCAATTTGATTTTGACGAAATATTGATAAAATTTGAAAGCACGTGATTCATTATTACTGCAGCTGCGAATTTTGGTTTGGAAGCGGTTTATTAACAAGATTTGCTATTTTTACAGATATTCATTTAATAGCGTGTTTTGTTACACAAAGTGTCATTGGGTGTGGTGTAGTGTAATGGTGTTACATGTTACACAATATAAGTGTTAGATATGTCACCTTTATATCTAAAAATTGTCAAATCCAGGTCTTTCAGTTATACCTAGATAAAGCGTTTCAGTGTTTTTGAGATTTCAGCCCCTTAGCGGGCCGTAGGATAATTGTTTTTGTACTGAAAATCTGGTCTTTTCTTTCTCTTCATTCAACAATAACACCATAAGAACCGTAATAAATTCATTCGCCAGTTCCTCGAGGTGTTCGGCAAATATTGATCATCTGTCATTGTAATTGCCCGCTTGCGGTGACGGTAGGGGGCGCTCGTGTTGTTCCGGGAAATATTACACGCATTCGGAACAAATACGAACAAATACTGCCAGGGTAGTGGTTTGTAGCTGGTGATGGAACTAATTTCTCGTCCTTTCTTTTTGTTTGGTTATAGATTGTGACCTGTCTTTGGCAATTTGTTACTGAATCACTGTATCACTGTATACATAACTGTTTCTCTAAAAGAAACTCATCTTTACGCATATTTAAGTATAGAGCAAAAAAGGTACCGGCTAAAATTAGCGCAGTGCAAGCCAAACAAGATGTTAAATTCCTTGGATGGATCGATCCCTGAGTCGCTTTTTACGAAACCTACAGGTGAAAATGGGGTGAAATTATACAAAATTGGCACTACACGACATCAGCAACATAATCACAACTACCTACTACTAAAATAGCCCTACCTATCTGCGCAAGAGTGTCCTGGCCACATCCGCGACATCCGCCAATCAGCGCGTAGCAGCATCCTCATTGCAGGCAGGATGAAGCAATTCAGAGTCAGCGACCATTGGGCACCCATTACATAGATAGACCACATTGGGGGACCTGGCTGGTTACTATCTATCACATACATATCTACGTTCCTCACGCTTCTATTCCTTGTGAGGTAGCATCCTTATTGCAGGCAGGATGAGGCAATTCAGGGCCAACGGCCATTGGGCACCCATTATAGACCACACTAGGGGATCTGGCTGGTTGTTACCTATTACCCATATATAGATGACGCCACTATCCGTTGTGGGGCAAGCAGAGATGATACCTTTTGGATTTCTGGGAGAGCTAGCTCCATTATCGAATCTATGTTTCGCTCAACCGTATCTATCCCAGTCCCGAGTAGATTCTTGAAGAACTTGAAAAAAATTTACTGGTCGCGCGCAATCTGATGCTACATATCATTATATTGTATTTTCTTATGAATACCATCACCATACGACAAACAATACGACTATAAAAAAAGTCGAGGATGTATTTTTTTCTAACGAGCACGAGCCGCATCGAATTATTTAAAAGAAAGAAAAACAATTTAAGCCGACAGAAGCTCATTGAACAGCGAAACGTATTCAAATATCGAAAATTGTTGACAAATTAAGTTCCCTTGCCGGTCTCCAACTCCCTTACCACTTGAGAATGCGACTCTTCAAAATTGTACAACTTATACCACTTTTAAAACTACCCTCTTTACATTGCTCCTCACTCTTATTGTCATAGTAATAGAGTTCATAAAAGAACGTTTCTGATTTTGAATTTAGAACGAATAAGTTTGCCGCGTCATACGAAGGGACGGGACAGAACCGTTCGTTTTACTAGTTACTCAATTAGGCCCTTTGTATTTGTTTATCTGAGTTTGTATAGCGTCGGAGAGGGATGAACTTATGTCGTAACATGAGTGAAAAAGAGACGGAGAATGTAAAGTAATTTGAGACAGTTCTTTTCACTGGCGCGGTAATACGTTTCTATTTTGAATGGCAACACGAAACTGGCGGGAAATGCATTTACATTTATTTTTTACTTTTTCTGATTTTTCCTTTTCTAATAATATTGTGTGATGTTCAGTCACAGATTGTCTAGATAAGTAAAACAAAAGTTACCAATGAAATGAAGTTAGATAAGGTTGTTGATTTACGATTTCCCTGTCTTATTTTATTTCTGATGTGTTGGTTTATATTTAATAATTTTTAATTTGTTAATATTATATACTTATGCGGCCCAATATTCATAAATCCGGTGTCACACTTTGAAAAACTTGGCAAGTTTTACAGTTGAAATTTTCGCGAGCCAGTTGTAAGAAAATCTTTTCAATCACTCCGCATCAAATATTCAGCTCTTCAATCCGGTACAGTCGCAAAGAGAGATCTTCAAAAATTTCACAATCAATTTGATTCGAAAATCGGGAGACCCCTTATTGACACTTGGGCTTTTATATTCGTGTCATACACTGACTTTCGCGAAAAGAGATGGGGTGCACCCCCGTGATTGGGCAAATATCGAGCTGAGGACCGATCGCGACCGATGGTGCATAAAACATCGCGGAAATCTGGATGGGGTTATACCTCATGTCAGGGATATACAGAAGCCTGATAGCTCGCTTGATGTGAAAATGTGAGTAGCAATGTTACTCTTTCGTGCAAGGAAATATATCAGGATAGTGTGTGGATTAAATTCTCAAGGCGGAAAGGAATCTTGTTTAAAATAATAATTGTGAAAATGTGCCAAGTGCCTTCATAATATGTAAGGTAGGTTAGGTTAAATACAGGGTGTTAGGGACGGTGTACCGAAAACTTTGCAGGCATGATCAGACCATCAAACTGAACAACTTTTTCTATGGAGCCAATGGTGGGAAACGAAAAAAAAATTCCGACCTTCCATACTAAATTCACGATAAGCTGACTGACTTTGTATGGGAGGTCGGAAATACACCGCTTATTGTATAATAAAAAAGTTGTTCAGTTTCATGGTCTGAGCACGCCTGCAAAGTTTCGTTACACAAATCCCCTAACACCATGTTGAATGAAATCTGGTCTTCTCGTGTGCATTCATCTTTTTTTCTACTTTAGGTATCAGCTATAGTAGCTGTAAAGATTCTGTTTATTGGCAGAGGTATGTTCTCTTTTGTGAAGTACCTAAATCTTAAAATAATATTTTTTTTGTAATCTTATGCGATAAAGAATATACAAAAATTGTGTCATTCCTGAACAACCCCATCCGAATTCTGCATACAACCAACACCCTTTCTGCTAACGCGATTCCACGACGTAATGAACTCTATAAATAACCCATAGCTCCTTGGTCTCTGTATTACCTACTGTGGGTCCTTGGCAAATCCCTTTACACTGTTTATGCACAATCATAAAAATGTGTTGACAGTTGATTTTTATGGGGTTCAAGAGCGTTTGAAATAAAAGCTATATATTTTTTGCCCTAGGAGAAGATTATTTAAAGAAATTTGGGAACAATAAAAAGCTCAAATAAGCCCTTTGAACTTTTTACAAGAAGTTTTATACAAATACAAACAATTAACTTTCATCATAAAAAGCGCCAAGTTCTTCCCACGAGAAATCACGAATGACAAAAGTGAAAATCGAAAAGCATTTAAAACCGCTATCAAAAATTAATACATTTGAATATTGACTTCGAGCAATTGCCTCTTAACTCGAGAGGTGTTTACAAAATAGGGCTAAATTGAGGAGAATTGCTAGCCCTTTGTCTTTCGAAAGCTGAAGGGCCTGGCGCCCTTCGAGTGGAACCGGGGCACTTGGTGAGTCAAGTACCACTAGTATAAAGTTACCTTTGAATTTAATTTGCAGTGGGAACTATCAAACCTAAATAGGTGCTGTGCTTTGAAACCGCAATTTGCAATCGTGAAAATTTGACTTTCTTTGTTTCTATTGGTAATTGTTTCTTGAAACGTTTTTGATTTGGTAACGTGTGGGAATCAGACTTGGCGTTTCAACTGCCGTGGCGCCAGCATTGTTTTGAATAAGTTATGGGAAATACATTTATGTTTTGAATTTTTATAAGTACCTACCTACTAAAGTGTTACGAGAAGAAGGTACAATTTTAAAAGGTTTTTAAATAAAGAAGCAAAGCAAAGCACAATAGTCCATCCATGCCCAAAGTAAAATAGGTATTTGTGTTGCATCTACCCATTTCAAAGTATTGCATTCTATCCGATATTTTCCGAAGGAGGGAAATTTTCAATGACCAGAGCTCTTAGATTTTCGTCTCATAGTTTTATTCTCATCCCGCGAATTCCCCGATTTTGGCAGATCGTCAACAAGCTGAGCGAAAAGACTGAGCAGTTTTAAAACTCTAATGAACTCTCCGAGCCGGCATGCATCGTTAAATGTTTGAAGCACTCTCCAACCCGTAATCCGCGACTCGACGAGCGTTAGCACTGATATTCAGCATCATTTGGATTTGAAACTGACGGGGAAAAGTGAGTTATGAGCGGAGTTATCTGTTTCGTTTATTTCACTGCTTCAGTTTTGCATAAAGTGCTGAATATGGCGTTCGAATAAATTGGAATAGTTTTAGGACAGATCTGTCACGTTCTGAATCTATACATTGTAGGTAAGCTTCTTTTAACGAGTGGTCTTTTACCAGTAGTATTACCTATTTATTAGCAACCTACTTAATATAATTGAGAACTATAAAAGTATATCAATAAGAGGCATTGTAGTGCTGGTACTTGGTCATTCTCATAATCTAAAGTAATTTAACCTTGCCAACAAATACAATTATTTTATCACAATATCATCAACCTACACGAAATATGATTGCGCATACTTAATGGCACTTGACCTCCATATCGATACCATATCAAGATACGAATAGAACACTCGGATACAAATTGGAAAGCTCTTCAACGTTAAACGATGTACAAAAGACATTAATATTATTTTAAGAAGTTCAAAAGTCACGCGCGGCCGGCCGTGGGAATACTACGACAGTAAATAGTAAACTTGGGCCTATTTTTAACGAGTGAAAGTTATTGAAAACATAAGTACCTACTTATTTATAAAAAAAATGTTGATTACGATTATTCACGATTTTGTTTGAACTGAAAGATCTGAATCATACTTAGATCTAAACCAAAACAATTATTTCCCAAAACCCAAGTAGGTATAATAAAAAAATTATACCTATATTATTTGTTAGAGAGCAAAATAAATATTCTTTGAGTTTTGAGTATGACTAGGTAGGTAAGTAAAAGTATATCAGTTCAGCTTCAGAAGTATCTCGAGTAAGGCATCTGAGGGATCATCATTATCTATCTGGTTTTTCATACAATTAGCGGGAGAAACCAGTGTAAGATTATCGAAATGCTGCTGACGATCTAGGTTTCAATGCGTGACAAAATATCTTGCGTGTTGTCGAGAAAAAGTGAGAATAATAGAAACGGTGTGTGCGTTTTCGTGCTAAAAGATGATTGATGATGATGGATGGTGTGGTCTTGGGTGTGGTGGGTTGGACGGTTTCACATGGCTTCTTCCTGTAATTATTGAGGGTGGGCACTGGGCAGGCATTGGTGATAATTACAGTACTAGAAAAGTCGGAAAGACCCTGCAAATAATCTACCTACATACCTAATCTAATAGTAGAACGAACACTTTGAAAGGTACTATCGCCAGCACATCGACTTAGGTACCTGCTACTTGTAGGCGGAACTCTTGACACCAAGATTCATCGGTGACATCGAAGAAGAAGATCAACGTATACTGGGTTTTCATACTAATAATTAAAATTACTACTTGAAGAAAGATACTAGGTAAGTACTAGACAAAAGACAGCAGAAGCTTACTAAATTCAAGGAGACATCGAAGACCGGAAATTACCTAGGTAACTGTAAGTCTGTAATGAAAATAAAACAAACAATAAAAACTTAGAAAATAAACTGTCTTAATTTATCCAAATATTGTTTTAACTTATTAAAAAGATGTACAATCACAAAGACAAGGGAATAAAAAAATTACAAAAGAATGTGTCCAGCGACGCGACAAATATTGTTAGCGGGGAGCGGGAGGGGAGGTCGGGGAAAAATGAGCCTAATTTTAATTGCAACACTGATGGAGTCACATTATCGCATTACTAACGCTTTCTGGACGTATTCAGCTCATTGTAGGGTGCGGATAGGGTATAAGCGGTAACGGAGGCATGAGCAGGATATCGGCATACCCACTCTACTAATTTTGTTTTCAAAAGTAAGTTTGTACTTTGTACTTTTACCTATTAATAATACCTTTGGAAAGTTAGTTAACTCTCCGTTGATGTGTGCTTTCAGCCAGCGAAACCATTACCGTGGAAATAATACGATTTTTCACCGTATTTTTATTTCAAATACGATTTTTGTACTTTTATTTACGTTTCCTGAAAATTAAAATTTCAATAACTTGCGTTTCATCGTGAATGCATTTGTCAAACAACGTGACATAAACTATATTTTAATTTATTCCTATTTAATGTAGCTTACGTTAAAAAAATTAAATTTGTGCGTGACAGCCACCTAACAAATGACAACCGGCGACAGCCGCAATGCGATGCGGAAAATCGATAGTATGTATAAAATCACGAACTACTCTTCAATATTGCTATAGTACAACTTCTAAAGCAAATTACCACAGATTGCTTATTCCCCCGAGTCTGGGACATATCACAGACAGATTGGATGAGATCGAGATTCAATCCGCAGAACAATATGTCCTCAGGTTTTGAGCTTATTCGATTTGACATGACGGGACCGAATCCTATCAGCACCACCACGAGATATGCACTTAATGGATCAACTTTGGTTGGGTGTTCTTAGTGATTGCAGAAAAATCAGTACCTATGTATAGGGAAATTCTAAATATTTATTTGCTTCTCATGTTTTAAGTACAAAGATCTTAGGGTACATAATTTTAGACATAAACATGAATCCTGAAAGGGTGTTGCAAATAAGGTATAAAAACACCTTACAATAATACTTAGACTTACAGAAATCCTATAAGTGGGTGGGTAAATCAGACCGTTGCTCTCTACTTCCTTCTGACAGCACTATTGCCTTGAGGTACTAGTAGAGACTTACTTGTTCCTCAAACCCAGCTACAAACTAAATAAAAAGTCATCAAATAAAAGTGCTCCAAAAAGACTAAGCCCGCAGCAAAATAGTTCACTCTAAATACAGAAAAATCTTATCCCAACTTAAGTTAGATAATCGATAAAAATATCAAAAATCATACCACCATAATTTATTATTCAAGCGCAAAATACTCAAAAGAGATTATCGACTTTCGGCTCAACAACAGATAATGCTAAAACTAAGAAACCCGAGAGCTCATAAATTCATTAACCGTAAAACCCCATACATTGTCCGTACATTAGTTATTCACGTCCGCACCGGGGTATGAAACATTCGGTTATTTTCTCATTCTGAACAACCAGACGGCGTAATTGTATGAGGATTAGGGTGTCCGGTTACATGTAGTGATGGAGCTTCACTATCGATATACTAGTTTCAGTAAAAATTACTTTGGTACCTAATCATCATTGGCCTCATACGTCTGTGACAGAGGATTTATACAGTGTCTGAGGCAAGGTATTATCCGCGTGACGCGGGTGAAGTTTCCTCTTCACAGACAATGCGTTGCCTGGGACGCAATTATGGAAACGCAGGGCTGCCCAGGACCTGCGCCACCCTCTCGGCCTTCCTGGCAGACTCCACAGGAACGACAGGTCGATGATTGGAGCCAGGTCGGCTGCAGGAGTCTGCTGCACGATATATTACCAGTCACTCGCGCCTGATGTCGGAACCCCGTTCCGGGTTTGTGTGTGATTTTCCTTCTCCAGGACCCTGATTCGCTTGGGTCGGATTTATCCCTCGGTCGCCTCTTACGACCCCCACGGGAAGAGAAGGGGTGGTGCTATTCTACTCAGCCGGCACCACACGGCACTAATATGACCATAAATATTGCTTTTTCAACCGGGTTTGTTTTTTACTCGCGGTAGAGGTCTGGCAAGCGGCTCCACCCGGTTATAATATGACACGTTTCCGAAGGAAAAAGATAGGAACCCTATGAGCTCTAAATCTGTCACCCGACTGTTATATCTATAGGTATACAACCAAAAAGCTCCTACCACACTATCACTGTGTTGTACTTAGAAAAAAAGTGTTAAGTGATAAAAAGTGTTATCGGTTTCATGGGCCAATTATCCCCAACCTTCCTAAGCATATGTCAAACTATCGATGTAACGAACTATCGACCATTTCTCAACACTGATCGCTGGGGTGCAGGTTCGAATCCCGGCCCGGATTATTTTAGAAGTAAACGTTCAACAAATTAGCAGCCGTAATTGACGTGGGATACACGAACTACTTTTTTGCGAGAGGGTGAAAGTTTACACTTGTAATAAGACCTTGTAATCTGTAATGGGTATTGATTTATCGCTGATCCATCTTATAGAAGACGTGTTGTAACCACTCCGTTATTTATTTATTGGTTTTCAGCTTTTAAGAAGCGCAAATAACACCTCCAAATTGTCTTAATTTGCGATAACTAGGTATTGGTACTTAAAAATGTAGTAGGTTTTGTGGTTAGATAAGATGTCGCCTTAAAAAATTGGGGCTTTCAGAATTTAGATTACAGGTTAGTGATCGATGAATGTATCTACAATGCATCTCTAAGCAAAAGAAGTGCGCAGGGATTGTAGCAAGTGGATGGATGTAGTCCCTGCCTACCCCTTCTGGGAGCTTCGTTATAAGTATTTATTTAAGGTACTTAGGTATACTTTGATAATTACTACAAATCACATAGTCTACGCACAAAACAGAGAGTAGGTATAGGTACAGAAGGTTCACTTGCCCTACGTAATATCAAAATTCCATAAAAATCCTTTACCAATACATTTGTTCCACGTTTGTAACCTCCTACGGACAATCTGGAGTATATGTGGCTGAACTGAGTACACCGCCTTGGGCCGTGGGGTTATTTCGGGGTTGCCTCGGGGTGGTTCCGGGGTTGCTTTGCCGGGCGCCGGCGGACCGCGAGATCTTGTTATGTCTCATCTAGTCGCGTCTGGTCCCGTGATCCGAGTCCTGTGAGCCAAGAATTAAGTAGAGAGAGTCCTGTAAACAAAAATATGAGGCTAGAAAACTTAAAAATCATGTGATCGCTGCTAAATTTTCTTCCATACACAAACGTTTAAGATTGGGTAGATTAGAGCCAAATAAATCTTATGAAAAGTGCATTGACCTCTGTCTTCTGTGCTGCTGTTTGATGGATGATTAATGAAACGCGTGTCATGTCATGTTAGCACTAGGTAAGAGCACTAATCCCTTAGTGCGCTTTTATGCAGATAATACCTTTTGTTTGTCTTATTTTGTTTGCTTATTTGGTTAAGAATAAGTATTCTAAGATTAGGCTTTAGCATGTGTAGAACTTAGAGTTTTCTCTGCGATTTTATTTCTTTTGAGAAATCATGTTGTTTTCCTATCACATTACGGTTGTCAGATCTGGTTTGTTAACTCAATTGGGAGTAGTTTTATTGACTTCATTTTATCTCCAGCGCGCTCTCTCTTTTAGTCCTTGCTCTGAGGCCTCATATTGTTCTCGTATTACATTACGAATGTCTGGTTTGTTAACTCGATTGGGATGGAATTGCAGTCGCAAATAATATGATGCCAATTTGAATAGACGAATTTGGTTCTGTTGGAATTGCGTCCATGATGATGATAAAAGTTTGAAATTAAATTTAGGAATATATTTATCTGTTGACTTGGGAGTAGATAAGTACTTGGAATAGCATCATCCCATATCTTTCCCGTGGGTGTCGTAAGAATTCAATTCCAATTTCAATCAATTTATTAATAAGAAGCGACTAGGGATTTGAGAGTTGATGTGTATCGCAATTTTAGGCGACAGGCTGACAATTAAATCTCGGGCTTTTGTCAGAATTTGTGTAAGTTGCCGTTTTTAGCCGTTTACGCTCTGCCTACCCTGCAAGGCGTAATGTAAGTATGTTAGTAAAATCACTGATGAGCACATGATTTTCCATAAAATAGTTCTAATTATTTGAGCATAAGCACTATGTAGAGTGGACTTTACACCTGAATTCCAGCTTCACACGTTGTAACGCATGCGTTAGAAAAATGCTAATTTGCATTTATTTTCATACAATTTATGTATGTCAAACGGTTTGACAGATGCATCCGCTAGCTAGGGAAATGCGTATTTCTGCATTTATTTTCATACAATTTATGTATGTCAAACGGTTTGACAGACGCATCCGCTAGCGCTGCGTATCGCCATAGTATCGCACATAGCTGCGTCAACGGATGCGTCTGACAAATCGTTTGAAAAACTGTAGCGCGGATAAGGACGACGTGTGATCCCCGTCTAACATGGTGGGAAACGAAAAAAAAATTCCGATCTCCCATACAAAATTCACGATCAGCTGACAGACTTTGTTTGGGACGTCGGATTTTTTCGTTTCATTAATATAGTAAAAGTTGTTCAGTTTCATGGTCTGAGCACGCCTGCAAAGTTTTCGTTACACCGTCCCTAACACCCCGTATAATAACTTTCCTGTAGTATGGTTTTAGAACTACCTACTAGGCAATTAACTATGACCAAATCAATACAAATGTGTTTATTCATTAAACACAAACATCTTTACTAAAACACACACAGTCTTGTTAAAATTGTAATTAAAAAAACTCATTGCTATAAAGCAGCTGTAGCCATTTTAATACATTTTAATAACAAGGCAAGCGCGGTTCGCGTTAACTCTTAATGGTTCCGTACATTACTTTTATTGCAAACTATCTAAGTGACGACATAATTGATATTGGCCACAGTAGCTCTAGGGCCAATTCTTGTTAAGCCGTATGTTTTGTACCTACGTTGTTTTTTACAAGCTGGGTGGGCAAAATATAGTTCATGGTTATTGTGATAATACTCATTATATCCAAAATAACACCCTAAAATAAAATTAATACTATATAACTATAATGTTTGTTGTCGTGTCTTATGGTGATGTAATTTGAACATAAAAATAATTATTACGACCGCAAATTAGGGGTCAATAATCAATTATGTAGTGCAAAACAATATAGGATGCCTGTGGTCACCTTGGTACATGGTTGCAATAAGGTTCCCGTGTAAAAGTGGCTTTATTCAGCTACATATTTTTGGTAAAATAGGAACAATAAATAGAAATAGGCAGCCACGTACGTATCTACCTTTGTGAAGAGAAAATCGGGGAACTTATTGCAGTTATCGTAACGAATTACTTAAGACTACAATTTTAGACTCTACTTAGTACACCTAGGTATACCACAGACAGAAGCATTTACGGTGAGTATACCTACTAGGTATAACTAAATACCTAGCTATCCTGACCTAAGTACCTAGCTATCTACTATACTATACTTATCTATCATCAAGGAAAGAAAGCCGACGTCCGTCAACCCTTGTAACATAACATGACCCAAAACATTTGAATGTGCCGCCAAATAAAATAGCCTTTACGGAAACCTCTCCAAAATAGATTTACCGCCAAACGAACCCTGCAAAATAGTCACAAAGTCAACTAGCAATATCTTGGAACTAAGTCACAAGTGCTGCATGCAAAATACGCGATAACCGACATAATATATTGGTTCACGACACGACACAGAAGGTCAGACCACCGGTGGGCAACGAGAAATATAGTTCAGGTTATAGGTTAATTTAGTATGCTAAAGTTTGCCTGGGTAGGCCAATTATATTGTTCCTATAATAAGGTTTTTCTTGGCTCTGTACATGCGATGTGTTACAAAACAAGAAATAAAGCCGAGAGGAGGTCAAGGTAAATGAAACTGAACAACTTTCCCCATGGAACATGGGTCACAAAATGAAAATAAAAGGACCTCCCATAAAATTAACTCCGTCGGCAGGTACTTTTAGTATATGAGGTCCAATTTTTTAAAATATTTTGTCCCATATTCCATGTGTGTGATCTTCGTACCTACTTATAAGATAGTTATATTATAAGGGGTCAATGCCTGGCCTGCTACTTGCAGTAGGCGGTTGAAAAACTCTGACACCAGGGTTCATCGGGTCGTTGAACGACTCGGTGTCCCACACAAAAAGAAGAGGGGTCAATGAACTTTTGTCTTATTTTAAAACGTGTCTACCATAGAATAAGAAAGGACGTTTAGTATGAAAAAAACTTTTGTCTATGACTTCATCTTTCCCATCTAGAGTCTGTAGACTCGATTATATCCAGCTGAAATGAACGCCGCACTGAATATCACGTAAACGAGGTCTCTTTGACGCGAAATTACAACAGAGATGCTTAAATTTGACTAAGAACAGGGCTAGGGCTGGCTATGGGAGGGAGAAATCCGAAAGGGACAGGGTTTATGTGATTTCGTGTGATACTATGCAGCTACACCACTACGTTTTGTCATGAAGTTTTTACCATGACTTATTGTACGTCTATGTAAGTATAGTCAATGTGTATTACAATTTCAGGCGACAGGCTGACAACCTGTCACTATGGTGGTACACAGTCATCTGAGTGACTCTCAAACTTCTGTCAGACGTGGTGTATAGGGCCGTTTTTTACAGCGTTCTGCCTACCCCGAAAGGGATACAGGCGTGATGTATGTATGTTCACTGTGAGGCGATCTTCAAAATCAGAGTTCAGGAAATTCCACAACGATACACATCTACAGACGTCTCTATCTAAGCGTAGTCACAGTTACCCTCACAAAGCGACTATGTGTCGTCTCCTTCCTGAAACGAGACATCGCTAACCCCATTCGGGTCTACGCTACCGTGATAATACTGACATCTTGAATACCTCGTCCCCCCCCACCGTCTGTCACCCCTAGGGAAGGTCGCGCGCGAACTTGTCGGACTATAGCAACCCTGGCTATGTAACAAGTGACAATCGCGAAAATCCTAAAAAAGGTCGAGTAATCCTTCTATGAAATCTTTATTTTATGCTTCAGACGTCTCTACGTAAGCGTAGTCTCATCCGCATCGCCCGCAGGCGTCAATTACTCTCACAAAGCGACTCTGTGTCGTCTCCTTCCTGAAACGAGACATCGCTAACTGCATTCGGGTCCACGCTACCGTGATAATACTGACATCTTGGATACCTCGTCCCCCCACCGTCTGTCACCCCTAGGGAAGGTCGCGCGCGAACTTGTCGGACTATAGCAACCCTGGCTATGTAACAAGTGACAATCGCGAAAATCCTAAATAGGGTCGAGTGATCCTTCTATAAACTCTTTATTTTGTGCTTCAGACGCCCACAGACGTCTCTACGTAAGCGTAGTCTCATCCGCGTCGCCCGCAGGCGTCAATTACTCTCACAAAGCGACTCTGTGTCGTCTCCTTCCTGAAACGAGACATCGTAACTCCATTCGGGTCCACGCTACCGTGATAATACTGACACATTGGATACCTCGTCCCCCCACCGCCTGTCACCCCTAGGGAAAGTCGCGCGCGGACTTGTCGGACTATACCAACCCTGGCTATGTAACAAGTGACAATCGCGACAATCCTAAATAGGGTCGAGTAATCCTTCTATAAACTCTTTATTTTATGCTTCAGACGTCTTTACGTAAGCGTAGTCTCATCCGCGTCGCCCGCAGGCGTCAATTACTCTCACAAAGCGACTCTGTGTCGTCTCCTTCCTGAAACGAGACATCGCTACCTCCATTCGGGTTCACGCTACTGTGATAGTACTGACATCTTGGATACCTCGTCCCCCCTACCGTCTGTCACCCCTAGGGAAGGTCGCGAATTTGTCGGACTCTAGCAACCCTGGCTATGCACCTAACAATACCGTGATAATACTGACCAGGATACCACGTTCCCCCCACCGTCTGTCACCCCTAGGGAAGGCCGCGAACTTGTCGGATATAGCAACCCTGGCTATGTAACAAGTGACAATCGCGAAAATCTTAAATAGGGTCGAGTAATTCTGCTATAAACTCTTTATTTTGTGCTTCGGACGCCCACAGACGTCTTTACGTAAGCGTAGTCTCATCCTCATCGCCTGCAGGCGTCAATTACTCTCACAAAGCGACTCTGTGTCGTCTCCTTCCTGAAACGAGACGTCGCTAACTGCATTCGGGTCCACACTACCGTGATAATACTGACATCTTGGATACCTCGTCCCCCCATCGTCTGTCACCCCTAGGGAAGGTCGCGCGCGAACTTGTCGGACGATAGCAACTCTGGCTATGTAACAAGTGACAATCGCGAAAATCCTAAATAGGCTCAAATGATCCTTCTATAAACTCTTTATTTTGTGCTTCAGACGCCTCTACGTAAATTTAGTCTTATCCGCATCACCCGCAGGCGTCAATTACTCTCACAAAGCGACTCTGTGTCGTCTCCTTCCTGAAACGAGACATCGTAACTCCATTCGGGTCCACGCTACCGTGATAATACTGACACCTTGGATACCTCGTCCCCCTATTGTCTGTCACCCCTAGGGAAGGTTGCGCGCGAACTTGTAGGACTATAGCAATTCTGGCTATGTAGCAAGTGACAATCGCGAAAATCTTGAATAGGGTCGAGTGATCCTTCTATAAACTCTTTATTTTATGCTTCAGACGCGTCTCTACGTAAGCGTAGTCTCATCCGCGTCGCCCGCAGGCGTCAATTACCTTCACAAAGCGACTCTGTGTCGTCTCCTTCCTGAAACGAGACATCGCTAACTCCATTCGGGTCCACGCTACCGTGATAATACTGACATCTTGGTTACCTCGTCCCCTAACCGTCTGTCACCCCTAGGAAAGGTCGCGCGCGAACTTGTCGGACTATATAATGACAATCGCGAAAATCCTAAATAAGGTCGAGTGATACTTCTGTAAACTCTTTATTTTGTGCTTCAGACGACTCTTCGTAAGAATAGTCTCATCCGCGTCGCCCGCAGGCGTCAATTACTCTCACAAAGCGACTCTGTGTCGTCTCCTTCCTGAAACGAGACATCGCTAACTGCATTCGGGTCCACGCTACCGTGATAATACTGACATTTTGGATACCTCGTCCCCCTCACCGTCTGTCACCCCTAGGGAAGGTCGCGCGCGAACTTGTCGGACTAGCAACCCTGGCTATGTAGCAAGTGACAATCGCGAAAATCCTAAATAGGGTCGAGTTATCCTTCTATAAACGCCTACAGACATGTCTACGTAAGCGTAGTCTCATCCTCATCGCCTAGAGGCGTCAATTACCTCCACAAAGCGACTCTGTGTCGTCTCCTTCCTGAAACGAGACATCGTAACTCCATTCCGGTCCACGCTACCGTGATAATACTGACATCTTGGATACCTCGTCCCCCCCGTCTGTCACTAGGGAAGGTCGCGCGCGAACTTGTAGGACTCTAGCAACCCTGGCTGTGTTAACAAGTGACGATCGCGAAAACTAAATAGGGTTGAGTAATCCTTTTGTAAACTCTCTATTTTGTGCTTCAGACGCCCACAGACGTCTCTACGTAAATGTAGTCTCATCCGCACCGCCCGCAGGCGTCAATTCACAAAGCGACTCTGTGTCGTCTCCTTCCTGAAACGAGACATCGCTCACTGCATTCGGGTCCACGCTAGTCGCTACCGTGATAATACTGACTTCTTGGATACACCGTCTGTCACCCCTAGGGAAGGTCGTGCGCGAACATGTAGGACTGTAGCAACCCTGGCTATGTAACAAGTGACAATAGCGAAAATCTTAAATAGGGTCGAGTGATCCTTCTATAAACTCTTTATTTTATGCTTGAGACGTCTCTACGTAAGCGTAGTCTCATCCGCATCGCCCGCAGGCGTCAATTACTCTCACAAAGCGACTCTGTGTCGTCTCCTTCCTGAAACGAGACATCGCTAACTCCATTCGGGTCCACGCTACCGTGATAATACTGACATCTTGGATACCTCGTCCCCCACCGTCTGTCACCCTAGGAAAGGTCGCGCGCGAACTTGTAGGACTATAGGAACCCTGGCTATGTAACAAGTGACAATCGCGAAAATAAAAAATGGGGTCGAGTGATCCTTTTATATTATTTTGTGCTTAAAACGCCTACAGACGTCTCTACGTAAGCGTAGTTTCATCCGCATCGCCTGGAGGCGTCAATTACTCTCACAAAGCGACTCTGTGTCGTCTCCTTCCTGAAACGAGACATCGCTAACATCATTCGGGTCCACGCTACCGTGATAATCCGCGTTATAAAGACTTCCTTACCGGCTCATAATAAGCTGTGTTTTGGAGCAATAACGCCCACAGGCGGGGGTTGTAACAGTTACCTTGGCAGGTTTGGTTTTAAGTAAGTAAGTAAGTAAGTAAAAACACTTTATTGCACAATAATAAATTAACAAGTCACAAAAACAAATTAAACTAAAATGCGCAAAGGCGGCCTTATCGCTAAAAGCGATCTCTTCAGACAACCTTTGGGTAGAGGACAAAGAAATAGAAAACAGAGCAGTGCGAGCAATGGATAGATAAAAGAAGATAAATAAATAAATCGAATGTACCTAATACATACAAAAACAACATATTACAAATACCATGCATACCTACATTTAATAAAAATAAATAAATAAATAATATATAATATCAATAAAGTATAAATATAATAAATAAATAAATAAATAAATTAATATATATATATATATATATATATGTATATATATTCACATTACTTACAGTATTCTTTCTGCTTTGACAGGTAATGTTGATGTACCTTCATTTTAAAAGTTTCAAGTGTCCTACAGTGGCGTATTTCACGCGGCAGAGCATTCCATGCGTGGATAGATTTCTGAAACGACTCCTATAGTACCCTGAGTGACTCACAGGCGGCTTTAAAATATTGTCAAACTTTGACCGCACATTCCGATCGTGATCAGAACCAAGATACTTGAACTGATCAGACAGGTAGGTAGGAATCGCAGGATTGTTCAGAACGTTGAAAACAATTGCAACCGCATGAGAATCCCTACGCTGTCTGATCGGCAACCAACCCAGTCGAGCACGAAAAGAAGATATATGGTCGAATTTGCGCAGTCCGTAAATGAAACGTATACACACATTCTGCAGACGCTCCAGTTTATTCAGAGGAGGTCTTCATTCAGGTCCAGGTTACATGTGTCGGCATAGTCCATTTAAATGAGATACCCAACCCTAATTTAGGTTGTTTGCAAATGCGATAGGCTGTACTATAGTCTGTGACAGCCACATTTAACGATATTGCCAGCATATAGCGGAGACGGCTGAAGGTGATCGATCACAAGATTTCCTTTAGCACGATTACTCTTTGGATAGGGTAAATGTGCCGGTTTGCCGGCCACCATTAGCTGTCGGCCACTTCCCAGTTATTCGCTCCGGACAAACGTTATGTAAATAATTAGAAAAGTCATCGCCAATGTCCAGCAGTGGACTGTTCTGCCTGTTGATAAATCACATGATACCTACGACTTGGTCAAACAACTTCGCCGCCAACAAATAACAATAATTTCCCAACAGAATGCATAAATTGAGATGTGTGAGATACGAAACGGGGGTTTAGAGTCATCAATTAACAAAACACTGTCTACCCCGCAATTATGAGGTGTTTGGTCGCTGGACGCCACGGGCTATGGTTGTTGCACTGTGATCTAAAGATCAGTCCCATTTAATTTGGAAAGTAGCTTTGAAGGGTGAAAATTTACTAGTGATCGATAGCAAAAACTCAGAACCGGCTGGTGATAAAGAACATCTTTTCGTAAGGAACATACCTAGGTCGAAATAGAGTGTGAAATTTTACTAGTGACCGACAGCAAAATCTCTAAACCGGCTGGTTATAACGAACAACTTTCACCAAGGTCCCATAGGTCAAAATGTGTAAATATTTTTCAGCCTGCGGTGGAAAATATTGCAAGTTTTCCAAAAATTGTATACCTAACACGGAAGTGATTTAAATTGGGTAGGTACATATTCAAAAGCTGTTATATTTACTTACGCAAATGGATCACCTATAAATTGAACCAAAGAGCTTGCCAGTGTTTTTTTTTCTACATTCCTTGTGGACTGCAGTAGTAGCCACGAGTAGTAGGAAAAAAGATTTGTTTTCTTATAATAATTTGGGAACAGTAATCTTGTCATGCGGTGGAACAATCACTGGCGACTATTTTTCACCTTCGATTGTCGATCTCGGTATAATGAAGATATTTGTATCTCTGTAGTTGTAATTATAGTCGTTGGTCTGTAATAGATGTATCAGGGCTGGCTGTGATACCGATCAGAGTCTGATGATAGGTTTGGACGCTTGCTACATCTGGTCTGGGTTAGATGAAAGATTCTTTGAATGATGTCTGTGCTGTTGCCAGCTCTCTATTTTGTTACTCAGGAATCGAACTCTAGACATTCCTGTCGCCATACCGAAGTCTATAGGGGCTGTAAGGGACTCCAAACACTGATAGGCTGCAATCAGACCATAAAACTGAACAACTTCCCATTGGAAAATATTTCAGGAGGCGTAAAAAATGGTTTTAAACCTCCCATACAAAATTACGATCAAACCGCATTTATTACTGAAATATTTTCATATCGAAAGTTGTTCAGTTTCTTGGTCTGAATGTACCCACCCTATCAGTAGAGAATTCTGAGAGCTGTCCCTTACACCCTGTATAAGGCGGTCCCCACACCTACTGCTTTTTTTCCCGGTGTTTGCCGGATCCGGTTGTCATATGAATAGGATTGCTATCAATATGAAACACACCTCACCGCATTAAAATTATGGCTTTTATAGGTTGTCATTTATAGATATAAGTATGAGCTTGTCGTCCGATTCACCAACGACCGCCTAGAGAAGGTTTATGCCCAGTAGTGGACACTTCTGCTAATGATAATGATGTCCCATATTCTTTCAATATTCTTATTGACATCGTAATTCTCCGCAACTCAAACACAGTAGGCACCAAATTAACGAGCTCATCCACAAAAACGTCCATCGCAAACAAAAACCTCTCGACGGGGGTCCAACCGTACACCAATAAGACATAAATAAACAATACGTCCAAGTTTATGAGGTGTGTAATGACGCTAATGGTCGCATATAAACCTATAAACCATCGTCAGGCGCCTTAAGGAATCTACCAATTAGCCTACAAGGAAAACGACCTAGAAGTGCCTAGAATGTGCTGCCATATAAAAACTAAAATAATAGAAAGCTCAAACAATAAATTATTTTGGCGAAGAAGTAAGTGCGATGAAAATATACGATCGTAAAGCATGCTGGTTGATGTACAGCATGTTCGCAAAATAAATATCCTCTATCCTCTATCCTCGCGAATTCCGCTAGGTACTTGAAAAGAAAATCGTCTCGGTCGTGTCATAAATTAGGGAGAATATGGTTGGTGTGCGTCGGGTCTAGATAACTGAACATAGCAGGACCATAACACGCTGGGACTAAGGGCACAAATAAGGGAAACGGTGCGTGGAGCGCCTTTACAGATGGCTCAATCAGTACTAGCGTCGATTTTGATGCGTACCTACTGGCTTTAAATGGAATCTCAGCGGAAGTTAAGGTACATAACTAAGAAGATGGTTGCCACGAACGTCATATTTCTTGGATTAAAATTGGCTCAGAATATGACGGTCTTGTATCAGATTTTGCTGTTTTGATATTTTTCAAGGTACATTGAGGTTTTTGACAGTAGCAACAACTGTTTCGATATTTCAAGTTTCACTCAAAGTTTGAGTAATAGCGACAAAATAACATACAAAGGAATGGCGAATACCTAATACGTTTGTGATTTAACATTATCAGAGTTCTTTCGAAAATGCCGTACCTAGCATAATTTTGAAACAACCTGTATAACAAATGTTATAACCTCAAATAGAAACAAAACCTGCCATTAGGGCTTAATTCGGCCAAACAAGGGCATGCAATAATAAGTGGCAATAAATAATTCTTTCTCTTCTATTAGCATAATGGCCGTTGCATTCTTGATCATTGTTTCAGTGGAGATATCCCGCGAGAAAGACACATGTTAATGCAAAGCCAAGTTTAGCATGAAAGAGACAAGTTGCACGTTGTGTCACTTGTGTTACTACGGTTGCTACGATACGGTTTGTATCTAAAAATTATTATTTACCTACTGGGTCCATTTTTTGAGGTCTTTCTAAAATGTGGAAATCTCTAAGTCGGCGAATTTTCACATTTTAATCAGTTTAAACCAGTGCCCTTCAAGCCCCATGTATTTTAAATTATTTCCTTATATTCTACAAGGGCAAAGTGAGCGCCTACATTTTATATTTATTTATTCTGTTCAGCGAAAATAGTTTCAGACTCAGTGAAGATAGAATACCTTGGTAAACTTGGCCTCCGCACCATCGTGTGCTTATTTTATTATATTAGGATGCAGGCAGATGCAGATGGTGGGACATCTGTTTGTTAAGTCCAGAATACACTGTATGGCTAGTGATATTGAAATAATTGGAGATATTTAAATATGGATACCATGTTTAATAACTTTGTTCGAGTAGTTTAGTATTCTAAGAAGAACGTAACCTTTGAATTATGAATTTAATAAGAGACATTTGCAAAAACATGTTTCTAAGATAAAAATCTTGTTGATGTGCAACTTGAGAAAACATTTTTACTTATCTATGAATTAGGGTGACATGGTTAAAACACTCACAAATCAGCCTGACTCAAAAACTTAACTTAAAAATCATAATATAAACTTAACAATTTTATTTTAACCTGCCGAGTAGAAATTAGGTGCAGGAATAAATGGATTGATTGAATATGATATGAGATCAAAGATTTTACGTGTTGTCATATTAATAAACCCGTAGGTAATACCGAAACCCGAAATGGTAGTATAGATGTAGACGTAAGGTAGGCGGCCTGTCATCATAAAACATTGCCAGATGATTTTGTGTTCTAATAACAAAAGACGCGGCGCCGACCCCAATTGATTTGACATAAGGGCTGGAATATGATGATGATGAAGGAATTCGAAATGTCGCTACTGAACTTTTCACAAGTGTGTTTCGCCCTTACAGCCTTCAATTGGCCAATTTCCGGCTTGAAGAGGCGACAATATGTCACCAGGGAACTGTCAATACCCTTGTCCAGGTCAAGTAGGAGCGACCTTAGCTTATGAGTTGAGTCACTTGCGGACTTAATCATGCTGGTGATAGAAAATAAAACAATCATTTGGCAAGTACACTCATAATAACTTCTCCATATAGACATTCCAAAGTTATGCACATCGTCATTGATTTCAAAGTCAATTGAGCCACTACCCCACTCACACAGTCAAAGAACCGTGTACGACACGGCGTGAAGTAAAAGAATGGGATGATAACGACAAACAGCAAAAGGGTTACAGATATTCGCACCCAATCTCAACTGCTCGTGTGGTGTAATGGTTAAGAGAGCGGAATTTAAATTAAGATGTCGGTGGTTCGTATCCAAAAAGGTCACAGTATATTTTCGCTTTCTTTTTTTATGTGAGTTTTTATTTTAACAAAACAAAACTAAGGACCAAAATTTTATGTTCAATTACCCACCTTAACCTATGATATGAACTGTTCAAAATTCAGGCAAATATTAATTTGGAGAAAAACATAATAACGGTGGTCCTACAAAATACTGAATAATTAGTCAGGCGTCGTTACATTTTATATTGGTTAGCAATAGAAAAATTACGATTGTATTTACCTACCATTATAACGGGGCCCTCACGTTAAGCCCATTACTGCGCATTATTAGCGCAGCACTGATGCATGCGTCTGTCATATGCGAGAAAATTTCAAATACCCCAAACTGTAAAAAAAACGCAGAAACTTGCGTCGACGGGTGCGTCTGTCAAACAACGCAACGTAGACACTTATAATAATATGCAGTTACATACATTATAGTATGGGATGCGTCAGTGCTTTCGTTTCGTTGCAGTCGGTTTTTAGTACGGGAAATTCGTTTTTTTTAGTCTGTGGGACGCATGCGTTAGCGATGTGCTAAAATTACGCACTAACAGTCGTTACCTGTGGGTCCCGCCAATTTATGTTCGGTTTAATAATTAAAATGTAAGATTCTTATTGGGTCACTAACAGGGAGTGAGTTAAATATCTACTTAAGCTTAAAGTTTCTTGACACTTTACTTTCTTTACCTACCTACTCGTGCTTTTGTTTATTGCCTTGTTAAATAAACATATTTTATAAAAAAAAATTACTAACCTCTTTCAATATATAACACCTACAAATTTAAATTAACTAAACTAAAACATGGTAGTTAAATATTAAAGATTACAAAAAAGAAAAAAAAAAGAAAAAAATCATGTTAGTTCGGTGGGGATCGATCTCACAAAAAGTGATTTATAGCCTAACGCGCTTACACGCTAAGCCACGGTGACTATAATAATAATAATAATAATAAAAGTTCTTTATTCAGGCAATAGACCCATTGTACAATAGTACCATAAAACTAAATAAATACAATAAAAATAACAGAAATGTGAAAAAAATTAATTACATACAAACAAAAATACAAAATTATAAATAAAATTGTAAAATGTTATCCAATTCATTTCTTGTTTGACTATGACATCTAATGTCGAATTAAGGCATCAGAATCTTACCACATGCTTAAGAATAAAAGGAGCATCATAGGACGCACGTTCAAGAGTTTACAGAAGTTATCTTTCGAATACATAAAAAGTTCTGCCTTAAAATAAAAGATGTCGCACTTTGTCGTAGCAATTGTTTTGTGATTTTGAATTTAAAGACGTTGTTATTAGAGTGAGTATTGAGTTGACGCATTGATGTTGCAAGTGTGTGAGTTGAATAATCGTCCCAACGTGCAAACGATTTTAAAAGTGCATAACTTTGGAATGTCTATATGGAGTAGTTATTATGAGTGTACAATTGAGTGAGAGTTTTTAACTATAATATTTTAGTGGATTTCTAATACATAGTCTAATCCGCCTTGCGACTAGTGACCGGCTTGAAGCGGCCCAGGATCGGGACAAGCCGGCGAAGAAGCTCGTGTCCTGAACCATAGGAGTAAGGTAAGTAATTTAGGTGATGGATGATCTTCGCAGGATGTCTGTTCTTCTTTTCGTGTGGGACACCGAGTCGTTCAACGACCCGATGAACCCTGGTGTCAGAGTTTTTCAACCGCCTACTGCAAGTAGCAGGCCTCTGACATGGTTGTGTAACGACCGCCATCATAGACAGCAACCGGGACCGACGGCTTAACGTGCCCATCCGAAGCACGGAACCATTTTACTTGCGGACAATCAGGTGGTTCAGCCTGCAATGTCCTAACCAGACTGGGAACAAATTCACAAAGTGATAAATATCAACTTTGTGAGTGACCCCACCGGGAATTGAACCCGGAACCTTTGCGTGGCAGGCAGGCATCTAACCACTGCGCCACATCGGATGTCTGTTAAAACTGGTTGATCTCACGAACGATCGTGTTTAGCATGCAGTTGGAGAGGCCTGTGTCCAGCTGTGGAATTACTCTTCTAGTTTCGTGATGATAAAAAGTGTCCCAACTTTTCTTTTTTTTCTTTGTGCTCCTTTACAAATCTTTCTATTTTAATGTTTACAAATAGTGCATATCAGTATAGTGATGGTATGGTATAGTGTAGTGTGAGATCTGATAAGTTAGCAGTGATATACGGGGCGAGTGAGGGGGCGGTTCGCTGAGGTGTGGAATAAATCGCCCCCGACACAAAGATTTGAATCTGAATACAGGCCTGGACTGCACATTGATATCTGATGAATGATAGCAGTCTTCCCAGATAGGACTCAACACCATGGGTATCTAACCAGGCACCTTCGACCGGATCCTCAGTGCAACTCAGACCACGGAGGGATCTATCTACTAAGCTTTTATTTCTATGCTTGTACTTCTTCACTGTTTATTATTTATTACCATAAGAAACAGTATCCTAAATAATATTGGTAAGTTGTATAATTGACTCCCCTCTGGATACATCCTTGTACTTCTGCTCTTTCATATTGTTCTTATTTGCCATAGCAGTGACTGCGGCCTGTTTGATACCGATTGTAAAAACCATCGGTCTGATATCCCGGGGCTACCTAAGGGTTGAGGTCCTAAAAAGATGATCACTGGTAACGAGCTGAGAAGGTCGAAAAACAGTCTGAAAAGCAGATTAAGGGTCAGTTCCCACAGAAGGCGACGAGACGAGACGCGACGCGACGCTGCAATGTCATTTTCAAGCGGCATCAAGATGCAGCGCGCGGCGCCGCTCGATGCATCTTTATGTCGCTTCAAACCGAGACGAGAAGAGACGCGACGCGACGCGACGATGCAATGTCAGTTCAGGTGACGTCACTTACGGCCGCCTGCCAGTCAGATTCCCACGCTCAGTGTTGCCGCGATGAGAAAAAATCCTACAACTTTTGGAAACTCGATACGAAAAAAAAGCAAAGTAACTTGGTTCTACTTGGTACCTATGAAGGGTAGGTAGTTGTTATTGAACTAAAAAAAGACCAATCATTCGCAGTAGTTCAATTGAGTATAGTTTCATGAAACTATTGCGAAGTTTTTTTTGCACTAGTTCCATTGGGCCAGGTCAGACAATGGAACTATCGCAAACCTTAGTTTACGATCATCATTCGCAGTAGTTCCATTGAGTAGTTGTCTGTGATCCACCTTCTCACGAAATAGTGTATGCTAGACTATCAGATTGTTAGAGAAAATGGTAGGTCTTGAAGTGATCTTTCAGATGACAGCTGTCGAAAATAAGATCCGTTTATCTCGGAAACCATAAATCTTAGACTATCAATTTCTTTATGGAAATGGTAAGCCTTGACGAGTTTCATCAAACGACAGCTGTCAAACTAAAATCACATTTATCTCGGCAATCATTCATGCCAGTCTATCAGTTCGTTTGGGAAAGTTGTAGGCCTTGAAGAGACCTTGATTTTATGTGACAGCTGTCAACCTAAAAACTAGTTTATCTCAGCAATCGTTCATGCTAGACTATCAGTATGTTTGGAAAAGTTGTATTCCTTGAAGATACCTTTATTTTATATGAGAGCTGTCAAACTTAAAACTCTATTATCTTGTTAATCGTTCATGCTAGACTATCAGTTTGTTTAGGAAAGTCGTTGGCTTTCATGAGACCTTTATTTTCAGTGACAGCTGTCAAACTTCAAACTAGTTTATCTCGTTAACTGTGCATGCTACACTACTAGTTTCTTCAGAAAAGTTGTAGGTCTGGACGAGATCTACATTTTAAGTGACAGCTGTCAAACTTCAAACTCGTTTATCTCGTTAACTGTGCATGCTACACTACTAGTTTCTTCAGAAAAGTTGTAGGTCTGGACGAGATCTACATTTTAAGTGACAGCTGTCAAACTTCAAATTCGTTTATCTCGTTAACTGTGCGTGCTACACAACTAGTTTCTTCAGAAAAGTTGTAAGTCTGGACGAGATCTACATTTTAAGTGACAACTGTCAAACTTCAAACTCGTTTATCTCGTTAACTGTGCATGATACACTACTAGTTTCTTAAGAAAAGTTGTAGGTCTTGCCAATATCTACATTTTATGTGACAGCTGTCAAGCTAAAAACTCGTTTATCTCGTTAACTGTGTATGCTACACTACTAGTTTTTCCAGAAAAGTTGTAGGTCTGGACGAGATCTACATTTTCAGTGACAGCTGTCAAACTTCAAACTCGTTTATCGTTAACTGTTCATGCTACACTACTAGTTACTTTAGAAAAGTTGTAGGTCTTGCCAATATCTACATTTTATGTGACAGCTGTCAAACTAAAAACTCGTTTATCTCGTTAACTGTGCATGCTACACTACTAGTTTCTTCAGAAAAGTTGTAGGTCTGGACGAGGTTTACATTTTAAGTAACACTTGTCAAACTTCAAACTCGTTTATCTGGAGATAAGAAACTAGTAGTGTAACATGCACAGTTAACGAGATAAACGAGTTTGAAGTTTGACAGCTGCCACTTAAAATATAGATATTGGCAAGACCTACAACTTTTCCAAAGTAATTAGTAGTGTAGCATGCACAGTTAACGAGATAAACGAGTTTGAAGTTTGACAGCTGTCACTTAAAATGTAAATATTTGCAAGACCTACAATTTTTCCAACGTAACTAGTAGAGTAGCATGCACAGTTAACGAGATAAACGAGTTTGAAGTTTGACAGCTGTCACTTAAAATGTAGATCTCGTCCAGACCTACAATTTTTTTGAAGAAACTAGTAGTGTAACATGCACAGTTAACAAGATAAACGAGTTTGAAGTTTGACAACTGTCACTTAAAATGTAGATCTCGTCCAGACCTACAACTTTTCTGAAGAAATTAGTAGTGTAGCATGCACAGTTAACGAGATAAACGAGTTTTTAGTTTGACAGCTGTCACATAAAATGTAGATATTGGCAAGACCTACAACTTTTCTGAAGAAACTAGTAGTGTAGCATGCACACTTAACGAGATAAACGAGTTTGAAGTTTGACAACTGTCACTGAAAATAAAGGTCTCATGAAAGCCAACGAAATTCCCAAACAAACTGATAGTCTAGCATGAACGATTGACAAGATAAACGAGTTTTAAGTTTGACAGCTGTCACATAACATAAAGGTCTCTTCAAGACCTACCATTTCTCAAACAATCTGATAGTCTAGCATACACTATTTCCGAGAAAACTAGTCTTAAGATTGACAGCTTTCACCTGTAAGGTCAAAATAAAGACCGAGCGCGGCGACCTTGCAGTGCGCCGTCAACGTGACAGCGTCGTTCATAGTATTGAGGGCACGACGCGGCGTGCCACCCTTTTTCTGGCATCCCATACAAACCAGGCATTCTATGAACGACGCTGTCACGTTGACGGCGCACTATGAGCCGCCGCGCTTGGTCTTTATTTTGACCTGAAATGTAGATTTTAACCAAAATAAACCAAAAAAAATAAGTACTATATAGAAAGGAAAGACCAGAGTATTTCACACACAATTCTGTAATAATTAGCTAAAACGGCAACACTCTACTTTGCAATTTACCAAGACTGAAAGCTGCTTCGCGCGGCGTTGCGCGGCGTCGCGCTACAACAAGCTGCAACGAGCGACGTAGAGCGGCCTTGTGCTCGGCAATTGAGCAAACTGCCGCGTCGCGTCGCTCGATGTAGCGCGGCGTAGCGCTACGCCGCGCGCTGCATCTTGTTGTAGCGCGACGTCGCGAGGCGTCAAGCGGCATCGGGATGCATTGGGATACAACGAGCTGCAATGTCAAGAGGCCGCATGATGATGACTGACATTGTCCATCAAATACCTGTCACTTTATGGTCTACGAGCCTGAAGTTGGGAAAGTCTTGAAACATTATAGCATATTATGGTGGCCCCAGGCCCCATACAATAAATCTACATTTATATCTACGCTTCAACACTATCTACATCTACACTTAAATTATTATCTAGACTTCTACATTATCTTCACTAATCTACAGTAATATAATAAAGAGGAAAGATTTGTTTATTTGTATGTATGTCTAGGTACACTATCTACACTTATATAATAAAGAGGAAACCTTTTTTTGTTTTTTTGTTTTTTTTTTGTTTGTTTCTTTGTTTGTTTGTTTGTATGTAATCGATAAACTCCGAAACTACTGGGCCGATTTCCAAAATTCTGTCACCATTAGAAAGCTTCGACATTCAGGAGTAACATAGGCTACTTTTTATCACGGGAAAACGGTTAACAGCAGAAAAAGCGGGAAACAAAGCGAACATTACCCAAATTAGCCAAACCGCTTTACCGATCTTCGCGAATTTTGGCACTGATATTAAGTACTAGCATATTAAAAACGGACATGGACCACTTTTTGTCAGCCCTTGAGGATCTGGAGTACCTGATGAAGACCACCAGCATCCCATCAAAACTATAAGAGATACGGTCATGTCTTCATAGAAAAACTTGTTCACCATTACGGGCCGCATCTGCTGGCATATGGTCATCGAGGATCTGAGGTACCTGATGTAGACCACCAGCATCCCATCTAAAATATTTTTCTATAGATGTCGCTTTTCTATGAAGATGAAGTTTTCTAAAACGCGGTATAGAGGTGTTTTCTGTAATCTATAAATGGTTATGGTTCCTGTTACCCCGACCACTTACGATTTTATTATATGTATATGTCGCAGTACGATGGGAGAATTAGGTTTTTGGCCAAAAGCCGGCATATGGCAGAATCGTAGACTTCCTTCGGCCATCGTCCTAAGTTGATCCAGGTTTTTGGCCAAAAAACTAGGATTTTGGCCAAAAACCTAGGATTTTGACCGAAATCCTAGACTTGTTTAGTATTATGACTTTTTTTGCATTTCGGGAGAACTTCTTCATCTTCGAGTGGTACACCAAGTCGCCCAACGACCCGATGAACCCTGGTGTCGGAGTTTTTAAACCGCCTACTGCAAGTAGCAGGCCTCTGACATGGTTTTTTTTTTTTTTTATCTATGATGGGCTTACTCTTGACCCCAATCTTACCCTAGAGCAGAGATGGGATCTACGGTGGAGCGAGCTTGCCCAGAAGATGCCTATTCACTCTAGACTTAAAGAGATTCAGGTTATATGCACTCGGAAATACAGACGCAGGCAGGGAATTCCATTCTTTAGCAGTGCGCATAATGAAAGATGATTTGAAGCGCTTAGTGCGTAATGTGGGTATATCAACTAAGAACGGATGGTAGCCGGCCGTGCGTCTGGATGTCCGATGGAAGAAAGGAGACGGTGGTATGAGCTCATGCAGCTCACGCGCACACTCTCCGAAGTACAATCTGTAGAAGACCGATAGGCAAGCAACCTTGCGGCGGTGAGCCAGGCTGTGAAGCTTGGTCGCCACCAGTTTTTTATCACCTATTAATCTCTTGGCTCTGCGTTCCACCGAATCCAGTGCAGCAAGTTGGTATTTAGCCGAGCCATCCCAAAGGTGACAGCAGTACTCCATGCAAGATCGGACTTGAGCTTTATAAAGAGTTAGAAGCTGTTCAGGCGTGAAGTACCGCTTGACTTTATTCAGGACGCCCAACTTTCTAGCTGCAATTTGAGCCTTGGACTCGATGGTGGTGCCGAAGTTGAGGTCAGAGGAAAGCTCCATGCCAAGGAGTTGAAGAGTGTTGGTCACTGGAACAGATGTACCCCGAAAAGTAAGTAAGTAGGTTGTTTAACGACCGCCGTCTAAGTGATCATAGAGAGCAATCGAGACCGACTGCTTTACGTGCACATGTACTCGTAGTTTGGGCATACACCTCGAAAGGCAGGAGGTAGCTTTGGACGTTCTGGAGAGTGGGAGGTAGCGTCAGACGCCCTGGAGGGCGTGGGTAGCGTCGGACACTCTGGAGGATGAAAGATGACAGGCGTTGGATTTTCTGGGGGTCCGACGCTACCCCCTGTCGTCCAGAGCGTTCAGTGGTACATCCTGCTCTTATGGTGTCTGACGCTCCCCCCTGCCCTCCAGGGCATTCGAGGCAATCCTGCTGTTCAGGCTGTCTGATGTTATTTCCGTCCTTCAGGGTGCCCAACGCCTTCACGGTGTCCCAGTCTACCCTCAAAAAATCAGAGGGAGGTGCATAAAGTACCTCTCCATTCCTCGTTCCCCCGAACCACACGGGAACGGTAAGCCGTCGGTCCCGATTGCTGTCTATGATCACTTAGACGACGGTCGTTACACAACCATATGAGAGGCTTGCTACTTACTGTAGGCGGTTAAAAAACTCTGATACCAGGGTGCTTCGGGTCGTTAGGCGACTTGGTGTACCACTCGAAGACGAAGAAGTTCCCCCGAAATATAAAAAAAAGTCATAATACTAAACAAATCTAGGATTCAGATTTCAATGATAATATCCAAGGGCGGTTGCGTGTTTATTTTGAAAAATAACTAAATATTACATAAATATTATTTTATTGCAATATTTCCTATCTAAACGATGCGAAAATGGATGAGGCATTGGCCAGTGACCGAGACAGTATGAGATATGACCTACCCAGTGATGGTGATTTGCGAATCCCGTGCGGGCAGCGATCGCCTGGAAGTGTATCTGAGATGTCGATATCTGCCTTCAGTGTTGGCGGATACAAGAGATCCTGCGTGGAAAGTGTAGATGAAGAAGGGTACGAAACCGTCATAAACCGTAAAAAAGTGCTGAAAAGGCGTAAGTTGCAAAAGGAACTTAGCTCCAAATTAGAAAATATGACGCATTCGCCAATGCTCTCTAAAAACTCCCCGAAAAGCTCCACCACAGCAGAAACAGCTGCTCCACCTCCATCATACGTTGAGGTCAGCGTCTCTGCGACCTCTGAGCTCCCTAAACCAATGGCTTTCGCAAAACTTTTGAGTTCTGAAAACATCAAAACATCCTGCAAATTAAAGAAAATCCCCATTTAAAGTCCAGGTACGCTTTGGTTCCATTAATGAAACACAAGCCCTCATAAACAACGCTAAGTTTGCTGAGTTAGGATACAAATGCCAGTTGACGTACGGTGGCGATACAACCTTTTCCTATGGCATTGTCAAGGGTATTGACCTGGATCTTCAGGAGGAGGAGATATGCAAGCTCCTAGAATGTGACTGCAAGATTACATCAGTAAAAAGACTGAGAAGACTAGATGAGAACGGGAAATGGGTTCCTTCAGAAACGGTACGCGTGTGCTTTTGTCCACAAAGCTACCAACTCATGTTTATGCGTATGGATGCCGTTTTAAAGTCACAAGAAATGTGTTCCCAGTCACGCAATGCAGAGGCTGCTGGAAGTTTGGGCATTTCTTGAAGTATTGCCCTGAAGAAAATGCTTTGTCCGAAGTGTGGAGGAGCATGATAATTGCACAAAACTAACATCAAATGTCTGAACTGCAAGGGAACCATATTGTCCTAGATAAATCATGCCCAGTATTTAAAAAAGAAAAGGCTATCAAGGACATAATGAGTTTTGAAAATGTTACGTACAAATACGCTTTACAGCTTTACCGGCAAAGGAATAACTTAACACCTGACCCACCTGAAAACCAGATTGAGGTACAGAATATTAGTCCAGCAATAGAAGAAGAGACCTCTGTGACTCCAAATGTCTCCAACGTCAAAAAGTCTTACGCGAGCAAAGTTCAAATGCAAAACGGGCCAAGAGAAGAAAGAAAACTACGTGTATCAAAACAACCTTCACCAGTAAATTTAAAGAACTCTCAAATCATATCACACCCAAAAGTTATAAAGAAAAAAGAAACTGCTCAAACAAATAATGAAAATACCGAAAAGTTTGAGCTTAAAAAATTACTGTATAATCTTAAGGAAATAATCTTAAGTGAGGTAAGCTTTGAACAAAAATTGATTTCGGCCGTTAAAACTATCTATAAAGAAGCCAAAAGTTTCTTTGTAGCTGGTTACCGAATTGTGACTTATTGGAAATAGTTTTAAACCTTCTAAATGGATAGGTCTCATAAGAAGTTATCAGCAATCAATCTACTACAATGGAACGCACAAAGTATTCAGCCGAAATTGGTATGCTTTGAAGACTTACTATTTAGGGAAAAAATTCATGTAGCAATAATTAGTGAGACCTGGCTAGATTCGACGACGACGCTTACAGTAAACAGCTATAACATATACCGACATGACCGTGATGACGGCTATGGAGGTGTAGCAATCATGACCCACAGATCTATTCAAGCCCATCAATGTTCTTTAAAGCTACGAAATCCTGGAATCGAGGCAGTTCACGTCAAATTACTTAACTGCTCCGACCTACAAAACATTGTATCTGTCTACTGTACGTCTTCAACAAATACAACTACGGCTGACTGGGAGGAGCTCTTTGCAAAGTTTTGTAGTAAATCTCTTGTGGCTGGGGACTTTAATGGACACCACAGAAGCTGGTGCAATAGGTCAGACTCCAGAGGGACGCAGTTGTGGGACGCGGCTTTAGAGCACGGGTTGACGTTCCTAAATGATGGCACCATGACGCGAGTAAAATTGGTAGATGGACTTCTTCAACAGTCTTCCCCAGATATTTCCTTCACTTCACCTGATATCTCTTTTAAATTTGACTGGAATGTGACCAACGAAAATTTAGGTAGTGATCACTTACTCATCAAAATCAAACTGAACTACTATGACTGTCCTAAATATGTTCGGAAACGAAATCTAAAGCTGGCTAGATGGGATGAGTACACAAAATTTCTATCTGATTCGTTTTCCAAAATTATCTTCAATTGCGATCGTTCCCCAGACTCTGTACAAAATATGTACGATCTCCTAATTAAGGAAATTAACAAAGCTGCCGACTATAGCATACCTTTCTACAAAATATCGATAAACCCCAGTTCCACATTTTTAGCCAAACCATACTGGAGTCCTAATCTATCTCTACTCGTAGCCCAACGCAGGCTAGCCCTGAAAGAATTTAGGCGAAACCCCATCCCAGATAACTTAGCTCGATTTGAAAATAAAGTAGACGAATGTTTACGAGAGTTCAGAAAAGCTAAATCGGACAGCTGGCACAAATTCTGCGATACCATTGACGAGGAGACGTCTGCACCCGACCTATGGGGAAAAATGAGGTGGATGAAAGGGTACAAACGGAAAAGAGCACATTTTTCAGATGAGAAACAAATGGAGCTACTCACTTCGTTAACTCCAGATCTTGTCACCCTAGATAAACCCACATTTTCATCCCCAATGAGCCCCCTGGAGATCGATTTTACAATTCAAGAGCTAGAAAACTGTTTAAAGAAAAGAGACACTGCACCCGGTCACGACTCAATTACTTATTCTATGATTTACAATACACCCTTGATCGTAAAACAGTATATTCTCCAACTGTACAACCTGATATTTGACACTGGTTACGTTCCAAACCAATGGCGCGACATCCATGTGCTTCCGATACCTAAGCCCTGCACCGATCCGAATACAGAACCAAAACTAAGGCCTATATCCTTAATCAATTGTTTGTGTAAATTGTTTCACTGTATGCTCGGTAAGCGCCTTGAATGGTTTGTAGAGAAACAAAATTTGTTATCTCAGTTTACTGTAGGTTTTCGAAAAGCTCAATCGTGCTTAGACTCCCTCTGCAGATTAACCTCGCAAATTCAAAAAGGATTCTCTAATAACACCCCTACATTTGCTTGCTTTTTAGATGTGGAAGGTGCTTATAATAACGTGCTAGTCCACAAAACTGTAGAGATCCTGGATCAAATCAAAGTAGGCTCTAAAGTCTGTAACTATCTTTATTCCTTTTTGATAGAGCGGCATCTGTTTATCCTCCTTAACAATGGTATTGATAAGGTTACGCGTTGGACACATCGGGGTCTAGCTCAGGGTGATCCGCTCTCGCCTCTACTGTTTAATATTACTACTTATAATATCTTCTCGAATATTGGAGACGTAAATGTATCTCAATACGCGGACGACCTAGTTCTTTTTATTTCTGAGCCAAATCTGAGTCTCTCGAAACCTACTTACAAAGGGCCTTAGATCATTTGGTTATCGCTCTTCGAGATGTTGGACTGAGGTATCTCGGCCAAGTCTCAGCTGTGCGTGTTCAGTAGGCGAAGAAATGTACAATATCCTAACCTGCTTATAAATAACCAATTACTCCCATCTACTGCAATAGTTAAATATTTGGGAATGTGGCTAGATCGTGGTTTGACATGGGGTAAACATATAAACGAAACAATACAAAAATGTTCAAAATTCTTGAATATACTTAAATCCCTAGTAGGTCCTGGTTGGGGTGTTCATATGAAACATGTGAGGAGGCTATATATTGCACTAATTCGAAGTAGGGTAGATTACGGTAGCATACTTTATGATTGTAGTGCTAAAACACACCTTTCCAAGTTGGATAAGTTTCAGAATCAGGCGATGCGGGTCATCGGAGGATTCATAAAAGCACTCCGATCCATGTGATGGAATCTGAATTGTCACTGCCACCTCTCTATTTAAGAAGATCTCTATTGGCTTATAAATATTGTCTCAGAACTCAGGCTTGGCGGAATAACAAATCAACAAACTCCATCAAAGATCTTTGCATACTGAGCTCCTCCAGTTACTGGTCAAAAAAGAGAAAACCGTTACTGGCCACAGTCTTTTCAGAAACAAAAGATCTTAGCATTTACGCTACTGATCCACTACCGATGTTTGGTTTGAGTGTCTGGACATCTATAGTAAATACTCGAGAAATAATAGAAACCAAATTGGCTTGTATGATCCACTCTAAGAAATCATATGAGAGTCGCAACATAAATATGGATGTCAAAATTGAACTTCGAAATAATTATTTAGGCTGGGAATCTGTGTTCACTGACGGGTCAAAGTCCAGTAGTGGTGTTGGCGCTGCTGTGTTCCACCATAAAAGTAATTTTAGAGGCCGCTTTAAGCTAACCACTGAGATATCAGTTATGTCTGCCGAACTTGTAGCTATATCAGAAGGTCTCTCCTTTATACTGCAGCACCAATTATATAAATGTGTAATATTTTCAGATTGTAGGTCCGCATTGCAACATATAATTCGTTGTGCTGGTACAGGTTATAGAGGGATTGCGATTGCTTACGACATTATTCACAAAATGTATGAATGTGAAAAGAAGGGCTACCTCCTAAAGATACAATGGGTACCGTCTCATATTGGCCTAAGAGGAAATGAGGTGGCTGACGAACTAGCCCGTGATGCTGCTCTCCACGGAATAGAGTATGATATGCACCCGGATTATTCTGAAATATTTGCTAAATTCAAAAAGTATAACTACCTTAGTTGGAAAGAGTATTTTAATTCAAGATCTCTTGAAAAGGGAATATGGTATAAAACAATTCAATGTGAGCCACCTCGTATTCCATGGTTTGCCACACTCCAAATTCCCCGTAAAGTTATTAAAATCTTACTTAGGCTCAGATCAGGTCATGTTCCGTTTAATAAGTTTGGTTACCTAATGAAAAAAGTCGACTCTCCATACTGCAGTGATTGTAAAAATAAAACAGAAGACGCTACCCATGTGCTCGAGGAGTGCAGCCGAAACAGCCTGCGCAGAGAAATCTTATACAAAATATTAGAAGTAAACCCTTTAAACCTAGGATCCTTTCAGGTTTTGCTATCAGATCCAAATCTAGAAAATATCTTCCAAATTTACAGTCTCTATAGAACGTTCGAAACAAACCGTCCTGTGCAGGCTGTTTCTAACTAATTATTTTTTATACTTTATTTATTTATTCATTTTATATATTATTCTGTAATAGGAGATAAGATTGTATTTCACGATGGGGAACAATAGGGCTGGCATATGCTTAATGTATTAAAGCCCTTTACCAAATAAATAGAACTAAAAAAAAAAAAAAAAAAATCTAGGATTACCTTAGGATGATGGCCGAACGAAGTCTTCGATTCTTCCATCGTACTGCGACATATACAGGATGTAAAAAAATCAACTGCAAATATTTTAAGGGGTGAATCAGCCCATGAAACTGAACAACTTTCCCCAAGGAACATAGGTCGAAATATGAAAAAAATTTTTGGACCTCCCATACAAATTGACTCGGCCGGCTGGTACATTTTGTATGGGAGGACCAAAATTTTTTTCATTTTTCGACCTATGTTCCTTGGGGAAAGTTGTTCAGTTTCACGGGCTGGTTCACCCCTTAAAATATTTGCAGTTGATTTTTTTACACCTTATACATTGTTCATATTTTATTTTCTAATGCTCCCGTATACTCCTCGATTTTCATCCACGCTAGGTTGGCTGGAAGAAATCTCTTATAGTGATAAGCTCGCCTTTGTTTTTCAATTGTATGTGTAACTGTGTATTTAATGGTGAACAATAAAGAATTTAATAATAATATTTAAAGAAACTCACAAGTACCTTAAGGTTTATTAATTACTACAATTTTTTCCCATTTTGTGTAGAAAGGAATTAAACTCCAACGAGCGTTCTTTTATCGAATGCTCTTTGTTAAATGCTGCTTTTCTTTGTTTTATTAACAGTTAAAATTTTTAAGTAATTAAATAGCGTATTAACAGCTGATCGGGAATTGTACGTGAGGACAAAATTTACATACACGAAAGATTTTTCAGTTTTATTCTCTAATCATGCCAGCAAAGTTTTCGGACACCACGTTGTGCGGCTATAGCCGTAGTATAAAAGTATACGGCGCTGCATTCAAGGAGTGCGACAGACGCGTTCGACTTTCATATGACTATAGCCACACCTGACGAACTTACACCTTTACACCCTGTTTGTAACCTACGCCTACCTTGCTCTACAAATGCTACTATCAACCATTTAAACTTAACTTATTAAACTTACTAAATTTTAGTCGTCAGGATCCCACTGCTGGGCAAAGGCCTCCCTCCCCTTCATCACTGGTACCGGCACTGGGGCTCCATTCAGTGATGGTTTTAGACCATAATTTCGCTTGGCATGTGGCAGACATGACCAGCCCAATCCCATTCGAGCTTCGCGGCTGCACGTGCCACATTGGCAATTTGCGTTTTGGGACGCAGTATAGTATTCCTGACCTAATCTATGAGTTTCAGTTTCCGAGTCAGAGTTTTCTAGTATACTGCCCCCATTGCTCGCTGAGATATTAAAGCTGGTCTTCTGAGCTTTTGTCAAAGGCCACGTCTGTGCCCCATAAGTGAGTATCGGGAGAATGCACATGATTTTGCGATTTCGCCTTTCATTTGTTCCCTCGCTCCTCCAGGCTTTTTCGATGCATCTCGTAACTTGTTTGTCTTCTCATGCCTGGAAGGAGACTATTTGGCTCAGATATATGTATTCATGGACATATGTCATTCTTCCGCCCGCCACGTACCCTTTGTACTCATATGTTATGAATTATATGATAATTGATAAATTAACAGGCGCTAATTCGTCGGTCCCGATTGCTGTGTTACTTAGACGGCGCGGCGGTCGTTAACATGGACGTATAAAAGTCCATGGTCGTTAACTCTGGCACCAGAGATCATCTAGTCGTTGGACGTCTCGGTGTCCTAGACGAAGAGAAAGATGTAGATAACGCTACACTATCTATCTATCTGACAGCATTTTTACTTCAAATTTAGAAACTTAACAGCCACAACAGTACACTGTTTGGACATGAGCTATTTTCTGGCAAACAAACATAATGGCGAGCGTAGTGCAAGGTGTTGTACACACAGAAAACTGTTGCTTATTCGCAGAAATTTAAAGAATACTTAATTTATTTGACTCACAAGTCAAAAAACGACTAAACTACATATGTTGGCTTGTACTAAGTGGCTTTTAAAAGTAGTTATCTATAATATTTTGTATCGTAAATGTAGCTGTTAACTTCAAAAATATACCTATTAAAATAAAATAAAAGAATTTTGGGCTCTAAGAGAAACACAGTCTTCCGTTCCGTTCCGATCGAAGCTCATACAAAGCTATCATATCACATAACCTGCACATACATCAAGCTCTTGAACTACTAAAGTGAATTGACAAGCTGACAAGCAGCACCGAGCGGCCGGAAGCGACATGAAGATGCATCGAGCGGCGCCGCGCGTTGCATCTTGATGCCGCTTGAAAATGACATTGCATCGTCGCGTCGCGTCTCGTCTCGTCGCCTTCTGTGGGAACTGACCCTAAGTATTATTAGACTGAATTTCTGTTAAGGCATTGCACAAAAAAAAACCTTTTTGCGCAATCGATGCCAATCTGATTCTTCTATGGTAAATCGGTACTTACAATTTAGCAAAAGTTTGCTTTTATTCTTCGCACAATACCATATAGGTACAAAATTACACGTCTGGCACTCTTCATGTCATGAATTTTTATTTCCCCTTCTGCCCCGCCCCCCTGTCGCATCACGGTGGAAAGTTTCAGCAACTGATGTGAATGCTGAGCAACTCATGTCTGGTATCGGAAAAACGTCAGCGTTTTTGCACTGGTCGTTTTTTTTTGTAGTTATTTAGTAGAACCTTTTCGTTCAAAGAGAATAGTGTGCGTGTTATCATTATCTATTAGGGTGTAGACCCTGTTGCAATATAGGAAGGTATATAATCTATTTGTCTAAACTTGTTCGGGCTACTTTTCCGCGAAAAATCGCTCTAAAACGTCCAACCTGTCATTAGAAAGGGCGAGACTATGTCACTGGCGCGATTACACCATAACTCCACCCGCATAACACTCCTGCGTTCCACCATTTTAAAAAGCCATTGTTCTTTACAATTCCACCCGAGGGAAAGAGGTGGGTGTGCCAAACGCCGACCGGCTATAATTGCAACGTTAATTGTGGCAAATATCACTACATTACACTTTGGAGCGAGAGAGGGCGTGTCTTTGTATCGATTTCGTAACAAAGCAGGTTGTAATAAAGGAGGCTCGGTGCAGGGATGTATTCGGGATGGTAAGCAAGGCGCTTCTTTTGTAAATAAATTCTGTAGTAAGTACTACAGTTTTGCCTGAAGCTGTGTTTAAGAAAAATAAGGAGCGCATGCCAATGAATGACTTCATAAATAAAAACTCGGTTCTGAAAACTTTTTTAAAATCTCTTAAAAGGAGATGATTTTGAGTGCGCATAACTTATTTATCTTTTCAAGAAGAAATGATTAACAAATTTTTCAAAGCCGTTCCATGATAAGCCATATCAGAGGCCTACTTTTAGTACCTACATAATAGGAAGTATAAAACTCCTCTGCCAACCAGGTTTATTAGTCGTTTGCCAAATCGGTGTCAAGCACGACGAGAGAGAGATAGAAGAGTGCAATTTTGTAGCCGTGTATTTAGCGCCCCTTGGTCATACTCCCTGAGTCAAACTCTGGCGGGGCGCAAGTGTAGGTATGAGTGGAAGAGGCGGCCGCCCTGATAGTTATTGAAAAATATCAGTAGCCTTGTCGCCCTGGGTTTAGCGCCCCGTAGTCGTACTCCCTGAGTCCGGGCCTGGTGGGGCGCAGGTGTACGAGTGGAAGAGGTTCGCCCAAGGCGGGGGCGGCGGCGGCCCTGATATTTATTGACAAAGAGATAGCGCCCAAATATCTTCATTAGCGAATCGACCGCCACCATCGGAATAATATAGATCTGATATGCTGTTTGGAACTGAAAGAGAATACAAACGAAAGAGGTTTAGCTGGTTTAACTTTGATTCTTGACAGCAATGGAATGTTTTTGACATAAGTGGCAACTTGAATCACAGAAAATGTCTCAAAGTCGTAAGAGCCAAAAATATTTTGTCCCTTACGACAATTTCTTTATATGGGTGTGATGTTTTCTTATTATTATTTTTTACTTTTTTACCGTTTGTTTTGTACCTACGCATTATCTAGCTTACAATAAAAGCAATAGTATCAAAATTAATAGCAAAATTGAGAATATCAATGGAATACTGTATAATATTAACAATGAATTTGTAATTACGCGCAAAATTATTTTTGTCGTCAAATGCTATCTGCCTTTATATGTAGATATATGATCTTGGCTTCTTTACTATTTCATTTGCTGATAGGTAGAGTTAAAAAAACTTTGTGAATTTTCCTAAGAATATCAATATGAATCGTTCCAATGACCCAGCAAGGGGTCACACAGTGACCTCATAACTTGTGGTTCCGTAGGGCGGGGAAGGGGGTAGGAGGGTAATTAATAGACCCCTAATTATCCACTCTGACGTCTTTATGTAGGTGTGATAGTGATTTAGTGGCATGAACTAAGTGTTATTTTGAGAATGTAGAGTCGGCGCCCGAATAATATTTTGATAAATAATTCAAAGGGTTTGTTTTATTACGCTAGCTAAGTTTTATATCTAAATGGCAGTGTAGGTGCTAAACAAAGGGTCGTAAATGACCTGCCTCTAGTTACATATCACAAGTGAAGCAGAAAATCTATTACTTATATCATATTCAAACGAAAGTCCGGTGTTTCAACGCTAACCTATAAGACTACTAAAGCCTAGTAACCAGTCTTAAGATAACAAGACAGCATACTTTCTTGTATTCAATCAGGTAAATCAATTAATGATGCGGTACCACACCCGCCTAATCAATCGTCCATGGTACGCTTCCATCACACTGCCCCGTGTATTATTATACAATTAAAAGTAAAAAAAGCCGCGAAAAGCAGCCATCTTGAGAAGCGCAATTACCCAAGATGGCCGCCAGCAATGGTGCGCGGGAAAAAACCTAGCAAGTGTTAATCGTCAGATTCGTCGTTAACGAAGTGTGATTGAGTGTAATTACGTACGTACACGCACAGACAGACACACAAAACACACAAGTGTGTGATGGTGGCAATTATCAGGTGCAGACCGTGGGATATCAAAAGTAGGCCTAAACTCAGTGAAGGAGAGGTTGTAATTGAGAAACTACAGCTTTTTTCGTGCAACAATTTTAACTAGAGTTAAAAACGTATGAGGAATTCCGAGCCGGCCTCTTTCAACGCCTTTCTTGTAGCTCGAGCTTCCGTCGGCGGTATCATCGTAGCAAAACCTGTTGCTCGACTTTAGCATCAAATATCCTCCAAAAACAGGGAATGCGAATGTCTCACTTACATTGCTCGTAAAATACATCAAAAATACGTGGACATCCTGGACAGGAAGGTCCTCAATCTTCGCCGACTTTAGCAAAAACCGGAGACACGCCGACGACGGCGTCCGCAAAAACGTTTGACATTCACCCGAAATTGTGGGTCGGTTTCACGCCTTGTACGGTGACAGGTTTTAAAAGAGTCCTTGTTAAGTAAAATACAAAAGAAGTTATGTGCGCTTTAGTCAGTCTAAATTTTAAAGCGTAGCGTTACATAGCGTACGATTTCGATTTATAGTCGTTACGTTGCCCCAGTGCCCAAGATCAGCCGATGCAATCTATGAGCGTCGCTGAATGAATATCAGATTGTTTGAATGTGACATCAAATATTTTGACGTAAAAGTTGTCATATTCATCGTCAAATCTTTTCCGATATTGAACTTTACGCTGATGGCACACTGGTATGGTAAATGATTAGAAACTATCGGTTATTTTAGATCTAATTTCTACATTTCACAGAACACTTTTGCGCATTTTTGAAATACTTTCTAGGAGAGGGTTAGTTAACTTTATAAACACGTAGTTTAACGTTAGTTAATACTTACACGTATCAACTGTCACAGATGTCATTCTACAAATTCGAGTTATTGACAGGAAATGATTTTGTAAAAGTCGGAAAAGATTTGATATTGAACTTTACGCTGATGGCACACTGGTATGGTAAATGATTAGAAACTATCGGTTATTTTAGATCTAATTTCTACATTTGACAAGACATTTCTGCGCATTTTTGAAATACTCACTAGTAGAGGGTTAGTTAACTTTATAAACACGTAGTTTAACGTTAGTTAATACTTACACGTATCAACTGTCACAGATGTCATTCTACAAATTCGAGTTATTGACAGGAAAAACAACAAGAAAGGCATGTTTAAAGACAATGAACAAATAAAGGTTAAAGTAACCCGTTGTGAAATTGTTTCGTCGCCATCGCCACGTATCAATGGCTGGCTTCTTCTTAACCACTTATACTTATTAGTCGATGCTGTGACGCATATTAATTGAGTCGCCCTTCTGTCGCCGTGGACTGACTGGTAGAACCTGTGAGCTCGATCGCAGGACTTGGGTTCGATACGATACCCAATGGAGTAGAGTTCGCGGCTGAAGAAAATATAAATAGTACAGATTCGTCATAAATATGTAAGAAACTAAAAAGTAAAAAGAAAAATTATCGTGTAAGTGGAACGTGTGAAAGAGTAGGTTGCTCTAACGAGTTTTTATGAGACTCAGGTTAGACTCTAATTTCTAATTTCGCTGAGGGTCAGACAGACCCGAACTAGCCTGCTCCGCGGAATTTTTGATAGGTATGATACATGAACTACACATAGGGATGTATCTGTGATGATAATTAGTGCAGAAATATTTGACGTCAGATGTGTAAAAAAATCAACTGCAAATATTTTAAGGGGTGAACCAGCCCATGAAACTGAACAACTTTCCCTAAGGAACATAGATCGACAAATGGAAAAAATTTTTGGACCTCCCATACAAAGTGTATCAGCCGACCGAGTCAATTTGTATGGGACGATCAAATTTATTTTTCATATTTCGACCTATGTTCCTTGGGGAAAGTTGTTCAGTTTTATGGACTGGTTCACCGCTTAAAATATTTGCAGCTGATTTTTTTACACCTTATATAATTCGATATTCCGCTGCTGAGTCCTGAGATACCGAGAGTAAACGATTTTCCAGGCAAGCGTTTGTTTCCCACCTATTAGTCAGGCGTAGGTTTGACGCCTCGGGGGTAAAACTGTAGAGTAACTTTCGGAAAAATAAATAAAGTAGAACAAGCGTAACTGACATTAACGACCTACACAATGTACCCACACTCACATAGTAGGTATGACCTCCTAAATCCTCAACGCGCACCTAAAAACACCCTAACCCAGTAGCTTGCAATGCGCACATGTCGGCAGAAAAAGCGCGCGGCGCATCCTCGGTCCGCGTCCGCGCCTCGATTATGTCATTATGCGCGCGAGGGAAAAACATAAAGGGCATTTTAGTATGCGATGATACAGAGCAATTAAACGCGCAAACATGGACAGGGGACAGGGCTGTCCATGAGCAAAGATAATTTCACAAAGGAATGTTGTACTAAAATCATCATCAGTCACAACTGTCTAAATGTTTACTGCTGAAAATGGGGCTCCGTCTATTGGAGGCGTTTTCCGTACAGACTCACAACACTCGAAGGGCAGAAACATAGTCCTTTCACATCTTGACAATCCAGCAACCGTATCCGTTATAACAACCAATGCGAGTCCACACGAAACGAACCAACATTACTCCAGGAGTCCCTCAAGTAGGTAAACACCAACAAAGATGATGGTACTTGCGTTTTGAGCACTACCCCAGCATATACTGGATAGGTAGAAGCTGAACCTCGTACTAAGATTCAAACCACAAAAAACTACTCTTGGGTGTGTGCTTCCGAGCACCCTTCCAAAACATCTATCTGGTCCTTCTTTTTAGTGTGGGAAACCGAAATAAGGTTTAGGTTTAAAAAATGATCTATGAATAATTATCAATTTGTAAACTTAAACAGTTTCTCTGTGTGCCAGCCCTACAGTAGCAATTAACCGTGAAAAAGAGAGCGGTCCGCGATCCGCGCTGCGCCCGCGCAGGCGACTCCTGCGACCGAAATGCGCGCCTTAACATGCCGCAAACGGATGCAGCCTTTAAACCTAGTAGGATACCATACACACTGGGTTGTATTGCGGTTTTTGACTTCATCATAAATCAGGATAGGCAGAAACTGCCGATAGAGACTACCACGTTCGTAATACCTACTTACTACAATCCTTGCATACTTTTCTCTAAATAAAGCAAGTAAACATCCGCACATCGATTTACCTTCATATGCCATTGGCTCTGATTTCTGCGCGATTTCACCCAAGTTTTTTCGTCATCCATCATAAAAGGATCCGGCATAACATCGCAAAATCATGCGGTGCGTGTGGAAACAATCATTTTACACCTCGCTTTTTGCATCGGCAAAGAACAGGAACAATGAGATAAAGGAATCGGTGATTGGCCTTTGATATACGCAAGTTTCCGGTGTTGCTGGTTCAGGTTGTCGCACTGGGTAAGCGAGTTGTGGAGCCCGTGGATCAGAAAACGTAGTAAGACGCCCTCAAGACAGACTGGAGCGAGGATATTCGCAAAGAGTTATAAATAAATTATAGAAGATGAGGATCTTATAATCATGAACGTCCGATTGAATTGTTGTGATGATGTTATAGTCTATCGCGATATATTCGATTTGTATGAAATATGACAACACAGGTATGATCACTTTTGATGTCATTGGGACGATCCGAAATTCCGCGAGGTCCCTATACGCCGCAAGACAACATACTACATAAAACATAATGATTGTGATACTTAAAAGAGAATACTGGACAGCAATTTGGATGGAGAGCTCAAATTATGGAAAACATACTTTAATACGGGGTGTTAGTGACGGTGTAACGTAAACTTTTACTATGGAGCCAATGGTGGGAAACGAAAAAAAAAAATTCCGACCTCCCATACAAAATTCACTATCAGCTGACTGACTTTGTATGGGAGATCGGAAAATTATTTTCGTTTCCCACCATTGGTTCCAAAGTAAAAGTTGTTCAGTTTCATGGTCTGAGCACGCCTGCAAAGTTTTCGTTACACCGTCCCTAACACCCTGTATAAATATAAGGTAACATTACAGGTAATTATGGTTATTGCTCCGATTTGCAAATAGTTATAATGCTAAGTGTCTATTCAAAACCGTTTCTTACGAGCAGAGATTGCTTTTCACAAAAGAATGCATAAAATACCCATAGATTCTATAAGTAGTCTTGCATTAAAATTCCGGGCTAGATGGAGAGTTGATACTGTACCTTAAAACGCTCTTTTTAATTAAATGATCTTCATGAATAATCTTCTTAAAGGAATTTTAATTGAAGAACTTATTAACCAGCAAATGTATGTATGTATGCGAGTGCCTTGTTCTCAAAATATCTTTACAATTTTTCTTACGTTCGTATATTAAATGTTAATAATGATAGTCTCGTGGAAATTGGACGTTCATTTGTTAGAACTAGCACTCGGCTAGTGGTACTAAATGATTAAGCAATTAAAATCCCACATTAAAAGCTTCGATCCAGAAATATAAGACAGATGTAGTCATGAAGAAAGAAGACAGCAAATGAAAGCCAGTGACAAGTGTATGGTTGTGCAGCATTGTATGTGCTTAAGTGACTGGTATCTTATACAACTCATTTGTCACTATAAAAAAAACTGGACCGGCAAAATATCGCATCATCTTGCGACAAAAGTAAAAACACCATGTAGCAGTAGCTACGTAGGTACTTGAATACTGCAATATCTAGTTGATTTGGCTTCACTTTGTTAGCCGTCATCATTCCTTCTGTCATGTTTCCCTGTCTTAAATCGTGTTTTAATTAGCTTTTAGACGATAGTGTAATTGCTTGTTTGCAACAGCTTATAAATTCTTGCCTGCTACTGATATTTACTTTAATTACTAATTAATTACAGCCTTAAACAAACATCCTTCTTGCATTATTTTTGTTATTACGTAATTATGTAAAATTGTAAAATAACGTCTAATATGCAAAATACATGGAGAATCTATTGAAAAATTTGCATAAACACCTATTAGAGCGCTAGTTAACGTTTCATATTCTTTACTTTGCCAGGCACCTATGTATTTATTGCAAACAATATCTGACTTATAATGAATGCAGTTATTAAAAAAAAACTTACCTACCTTGTGTTGTGATGTGACTATGTTATGACTAGGATAGGAACTTACATAAAAATAAAAAATGATTTTATTCATTAAGACTGATCACTATTATCATGTTTTTAGGTGCCAATACCAAGTACCTTAGGTACTTAAATATAATTAAGTACACACATGTGTAGTGTAATTAAGTATACACATAATTATATACCTTCTACTTAAAAAACAATAGAGAATGAAAGAAAAAGCGTACGACCAGAAAGAAATGGATGTGTCGTTTACTACTTTTATTTATATTTACAACACTCTGTTCTCGATAAATTATCTACTTAGTAAAATATAACGCTTTCTTGAGGCTCTCCACAAATCATCAATTACTTTTTTCAGTGACATTTATGTAAGTTTAAAGCAAAAATTCACACTCGACGGGTGCAAATTGAAATTCCTATACAACAATAAGTCAATATAAAAACGATAATGTTATACTGTCGTAAAGGACATTTGTGCCAATTTGAATTTTTTATATCTCTTTTATAGCGATAATACGTCTGATTTATTTCATAAACTTCGTTTCTTATAATAAAAAAAACTATAATTTACATATTATTTGAGTAAACATTACAAATTATTGCATTATTAGTAGGTGCAAGTAACTGTAACTAGCAGAATTTTCATAACCAGGGTCAATTGACAACCGCTCAAATTAGTTAACATCCACTTTTTCATGATCATTTTGCAGAATTTCGATCATAAATTAATGTGAGTAATATTCAGATTTTTTCTATAGCATAATTTAGGAAATAATTTAAAAAAACTGAAAATGTGCCTGTGACGTCACAGTACGATGATTATCCTGCAAAAAAAGCACTCCCGCTTGTGGATGTAAATATACAAAAAAAGCACACTTTGAGAGTCAAAGCTGTCATCATGATGATAGTCAAATCAAAGTCAAATGCAACTGATTGGCAGCTGATTGTAATGCAGGGTTGCTAACCAAGTTTTTTCTTCCTCATTGGTACCTAGGTACTCAACTCAAGCACCTTAAAATTATTGTAGTATTGGAACCTCATATCATGGTAAAACCGTTTCTTTTTTAGTTTCCGTATTTTGTTCCATATCATACATCTCTATCGACGGTTCAAAATTGACGTAGATACCTGTATGTTATTCCCCACCTCACGCAAGCAATAAGTTTGGCGTTTACGGTCTCCAGTTTTTTCTTTCTACGTTGATCCAATAGTCAATTCTCGTCTTTTTCCTTCTTTTTCCTTTTGAACCTCTTAGTATTAAATAGTAGTTCTTTAATTTAAGTAAAGTATGTATGTGTGTTTTGGGCCTTTTTTTCTTAATGAATTCGTCATGGTGTAACAAGTGGCCAACCGTCTTCCAAGATTGGTTCTCGATGTTTTCCCGCAGAAAACACGCTCGTTCGCAACTTACGCTCGTACTTCCTTAATTGTCTTCTTTCCGTCCGATTAAATGAAATTTTACTTTATTTCAAGAAAGTCGTTCGCAATCAGCATCTGCATCCAAAATTGGGAAATTCTAAAACCTCGGACAAAATTGTACGATGTGCGTCCTCGACTCCTCGTATGGTAGTCCATTTTCGTATTTGTCTCGTATGGTTGGTTGACAACCCTGTTGTAATGTCTGGTAACCACTGATTCGATTGCCAGTATTGCCATTATAATTTTAATATTATTCTGAATTTAGTGATACCATATTTATAGTCGTATTGTGACGTCATCATGCACTTACGTCCTTTTAGAATGAGCAATTTTTAATTATATAATTAAAAGGAAATAGTAGCGATTTTGCTAACAAATGTGGAACAGAGGCTTCTCTTGTAGCCTAAAGTTTAATACAAACCAATAATATGGGTAGGTTTGCTATTTGAGCTGTTGTCAATTATTGAATTTTAAGTGCACCATTTGTCCCTTACGACTTTATGCTAATACTTATTATGTAGATGTATCGGTAAAGTCTTCAGTCGTAAAAATAATGTAATCAATTAATCCTATATTAATATAAGCTTTCATTATAGCAACGCACGAACAAGCGTTACATGTACCTATCGCCTTACCTTAACCTTAACAGCCACAACAGTCCACTGCTGGACATGGCCTCCCCCGTATTGGGAGGTATTGCCATACTCACCACGCTTGGCAGGCGGGTTGGCGAGCGCAGTGCAAGATGTTTAATTCACAGGGAACGCTGCTGCCCATTCCCTGGATAATTATCCCTTAGTCGCTTTTTACGATACCCACGGGTAGAATTGGGGTGATGCTATTCTAAGCCGGCATCACACGGCATATTCTAAGCCGGCATCACACGGCATCCTATCGCCTAATCTTTTACATTAAGTGATACACATAAATTAAAGTACTTATCTTCAACCATTTTGTTTTGTAATTAAAACCTAGATCGCACCGAATATAACAACTAGCACACACGAAACAACTATGAGTTATTGCGACATTTTTTTCCTAAAAAGGCCGTAACTACTATAAAACTACGGCTGTCTCTCTATTATATGAGCATACAACAGACGTTCAATGTGCTATTAAGATTCTCTTCTCGCATCGCTCGCGATCGCAGGCATATAAAACGCATAAATCAATGTTACCGTGGATAGTTTATGGGTGTCGGTGAGCATGCATCGTTTTATCGATTTTTATTGTTAAGCTGCCTGCATATTAGCGGCGTAAGTTACGCTGGCTGACATACGTCAGACTTGCTAACGTATAAAAAATAAAGCGTACGAAGTGGGATGCTAATTGATTAGATAAATTTATAGGAAACTAAGATATAATTTTATACAAGTCCTAATGCACGATTTAGGTATAATTGTCCATTTAAAAAAAAATTAACTTGGTTATGTAAAACAAAGGGAAAGACTAAAAATTATTTATTACACCGAATACTTTCTTCCTTGTCGCGTGAGACTTTCAGTCAGAACATGAATTAGTTACTTCTATCATGCAGCTAGCTTTATTTTATAGATTTTATCTTTCTATTTACGTGGATTTCTAGTAACTAATGGGTAATGAATCGGGTATAAAGCTATGAATTGTGAGAATTCTGAGCTTTTTCTTAACATTGTAGTATTCTTATAGCCAAGTTTATTGAATTTAGAGCAAAAACTATCGCTGTATATACCTATTTGCATGCGGATGAAAGGTGTACTTAACAGATGTTTTGTGTCTACTGTTACTATGTCGTTGAAATGGGCTTTTTACGAGAGTTTTTCTACAACAAGATTATATTATCAATTTAATGGTCGTAAAATCGTGGCTTTTATTAGTTTTGGAGTATATTATGTAAAGATATTGCCATGTAAAGTTAAGTCTTGTAGAACTTGCATCTTCACGTGAGTAAAATGTAAAATTATTTTGTGTTGTATATCGGAAGGAGTACACTTAATTTGTTACATTATTTTAAAGCTTTTTGCGTTATTTTATTTTCTGACGTCAAAGACTTGGTTATAGATAAATATAGGTACTTACACGAAACTGTCTACATCACAGCAAAACTGTTACTGACTTATATATTCTAAGAAGATAATTGTAATATACAATATTCAGGTTTTTGTGTATTACTATTTCATGTTTTATTTCCCAGAAAATTTAAAGATGCAAGTAGCTTGTGGTTTTATTATCTTCAATTTCCAATCGTGTCTCGTGACAGTGCGGTACAGTCGGCACCGAGTCGATATCGTGACAAGCTCTAATCAGCTGGTTATCCGCAAATTGAACGAATAAACGAACCACCCAACACGTGTTCTCGTTCACTTCTCATTATCTTTAATGAGACTTTACGATTCTTATTGGTAATCCATTTATCCGCTTATAAGTTGCTTTAAAAAATGGGTTAAGTACAAAAGTGTTTAAACTGGGTACGGAATATTCTACACACCTTCCCAATAAAAACATACCTACATATTTTCGTTTAAAATGTCACGATTCTGTCATGATGAGATGAGTGAGTGATGGATGATAGATGCGTATGAAATAGATAACAACATAATGCAAAATGTCGTAATAACCATTTTTATCATTTCCAGATTTTTATAGAAGATTGTTTTATAACCTGATTTATTTTCAACAGTTTTAATTCTAAATACGCGAGGTGGGTGGTATCACCATATTTTTGATAAACAAATTGTTGTATAAAATATGTGACTAACTAAAGAAAATATTTTCATTAAGAATCTTCTAACAGTTTGAAAAAAGCATAATCATTGATTGATTATTAAGAGTTCATTTTCTACGCTTTTGAATATATTGTGGAAAAAAAGTGAGTTACCTATTATTATACAATGGGCGGTACATTGTGACCAGTAAGTAAATCAATTTCATATTTGAAGTAGTATTAAAAAAATAGAAATTGTCTCTTTATCATTATTCCTTTCAGCTAAAACTAAAAGTGCATCCCAATCTAGTCTCACGGTGTAATTCTTCATAATAGTATAAAATAGTACCTACCCTAATTGTACAAGCCGTAATGGACTATATACTATACAATTTCACACGGCGTCTACCTTTAAATTAAGCCCATAACTCATAGCTTTCTTTCGACTATTCGATTGCAATTTGCAGACACCACGGGACCATAGGTCAAATACCTCAGAACCGACAATTAGAGTTAAATAATGAGTAGGACATCACTGTGTTTAAAGAATAATACAACTTTATCTTCTAATTAAATGTTAATAAACAAAAACTGAATGATTGGGTCGGGATTAATTCACAAGCTGGCAGCGAGAAAACCTGTCTCTGAATTACTCTGAAATAAAAATAAATCAGCTTGGAAAAAACGAACCTTTTCAGTTATTCCTCAGTAAGGACTATTTTTTACATATTTATTACCTATACTGTAGGTATTTATTAATAACTTTATTGGTGAATAATTTACACTAACATTAAAATAGCTATTACTTTCATGCAACTAAACTAAATTAAATTTTCAAAATCTGAATTGTGTAATGAAAACAAAAAATTACTAATAAAACGCAAGAAGTCGTATCTGCCCGCTGGCAGCTGTGACTTACGCCGTATTCGGTAGCCGTGACAAAAACTGGCCGGACCTGTTGTAACGGCCAGCGCAGGCGCACCGTCCGCAACGCAATTGTGACGTCACACGAATTGCATAGAGCTGTTGTTGTAGTTTATTGTGTTGATAGAGTTAGAGTAGAGATAGCATTCCACGAAAAAGTCAACGTTGTCGATTACGTGACGTGTATTGGAACACCCACTTATGCTTAAGATACAAAGTCACAGGAGTTGTAGAACCTAATGCCCTTTAGTTATTTTCAATACCGTATTTAAAATACCCATGTGTCTCACACGGAAATATTAGAAATTAAGGTGTCTCGACATTCATTTTCGTGGAATGCCCAGTAAAGAGATCCTGAACATTATGTGTTTCTAAGGATCTGAGAGTTGTTCTATTGGTCATTTTTATGTGTTGTTCTGAAGAGCTCTTACGAAAATCTAACATTAGGAATAGTTTAGGAAAATAATTTGACCCGTTTGTTTTTTGACACACTTAAATAAATCGGATTAATCTGCTCCTGAGGTGGACACAGTAATAACTTTATATTTTTTTAAACTTCTAAAGTGTTCTACAACAAAGCAAAAGCTTCCGTACTTTTATAGCGATAAATTTAATGTAATAGGTATAGTGATTTATTCTGAGAGTGTGTATTTTTTAATAGTTTCATAAGTTCGTGTTTATAAAAATTTCAAAGTCGCGATGATAAAAATATAAACAAACGGTAAACGCAGCTCTACAGATATACTGGCGTCACAAAACTGTTACAAAATAGCAATTTTTATGAAAATCACTTGTAATTAGTTAAATAAGTAGCTCGGCGCACGTATTAATTGCTATATTGATGAGTTACGACTGTTAATTAGCGATTACACCGACACCCGTCGCGGCTCAATAGTGCCGTTCGCCGGTTTCTCTCCAACTCAGGAGACTGACGATTCAATTGCAATTGCTCTTTTATCTCAACTTTACTTACTTGCGTCATCATAAGTGTAGCCCACGGCAAAGGATAGCCCATGCAGAAACATTGGTGATTGACCCATAAAGTTTACGGCGCTTACCTACAAGGGCTACAATACAAGCTTACGCATACGCAGTATAAGTAATATTTGCACTTATACGGTTGCAAATTATTGTAATTTTTTTACCATTGGTCTTAGATATGTATTGGATCTCACCAACTGAGGAGACTGACGATTCAATTGCTATCTCAACTACTCTTTTACTTATCTACTTGCGTCATCATAAGTGTAGCCCACGGCAAAGGATTGCCCATATAGAAACATTGGTGATTGACCCATACAGTTTACGGTACCTACCTACAAGCTTACGCAGTATAATATTTGCACTTATACTCTTGTAATTTTTTTTTTACCATATGTCTTAGATATCTATTGGATCTCTCCAACTCAGGAGACTGACGATTCAATTGCTATCTCAACTACTCTTTACTTACTTGCGTCATAAGTGTAGCCCACGGCAGAGGATAGCCCATACAGAAACATTGGTGATTGACCCATAAAGTTTACGGTACCTACCTACAAGCTTACGCAGTAAAATATTTGCACTTATACGGTTATAATTTTTTGTAAAATTTGGACCATATGTCTTAGATATAAATTGGATCTCTCCAACTGAGGAGACTGACGATTCAATTGCTATCTCAACCACTCTTTTACTTACTTGCGTCAACAGAAGTGTAGCCCACGGCAAAGGATAGCCCATACAGAAACACTGGTAATTGACCTATTAAGTTTACGGTTATTTGCACTTTTGCGGTTATGAATTTTTGTTTAATTTCGAACATAATAAATATGTATTTGACTGAATTGATTGAATTTTAGACATGTGTAGACAAAATGCCGATGTTAACAAGGTATGCAGTGAAATTGAGAAGCATGCAAATAGTGCACACACAAAAGACCTCTTTATGAAAATCCGTACACTCACTGGGGAGTTCAAACCTCGTACCTGGATAGTGGATGATGAAAAAAACCTATAATAGAGATAGACAAAGTACTGGAGCGTTGGCGTGCCTATACTGAACAACTCTACAGAGAGGAAGGTCAGCCGCTCATCCGTCGTTGGGAGTCCCACGAACTTGAACCTGATGTACTGCTGGTAGAAGTTGAGCATGCAATCTCTAGACTCAAGAACAACGCAGTGGGGTCCGACCAGATTCCAGCAAACCTCCTGAAGTCTTTGGGCTCCGTGGGGACTCGGCTTCTTCACAACGTATGCCTGAAAGTATGGAGGACTGGACAGTGGCCCAGGGACTGGGTTGAATCTATAGTCATTCCGCTGCACAAGAAGGGCTCCACGCGCCAATGCAACAACTATCGTACCCTCTCAATCATCTCTCACGCAAGTAAGATCATGCTTCGGATCATCAACGATCGCCTATCATCTTACCTGGATAGACAGATTCCTGTGGAGCAAGCCGGATTTGTGCCTGGTCGTGGCACCCGCGAGCAAATTCTAAATATACGCCAAATTATAGAAAAGTGCTATGAATTCAACAAACCGGTCGTGCTATGCTTCATTGACTACTCCAAGACTCCTACCCTACTTGATGTCCTAGTGGAGATGGGAGTGCCTAAACATCTTGCATTTCTCATTCAAAATCTGTACGCTGAAAGCAGTGCTAGAATTCGTCTGGAAGACTCGCTCTCGAACTCTCTGCGCCCTGAACGAGGGGTCCGACAAGGCTGTATTCTCTCGCCCAAACTCTTCAACATCTATGGTGAACACATCATTCGAGCCGCATTAGAGGAATGGAAGGGAGGATTGTCAATTGGCGGAAGAAACATCAGTAACCTTCGATACGCTGATGACACGACCCTAGTCGCGAATAGTGAGGAAGAAATGGCGGTCTTGTTTGACCGTATTGAGGCGGAAAGTGCGAAACTTGGCTTGCGCATAAACAAAGCCAAGACTAAATTGCTAATCGTGGATCGCGAACAAGTCTTGTCCAACTGCAGCCGCCTTAATTCGCTGGACCGCGTCGAGAGTTTTAACTATCTCGGATCTCTCATTACCAATGACGGCAACTGTGACAGAGAAATCATAAGACGCATTCAAATTGCAAAGAGCGCTATGACCAAGCTCGAGAAAATATGGAAAAGCACCAACATCACCAGGCGCACTAAAGTGAGACTTGTCCACGCACTTGTGTTCCCTATTTTCCTATATGGTTCTGAAACATGGACCATCAAAGCCAATCTGAAAACAAGAATCGATGCGTTTGAGATGTGGTGTTGGCGTAGGATGATGCGTATACCATGGACAGCCTTCAGACGCAACGAGTCGATCCTGAATGAGCTGAAGATCTCGGTGCGTTTGTCCGATATCTGCCGATCCCGCATGCTTAAATTCTTCGGCCATATAGCCCGTGCTGGTCCAACGTCCCTTGAAAAACAAATACTCGTGGGTAAAGTGGAGGGGAAAAGACGAAGAGGCCGTGTTCCTGCAAGATGGTGTGATCAGACATATACACATCTGCATCTCCGCCTGCACGAAGCTCTTCACACCGCAGCTGATAGGAACAAGTGGAGAAGACTATCCCGGCCCATCCATGCTGACAGTGACTGATGGTGGTCACGATCTCCAACCTATGGGGGAACGACTTAGAAGAAGAAGTAGACAAAATAACTAATGTTAGGCATGAGGTGTGTTTGAGACATTAAAAATAATAACATCATAGAGGGATTTTCATCGGAAATATTTTTCATATTATTGAATATTATAATTGATGGCTAAATTGCTACTGTTACAATGCATTTTTTAAAAGCTTAATGAAGTGCTTAGATAATTGAATTAACTTTGCTATACACGTTAAATTGCAATCTATCTCACTTATTCAAAGCACTTACGAGGCAGATAAGTGTAATTTTGATTGAGTAGAGTACTTATTATAAAATAATATATTATAGACTATGCAAAACACGTTGTATCATACTCTGTCACTTACGTACATTACTCACCTGTCACTTTTTTCTAACTTATCTAATTAGGTTATGTAAAAGAAGTCATAATTATAACCTGGACTGTCACTTGCGTCTTTTGCAACCCCAGAGCGAAACATAAAATAACGTTCTTTTCTTTGTATGCAAAATGTCGTAACGCAATTTGTCACTTACGCACTTTTTGTCACTTAAGTCCTAACCATAATTAATTTGATTGTACTCGCCGAAGTTAAATACTTTCTAAATATATATAAAAAATATTAGTAATTGATTGTTTTAGAATTCCAGACAGAATAATTTATCTTTTTTAATGATTATAGATTAGACCCTGTAAATTCAAATTCAAACATCTTTTTTCTATCTTTGTTATAAAATTAAACAGCAGTCCAATCTTCACGAGGTGGAAATGTGAAATTTGCATAGATAATAGAAGTTTCCTTCAATTTTTCACGCAGAATAATTATTTTTATAACAATCATCACGTCTCGGGTACCGGTGCGGTAATGGGAGCGTGTGTGTGGCCTGCCAATGTAAATGTATTAACAGTTTCTCTGCCACGGATACTAATTAAAATAATAGTGAGAATAAAGTGAATATGTATAACGCACAGTTTGGTTGCTGCAGTGGTACTTGATGCTCGAGAATGTTTCTCGAAAACGTATAAAATCTTTTTTGTATGCTCTCTATGTTATGCTAAGTTAACTTTTTGAAGTAAGGACCATTATTAAGGAATGTTTTCGTAATTAAATTACGTGTAGAAACAAGTAGTCACGAATGTGTGTAGTTGGTATAAAATACTTTTTTCAGGTTTTTAGATAATAATTTATTGTGAGGAATGTATATATCACAAATTAGAAGGCCACAGCGCTCTGGTCGCCTTTTATCCGGTCGTATGTGATAGCAGTTATCAAATCAGTTATTAACCATACACGAGGCGTCCCACATCAGACGCCTCACACATGAAGGACTAACTTCTTATCTTATTTCAATTAGCCTGCATTGTCCCACTGCTGGACAAAGGCATCCCTTTCCTCTTTCCTGACTAACTATGCTGTTTAAATGTTGTCATGCTATGGTGCAACAAAGTCCGTCCGTAAGTACCACATCGTGTGCAAACAGCCATCGAGCCACCAGCTCGGCTCCAGCGTCACGCGCAGCGATCTACGTGATCGATTTCACACCTACCTCGCAACAATTACCGGCGATCACAATTACCAACGATTAACCCTGATAATTGTACGGTGTGGCGGACGAGCTGCTGTGTCTGGTGTTCGATGTGGTCTCACGATCCGACGACTAATTGTCGTTTGGCCGTTTGTTTAGTCACCTGCGGATTGGGGGTTCTAACTGACGTTTTGGCTACTTTGTATTCAACCTTGTGAGGGTTTATAAGTCGACGAATGACCCTAGGAATCCTGGTGTTAGAATTTTCATTGCCTGCCTGTGCTACAGGTACTCAGAAAATTGGCTACGCTTTGTTCTTTCTAATCCACTTTAATTCTAATGAATTTCTTAACAAACATTAAGTACCTAATATGTTGCATGTCTAAAATTAGGTATGTTGCTCAGAATTAATCTCTTACAATCATAAACAACCTTTGATAACCGCTACATACCGTGTATCGTAAGTAAATGCTTTCCGTTTCCAATATCTATAACTTACAAACAACATAATTTGTGAAATACAGCTCAATCTAGCGATTACTCGCGGCCGGTTACCCACCCACATGCAAAAGTGCCGTAAGTGCAATATATGCAATAAATCCGTCTATCGCTCGCGAGTGCGGTAATCCAGGAGCGTCACGCTAGCAAGTCGCGATTTGCATGTCCACCGTGAGCTAATAGTACAGGAGCCAAAAAGACAGACAATAATAGGACATTCCTGAAAAGTAGTACATTTTTAGGAAAATGGAAGTAATAAGAAAGGTTTATTGTACCGGGATTATATCTACAAGTATAGCATTAATTGAATTCGTAGAAATTACATAAATTTTCTTCTAATGACACACATGTTATTAATTAGAAATCTAAATATCAGTATGATAGTTTGTGTTGTATAGTTGGTTGTATATCAGTGTTAAAGTGCACGCGCCCAAGTGAACAAACTGTTAATTAAACATCATTGTCAATGTTTGAGAGAATCCGTAATAATCTGAATTCAATGTCACCCTAGTCAATATGCAGATTAGTTTCGCGGACGCAAGTTTTAATTATGATAGTTTTGCAATATTTTTTACTAGGTGTCAAGTGCTAATAAGCTCACTACTTTGCATACACTGTAATGTTTGTATGAGGAAACTGATTTTATCGAGTGTCTTCACTCAAAGTGTTCGACTGACTCTAATGCAATTATGGATGCACAAGATATTTGCATACACTCAAATATGTAATGAGGTTAAAAGAATAATAGCTAATTATCCAAAGTGCTTGGTAAATACCAAGAATTATAATTACCTGCAAAAAAATACCGTAAAGTAAACGCATAAAGTAGCTAAGTTACTGTAATGAATTTTACGTCGTAATTGATAGCAGTACATCTAGTGTCGTTATTTAGTTTCAAGAGTATATTTTCAGTAAAGTGGGGGAAAAACTGCGGTATACTATCTGCTGTGGATTGACCAAAATTTCAAGCGAGTCTCAGTGGTCGCAGTTAGCGGGTCGGTCGCTAATTCAGCTCTCGTTTATTTATGTCTTCATACGCGCCGCCGATAGCCCCTAATTACAACGCCGACGCAAAAACACTAATCGCGCATCGTGCTTTACCCCACATACACTATAATGTAATAAATAGCAGTTAATGCAGGCTATAAACAGCTTTAAAGAGTTATAATCTAGATAAAAATCTGTAAAGCTACAAAATGTCGCTTACGACCTTCGTTTACGATTCTGATTTATTCATTTAGTGGTACAAAGTCGTAAGTCGCAATTCTTTTATCATTGTAATTTATTTCTAAAAGAATTGAGAGAAGGTAAAAAATCTTTTGCAAAAATTAAGCCTATATTGACGACACTTTGGATTTAAAGCAATCAAATCGATCGTTACGCTTGAAAATCGAACTTGCATTTTAGTAGTAAGGTGTAATTTCGTGAAGATTTTTAGTGTAGAGATACGGCGATAACCATGCGAGATACAAAGTTGGCCAGAAGCGTTAATGAGCGAGTATACGGGTGGATTCCACCGTAGCTACGTTCCTGTATCGGCTTTTGTCGGGACTTTTTGCGATGGCCTGTGATAACAATGCGGTGTTAAGAAAAGTGGGCTGCGAAATTCTATAGATAGCAAGAAACGAGATTACGTTAATTAATTAAATTTTTGTGTTTTTAGAGGACTCAAGCTTTACACGGTCCGCTCTACAGATAAAAGATGATAGGTAGTATTCTGTTTGTAGTATAATATAAAATTTTATATGCATTTATCTTAACTAACCCACATTGCCAAGATGCGGAGATCAGACGCTCTGAATAAAGTTGCCGATAAAAATACCTTATATGACATTTATGAGAGATCTTAGATATATGTTGGTAAAAATGCTTCGTGCAAAAGATACTTAGCGCAAAATGGAATAAAAAAGGTAGGCGTGTTTATACTGACACACAACTAACGAGTCTGTATTGAAATAACTCTGCAAAACCGATAAAGACATTTCACTCACAACGACGGGGTTTTTAATAGTTTGGGTGGGTCTGCAGTGACACGCAAGCAATATTGAAAATATTGAATTCTGCATTTCTTATATATGGCACCCATTTATAAAGATACAGATAAGTGAGGGCTGGAATTAAATGCACTACTTCTTTTCTGATTGATGGCAAACGTAACGAGCTAACCCGTCAATTTCCTCTTGATAGAAATACTGATTTAAGATTATGATCTCCCATGTGTTACGTGGAAGTCGTAAGTGACAGCGAGTCACGGACTGCCGTTGGTATCATAATTAGGTACTAGAATACTGAAAGTTCAGTTTTTATAAGTTAGATATAATTTAAGTCTTGTAAACAACTACGAAAATCTCATAACACACATACCACATACACTACACAGTGTTATAAAGCTACTCTCTATATCGTAGGGTCACAAATATTTTAACTATTTAGTTACTATTTATTGAGTTATAATTGCATATTGCTGCGACGCTTAAGAAATAATAATACTTATTTTATGTCTTTAAATTCAGATATCTTGACTTTTTTGTCACATTGTCTTTTACACCAGGTTATAATAATAGGCCTTTAAAAATAAATATCTCATATCATTACAACCTTTAAAAATGCATAATCATAACTCTGGCGGAACGTCTTTTAATATCATATTCGACGCACATCGCAACTTTCAGACTCCATTGATTCACAACACAAATATACGAATTAAAACGGCACATTTAAAGCTGCTGGGTCTCATAACTTCGGCGGCAACACGTACCGGCAATAATTGTAGTGCCAATTTACCAGTAAATAATTACCGATGTCCAAACGCGCGTTTATCGAGTATCGAGCCAAATGGAGTTATTTAGCCGGAGTCGCGCAGGGCCGGAGTGGGCTTGGAGAAAGTAACCACTCAGATTTACTCTTTCCTTCTCATCATTTTTCTTGTTCGTGTAGGACTCCTAGGCAAGAAACGACTCGTTGAATCTACATGTAAAATTTACTCAAATATTTTTGGCCTAACTGTAGTTCAAAAAAATGACAAGTAAAAGTAAACTCATTACAATTGTTTCGTGTTTTAGAAGTAAGTAGAATAGGAATAGGAGTAGGAGATAAAAAGTGTTAAGGAAAATAATTTATAAATTTTACAGATTCAGAATTTCATGAAGATTGCGTCAGTCCAGCAACATAACTTTTAAGTATTTGTTAAACTGTGAAAACTATGAACATACTGTAACTCTAGTATACACGACTACGTATATCAATGTCCAAAATGGTGTAATAGAAGTGTGATCTTGTCAACCGAGTCCGCTCCCGCCGGAACGGGTCCACATGGATACGGTAGGCCTTAATTATAAGACATAACTCAGCCGAGGCCACAGAACCATTCGTATTTGTTTATTTCTCGCCGCTAATTTGTTTTAATGCTATCAGATGGTACGCGTATTGAGTTTTGTCTTCAGCAACGATCTGAGGGGCTGTTCTCAATTACCCACTTTAATTTAGCCATAACAGTTCTTAATGAAAGTGTTATCTATTATTAAACACCACTAGACAGCTTATGTGTATCATTATTCTATTTAAAAACCATGGAAATTATTTAACTGTTTTTGTATAGTGCCACTTACGACCTTTTCGTTTTGGGGATATTTTTGGATTCCCAAAAATCATTAAACAAAATTGCTCAATGAGGCTTCATTACAACTACTTACTTAACTGTCTTGACACATTTTCAGAACACTCTGACTTAAGGGGGATCGTTACGTCATACAAACTAAAATCTGAACTTCAACCGAGTTACACATGAGCTAACCAACAATTTTATCAAAAAATCTTTATGTGAGATGAGGAAGGCACACGTAAATATGTCGCAAAACTGCTTAACGTAAAAAAATATTAAGTATTTTCTCCACAAAAAAATTAAACGTGTTTATTGCAGCAGTAGCTCCATCTATGTTCATTAAGTGGCGACACGGTTTTTACAGAGAAATCTGATGGTTAAAAAATTATTTGTTTTATTTTGCGAAAATGTTATAAAAGCACGGGACTTCCCATCAAGTTTTTTAATCATAATTTTGTCTCATTTAAAGACGTAACTCCATTTACATTTTGTATGGAAAACGATCCACCTTAAGCACACAGACTCATTAACTCGTTTACTTAAATGTCGTAAGTGCAATATGGAAAAAGAGCGTAAGTGCACTTAGGTATAAATACCTACATGGTGGTTAAAATACACGCACGGTTACGTAGAAAAGGTGTGTAAAGTTATTCAAAGCTCGCAGCACGTACTAGGGGACTAGTCTTCTTATTACTCTGCGGTTTCTTAGCAACTATGTGGTTGGTATCAAAAAAGTACAATTTTGCGCCAGACCACACATAACTAAGAGCTAGTTTGCTTACACGCTTGCCTACACTTTTCTGTTATACCTACGTTTCTAAAACCACAGACTTAAAACCACATATTAGGGCAAATGCACATACTCACTGGGCTCATACTGATCGATCACTAATATTATTTCTGTCGTTATGTGCAATTTCAACGGATATTGACAGTCCATAAAGTATTTTTTTTAGTTCAAATGTATTTGTTGAAGTTAATGCGACAATTGATAACAACGTGTTTTTGATAAATTTTTCATTACCATCGCAAGGTAAATTATTTTTAGGATATTCATTCACAATTATTATTTGCCGTATGTCGGCTGCCGATTCTCATATCAGTGATTGTAGATGACAAATTACATTTGGATTCTGCACGCGATATTTTGGATTCGTTTCTGTTTTGGCTGATGGGATTCTCAAATGAGAAAGTTATAAAAAATGAGTGTGGTTTTTGTAGGGCGAATCGAAAACAATTTCTCCTGTTGGAATGGCGTGATTGTGATTTATAGTCTGTTCTTTTTTTACATCTATACAAAAAAAAAAAAATATATTATGTATTAGTATGAACGAATATTTTTTTTGTTTATGTAGGTACCTGAATGTTGCAATAATATGATTAGAAAACATTCCTTCATTTGTTAATCTGAAAACAATGTTGCAGTTACGATATTATCTCATTTACATATCATGTAAAAATTTCATTTAAACAAAACAAGACGTAAAAAAATAAAGCCGATAGTAATCGTTCGTTTCACCTTCGCGTTGAATTACGCGCGAATAAAGACGCAAAGGCAGCGCCCGCATGGTATCGGGATATCATAATTAAGGCGCGCGCCGTGTTCAAATTAAATTATGTCGGAATTAAACGTTACTGCGCCATAAATCGGGTGCGCTTGCGCCGTTACGCGCCTCCTATGCTGTACCGGTCAGTACAAGTGGTCTAAGTTTTAGAAGGGTCTAGCTCGTCTATAAAAAGTAGAGAGAACAGATTATTTTACATTTTTTAAATATTACTATAGTACCGTCATTCGAATAGGCCATATTTGACAGGTGTCAAAATCATGTTAATGCTATGACATAAGGTCTATTTTAATTTGTTGACATGTTTCCTAGTATGGGTTTGACAGCTGGCATATATGGCATATTCGAATGAATATGGTACTATAACAAACATATTTATTAAAAGTGGGTTTAACTATTTCATGCATAGTTTAAGTAATTCAACCTAGCCCGATCACCAATCAATAAAAGTTAATTATATCAACGAAACTTTAAGACATTCCAGCTAAATGTATCGTGATGAAAGTAAAAAAAATATGCAAACTTGATTATTTTTATCGATTTCTTGCTTAGAGCCAATTTTAATTCTCTTATTTTTATTTTTGTCTCTTACGACAAACACAATGCGCAATTAGCCATTTTGTATTTTTTGGCACTTACGACAATTATCTTTTTCAAACATTTTCTGGGCGCTATAAACTCATGATGATTGTTTTGTTTATCATTTAAAATTATTTAATAAAGAAACATCGTAACTCTTATGGCTTGTACCTGACTAGAAATGAAAATATAACTTAATCTGTGCGCCACAGCTTCCATTTAAGTTCGCTGTTTGTTTTATTTTGTCTGAATCAATAAAGCAGCAGACATCCGTAATATCTTGAGAGCTCTATTCACTCGCAAGGACTTGTGCAATGTTAGTATGTAGTAAAATATCAATGTTGAAATAAATCTATTTAGAAAGAAAACATTTTTTTGACAAAATGTTAATACCGTGTGATGTGATGCCGGCTTAGATAGCATCACCCCAATTCTACCTGTGGATATGGTAAAAAGCGACTGTGGGATAATCATCCAGGGAATGGGTGTTACCAGTAGTGAATGCAACATCTTGAACTGCGCTCGCCAATCCAAGCCAAGCATGGTGAGTACGGCAATACCCCCCAATAGGGAGAGACCCATGTCCAGCAGTGGACTGTCCAGGCAGTAATGTTTATGTTATGTTTGTTAATACCTACCAATTATTAATTTAGGCGAGAAACACACGATTACGTCCGTTTAAGCGTCGTTTGTTCGATTTTCCACCTTTTTTTCGAATCATACGAATACAGTTTATGTCAAACGGTTTGACAGTCGCATCCGTCGACGCAGCGTTGTGAGATGCCATTTTACATAAACCGTGGGGTAGGGAGTATCGAATAAATGATGTTAATTAATGACGCACAAACAGACGTTGCATAATTATGTTTCTTATTATTTTCTTAGTCGCCATCGTTAATAACATTCAAGTTTCAGTAATTTGTAAAAAAAGCTTGCAATATTAAAATCACTTAATGCTAATCCATATTTTATGCACAGTGAGTGAGTAGTTTTTCTAGAGAATCACCCGTACCATGTTATTGCAATACTAGTAGTCCCTACAAAGCCACAGTATAATGTTAGAAAAAAGGTTATAATAATTCTATAAAGCATATTTACATGTCGTGCAAGAAAATCCCCTCGTAAACGCAAATTTGATTTTTCTACTACATTTCCCAGTACGCGTTCCGATGAGGTACAGTTCGAGTATGAGCGAGTTATTGTGGTTTGATAAATGTATGTATGACAGGTGGTATGACACTCAAAGAGTGATGCCGGGTTGCGCAAATACATACCCTGATGCAACACAGACACACATACTCTGTGTTGCATCAGGGTTTGTACAGCGTTCAGACGTACAACTACACAAACCCTGATGCAACACAGAGCACTCGTACCATTCTCCTTACAATTCTATTATTTATGAGCATGAAAATGAGCATGAGCATGAAAATGGATTCAAATGCTTATGGAAATGAGTATGCGCATGGAAACGAGCATGCGCATGGAAACGAGCATGCGCATGGAAACGAGCATGCGCATGGAAACGAGCATGTGCATGAAAATAAGCATGCGCATCGAAATGAGCATGCGCAGTGCGCACTGAGATCGGCATGCGCATAAAATTAAGCATGCGCATCGAAATGAGCATGCGCACTGAAATAGGCATGCGCATGAAAATAAGCATGCGCATTGAAATGAGCATGCGCAGTGCGCACTGAAATAGGCATACGCATGAAAATAAGCATGCGCATCGAAATGAGCATGCGCACTGACATAGGCATGCGCATGAAAATAAGCATGCGCATGAAAATAAGCATGCGCATGAAAATAAGCATGCGTATCGAAATGAGCATGCACAGTGCGCACTGAAATAGGCATGCGCATGAAATTAAGCATGCGCATGAGAATAGGTATGCGCATGGAAATGAGCATGCGCACTGAAATAGGCATGCACATGAAATAAGCATGCGCATCGAAATCAGCATGCGCACTGACATAGGCATACGCATGAAAATAAGCATGCGCATCGAAAGGAGCAAGCGCACTGAAATAGGCATGCGCATGAAAATAAGTATGCGCATGGAAATGAGCGTGCGCACTGAAATGGGCATGCGCATGAAAATAAGTATGCGCATGGAAATGAACATGCGCACTGAAATAAGCATGTGGGGAAATAAGTATGCGCATAACATGCGAATGGAAATAAGTATGCACACTGAAAATAAAATGCGCATCAAAATGAACATGCGCATGGAAATGTGCATGCGCATGGAAATGTGCATGCACACTGAAAATAATATGCGCATATGTAGAAATGAGAATGTGCATGGAAATTATCATGCGCGTGAAAATTAACAAACGCATGGATATTAGCATGTGCATGGAAATTAGTTGCGCACTGAAAATATAATGCGAATAGAAATGAGCATGCTCATGGAAATGAGCATACCTACGCATAGAAATGAGCATGCGCATCAAAATTAGCATGCGCAAGGAAATAAGCATGCGCTCTGAAAAATAGGAACCAAATGTTAGGCTGCTATACTAAAGTACGAAATTTTAGTTATTTTTGCTCTACGACGCTCTGTTATCGAGATAATTGGACTTTTAGTTTGCATTAGTTTTTTATTGCAGTACTTTGGACATTTTGCGACTTTGGACATTTTGCGACTTAGGACATTTTGCGACTGTGGACATTTTGCGACTTAGGCCATTTTGCGACTTAGGACATTTTGCGACTTTGGACATTTTGCGACTTTGGACATTTTGCGACTTTGGACATTTTGCGACTTAGGCCATTTTGCGACTTGGGACATTTTGCGACTTAGGCCATTTTGCGACTTAGGACATTTTGCGACTTAGGCCATTTTGCGACTTAGGACATTTTGCGAATTTGGATATTTTGCGACTTTGAACATTTTGCGACTTCGGACTTGGCTAAATATTGATAAGTTGTCTGTGCTGCATCAGGGTTTGTTGCATGTTATAATGTACACACCCTGATGCAGCACAGACAGGCGGCTGTCTGTACTACATCAGGGTTTGTATTGTAGCTGCCGGCGCAGAGTAAAATGACATCACTTCGTACTAAACGAGTGCACACAGATAGCGCACCCTGACACGTCTCTGCATCGTTGACTAGGGCGTTTGTCCACCGCGCCGCCATCACCATCTCGTCAACCGAGAATGAGATTATTTTGAGCCGAGTTTAGTATGAAGTGACGGCGACGTGACGGATGTGCGGTGGACAAGCGGCTAAATAAATATATGTACTGCTACTTCGGCGCAGTCATCTCGTTCTCGGTTGACGTGACGGTGACGGCGCGGTGGACAAACAACGCCCTTACCTTGTTTTCACCTGCGTATTTCGACACACCCTACTCGTTTACCAGGAACCGCTCGCACTCGCGCCAAACCCTATTCGTGGAACCACGTCTCTGCACCGTCGTCTAATGTACCATATCGTTACCCGGTTTTTGCGTGCGGTATTGTGGCACAAATTCACACCGTACCTGCCGAGCAATAATCGTTCGCAGTCGCACCATACCTTGTTTGTGGAACCACGTCTTTGCATTGTCGACTGTACCATATCGTTATCCGGATTTTGCGAGCGTATTGTTGCACAAACAAACTCACTGATTATCGCTCGCACTCGCGCCACACCCTGTTCGTGGAATCACGTCTGCATCGTCGACTGTACCATATCGTTACCCGGTTTTTGCGAGCGTATTGTGGCACTAACTCACACCCTACCCGACGAGCAATAACCGCTCGCACTCGCGCCACACCCTGTTCGTGGAATCACGTCTGCATCGTCGACTGTACCATATCGTTACCCGGTTTTCACCTGAGTATTCAGGCACACCCTACCCACTTACTAGGAACCGCTCGCACTCGCACCACACCCTGTTCGTGGAATCACGTCTGCATCGTCGACTGTACCATATCGTTACCCGGTTTTTGCCGGCGCATTATATGCAAATGTATGAAAGCAACACCGCTAACACCGTTTTCTAAGTTTTTGCCGCTTCGTTACCCGACTGCTTCAGAAGAAGGGTTATGTTTTGTAGAGTATACGTATGTGTGCATGTTTATGGACAAGTAAAAATTTTTTTCACTGGCTACAGCTTGGCTGGCTGGACGGATGTTAATTTTATGAGTTGTCGTTTGATTAATTTAAGCTGCACGAGTGACACTGGCTATAACTACTCATTCAAAATGTCGTAAATTCAAAATGGAGGATTTTATACGCACACATAACTTAAATTACTATAGTCGGGTTTTATTTTTCAATAATTACGCTTGTTACTCAATTACTTAGTACGGTAACTGGGTAATGTTCGGCTCCTGGTGCGATGTAATGTGATAATTGGACGCTGCTCTTAATTCAGTCATTATTCAAATTAGATGCATCTTGGCGTGGTGGACGAGAATATGGAGGATACCTAGATAGGAAACTTCTACACTATGATGTTGAACATGGATTTATTATTATTATGTTGGTATCTTTTATAATCTCGGGCCCATTGGGTCCTTCCTTTTGAGGCATGTGTAGGGCCAAAGCCAAATTATTATTATGAGCCAGAAATTTCCCACTGCAGGAAAAAGGCCATGGATACCTACATTTTTTTCTTCATTTCTTTCCTGATCTAACTTGCTGCATTTCCCTGTGTCAGAATTTTTGATAATGATGCCTCTCGGAATACTTTTGAGGTAAGTATGCATGTGACAAAACAAACGGAAAGTCTTAAATGTTACGGTAAACAAACACTCCAACCAAATTTGTTCAGTTTTGTCTTACCCCCAGACAGTCTTGACCACTTCCTCACTCTCCATTTTAAGGTCTGAATTCATCAGCTAAGCCATAATTTTGCATATGACTGACATCTATCGACCGGGGCGCCGACGGTTGAGATTGCTGGAGGTCGAGCACAGTGACAAAAACTCGGTTGTCATAGCTCGATACAGCATGGACAAAGTGTCGAAATAATCGTAAAATGGAACATAAAACCCGATGATGTGACATGATTTCTATATAGAAATTACTTGTCAAACTCTATTTGACATCTTGCCAGGACTTGGGGCGAAAGAGGGGCGAAATGACTGCGGAATTGATTTCCACACAAAGCAAGCCTGCGGAAAGCTGTCGTTTTTAGGTTTTTAGCTGCCCGGGATATCTTTGACGTTATACTCGTATTCAGACAATCCCAATTTTCCGCTGTTCGCCAGCAGCCAGTTCATGGCCTTCCATCACCTCAGTTTTTGTCTTACGGCCATCGATACGATACTTCTTCTTCTTCGAGTGGATACGATACGACCGATTCAGATCTTGCTGCGTCGTGCGACAATAAACGCGGGCGACTTCCAATTTTTTAGATACTACTCGTATTTACCAGAGTGGGTTGGGTACACCTATCAATCGAATAATATTGAATCTGACAACTTGACCCGGAATTATATTTGATGTCATTGAATATTTTAACAATCTACCTCCGCTTTCCGCTGCCTCCCTGTCTACAGCTTTGCATCACCTCAGTTTTTGTCTTACGGCCATCGATACGATACGACCGATTGAGATCTTGCTGCGTCGCGCGACAATTATCGCCCGCAACTAAAACTGCGGGCGACGATGCTACAAAGTAAGTACTGACGGGCGCCCGATACAGAGAGACAGCTACAAGGAAACGTCACTTTCAATTCAAGATGGCGGCTAGGGCCTCGGAGGCTCGAAGTCGGAAAATTAGGGTTTTATTTGTCCTTGATACCTTAACAAGATTATGCAAAAACATCATCTGCCCCACCTTTTACGAATCAATGTTTGTTATAGATTCCCCACAGATTGGTCTATATCGTTTACGCGCGATTTCGAACCGGTTAGTAGCGAGTGTCAAGTCAACAGCGTTTGGTACGGGCGGACGGCAAGATGACTATTGTGCATTGTGTGTTAAAGTGTAAGTTTGATGTAATTAATGCAAGTTATGTACAATGTAGGTACATAAGTATGTTTAGCCCTGGTAACGCCTATTAAAAACTTAGAAAGAAATAGTAGCAACCCTAGAGTGTAGGCATAAATAATCGGAAAAAGGGGCGAGCTGTCCTTCTGTGAATTCTCTATTTTGTGACGATGCCATTCCTGAGATACGGCAGTGGACACTCATTAAGGTTATAATTATAGTGCTTATGGTATGGTTATATTTATGGATGCTTCGCTTTTGGTTCGGTATGCGGCCGTTTTCGATAGAAGGTTTTTAGAGGTGCGAATTTCAGTGTCAAGTAGCAGTAAACTTCGAAAACAACTGACGGTTTAATTTTTTGTTTTAAAATGTACTTATGGCGTGGCGTAGGTAGGTACCTAGATAGTTTTCGATGGTGCTGAGAATCGTCTTCTGGCACGGTCCTCTGCAAATGTTCTCTTAGTTCGAGAGCCCAGGGGGTAAGTGGCTATCTCATAAGGTACCACGATAGGCTAGGTTTGGATCGTTAACCAAGACTTAAACAAGTCGTATGACCCAGGTCTGCCAGAGCCAATCCTGCCGAAACATAAAAATAATCGATATTTTTCAGAGTCATTTTTCGTAAAAATATGTCATAAGGTACCACAATGAAAGTGCTGGCATCAGTTAACCATTGAAAAATTATGTAAAAAAGCTTGGTCTGCCACTGCGCACTGCCGGAAGTGCTTGCCAGACCTCTCAAAGATGCCTTCCGACACCCCTAAACTACCATCGGCACCACGACACGCACTAGCCAAGATCACTCTGACAATAGATCGGTCTGCCAGGCCTAAACTTGCCACATCCTAGTGTTTCAGACATTTGAAGTTGTAGGTCCAGTGTATGAAAAATGACCTATATCTTTTCCCGTGTTTGATTTTGATGGTGCCTTAATACGAAATGCTCTCCATAATAAGGAGCTTGAGTCATATAGGACAGTTGGGTGGAGGTTTCAGTATTGACGCAATCCTGTCAAAAAGTTTGAAATGGAGGTTTGGTCTATGAAAACTGGCTCATATCTTATTCCGGTTTTGATTTTGATGGCGCCTTAATATGAAATGCTCTCCATAACTAGGAGCTTTGAGTCATATAGGTCAGTGAGGAGGAGGTCTCTGTATTGTACACAATCCTGTCAAAAGTGTGAAATTGTAGGTAAAGTGTATGAAAACTGGCCTATATCTTTTCCCCACTGGTTTGATTTTGATGGTGCCTTGGTATGAAATGCTCGTAATGATTAGAGATTCGATTTGTATAGGTCAATTGGATAGAAGGTCTCTGTGCACAATCCTCCTAAATATGAAAATATTCGATAACTTCTGCAGATTTTATCAGTTAAAATTGTCATATCATAAGGAACTCGAATAAAAGTGCTGCATCAGCTTACCATTGACAAATTATGTTAAAAACTTGGTCTGCCACTGCACTCAGCCGGAAGTCCTTAGATGAGATAGGTTAGGTGTCGGAAGGGTACTGGAGGTCTCCCAGGACTTCTGGCAAAGTGCGCAATGGCAGACCAAGTTTTTAACTCAATTTATAAATGGTAAGCTGATGCCGGCATTTTATTCGGGTACTTATGATATGACAATATTAACGGCAAAAATCTGCAGAACATATCCAATATTTTCATGTTTAGCAGGATTGAGATTTTTCCGTTAACATTGTAATTTCATAAGGTACCCTGAATGACAGTGCAGCATCAGCTACCATTGATAAATTGAGTTAAAAAAACTTGGTCTGCGACTGCGCACTCTGCCAGGAGTCCTTGGGAGACCCTCCAAATATACCCTTCCGACACCCCTAACCTATCTCATCTAAGGACTTCCGGCTGAGTGCGCAGTGGCAGACCAAGTTTTTAACATAATTTGTCAATGGTAAGCTGATGCAAGCACTTTATTCGAGTTCCTTATGATATGACAATTTTAACTGATAAAATCTGCAGAAGTTATCGAATATTTTCATATTTAGGAGGATTGTGCACAGAACAGAGACCTTCTATCCAATTGACCTATACAAATCGAATCTAATCATTACGAGCATTTCATACCAAGGCACCATCAAAATCAAACCAGTGGGGAAAAGATATAGGCCAGTTTTCATACACTTTACCTACAATTTCACACTTTTTGACAGGATTGTGTACAATACAGAGACCCTCCTCCTCACTGACCTATATGGGGGAATAAGATATAGGCCAGTTTTCATAGACCAAACCTCCATTTCAAATTTTTGACCGGATTGCGTTCAATACTGAAACCCTCCACCCAACTGTCCTATATGACTCGAAGCTCCTTATTATGGAGAGCATTTCGTATTAAGGCACCATCAAAATCAAACACGGGGGGAAAAAGATATAGGTCATTTTTCATACACTGGACCTACAACTTCAAATGTCTGAAACAGTAGGATGCGGCAAGTTTAGCCTGGCAGACCTTGTGATCTATTGTCAGAGTGATCTTGGCTATTATGTTGTGGTGGTCGCGTCGTGGTACCCGATGAGATAGTTTAGGGGTGTCGGAAGGCATCTTTGGAGAGTCTGGCAAGCACTTCCGGCAGGGTGCGCAGTGGACCAAGCTTTTTACATAATTTTTCAATGGTTAACTGATGCCAGCACTTTCATTGTGGTACCTTATGACATATTTTTTACGAAAAAATGACTCTGAAAAATATCGATTATTTTTATGTTCCGGCAGGATTGGCTCTGGCAGACCTGGGTCATACGACTTGTTTAAGTCTTGGTTAACGATCCAAACCTAGCCTATCGTGGTACCTTATGAGATAGCCACTTACCCCCTGGGCTCTCGAACTATCTGTAAAGGTACAAATTAATAAATAACACCCAAACGCATGAGTAGGTATAATCACAAGAACCTATTTGAATTGTTTGAATATGACTTCAAAGATTTTCAGCGTACATACATACCTAATAAACATTCGACTCGAGAGTAACTTGTGAATACCATGCCTCCTGAAGCACGCACATTTTTCAGCTTGGATAATCATACCTTTGTCTACCAGACTGTACTCTTCCAAGAAAATTGAGAATATTTCACAAAACTCTTTATCTGTGGTAAACCTGAACTCAAAGCACAAATAAGGAAGATGGTTCGCTCAGTAGTGGCTAGTGGCTAGCGACGATTTTGATGCCCTACTGACGCTTACTAGAATAAAAATAAAGTTCGGGACGAATTGAGAACCTCCTCCTCTTTTGTTTTTTCGTCGGTTAATAAACAAGGAATCTCAGAGGAACTAAGAAGATCGTTGCCACGAACGTCATATTTCTGAATCATATATACCTATTACACAGATCTTGATTCTTTGTTATTATTATACTTGAGATTTTTGACTGTCAAACAAAACCCGGCTATGTAACAGGTGACAATCGCAAGTAATCCTTCAGTAAACTGTCCTTTTTTGGTGTTAGAAGCGCCCAATCTATACTTACCATAAAATTTTATCGTATAATGTACGATCTACCTAATTTTACGCTCTGACGGCGACATACTAATTAAAAATGTTGACTGATTTATTAACTTATGATGATGAAGATGTCAAATAATGAATTCGTACCCCTATTCATTCATACTTACATACAGAATTAATTAAAAAATGTAAGTTGCTTTTAACGAATGTCATATTTCTGATACATACATTTTTATGCATGTTTTGGTATGTCATATTTTATCATCATATCACATCATAAATTCATCAGGATCCCATACCTACACAACATAAGCACGACTTGGGCAAACGGCGCGCACTACTTAAGTAGCTACATTTTTATTGCATAAACACAGTTCAAAGTTTCACCGTGAGAAATGTGTCTAAAAGCAGTCACTGTTAAGTTGATAAAACCAAAAATATGTATCAAATCCATCTAATGAAAAATACTTGAAATACTAGCCAACGTTTCAAAATTCTACCGAGCCAAAATCTTGTTAACACGTTGTAAGGAAGCTAAGCACCAGAAGCGGCAGTATTCCTGGCTAGAAGTGTTCCAGACTCCCAGATGTGCAGATAAGCCCAGCTTGGCGATATTTCACATTGCGCTGGCGGTCGGCTGATACGCGCCTTTGCTTAGGTGTAGCCGCTGCAGCATCAGATTACAGCTTCCTTACATGTTGGACATACAGGCAGATAGTGCAGCGAATAGTGTCCATTTTTAGGGCAGCAGTGGTCCCTAATTGTGCCACATGTGCAGACGAAAAGTCTTCTTGTTGTAAATAAACACCGATTATTTTCAGTTAGAAGTGTTCCAGTCGCCCAAATGTGCAGATAGCATGTTGGACATAGTAGCAAACGGGGCTCCCCATTTCCGCCATTCCACACGCAAACATCATCTAACCAGTCTTCAAGGGGAGGCCTATGTCCAACAGTTGACTATTTTAGACACTTAAGCCTTTCAAATTGTTAAAGATCCGCACTGCTTTTACACAAAAAATCATAGATTTCGACTAGATATCTAAAAACAGACGTGCTTTGAGACGTGAATTGGGAATCCACCAAATCGTCCAAAGTATTCGTCACCAACAATGCAGCTACGCGCCTTCTACGAAAAATCGCGAGCGCGTTGATGTCTTTCACATTATGCTACGATCATTTCATAGCAATGTTCTCCGAAGGTCGCGCCCGTGTGTCCTTCACAAAGACCATCGGGCAGTCACGTACCAACCAAACAATTAACATTTGCCGATGATCTCCGCAGATGCCCAGGGTCCTAAGCCGAGGACTAATATGGCGCCTCTTAATTACACGCGGCTCCTCAAAGACGGTCGCGTGCGAAGGGAAATGTCCTAGGATTAGGACAGTGGGCTTGTTAAACGCAGATTACATCGGAATAGCTGTTGTTGAGACATCTTGGGCTTCCGGGGAGACTAAAAGGTTATCTGGGTTCTGTACAGGCGACTTTGGTGGCGTGCTAGATTTCATATCAAAAGCTAGTATAAAATGTAGGAGAAGTACGTACGTATTCCTGGTTGAAACTTTTCAAATTGGAGGACTTTATTTGGTCTTGGAAATTCAGAACCCTCATTCCGAATTGTAGATCTATATGGCGAGAAGAGAAGAAACACATGTAACATTCATTTGTGCGTTATTTTTTGCGATTGTCATTATATTTTGATAGTTAAACTACCAAACATTATCGTGTCATTTTGTATGTCTGGCTTTCAGTTTTTATGTTTCCGGGAAAAGATTTTTGATTTCACGAGGTAAAATTTCATTATGTATGAGAAAAGATTTTTGATTTCACGAGGTAAAATCTCAATCTCTGGCATCATTCCCACAAGACGAGGGAAAACTGTTTACTCGCGCTGATCGTGATCCTACTGACTTTTACAATAAGAATTCCAAAAGAGTCATGCCGTAACTTTTTATTTTTCCCAGTGGCTGCAGCAAAATGATAGATAGCTTTCCACTGATGGATCTTAATTCTCACCTATTTGCTGCGTTTCCGCGAATAAACGTTTGTGTCAGAGCAGAATGGCCAATAAAATGTTTTCCACGTTCCAGACTGCGTTCCTCTAATCGCTGGTAATCTTCTATACAACAATATACTGTTAAATACTACGAGCTCTAATGATGACATGTGACGCCAGGTTAGAATACCATTACAATTTCTTATTTCTACCCATGGATAAGGTGGGTATCAATAAAGGCAACTAAGGTATGGGATGAATCCAGGGAATTGCCCAATGGGCCGTTAAGAACCTGCTATACACACTTATATCACGCCTATATCCCTTGCAGGGTAGGTAGAGCGTAAATGGCAATTAACACCACGTCTGACAAGTTTGAGTGTCATGCAGAAGACTGTGTATCACCATAGTGACAGTTTGGCAGCCTGTCGCCTAAAATTTCAATACTCATCAACTCTCAAATCCCTTTGTCTGTTCTTACGACACCCACGGGTAAGATATGGGGTGAAGCTATTCAATATTCGATGCAACAAAAAGCTGACTAATAATTAAAATGCAATGAATCGTAAGTCTTCTTAGGATAAGATAACCCATTTCTCTTTTTATTTGATTTATGATATGCCCTGCGGCTTCTCTCACATGTGAAAAGCGTAGATGTTGAAGAACTACCTAGTTTTATAGAGTTCCGTACGGAGGTTAGGTTTATTGACACAGAATATATTTATGTGCCTATGTATATTACATTAGACAACAGATAGGTATGTAGGTATATGTGCATTAAACCAAGACTATAGTATAACTGAAGATAGTTAACGCAAATTTTCCCGGTCCAGTGGTAGGTATCTAACTTTGAAGATCGCTGTCATTTGCAAACTGTCAAAAACCGAAATACCGTGTCAAAGTTACGTTAAGTCTCTCCGCAGCACTGTAGAGACGGGTATTATATCGGGTAATTCTACTATTATGTAATAAATAATAAATAGTACACCAGTAAATAAAAACTCTTCTTTCACTGTTATCTACTAGAGTATATGCAGAACCCAAGAAGCATCCATTACAGCTCGCCCTTGACAAGTTTTTCTCCTGCGATTGTATCAACAATCGTCTCCGTTTTGCGATCGCAGAAAATAATACTGTTATCTTAGCAATTACCGGGACACAGATAAATGCTAGTGTGATAATCTCATTACGGTGGTTTTTATTCGGCTTACACTTGTCGTCTGCGCCATTGTTAGTTTGGCAGAGATTAAAGTACAGAAGGTTCTTTCTTTCTAGTCATCATCAACCAAAGATTTGATGTAGGCCTCCTTCAAACTTCTCCACTTTCTTCTGTTTTGGGCCGTAAGAGTCTAGTTGCTACCCGCTACCTTTTTGATGTCATCTTTCCACCTCATCTGTGGCCTTCTTTTGGGTCGCTTCTAGTCCCAGGGTTTTCATTCTAGTAGTTTCTTGAACAGAAGGTTCAATCTCGGCATTTTTTTAAATTTACAGCCTAGGGTCGATCTTACTTTTGTCGCATGACTCGGCAAAATGTGTTGTATAAAAGCATATTGAAGCATATAAGACGCTGTCCATCCGCCATGACTGTAATTTGTTGGATAACTGTAAAGAAAGAAAGAAAAGAAAGAAAGAAAATGATGGCTGTCAAATAACGCAACATCGTGTCAACCTAAAGTTTAGGGCATACTGAAGTCAGCAACCATTAACGGTCAAAAATGTATAGATTCGTGAGTGGTTAATCGCGTAGGTTAGACATTTTCTCCTGTAACCTGCCTAGCCTAAAGGCTTGAGGTCATCTGTAATGTAGACGTAGATCTAGTGTGTAGTATTAGGCGAGCTATCTGTACCTACGTAGTTTATGGCTGCAAAGTGTGAGGTTGTGTGAGATCTTGTAAGTAATTAATTGTATTGACATGTCGGGTGTCTGGTTAAATGTTTGAACTTGTATTGTTGAATATCTTGGATGCAATCTTGATCTATTGTCTTAATCTTTTATAAGAAGTGACACGATTTTGTATCAAAGATTTGTCATTGTTGTTTTGTAGATGGTGTGTTTTTGTTGTTAAAACATATACGATACGAGTGCGTGACTTCTTAAGAATTTGTCTATTTCAATTTCTTAAGAAGTTAGACGTAGATACAATGTTACGTGTAGTGTGCGCAATGTAAGGTCTCAAAAGACATATTTAAATACGACCAATCAGAAGCCAGAAGTTTGTCCAAGACTGTGTAAATACGTTTAAACTTCAACTTAAAAGGTATAATAAGTACTTACATTCACAAACACACAATATACAGGTACTATATCTTTGAAATATTTTTTGGACCTTAAACTCAATAATAACACGATCTACCTGCAATATTTGTAAATCAAATTGACGTCCCTATAAGAAACCGATTACACTTGCCCTTAACCCTCACACCCCCGGGGTCACTCGGCACCCCATTATACGACAATGCAGTTTAATTTATTGGAAACTACCACCTCCATAGATGTCACTTGCAGAAACTGGACACGGGTTAAAATGTTCTGAAAAATAAATTTTATAGTACCGCAGGGGAAGCCTTGGCCCAGCAGTAGGACCTAGTAGGCTTTTAATAATTTAAAAAAAAAGTACCTGTATAAATGTATGTATCGAGATAGGTATATTTCTTGTCATTAGACTATCTTAAATCCGCTGTTTGGACATCGAGCTTACTGAGCATTTCTTCGGTCAGTCTCCAGTTTTTCCAGTCATCTTGAGAAGAACATCGCTCTACCTAGCCTTGCTCTACATAATTGCTTTTCCAATCCTTTTATTTAAGATTCGATTCAATCGTTTAAATGTTCATTATTTTACTTACTTAACTTACCCTCGTGTCTTGGAATTAAAGCAGGTACTTAATATACACGGTTCTTTTCACTTTAAGTGGATTCCCACTATTCCCAGTGCGGTTTCCCTTCAAACAGTGCGTTGAAATGCGCAGTCCTCAACAGCTCATGGCCCCATTATGCTGAAGAGTCACTAAGACAATGGCTGGGGAGTGTGAACGCATCCTACTACGTACGTGCATGACAACGGTGAGTCTACCAACAGAGTGTGGCCGTCAACAAGTCCAGTCAATGTACCTACCACTGTCAGTTAAAACCATATACCTACTTATTTCTAAATCTAACTTCCACAGACAAATGGTTTATTCATCCTACGGCAACAAATTTTCTGTTAAGTTATGATCGATCACAAAACATTTTAAGACCACCTATTAAGAGCGCATTCAATTTTTTCTAGCAAATTTGCAAATATTGGCTTTATAAACATGCGAGTTTCTCGAAAACCGTTATGTAAAAATAATATGTTATTTGAACATTTAATCAAGCATATCTTCATCTAAAAAATGTACAATGTAAATATTAACATTTTAGTTTTAAACCTGTTACAAACAGCGATATCTAAAGCGACAAAACCAAAATTCAGGAAAAGACCTCAAATCAAGCGTGAGTTTTAGAGTTTTGGTTCACTGTAAAAAAATATCAATTATACAAAAAAATAGAGTATATATTTGAGAACAAAGTCTACAGTGAACATTTTACAATTTTATTCAGAAATATAGAATAATACCACGTTTTTATATACGATTTTTTGCAAAATAATGCGCCATTATAACGGCTTCTGTATGAAAAAATAACAGTAGTAAAGATTTAAAAAAAATATATGTTATTTAAGAAGATGTACTTAATCTAATTGCAGAAAAATATATTTATTTTTATTCATAATATCACTGTAAAAAATATTCAAACATCCCCATGTTTTTCGCAAAATGACGCTCCGAGAGGTCTGGCAGGGAAAATTGTATGGGCTTCGTGAAAAGCTCTATAGCGGCCTTAAATTCATTTCGTGCGCTTATAACAAATCAATGCAGTAGTAATGTTTTTACTCGCTGTTTTGGTAGTTAAAACATAAATAGAAAGCTGGTCGATTCACAATGGGACGGTAGTTCATTTCTTTGGAATATTTTGTTCGCTATGATGAATTATTTTTCAGTAATTCGGTTAAGCTATTTTGTTGCATGTGGCCGTAAACATTTCATGGGCTAGCCGACGCGATCTCCGTGCCTATTTGCGCAAGCTAAACGCTAAACACCCCTAGTTTACACTGTTGACATTCTGTTGTCTTGTCTCAAGTGCAGTCGAGTGTAATAGCGAGTGTGTTTGCTGCCTTACGTTTGTTTTAACGTTCAAATTGCGATCCATTACTTGAACATACAAAGTTGCAAGTTTGGAGACTGTTGTTTGGGCTTTTAAGGTAAGTTTTATTTTATGTCAATATTAAAAAGACGGTACTGTTTTGTTGTGCTTATCAGGTTAATTGGATAAAAAACAGAAAGGCATTGCCTCGGGGCCAGCCAGGTTAACCACACGTCATGTAATTTATTTGATATGTTCACATGAAGCAGGAACTTATGAAACGTCGTAAAAATCCGTAAAAACCGCCTATCATTTTTCTTTTTAGGTCTAGACGTACTTTCATACATTAATCTCTCACAGTTGATATTCGAGTACCTAGATAATACCAAAATTTTGCCATGTGGTGAAGGCTTAGAATAGCATCACACCATATCTTTACCGCGGATGACGTAAGAATTGACTAAGGGATGTGGGAGTAGTTGTGTATTGCAGTTTTAGGCGATAGGCTGACAACCTGTCACTATGGTGATACACAATCTTTTATTTTGAATGACTCTCAAACTTTTGTCAGATGTGGTGTAAATGGCCGTTTACGCTATGCCTACCTCGCACGGGTTATAGGCATATATATGACATTATGTATGTACCTAGATAATACCAAGGAAGACTATACTGTTCGGATGTTGATCCTTGTGCCTTCGAGATGTCATGAGTAGACGAAGGGAGGACGCGTTGAAACTTAATTTACTCTCGGACAACCCCGACTTAGCGAGCACACGGGGTCTTATTACATGTGGTGATAGCAATGGACATTGACATTGACAATGTACATTAACAATGGACAGTTTTACCCAGAAAATATGATAGAGATTTAAAATATGAGGTAGTTGAAAAAGGACTGTGTCCCACAAGAAAAGAGAGAGAAAGTTATGAACAATCTGAAGTTAATATATTTTATATAAATAATAGGTAATATAAGGTAATAAATTTCAGTAGAAATTTTTGTTTTGTCAACTCAGAATTAAACCATACCTAAGTAGACTAGGGTAGGGTTAGGCATGGCTACCTACATAAAGTTGGTCCCACTCCACATATAAAATTTCCACCCATACCTACTCTAAGGTAAGTTTTCGTTCATCGATCAGCTGATTAATTTACAATGGGAGCTCCAAATCCTTATTCATATTTCGACCCATGTTCCATAGGGAAAGTGGTTCAGTTTCATGACTATCTAGACCTCCTTTTATCTTGTTATACCCTTTCTGTTACTCCCGGTAATAATATAGGTCTTTTGTCAGAGGAGAATACTAATTCCTTCAAAATACACGTACATAAATGGACGTAAAGACATGTAATACCACCTTTGGACACCGAGAGTCATCCTCCATCACCGGGATAACCGTGATTTTCTCTGCATATTCAATTCTATTTGCAAACCTGCCTTATAACGCCTACATTCAATTTTCATGCTACCTCACTTATTACACATTTCCTCTTGCTTACACATACCTGTTTTCCCTATAGTGTGAGAGGGAGGCAAAGAGGATGAATCTTCAAAGAAATCCGGAGGCTTATTTCTGCAAGGGTCGGACTGGACAGTGGTATGAAAAGTTAATGCGTTATACCACCTTGATACAGCTGCTCTTGAATATTTTAGTCAGTGCCTGTGTTGAAGATAATTAGTTTTAAATCACGGGAGGACTAGTAACCTGTGAGATGCCGGCTTATAATAGCATCAGACTATTACTTTTTCACAATTTTCATAAGTGCTAGAGGCTTAGAATACTGCCACCTCTATTCCACTCAGGGTGTTTCGTAAAAGGCGACGTAGAGTTTTTGACCTCGGCCTCATTTAACATGTTAAACCTCAAAATCATCTCATGACCAATCAATCGCTGACCTGAACTGATTTGGGATATTAGCAGGTAAATGATGACTACAATTTAGGCAAGAAACACACGCAACGCCCGTTGGTGCGTTGTTTTTGCGCAGCTCTATCCGTTGCGTTTGAAGAATTCGATTACTTACATACCTACGAATGCGTTTTATGTGAAACGGTTTGACAGACGCATCCGTCAGCGCAAAAAACGCATAACGCTGCGTTGACGTAAGTAGGTATTTGTCAAACAAATTGACACAAACCATATTTGTATGAGGATTGTAAAGCGCCAACCTTGCGCCAACCAATAGAAATATTCTCAACAATTTTCTATCAACTTTTCTTATAAATTGCGGGTTATCTTTGATATTGCGATAATGCGCGGTAATCAAGTGTAATTGAATGATAGATAGCACTATAACTTGACATGACAATAGGCACGCAAGTACGCGTAATGCTGTTTTTTTTTACTGCGTGAGAGTTTCGATGTAGAGTTTAAAACATTGAACCTGCGTAAAATCATTCAAAGATCTTCTTAGTAACTGGATGAGTAACCTAAAGATAACTTAAGGTGCTGTAGTAGGTAATATATCTACCTATGAATTACCTACTTATATCATCTTATATTAACGATTTATTTGTGCTTTTGTTTTCTGTATCTTTGCACCTAAGTATATTTTGATTAGATTTGAACTATGACATAAAACTTTTTGTTGTCATATTCCACTCATACAATCTGTGACTGGGTGAGTTCCGGATCCGGATATTATGATATGACTATGACTGATTGATGAATGACCTATTTTGGGAAGAATTTACAGGAAGGAACGAATGTCTTATTTTCTACCTGGGCTGGGCTGTCAATGAATGGTAATAATTGGCGTGATACCGCCAACACAAAATCGAGAGCAATAAGTGTGGAGAAATCGAATAATCTCTGCCTAACCCGCAAGAGATGAAGGCGTGATGAAGTGTGTGAGTGTTATAAATGTCTCATTTTCTACTGGGCTGTCAATAAAGGGTGTTAAGAGGCGTGAAACCGCTAACATAACATCGAAAACAATAAGTGTGGAGAAATCGATTAATCGGATGTTTTCCGCGGTAATCTCAGCCACCCTTGTCTACCCCTACTACCATACGCCACCTATAGTTTTCTTCCCAGTTTCGTTCGCTTACCTATAGCACGCCTATATCCGTTGCGGGGTAGGTAGAGCGCGGATTTATCGGATATTTTCCGGTAATCACAGCCCACTCTTGCACCACCCGCCACAACCATTTTTTTGCTTCACGATTCACCACATCGGGATGACACAAACATAAAAACTGCCATTCTATTGACATTACGCTACGCTTTGGCGAATCTGTCAAATCCGAAATCATCATTGATCGAGACACATACTGCCACAAAACCGAAATGATTTTAAGATTACGATTCTCCCAAGGGAAGAAGAATCAGATCAGTGTTGTAATTTTTGCTGCCACATTTAAGAAAACTTCTCTTACAAAATCACAAAATACCGAAGATGTACTTATACGTTCAATAGCGACAGTTTGCAGCGATGTAAAGATAGTAGTGGGATGCAGTGGTACAGGGTCACTAGTCACCACCCTCTGTTTGCAGTAGGAAGTAAATCCATTCAATCTGTCAGTGGACGATACACACGTCTGATTGACCGGGTTTTAGTTCCGGGTTCCGATACGTTCATAGCGACAGTTTGCAGCGATGCAAAGATGCTAGTGGGATGCAATGGTACAGGGCCACTAGTCACCACCTTCTGTTTGCAGTAGGAAGTAAATCCATTCAACCTGTCAGCGGACGATACACACGTCTGATTGACCGGGTTTAAGTTCCGGGTTCCGTGTGAAGCAATTGCTCAAAGTCTACCGGATTTTCAGACAGCCGATGTGGCGCAGTGGTTAGTATGACTGCCTGCCACGCAGAAGGTTCCGGGTTCAATTCCCGGTTAGGATCACTCACAAAGTTGATATTTATCACTTTGTGAATTTGTTCCCAGTCTGGTTAGGACATTGCAGGATGAACCACCTGATTGTCCGAAAAGCAAGATGGTTTCGTGCTTCGGATTGGCACGTTAAGCCGTCGTCGGTCCCGGTTGCTGTCTATGATGGCGGTCGTTACACACACAACCATGTCAGAGGCCTGCTACTTGCAGTAGGCGGTTGAATAACTCTGATACCAGGGTTCATCGGGTCGTAAAACGACACGGTGTCCCACACGAAGAGAGAGTGTAACGTTGTGACAGCACACGTTCCATTTTAGTATAGAATAGTTACTAACTTCAGGTTGCTAAGATTAAATAACTAAGATACTTAAAACAAAAAATATAAGTACTTTGAACTAAACATTAATATCTAAATAAAGAACTACTAATAAACTTGAACTAAATAACTATTATAAAATGTAAAATTAATCTTATTCTAAATATTGCTAAACGCGTCTCAAATCTGTTTACGTAGAACGGACTAGGTAGGTATGACGCGGCGCTGCAGCTAACCGGCGCCAACGCTCCGCCTCGGACACACTTCACACGCCCCGCCAGCAGTCTCAAGGAACGGACGTGCCGCTCGGCGCAATTTTCCTAGCACGTGGCTGCATCGCGCTCGCTAATAGTATTTTTTATTCCCCACCTGAGGAGAAACTGGTTAGCTTATAGTTACTAGTGTTACTACGTATTTTAATGAACTACAAACGCTAATTTCCCGCTGGGGTGAGTTTCAACTGCTATTTTGCTCTAAATTGCACAATTTACCTATCTTTGTAAACTGTTCTTTGTTCGCAAGCTGCTGCCATAAAGTAATATTCTAATGTCACTCACTGGCCTAATCATAAACTTCGTGACACGCTTGCGCTTTCGAACACCGGCTTACTAGGCTGTATGGACATTCCAGGAATCACCTACCGGGTAGGCTACATACCGGCAAGAAGCTACGCACTTGCTAGAAGCATCTACCGGCTCGAGCTATCTACCGGCAAGAAACTACCTACCGGCAAGAAACTACCTACCGGCAAGAAACTACCTACCGGCAACTACCTACCTGCAAGAAAGATCTAGAAGCTTCGCTACCGCTACCCTGATGATCTCTGCTACCGTGACTACGCCAGCTGCGACCAAGCCCGTTTCTTTAGGCCAGTGATTTCTTTTCCTTCTAAGTCTACCTACACAAGTGCAGTGCGCGTGAAAAGATAATAGGACAATAAACCCTACTGTAAGTTATTTCTGATTTTCATTTAGCTAAACCTAACTACTACCTATCTGCGACTTTCCATTCCAAGCGTTACCGGTTTCCTCCCAGCTAGCATTTTATGGTCGACGCTGGGCGTAAGTCGGGCGTAAACGGGTGGAACGTCACAGTGGCGCCCTTTTTAACGTGGTTCTTTTACACGCAACCTGCACTTGTTGTATTTTATTTTTGGTCTAGCAGCTCTCGAGTCTCGAATCATCTGGAACCTTCTATTGTAAGCGAAGCGGTGACTACCACTACAGCGAACTGGTACGTACTCAAGGTTAATTTTTTTCTCTTAAATTGTGTTTAACCTGGTTTAATTTATTTTAATTACTGTGACTATTACATATTGAGTTATTTATACTGTTGCTACTAGTACAAAAATGAAATCAATTGTGTTGGTCTAATCTAATATTCTGAAATATTTTTATCAGTGAGTTTAACTGTTTGCTTGAGTGACCTTTTGTAAAACGTTGATACGTAATAGTTCGCACACTTTCTTTTGATTTTGCACGCCGAGCGTCCATATTCTTCTGGTGTGGGTGCTGTTTTTTTTATTGTTTCTTTTCTTTCAATATTTCTTACCTTTTCTATACCTATCACCAAATCGCATTAGTATTTCTTGTAAAGAACAGTAACTTATTAATATAACGTTATAGATTAAATTTCTACCTAAAACTAATATTCAAAAATCTTTAAAAATAACTATCATAATATCATAATCAACTACTACATACTAAAATATTCAGACGATTTTGCTTGTTAAATACCTTCCTATACTATTGATTTGAACATGGCAATGGAAACTCACCTATTAAATATTTCTTGCTAAAGAAAAACGAGTTATCTTATGAAGTGACTATTCGAGGCGAGGAACCTGCGGCGACGGTTTTAGAACTACGTAAACAAATTACTAAACTAACTGCTTTAATACCTAATGAAGATATTGAAGAATCAGGTATAGCTCCTGCTGTTGACATCATTGGTTTAGAAACTAGCATTACTGATTACAACTCAAAAGTTCAATCTCAAAAAACAAAATTTGATGCTAACGCTTGCAAACGTATTGAAGCTCTGGGCTTGCATATACATTTTAGACTAAAACGCTTCGATAAATCTGATCAAACAGTAAATACTAGGCTAAAAATTCTAATAGACATTTACAGAACGGCTTACGCTGAACTAGAAGAACTAACTAAATCTCGCAAAGATACTGAACAACCAAAAAATAATCCTGATCCTCCCTTGGAATCAACTGAATGCGACCACTACAAAGTCGGTAACCTACTTAAACTGAAATACGATGGCACGTCTAGTGTACACGCGTTTATACAAAAGGTGAAGGATATCAGTACATCTAGGAATATCCCTTCTCACAGATTATTAGCTTATGGGACGGAAATATTCACTGGGAACGCCTTGCACTGGTTCCGCGGTATCAAAGACACAATTAAGAGCTGGGATGATTTAGAAAAGTTGCTAATTGCGGATTTCAGTCATTTTGATTATGACTACAGACTAATGACTGAAATACGTAATCGCACTCAAGGCGATTCTGAAAACATTGCTGTATACTTCTCAATTATGTCTCAACTCTTTTCAAGGTTATCGAAACCCCTATCTGAGGACGATAAACTACAAATTCTACTACACAACATAAAACCCTGCTATGCAAGTGTTATTGCTTCAGCATCTGCTACTACTAGCATAAATACTATCGACTCCCTGCGTACTATATGCCGCAATTTCGAGAACGTTCAATGCTACACTTCTCAGTACCGTGAACCACCTCGAGTAACTCAGGACACACTAGCCCCTGATCTAGCATTTGTAAAGGCAACTACATCTTCATCTAACAATTCGAAGGTCATGACTTATAACAAAAAACTTAATACTGGTTTTTCTAATCAAAATTATAGTACCTACAATAAAAACTATACACCACATAAATATCAAAATGATAATTACTATAAGCAATACTACAATACTAATAAACTAACTAAACCTAATATGTACACTACCGGTCATACATCTCAGTCTCAGCCTATCGCTGCTATATACAACAACTCAAGTGCTTTCTGCCCACGATGTCGCACTAGTGGACACTCCTTGGGTAGGTGCAAACAAGATAGGTACCCTATTTGCTTTAAATGCGGTAAGAAAGATTTTAAATATTCTGACTGTCCTGATTGTCACAAAGATTCTAAAGATACCGATACAAAAAACTAATTGCTGAAGATTGTTGTAATAATAAACCTACTAAAAATGATACTAAAAACTTTAATGAGAATGAATGGAAGGAATGGCTCGCTACTGTACATGCATATTTTAATACCTACACCATTACTTCAATCTTCGATAAACCTGATCTTGATAAAAGAGCCTATGCAACTATTAAGGTCGTAGACAAAACTCTTTGTGGAATGCTTGACTCTGGTTCAGCTGTTACTGTACTGGGTAATAATTCGCATCTTGATTTATTAAAGTTGGGTTTCTCAATTCAAAAAGATGATACCACTAAACGTTTTGTTGCCGCTGGGGGACAAAAATTAAATGCTATTGGGTTCTTTAATCTACCTGTGAACTTCGAAAATGAGCTTCACTTTCTTAAAGTTTATATTATACCTGCTATAAAGACATCTCTTATACTTGGTATAGACTTCTGGAACAAATTCAACCTATTCCCTAAACACATAAAATCTATTACATATTCGGACGAGACTATTTTGAGTGTTGATGAATCTTCTAATTCGCTTCATTCCTATGCTGAACTAACTGAGCCTCAGAAAGTTACTGCTGATAATATCATAGAACAATTTGAAGAGATCTCAACTGCTAAAAAAGGCTTAGGTCGTACTCACTTGGTTACTCATCGGATCGATACTCAAGACACATTACCTATCAGACAAAGATATTATAGACTGCCCCCTGCTAAACTAAAGGTCATATGTGATGAGTTAGATGAAATGATTCAGCTAGGTGTGGTGGAACAGTGTGAAAGTCCTTGGTCTTCCCCAGTTCTTGTTACTCCTAAAAAAGACGGTAAACTCAGATTCTGCCTTGATAGCCGTAAACTAAATTCTGTAACCCGAAAGGATGCTTACAAACTACCTTACGTTTCTGATATCTTGGATAGCTTAAAGAACGCTAAATTTCTATCTAGTATCGATCTATCAAAGGCTTTTTGGCAAATTCCTATTGACGAAAATGATCGCGACAAAACTGCATTCTATGTTCCTGGTCGTGGCACCTTCAGATTCGTAACTATGCCTTTTGGCTTATGCAACGCGCCGGCTACTCAGCAACGCCTTGTCGATACTTTGTTTTCTGGTCCGAATTCGAAAATTCAGTTTTTGTTTATATAGACGACATCATTATAGCTTCTCCTAACTTTGAAACTCATATCTCAACACTCTTGAAGGTCTTTAAAAATCTAAAACTGGCTAATTTGACTATAAACTTAGAAAAGTCTCTTTTCTTTCGGAACGAGCTAAAATACTTAGGCTACGTTGTTAATTCTAGTGGTCTTCACGTTGATCCTGCTAAGGTTGAAGCTATCCTCAACTTTCCTACACCCACTAATAAGAAACAGGTCAAACGATTCTTAGGCACTGCTTCATGGTATCGAAGGTTCGTACCTAATTTTAGTACCATAGCTGGTCCTCTCAACCGGTTAACTTCTACTAGTCGGAAAACTAATGTTCCTTTTGTATGGACAAAAGAGGCTGAAGAGTCCTTTCAGAAACTGAAGACTTGTCTTTGTTCTGCACCTATACTATCCTGCCCTGATTATGACAAACCGTTTGAAGTCCACACTGACGCTAGTGATTTTGGCGTAGGAGCCTTACTAACTCAAACTATAGATGGCGTTGAACACCCAATTGCGTACATGAGTAAGTCTTTATCTGCACAGGAACGCAATTATAGTATAACTGAACGAGAAGCTCTCGCTGTCCTAGTCGCTCTTGAGCATTGGAGGTGCTACCTCGACAATGGCCATAAATTTACGGTTTATACTGATCATTCTGCTTTAAAATGGTTTATCAATCTAAATAATCCTACTGGACGCCTAGCTAGATGGGGTGTTCGTCTCTCTGCTTTTAACTTCGACATTAAACATCGTAAGGGTGCTGATAATGTTATACCAGATGCCTTATCTCGCGCTCTTCCTATTTCTGCAATAGATACTGACCCTAACTCTACTCATACTACCGATGAATGGTATCTCAACATCTACAATGGTTGCCAAAATTCTCCAACTTCATTTCCTAACTACTTAGTAAAAGATGGTCGTCTATACCGTTTTATGAAAGCTAAATACGCCTTACATTCTGAATTTGAATGGAAAGAAGTTGTCCCCAAAGAGGTTAGGTATGATGTCATAGTCGAGAACCATTCAGAACCTACTGCGGGTCATCTTGGTATCTTCAAAACTTACCGGAGGCTAAGCCAAAAATATTATTGGCCGGGTATGCACTCTGACGTCGTTCAAGCTGCATTGTCCTGTGATGCTTGCATCTCTCACAAACATCAGAATCACGCTCCTTTAGGTGAAATGGGTAGGCCTAAAGTCTGCTCAAGACCTTTTCAAGCTATCAGTATTGACTTGGTTGGACCTCTACCGCCAACTAGGAAGCAAAACTGTCATATCTTAGTAGTAACTTGTTGTTTTAGTAAATACTGTTTACTATTTCCAATTAAACGTGCTACAGCTGAGATCGTAACTAAAATTATAGAGGAGAGCGTATTTCTTGTTCATGGTATTCCTTCTACTGTTGTCCTTGACAATGGGAAACAATTTACTAGCGTAAAACTCAAACAATTGTTTTCAAAATATAAAATACCTAACATAAACTACACACCTAAATATACACCGCATGTTAATACTGTCGAACGATATAATAAAACTATAATGACTGCTATATCAACCTTCATTCAGAGTGATCAACGTGTTTGGGATAATCTAATACCCCAAATACAATTCGCGCTTAACAGCTCTGTCAGTGAAGTAACTGGGTATACGCCTTCATTTCTTGTATTTGGTCGTGAATTAGTCGCTTGTGGTTCACACTATCTGGATACTAAGGACGGTGGCGAAGTTATCTACCAACCTCGTGACCACTACGCCGAAAACTTAGGCGTTCTATCTACAATCTTTGAAAAAGTCCAAGCCTCACTTCTTCAAGCTCATGAGCGCAATTGCCAGTCTTATAATTTACGTAGAAGACCTATGGAATTTACTATTGGTGATACAGTTTGGAAAAGAACTTTTTATCAAAGTGACAAAGATAAATACTTTTGCAAGAAGTTGGCACCAAAATTTGTGAAATGCAAGATAATTGGTAAAAAGTCTCCATTAGTATACGAACTTTCTGATATGTCGGTAATTCTATTGGCTTTTGGCATATTAAAGATTTTAAAATGATAAATTACAAGGAATAGAGCTAAACTTACTTACTTTAAAAGAGTCTTGACTATAGCTAATAGTTACTATTTTGAGTATCACTTTTACTACAGTGTATACTCTGACTGTAAGGGTCTTCACTCTAAGATAAGATGAAAGACTAAAATGTAAGGGAATATGTGTGTTGAAGAATGAATGTTTTGTATGGATGAAAGGATAGTATAGTAGCTTTTGTTAGAAGTAGTCGGATTTTACTCTAAGTACGCAAAATCCTACCCTTTGTCGGCGGGTACTGTAACGTTGTGACAGCACACGTTCCATTTTAGTATAGAATAGTTACTAACTTCAGGTTGCTAAGATTAAATAACTAAGATACTTAAAACAAAAAATATAAGTACTTTGAACTAAACATTAATATCTAAATAAAGAACTACTAATAAACTTGAACTAAATAACTATTATAAAATGTAAAATTAATCTTATTCTAAATATTGCTAAACGCGTCTCAAATCTGTTTACGTAGAACGGACTAGGTAGGTATGACGCGGCGCTGCAGCTAACCGGCGCCAACGCTCCGCCTCGGACACACTTCACACGCCCCGCCAGCAGTCTCAAGGAACGGACGTGCCGCTCGGCGCAATTTTCCTAGCACGTGGCTGCATCGCGCTCGCTAATAGTATTTTTTATTCCCCACCTGAGGAGAAACTGGTTAGCTTATAGTTACTAGTGTTACTACGTATTTTAATGAACTACAAACGCTAATTTCCCGCTGGGGTGAGTTTCAACTGCTATTTTGCTCTAAATTGCACAATTTACCTATCTTTTGTAAACTGTTCTTTGTTCGCAAGCTGCTGCCATAAAGTAATATTCTAATGTCACTCTCACTGGCCTAATCATAAACTTCGTGACACGCTTGCGCTTTCGAACACCGGCTTACTAGGCTGTATGGACATTCCAGGAATCACCTACCGGGTAGGCTACATACCGGCAAGAAGCTACGCACTTGCTAGAAGCATCTACCGGCTCGAGCTATCTACCGGCAAGAAACTACCTACCGGCAAGAAACTACCTACCGGCAAGAAACTACCTACCGGCAACTACCTACCTGCAAGAAAGATCTAGAAGCTTCGCTACCGCTACCCTGATGATCTCTGCTACCGTGACTACGCCAGCTGCGACCAAGCCCGTTTCTTTAGGCCAGTGATTTCTTTTCCTTCTAAGTCTACCTACACAAGTGCAGTGCGCGTGAAAAGATAATAGGACAATAAACCCTACTGTAAGTTATTTCTGATTTTCATTTAGCTAAACCTAACTACTACCTATCTGCGACTTTCCATTCCAAGCGTTACCGGTTTCCTCCCAGCTAGCATTTTATGGTTGACGCTGGGCGTAAGTCGGGCGTAAACGGGTGGAACGTCACAAGAGAGACCGGATTTTCCAACATGGAGTACCTACAAATCTAATATTTTAGTTATAGAGATACTGTAACTTTACTGACCTAAGACGACCTTAAAGATTATCCTTTAGTTAAGTTATTGACTTGGTTGATTGGCTTCACGTCTTCATACACCATCCAAGACATTCGTCAAACCAGCCAAAGGCCTAGACAGAAAATCGTTTTAACCTCTTTCATTCCTAATGTGGTTTCATATTCATGGAGCACCTTAGAAATCGGCAGCTGGGAATAGGCAATTTATCTTGGGCTTTTGAAAGGATAGATTCAGAAGTGACATGACGCAAGGAAGCCATCTTCATTTTCGAGCTTTTGGTTTTGGATCGAGATTAAGGTGAAACGTTGTTGGCATAGATGTAGAGTCTGACTGAATGCGTACCATAAGATTACAGAAGTAGCTACTAAATCTTTATTTACCTGGTTTATAGAGTCTGACTGAATGCCTACCATAAGATTACAGAAGTAGCTACTAAATCTTTATTAGTCCGAGGCACTTCCTCATTTTGTGAAGAACATAGTAAAACCCCACATTCACAAATTAAATGGATTTGTTTCAGATCTTTTGCTGCTGTTGATGACCAAGCGGATCACGAAGGGCAAGTTCGTACCTCGTCTGTGGTGTTTCCGTGGTGGAACGGTGGCCAGTCTTTTATGGAATCCAATATCTTCATGATAGAAGAAGACGCTCAACTCAGAAATACCTTTGATATCTGCAATAAAAGTATTGATTTCGTTCATATCTAAGTATAACAAATTAACAATTAAATTACTCTCCATTCATTATCATCCTTGGTTATAATTATAACTTATGATAGCTATATTCGTGGTACGACGCAATATCCATACGAATGTAGATTCTAATGTATCGTTCGACACCTAACCTGGCGCAGTTTACGGCAGATTTTGAAGTGCAAGTGAAAAGAGAGTAGAGAATCCCGTGTCACTCTTAGACTATTGTACGCGTCTCAACGCGTCTTGTAAAAAAGTGTAACTGGTAGAAGCGCCTTCAACCCTTACATTGATGATTGCATGACACGCAATGTAAAAAAGTTTTTGGCATACCCTTGCGATAAATCTATATCTAAATGCGGACAGGTGAGCCGTGACTCCACCACTCCAGAATCTACCGACTCGCTTTCGCTTATAGCTTGCCTCATATGTCAGTAGCAGCTCGTGATTAATCTATATTGTGGACAAGAGAACTGTGGCTTTGCCACTCCAGAACCTTCCGACCCGCTGTCGCTTATACATACATATAACACGTCTATGCGGGGTAGGCACAGCGTAAACGGCTGTAAAAACGGTCATTTACACCATGTCCAACAAAAGTTTGAGAGTTATTCAGAAGACTGCGTATTACCATAGTGTCTGCCTGTCGCCTAAAGTTGAAAGTTGCAATACACATTACATCTCAAATCCCTTAGTCACTTCTTACGCAACAGATATGCGATGCAATTCTAAGCCGGCACCACACCGCTGTCGCTTATAGCTTGTCATCTAATCCTGTCAGTGGCAGCTCGTGATTAATCTGCGCCGCGGACAGGTGAGCGCAGCGCATGCGCTTTGTGCCGGTTGATTAAAACCTTTGTCTAGAGAACCCTATTGGTGAGGTAATGAGTATTATTGGCGGTTGAGAAAGGAGCAAATCTAATGAATGTATTAGGATTTTTGCACTCACAATGCTATACTGGGTGTTACAGTACACTAGTACAGAACAACAAAGAAAGCCGGAAGGAGGTCAAGGTACTCATAAAACTGAACAACTTTCCCCATGAAACACGGAAATATGAAAAAACATTTGGACCTCCCCAAGGAACTCCCATACTACCAAATTGCCGATTAGCAGATTTTTTTAGTATTTGTATTCAAAAAGGCGTTTTGAAGCAACTGTTTGCCGCCATAGACTAAGATGGAATAAATTTGATAGCTAATCCGGCAAAGTATATGGCGATGAAAGACGCCATCTTGCAAATGAGTTTCTCCAAAAACCCGCAAGGTATTTTTTTCCCTCTGACCATAGCTGCATCACAAGAAATGATAACACTAATTTCCCATCTTACGGAGAAGTAGTGCCATGAGACCTGTCCATCGGTCAACCTGACAATGCCCACTTGTAACTCTGTTGTCAGGTTGTCAGCGGCAGACGGCCGTTCTCATGACACGAATGAGGGAGGGAGTGAATGAAAGTGTTGATTGAAATTCATTTCTTATCTTTCATTCATCGCATAGTAGCTCATATTACTATTAGACGAAGGTATGTAGTGATAAAATGATTGTAAGTACCTCATATTATAAAAGTTAAGTCCTGTATAGAACTGCGAGTAACTAGAGAAATATAAAAAACCATTACAAGGGGATTATCTTCCTATTTTAAAGTAGAGTACCTACTTAACTTACCTACTTGGTTTGGAATATTATTAGGTGTCTCATTACGTCAAAATATTCGAACCTCCTTTCAACCTAAAACAAATGAACAATCAAGTGATATCGTTTGACGACCGTTTAATTTAGAATACCACTTTTCAAATTTGGAATTCGCACATTAGCTCGTTTTATGTCAGTATTGCATTTCATTCGTTCAAACGAATGGACATTCCCATTCATTCCGACCCGAACAAAATGGTAGAAAATAAATAAATAGAAATAAAATGAATATTGTTCTTTCTGGGTCTAAAGAGTGTAAATACAATAATTACCGGGTGTGGGATCGTTTAGTGCTGGTGGTATAATTTAGCTTCGAATCCCTCTGTTCAATCTTTTTAAGGTGGTTTAAGTTGTGAACTTGTGAAGAAAAAGAAATAGAAAAGCACAAGAAAACATACACGGGGTAGAATTTGGGTATTTTAACCAGGATTTGAAGATGACGTCATACAATATTCAGACATGTTCCTGGCTGTAATTAGAGCAATTATAACATTTACAACAAAGTAGTAGAAAGTATAAATAACATTCACATAGCATAGTAACAGATTATAACATTTACAACATAGCAAATAACCACAAAAACATATATTACCAGCAATATACCAAATTAAGATCTTTTACCCACTTCGTGCACTTTTGAATTTTCAATTCACTGAAACTGTGAAAAAGTAGCACTTATAGTAGGTTGATATTAGTGCTACCTTGCATCTCAGAACCTTCTTCCCAGAACCGCTGATCCCATGGTTTTTGTACCAACAAAAACAATAATTGGCATTTGAATGCCGCTGCTTAGTGCTAACAAGACCATATCAAATATCACTCAACCAGCATCGTGCATACAAATAAAAACATCAAGTTTATACTACTTTTTGTGATGAACATTTTGTTTTAATACTTTTTGGTGTTACCTACCCTACTAGACGATGATTGATCGCAGGCAACAGGCTTATGGCATTTTAATAAATAAGAAGAGAAGCTAGATTAAACATTGGAAATAGATCTATTCTACGTAATAGGTACGTTACCTAATCTATCTTCGAAACTTATTTCTCATAAATGACAAGTAGGTATCTGTGGAAAGAGGTTACAAAAACGAAATGCTAAAGTAAAGTAATACTGTAATAAGTGAAAAAGGATTAGGTATACTGTAATGTGGACAAGTGGCTTATCGTAAGTAAAGGACGAAACTCACAATTAATGTTGTCGCAAGACACTCGTGAGACCGATGCCTCGCAGATTCGCATGCATAGTCCATCTGGACTATACATATCCTAAAAGGTTGTCATATGGACACTTCCATACCTGATGATCCGAAATGAAGGTGAAACAACCAGGACTTTTCGCCATCGGTGTTTCGGCACTCATCGCTTCAGCGTAAAGTAATACCTTGAATTTCATAGAATATTCCTTCTACAGTTTAGTTCGATTAAGAACTACCCATTAACTAACCGTAGCCTTTCGTATCCATAGAAAATTAACTCGGTAGCATAGACTCGGTAGCTAAAACAAATACCTACATTATATTATTTCCCTCTCATTCTTTCGTTTTCAAATAAGAAATGTTTAAATCCAAGGATATTGTTACTGTCAGCAAATAAAATAGAACTAATACGTCATAGTCGTTGTAAGACGTGTTTTGTTAAGCGGCGATCGCCCGCTGTTTTCCTACCTAATTGGACCACGAATCACTCCGGTGGACGTCATAGAAATACGTCGAGGGACGCAGTGATCGATTTAGGAATAGGGTCCTAATTGTAAGAAAATTATTGTGATCAGAAGAATAATATCATGTGATAAGAGCCAAAATAATGAAATTCAAAAAAATAACATCTGTTTTTCGACCATCCATGAAAATAACAGTCCACTGCTGGACATGAGCCTCCCCCTATCTCAGGGTACCTATTGCCATATACTCACCAATCACGCGCCGCATGCTTGGCTTGGCAGGCGGATTGGCGAGCGCAGTTTAAGTTGCATTTACAAGTACCTAACGCTGTTGCATGTTCTCTGCATGATTATCCCTGAAGCCATCGGGTAGAATTGAGGAGATGTTATGCTACACAGCACTCTGAACCACAGAGATTCTTTAGCTCAAATCAATGGAATAAATAGGTCAGCACGATTAAGAGATTAGGAATTCACACAGAAGAGACCTCAGGAAAAGATTTCTTTCGACAGCCGTTCTATGACCAAGAAACAGTAGTACCTAAAGTAGTTGACACTTTGCCAGTTTCTATTTAGATCCCAGTAAAATAGTAAGTACGATGATGTCATTTTACTTGCAGCTCGAATGTCAGTAGTAGGGAATTGAAACGGCATGCGACTTTAAAGACACCGACAAGAAAACTGTGGTGGAAGTCAGAAGAGCTTGGGGGTATTAGTACCTATTTAGTGACAGGTGACCAATGTGGTGTAGGCATACCCGATATAAAAGTAAAGTTTGATACATTTATCAAAAAAATAAAATTTAATTGATAAATTCATTAGCGACCGCTGGGGCATTGTCGCTAATGAATTTCTCAATTTTGTTTTCTCATTTTTCAATTTATTTATGAGTATTATGTAGTACTGTAAGTGCATTAAAAATCCCAATAAAATAAAAGTATACTCATTCGAAAACAAAAACTTACTAGGCAAATAAGTATGATTTCATCATAGAACACATGTCATCATAGGATGGGTAAACTGTAGGCACGATACCTAGTATTTCAGTATTTCATTTATTGCATTTTCACAATTATTAAAGCACATTCTAAAATTAGAGTATAGTATACCCTTATTTCTGCGCTGTAGTTGTTTTTACGCATCCTGGGTTCTAAAAACTGCTCCATTTTACCCTTATTTCCTCTTAGTTGCTCTTAGTACCTACTTTATGTTTGTGTCACAGATGTCAGCAGAATCAAGGAACCAGAATTTTGACCGGAATAAAACACAAAAATATACTTTTTAACATAAATTGTGATTCCCGTTTCGTCTGAAGATGATTAATATAAGATTTTGATCCAAAAAACGTATCATCTTTTTTTACATTTCATGAGATTCTTAGCCGTTACCGAGAGGGGGGGCCTAGATTTGATTATATCCTTTATCTTTTAAAAAATCCCGAATATTATAGTAGGCCTTCTTAATGAGGAACCTTTTTAAGCTTTTGACAAATATGTTGTATGTCGCTGCATTTTTAATTACGTCTGGTATTTTATTATATATTTTTATTACCATCGAATGTGGTCCTGATGAGCAAAGTTTTAGTTTAGAGAAGGGAAACCTGAGTTTGTTTAAGTTGCGATTATTTCTTTTTATGGCTTTTAAAGGTGAGTATAAGTTTTCATGTTTTCTAGCAAACTTACATGATTCCAGTATGTATAGTGACGTAAAAGTTAGTATACCATGCTTTATGAAGTGTGGCTTGCAGGAATCCATTTGGTCAAGCTTAAGGAGAATTCTAACACATTTTTTCTGCAATGTAAAGATGTCTGTGACGTCTGTAGAGTTTCCCCAAAGAATAATACCATAACTTAATCTTGAGTGTGCGTAGGCGTAATATGCAGATAGGGCTGTTTTGAAATCAGTAATTCTTTTTAGGTGGGAAAGTGCATATATAAACGAAGTTAATTTATTTGATAGGGTCTGAATATGTGCTTTCCAATTGACGTTAAAATCTAGCTCTATACCTAATAGAGCAACAGAATTTACTGTGTGTATTTTGGAATTTCTATAGCAGTAATCAATTTGCAATGGGGCTTTTTGATAGGGTCTGAATTGTATGAGATTCGTTTTACTAAAATTTTGTGTGAGATTGTGGTTATCAAGCCATTCAATTATTTTGTCAAGGGTTTCATTTACATTTCATTTACATTTACACCTAGGTTATTACTCGTGTGAAAATTTTGTGCTTATCCTATAAAACTTTATAGTATAAAGTTTTGTATAGTTAGCCCATACCGTCGCAGATAACTTTAAGCCTAATTTTGCTGGACATCAACATTTTTGGTTTACTGTCCGTCGTTCTCATGTAGACAGGTACAATACTTCATTTATTATCTTGGACAATGCAGCGTTTCCACGTTTGAGGACAGACGCAGAGTCTTAGTAATGATCTTTGCTTTGTATGTTCTAGGGACTAGGTGGTTTATTGCATATTGGAATTTGTTTCTGGTCGGTTTGTTTGTTAAAGTTTAATATAATATCTGACTGGCTACCGGTACAGGCCTTTCCATTGTACAATTGTACAACTTGCCAAGTTATATCATTAAAAAGTACAGAAAAAATAAATAAAAAATGTTATAAGGAAACTGCTGAAAAAACAGGTTTGCGTTTTTGTAAGTATTAGAATTTTAGGTATTTAATATGATATTTATTCAGAATCTTCTTTCCAAACTGCGGAAAATCAAGTGTGCATTCCTGTAACTATTTTTAACTGAGGTCTGTGTATGGAACTTGGTACTTATTTAGATCTCACTTCTTTTATAGGCGAAGCATTCCAATATTGTCGAACTTGGCAGCCTTTTACATTTATGTTTTGGGTGGGATTTCATTTATTTTTGTAAGGTTTTCGGTCGGTTGCAATTTTAGGTCGGTACGTCCATTGGAAGATATAGATAATTTTTTTGTATTAGTTCCTTAGGGGTATGAATTTACAACTTCATTATTTTTAAAACCGACTCACACTTGGCCATTTTCAGATTTTTTCCTTTACCTTGACCTAAAAACCTACCTCCATGCCAAATTTAAAGTCAATACGACCATTGGAAGTGGTCTAGGTTTATGATGAGTGAGTGAGTCAGTGAGTGTATAGTAAAAATAGCGATTTTCTGACGTCAATATCTCAAGACTTACAATAGGTACATTAATGAAATTTTGTATTTTAGATAAGTAAGTAGATCTCGACAGATACTAGAAATTTCATATGTATAGAAAAAATGGATTTTGAGTTATAGGTGGGTCGAACTTGGCCCGAAATGGTTCGTGTAATATAACCCACGGCCGGTGTGTCGCTCTAACTTGGCGGACACACTGCCGTGTGTCTAGATAGGATGACATTTTACTAGTGACCGACAGCAAAAACTCAGAACCGGCTGGTGATAAGGAACAACTTTCCCCAAGGAACATTAATCGAAATACGAAAAAAAAAGTTGGACCTCCCGTACAAAATTGTTGATCAGCTGATTTGAGTTACTATGTGAGGTCCATTTTTTTTTCATATTTCGATTAATGTTTCTTAGGGAAAGTTGTTCCTTATCACCAGCAGCTGGTTCTGAGTTTTCGCTATCGGTCACTAGACATAAAATTTCACCCAAGTATTTATGCCAATTTTTACTAATTCCATCTTCAACATTCACACGCCACCCGTCCCGGTTAACTTTCAAACTTGCTCTCGAAAAAAACCTGCAGAGTTGCGCTTGCGCACACAAAAACTGGAGTGGAGCTAACCGGAGGGCAACGAGGTGCCAATAAATCATCCGCGCCGCCCCGTGATTTAATATTGTCATCATAAAAACAACTGCAACTACACTCGACAGAGAATGATTGACGCAGAAGAGACAAACTTTGGTCAACAATAGGTAGATACTATTTACATCCGCGCCACCCCGTGATTTAATATTGTCATCATAAAAACAACTGCAACTACCTACACTCGACAAAGAGTAGGTAGCCAACGCAGAAGGGACACGTTTGCTTTATCAGTGCCTACATCCGCCCCGCCCCGTGATTTAATATTATCATCATAAAAACAACTGCAACTACACTCGACAAAGAATAACTGACGCAGAAGTGACACACTTTCATCATCAATAGGTACCTAGTAGATATTACCTACATCCGCACCGCCCCGTGATTTAATATTGTCATCATAAAAACAACTGCAACTACACGCGACAAAGAATACTGACGCAGAAGAGACAAACTTTGATCATCCATCCGCGCCGCCCCGTGATTTAATATTGCCATCATAAAAACAACTGCAACTACACTCGGCAAAGAATAACTAAAGCAGAAGAGCTAAACTTTGATCAACAATAGGTAGATACTATTTACATCCGCGCCACCCTGTAATTTAATTTTGTCATCATAAAAACAACTGCAACTACACTCGACAAAGAATAGCTGACTGACGCCGAAGTGACACCTTTTGTCTACTTCTACTACCTCCTACTACTAAAGCCACAACAGTTCACTGCTGGACATGGGCCTCCCTCAATTGTGGGGTCTTGCCATACTCACCACGTCTGGTAGGCGGATTGGCTAGCGCAGTGCACAGGGAACGCTGCTGCTCATTCCTTGGAACCATCCCTCAGTCACCTTGTACGACACCCACGGGGAGAGATCAGGGTGAAGTTATTCTAAGCCGGCATCACACGGCAACACATTTGCCTGCTTACTGCTAATAGTTCCCACGCGAAAAAAGAAAGAGTTCCTAATAAAAACCTAAAACTAGAGTCACTAAAAATAATAGACACAGAAAGGACACGGTCTATCCTTGCGTACTAATCTTGGGAAGTGATACAGCGTTTCAAAGCGTCTCATTGGCTTACCACTAGCGCAAAGAATACTAAACATAGCCACTAGTTAAAATATTTTTTCGTCTTTACTGCTTAAGACGGTAATCACTCCAGTATGGTCCAATCCTACCTACTCCACACTTATAGATTACGACATTTATTTCCAGCAAGCATGAGCACACTGTTAGTTTCATAATCTCTATCGCGCATTATTCCATTTAAGAAAGTTTTTACCTAAATGCCTAATTTGACTTCTGCATCCCACTTGATCTTTGCCCGCGAGCCTCCTTCCACACCTCCCAGGTTTACTTGATGACCTTTTTTGTCCCCCGGCGGCTTTTGACACCTGCTATCAGTTTAATTTCCCTGCTCAGGTAATGCAATGCCCACATCAATAACACTTAGTGTCTTGCTGGCGGTCTTCCTGAGTCGTCCTTCTGTAATCTAGCTGTAGTCTGTGGTCATGATCACAGACTGTCCTTGCAGTTTTTTTTTTTAATTTGCTTATAGAGTTAGAGAAAGTTTTATTTTATTCGCGAAGTTTATACTTTTTGTTTGATTCCGAAGCTGATCTTAGCGCAGTGGAAGCAAATTAAAGTTATCTTAAAATCTAAAACTAAATGGTCGATCAGCCTCGGAACAACATTTGACTACGATTCGTAGTGCTCTTTACTATAGCTAAATAAAATAAATTTAATGAGAAAATTTTCGTTCCGGAAAGTTTCCGGCCGAGAAATTCTGGGATCCGTCTGCAACGGCCCTTAATTTCCTACAATATGACTAATAGTCTACCGCACTATCGCAGCTCATGTCTAAAGTATATGTACCAAGTTCCGGTTGTACCAAAGGTCATCAGGGTGGTGACTTCCACGTAATGTTGCTAAATCACTGCAATACAGAACCTAACAGCGAATTGCTTACCGTGCGAATTATGACGCCGTTTCTTTGTGAGTCTAAGTATGACAGGAATCAGGTATTCAGGATATTTGAGGAGCACAGGAATAGGGAATAACCTAAACTCACTGCACTGGAACATCCGCTTGTTCTCGAAGTCCTTTCCTTGGTATTCACTATAGTCCACAGTTTCACAGTTCGATATCAAATAATGTTTTAAACACAAAAATAACTAAAAGATTTCTCTCCGAATGAGGAATCGGCCCCGTTGGCCCCCAATCAAGAAAATAATTAAAAGTATGTGGCTATCGGCAGCCGCGACGCGAGCGACGAAAAGTGAGGTTATATTTTGCCGGCGGCCGCGTGATTCTCAATCAAAGCGCCGGAACCAAATCCACTTGGTTCACTTCCCCACCGAACAGGGAAAACCACACGAGAAAACCGAAAGCACACTAAATTACACCATTTATAATTAAAATTCGCATCAACGATGCGAGCGCACGGCCACAGGACGGGACAAGGACAAACAGTGTTGCCAGCGCCGTCCGCTCAAAAAGAAAAGTGGCTCGAGACGCAAATCGCACCGCGCGTATTTGATACGAAACTAAACACTTTTTTTAGATCGAATTTGCAATTTCGGGAAAAATCGTCATACGGCGGCGAATGCAGCGAGTGGCTGTCTCATCTATAACTATTTTTTGCATCCATTTGTTTAAAAAGCTTTTTACACTGTGCTCGCTGCTATAATTATGGGTTAAAGATGATGCTCGCACCTTTAGTGGTGCATTTGAGTTCTGACTTCCGATTTCAATTTGGCCCCCTGATGGTGAATGGATTAAGTGATCGGGTTTTTTGACACTCTACCTAACCCCCAATTAGGGGGTGGTTTTAATGCTTCTGTCTCTGCGATGATAGATGGACCCGTCTTTTAATACATAAAACATGTTGATACAAAAAAGTTATTGAACTTTGGCTGAAAATAAAAGTCAGGACAGGAGCACTTTGGGCTTAATACCATGTGCTCACCGATTTTGCGATAAAATCGGAGGAGCCATCTTTCCTTTTTCCTGTGAAGGAAAGTAAAATGGTGTTTAGGTAGCTCAGCTACGTTATCATCATATTGACAACAAAACGGGGATACAACGAAAAATTCCTCAAAGACAAAATTTTCCATAGAAAGACGGTTGGGATGGAAAATTTTTGATGTCAAATCAATATGAATCCATATTCTATAGCAGACGTTTTTGTACGAACTAGGTACGATAGCTATGATGGAATCCAGTGGAATCCTATTCATATCATGATCTATCATATCTAGACACACGGCAGTGTGTCCGCCAAGTTCGAGCAAAAAAAGCGACACACCGGCCGTGGGTTATATTACACGAACCATTTCAGGCCAAGTTCGACCCACCTATAACTCAAAATCTATTTTATCTACGCATATGAAATTTCTAGTATCTGTCGAGATCTACTTACTTATCTAAAATATAAAATTTCATTAATGTACCTTTTGTAGGTCTTGAGATATTGACGTCAGAAAATCGCTATTTTTACTATACACTCACTGACTGACTCACTCATCAAAAACCTAGACCACTTCCAATGGTCGTATTGACTTGAAATTTGGCATGGAGGTAGGTCTTTAGGTCAAGGTAAAGGAAAAAATCTGAAAATGGCCAAGTGTGAGTCGGTTTTAAAAATAATGAAGGTGTAAATTCATGCCCCTAAGGAACTAAAACACAAAAAATAGCTATATCTTCCAATCGTCGTACCAACCTAAAATTCGTTACGAAGGTTTGTATTTAGTCAAAGTAAAGTATAAATGAGATATTTTCTTACCTAACTTAATCATAAGAAAAAGAAAATTTAAACCTTACAAAAATAATGAAATCCCACTACATGTGAAAGGTTGCCATTCGATTCGCCTATAAAGAAGTGAGTAAGTCGACAGATCAGTTAAAATAGTTACAGGAATGCACACTTGATTTTCCGCAGTTTGAAAGTAGATTCTTATTTCCAAACTGCGAAAAATCAAGTGTGCATTCCTGTAACTATTTTTAACTGAGGTCTGTGTATGGAACTTGGTACTTATTTAGATCTCACTTTATAGGCGAATCTAACTTGGCAGCCTTTCACATTTATGTTTTGGGTGGGATCATATTTGTTGTAATGTAAATCATGATACAATTCGCATTTCTTTCGCGTTGAATTCCACAAGTTGGTGTCGAGTCTCTCACAGAAAATTAATTTCATAATTAAAGCTCGTGTGGAAGATTAGAAGTTGTGTGATGAAATAAAGAAGAAATATTTATAACCCCATCTCTACTAATGACATCAGCAGTATGTGGAATGCCGGGGAATGACGGATGCCACGAGGCAAGAACCCTAATGACCTGAATCACACAAAAATCAAAAGTTCTCATATTGCGGTATCATCACCGAACCAAAGCATCTACTCGGAGCGAGGATAGTTCAGAGAGAACCCGGCTCGACAGCAGCTAGAATGTAGCCATAGACTTAAACAACTGAATACAAATTATCGTCATCTGCCGTGAAGCCTTTGCCTACTGCTGACCATATTCTTAGTTGGCTCCATAGACTGCCATTTTAGGAAGATTGCATTGTTTGTTGCCCGCAGGACCTGATTTAGACTGATTCAGGGCGTTGAAATAAGACAATGGCTTTATTGCTGGTGCTTGCTTGTAGTTCCCTCAACACAATTCCTTTACTCTGTAATTATCAACAAGAATTATTCCCGGCTCATCCGTCTGTCTGTCGGTGGAATTCAGAATGTTTAGGGATACCGCGCGACATCGATATTATCGAGACGAGTTTTTCTTGGCCTCATTTTATTTACTGCAGATTCCCTTCGCAAAATAATTCCCTTGCTCTGAGGTCATCTACAAGAATTATTCCCGGCTCATCTGTCTGTCTGTCGGTGTAATTCGGAATGTTGAGGAACGCCGCTCGCGACTAACACCTTATCGTGACAAGTTTTTCTTGGCCTCATTATTTTTACTGCAGATTCCGTTCGCAGAATGTCCTCGCTCTGAGGTCATCTATAAGAATTATTCCCGGCTCATCTGTCTGTCTGTCGGTGGAATTCGGAATGTTGAGGGACGCCGCTCGAGCCGCACACGACACCGATCTTATTGAGACGAGTTTTTCTTTGCTTCATTATTTTTACTACAGATTACCTCGGGAAAATTTCTTCTCTCTGAGGTCATCTATAAGAATTATTCCCGGCTCATCTGTCTGTCTGTCGCTGGAATTCGGAATGTTGAGGGACGCCGCTCGAGCCGCACACGACACCGATCTTATTGAGACGAGTTTTTCTTGGCCTCTTTCTTTTTTCTGTAGGTTTTCTCTGGAAAATATCCTCGCTCTGAGGTCATCTATAAGAATTATTCCCGGCTCATCTGTCTGTCTGTCCGTGGAATTCGGAATGTTGAGGGACGCCGCTCGCGCCGCGCGCGACACCGATGCATCAAATTTGATACACGCTCGTTATGCGGGGACGAGTAAAAACCTGGAACTTGACGGATTTTGGGGCGGTGGTCCAAGGTAGGGGCAACCGACGGTTTTAAATTGTTACATACATACATCACGCCTATATCCCTTGCGGGGAAGGAAGAAAAAACGTATTGGCAGGTTGTCAGCCTGTCGCCTAAAATTGTTATATATGTCGCAGGAATGTAGCGAAATCCGGTTATTCGCGAAATCCCTAGGCCCTTCGCGAAGAGCCGGATAACTGCGAAATGCATCGAATTATTCGCACATTTCCCGGAAATCTGCGAATTCGTTATTTGCATGGACATAAATCCAGGAAAACTGCGTATAAGGCGACACGAGGCTACGAAGCCGCCTACGCACCTGCTACGAAAGGTTCCATATGCAGCAAAGGTTCCATATGCTGATCAGGTGGTTCAGCCTGCAATTGCCTACTCATTCATATCAGCGGCCCACGGAACGCCCAGTGTCGTAAGGGTTCTTCGGGTGGTCATCATGACCATGACCAAGATCATGACCAAGACCAAGGCCATGACCATGACCATGACCATAAGCATGAGCATGAGCATGACCACGAGCATGAGCATGAGCATGAGCATGACCATGAGCATGAGCATGAGCATGAGCATGAGCATGAGCATGAGTATGACCATGAGCATGAGCATGAGCATGAGCATGAGCATGATTATGACCATGACCATGAGCATGAGCATGAGCATGAGCATGACCACGAGCATGAGCATGAGCATGACCACGAGCATGAGCATGAGCATGACCATGAGCATGAGCATGAGCATGAGCATGACCATGAGCATGAGCATGACCATGACCATGACCATGACCATGACCATGACCATGACCATGACCATGACCATGACCATGAGCATGAGCATGAGCAAGAGCATGAGCATGAGCACGAGCATGAGCACGAGCATGAGCATGAGCATGAGCATGAGCATGAGCATGAGCATGAGCATGAGCATGAGCATGAGCATGAGCATGAGCATGAGCATGAGCATGAGCATGAGCATGAGCATGAGCATGAGCATGAGCATGAGCATGAGCATGAGCATGAGCATGAGCATGAGCATGAGCATGAGCATGAGCATGAGCATGAGCATGAGCATGAGCATGAGCATGAGCATGAGCATGAGCATGAGCATGAGCATGAGCATGAGCATGAGCATGAGCAGGAGCATGAGCCTGAGAATGAGCATGAGCATGAGCATGAGCATGAGCATGAGCATGAGCATGAGCATGAGCATGAGCATGAGCATGAGCATGAGCATGAGCATGAGCATGAGCATGAGCATGAGCATGAGCATGAGCATGAGCATGAGCATGAGCATGAGCATGAGCATGAGCATGAGCATGAGCATGAGCATGAGCATGAGCATGAGCATGAGCATGAGCATGAGCATGACCATGGCCAAGGCCAAGGCCGTTCCGTGGGCCGCTGACATGAATGAGTAGGCAATTGCAGGCTGAACCACCTGATCAGCATATGGAACCTTTGCTGCATATGGAACCTTTCGTAGCAGGTGCGTAGGCGGCTTCGTAGCCGCGTGTCGCCTTATACGCAGTTTTCCTGGATTTATGTCCATACAAATAACGAATTCGTAGATTTCCGGGAAATGTGCGAATAAATCGATGCATTTCGCAGTTATCCGGCTCTTCGCGAAGGGCCTAGGGATTTCGCGAATAACCGGATTTCGCTACATTCCTGCGACATATACATCAACTATCAAATTGCCTAGTTGCTTGTTATGACACCCATGGAAAAGATATGAGACGGTTGCTTTTCTAAGCCGGCACCACACGGCAATATGAAAACTCGCGCGGAAATATTCTGGTGTCAAAGGTATACCAAACAAACAATCCCGAATTCCAAAACTGACGATGAGTGTTTTGACGACGACACTTGAACATATTTTTGTATATTTTCCGCCAGAAACTTGTTCATTATACCACAGCCAGCTAATGACAACTTTGGGAAAAACGTTTAGAGGCGGGTTGGATCATACACCGTGCCGACACGTCAATGGTCACCGCTGTGTCTCCAAATGGTCACCGCTGTGTCTCCAAATCGACAATGAAGCAATAAAAATGCCTTTTTATCGCAACTCGCAAACGTATGATCACAGGATGCTTTGTGATATCACCAAAAGGAAGTGATTGGCATTTTATAGTTGAGGGCGTCATTGAGTTCGCAAATAAAGCCTATAAATTTCTATATTGTTTTTACTGCTCCTACAAACCGACATAGGTAATACAAATATATTTTTTAGATAATATGATAGATATGATATCACTATGACACACCCAAGAAATAATTCAGTCGCAGAATTTTTAATACCTAACTCGTGCGGAAAATCTTTGATGTCATATAAATACCTCCCGGTAGTTGCCTATATCATACAATACAATACAATATGCTTTTATTGTACACCAAAAGAACTTAAATATAGTACAGAACACTTAAAACTAAATACAGTTAGGCGGCCTTATTGCCTTCAGGCAATCTCTTCCAGGCAACCTAGGTACAGGAAAAGTTTTTAGGAGTCGCGGGGCTATTGTATTAGGTAAGTTAACTAATCATCCTATATATCCCGGAAGTAACAAAAAGGAGGTCAAGGTAATCCGAAACTGAACAAGTTTTTCAAGGAACATGGGTCAAAAATGAAAGAAAAAATTTGAGCCTCCCATATAAATCAATCAGCTGATCGTAGATTTTGTATGGCTCCTTTTTTCATATTTCGACCCATGTTCCATGGGAAAAGTAGTTTAGTGTCATAAGTACCATGACCTCCTTTCAGCTTGTTCTACCCTTCTTGTTACTCCATCTAAGTAGGCTGCAAACTAGGTACATCGACATTTTGTATTAATTGCATTACACCTTTTATAGTATTTAGATCATCACATTCTCCACCACATAACCTTAAACAGCGTGACATTGAGCTAAGCACATTTGCCATGAGAACATCAGTGACACGTCGCCTTAATGAGTTCTAAATGTACCCGACGATGGTCATTCCACCATCTCATTCCACCGTGCACTGCTATTTCCGAACACAATTAGAGGTTTATGTAGACCGGGCGACCAGTGTCACTTTTGTGTATGGACCCAATTTCCTAACCATGTCAGTGGCCTTATAATTACCATGTAGGTGGTATAAAAACTATGATACCTACTAGGATTGGCTATTACAAACGCAATGAGAACATCAGTGACACGCCGACTTAATAAGTTCTAAATGTACCCGACGATGGTCATTCCACCACCATCCCACCATCCACCGTCCACCGCTATTTCCGAACACAATTAGAGGTTTATGTAGATCCGGCGACTGGTGCGAGATTTGAGACACAACATAATGACCAGTCTGTAGGTATCTTAAACATGGCAGAGGAAAGTTTTCCTACTGACGATGGAGATTGCACCACTATTTCTCCATTCCACCATCCACTGCTATTTTTTGAGGTTTATGTAGACCTGGCGGCAGATGAGAGTTTTGAGACAAACAATTTAAACCTCCTCTTGTATATTAGAACATTTTTGAGAGAATTCCGGTAAAGATGGTAAGGTAATTACATTATTAAAACCATCTATGACTACTTCTACACCCACAACAGTCCACTGATGTACAAGGCCTCTCCCTATTGGGGAGTATTTTCCATACTCACCACGTTTGGCAAGTGAATGGATGGGTGTTCTAGATATCCACAGGGAACGCTGCTACCTATTTCCTGGATTCATCCCTGAATTTTATGATACTCACGGTTAGAAATTGAGTGATGCTATTCGAAGCCGGAAAGCCACACAATAAACCACCTAAAACTAAAGAAAAACAGTGGTAACTAATTTGTGTAATGAAATTTGCGTCCACCGACCGCACTACGTGGTCAACCGTGCTGTCATCGTGAGAAATGATGAAGGATCTTTTCATTTGAGTGTAACATAATAGGTATTATTACTGGACCTTCTGAGACGCGCAGTCAGAGCCTCAATGCCTACTGCAGACTTCTATAGAAGCATGACATGTCAGTACGATAAATTACTACTGAAGGACTTGAATCACGCCAAGAGTGCTAAAAGCTGGGGTTTCTTGGAATGTCGAGCGGATTTGAAAGGGATAATGATCTTAACCTAGCACAAGGGCATTCACACTATTGGCTTTAAACTTAGTAGGTACTTAAGTCAGGTCTACAAGAAAATATGGATAAATACAAACGTTTGTCAATCTTCGTGCTGATTTTCTAAGTGAACTACAGAATGTACCTATACTGCATTTGTGAAAATTAAATCTAGTTTTATTCAAGTTGGAGTGTGTCGTATGACCTTCTCCTATAAGGGGACAATGCGAAAATGTCCAGGGCCACGTTATTGAAAAAAATATAAAGATGGCGCGCTCTATCTTCATATATCTGCATGGTGGTGGAGCGCGCCATCTATATTTTGCTTTTCATTAACGTGGCCCAGGGGCAGTTCCTCATTGTCATAATATGTCATATCTACTTACCTCACCATGAATTTTCATGGCGCCAAGACTTGAATTTTTACGACCCCTTGCCGTAGCCCGGGGCGAGCTCTAGTTCGACCATTAAAACGTTTTTATTTAATATAAACTTCTCAAAAAAAACTGTCTGAGAAAATATGGATGCTTAAAAGTTAGATTCGACTTCATATTAATTACATTCATAATTTTATTCCACTTACAAGTCTCGGTTTTGATAATTACACCGTAATTGAGCCCATTAGATAAGTCAAGTAGGTGCCCATAATATATTTTAGGTAGGTAAGTGAGTAATCTACAATGTAATCGATTCTGGCAGCATATTTTCTTGTCTAATTTTAGCTAATGCAGTCATTTTCTAAAATAAGAAAAGGAAAAGAAATACCTAAAAAATCTGTATTGTTTATGGCGAGGAACACACACAACGTCGGTTTATGCGTCGTTTGTTCGATTTTCCACCTTATTTTTATACGAATACGGTATATGTCAAATGATTTGACAGACAACGCAGCGTTGTGCGATGCCGTTTGATACAAACCGTATTCATATGCAGGTAGGGTGGAGAATCGAATGAACGACGCACAAACCGACGTTGCGTGTGTTCCTCGCCTATTCATTCATACATTCGAATGCGAAACCAATGTTTGATTGAATGAGGTAAGCAAAATTCAAACAAGCAGATGTATCAAAAAATAAAACCCGACTGCGGTAATTTCAAAGTTGTACTCGGATTTTGTGAAAAAAACCAACAAACATGAATTTATGAATTTTTAATATAGCCACGCTGCTGAGATAAATTCAGAGAAAAGAAAAGACAAAAACGACACCTCACATGTCAAGATCCGCTCAAATCGAAAACGAATTTCTTGTCTAAATACATACTCTCGAAAAACCTAACCCTCTTAGGCCGTCGGGTAAAACGTGAAAGTTACAGATTTTTCGACTTTTTATCCGACGAATAACGGCGGAGATTCTTATGTCGAAGTGTTTTTGCATTGCTTGTTTTATAAAACAATGGAAAGAAATAAACCCAAGAATTAGTCAAGGAAGCGTTCCGTCTGTCTGAATTAATAGTCCGAGTTCTTAATTGGCAGTTTGTATGGAGGTATGGTCCCATCTGGCAGAAATCATGAAACTTGGCATGTGTGTAGCTTACATGTGTAAGCTTCAGGAAAAGAAGGGAAGCAAGTTGCTTCCCCTCTTTACCCCCCCTTTTATGTCCCAAATTTCAGTTATCTTTATTTTTCTCGGAAACGATTAAAGATAGGAGAAATTTGTCAAGGTAAGAAATATTCCTTATAAAATTGTCTACAAAATTGTTTTTGGGTCGTTCGAGTATGTGTTATTATCTAATAAATATGTCTCAAGGTCATGAAGAAAACAGAGTTTGAATGAGAATGAAACATATTTTTTTCCAATTTCACTTAATATATTTATATTTTTGTATGAAATGTACCAAAAAGCGTCCCAGAAATGAATACTCCGTCTTTGATATATGCGAAAATGATACTCAATTTTTCGTGTCACATTTACTTAAGGAGTCAGAAGTCCTCAAGTTCAGCTCGGAAAAAATAAACTTTGCCCCCCTCCCCCCACCCCCACAGGCGTGATTGAAGTGTTGTCTCTGCGGGTTTCCTTTGAAGACTACCTAACTAACAAAAGCCAATAGCAAGTTTGAAAAAATATTCTATCACATGGTAGTTATGGCTAATTCAGAGCTGGAAGTCACCTTCAAAAAAATGATGGGTTTCCCAGAAGCATAACTCGAAAAGTATAAGTCCTATCAACATCGATCCAAAAACAATTTTGTAGACAATTTTATAAGAAATATTTCTTACCTTGACAAATTTCTCCTATCTTTAATCGTTTCCGAGAAAAATAAAGATAACCGAAATTTGGGACATAAAAGGGGGGGTAAAGGGGGGAAGCAGGGGGGGTCCAACTTGCTTCCCTTCTTTTCCTGAAGCTTACACATGTAAGCTACACACATGCCAAGTTTCATGATTTCTGCCAGATGGGACCATACTTCCAGCTAAGGAGCCGTACTATAAGGCCAAAGTTTAAATGGAATGTTTAGGTAGCGAGATGTAGTTAAGAATCATTCAGATTAATTGATCCATAAGTATGATTCACTTCATCACTCAGATGATTCTTGTTACTCACAAAAAGGTCCAATTACTTAGGTATTTAGTTACTTTTTAAAGTTGTGAAGTTATGAGGATAAATTCGTTTCAAAAAGTCCTCGATGTTTTCGTACCCTACTGCTACGCTTTTTACGTAATAAGGTAGGTACTTACTTCAAAATAAAAAAATATTAAGTGTCCTAAACAAAACTAAAAAGAGTCTGAACAAAAAATTCTTTAAAAATATTTACAATTTACATTGAGTACTTTATATGTGCGTAGATAATTATCATTATGACCTAACCTCGCACAACTTTGTTAACCTGCTGACGACGGCTGACCTCTGCCAACCCCTTCACAACATACCTACACTACACTACCATTTGTCAATCATTTGTCCCATTATTATAAACAGCTGTTGCAAACACTATTGGATTCGATTCTAAGCGCCAATTACTAAAACTGAAAAAAGAGTTTTTGAAAAGTCAGGACACGACTTTTCAAAAACAAACACCAAATATTTTACTCGCATATTGTCATATGCATTGTGTAAGAGACGGTGTAACGAAAACTTTGCAGGCGTGATCCAACCATAACTGAACAACTTTTCCCATGGAACATAATAATGATGGTGGTAAACGATAAAAAAAATATATAAAAACAAATAAAAACAATGCTTCCGCTGTACCTACCTGTTCCTATCTTATATTGACGCTTTTTAGGGTTTCATAGTCTACTAGAAACCCTTATAGTTTCGTCAAGTCTGTCTGTCTGTCTGTCTGTATACCGCGCCCTCATATCTTCTTCAGTTTTAAAGCTATCGACATGAAATTTGGTGAGAAGATAGATCGTGTTGACCCAAATATAGAAATGCTAAGAAAAAATTATATTAAATGTTTTTTGGACCCCCTCCCATACAAGTGAAAGGATGGCAAATTTTTTTTTTATTCTGTAATATTGAGTAGGGTATCGTTGAATAGGTCTTTTAAAACTAAGGGGAGGTTTCTTTGAAACAAAATCACTAAAATGTTTCTGTCACGAGTTAATTGCTTTTAAAAAGGGCGTTTTTGACCCATAATTTGTTCCAGCTGTAACTTCTAAAGTATAAACGCTAAAAATTTGAAATAAATATGGAATATAGCTTACAATCTGAAGTTACAATGAAAACTATAACGGATATTGTACCCTCAAAGGTTTCAGAAAAAATTGAGTTTTTCTATTTGCGGTTGGTCATCATACTGCTGCTAACAAACCAGCAACAAAATTAAGTTTGTAATGCTGAAAAACCTGATATTTAAACGTTGACTACGAAACCCTATTTGTGGGCGTGTCTGACACGCTCTTGGCCGGTTTTTTTGCAATGGTACCAAGACCAGTCATTTATGAAAATAGTGTTTTTATTGTTTTTAGTTTGAGAACTATTGGCACTGAGAATCGAATCTACACATATCTGATCTATAACTTAGTTTTAACTAAAATACGACACACAGACCAACATTTTTACTGATAGATAATTATTAATTACCTACGCGCGCATTTAATTAAAACTAAACGTAACGACAGTTTCACCTGTGCGTTCAAAATAATTAACTGAGTTTGTAGGGAAATGAATAGTGTACTTTAGTATTTGCGAAAAAGTGTCTTTTACTTATTACTTTTATTTATTAGGGTAGACGTACCGCTCCCAAACCAGGTACCTTTCTCAGATCAATTTGATTAATATAATAAATAACATTATAATAATACATAAAATTTCTTTTTGTGCCCATATTTCTTTTTTTTTAAGGTTTGACAGGTAGGTAGGTACATATTTAAATTACTACTTATATTGATGGATGAGTGTCTACCTCTTGTACCTACTAATTAATAGCCTATTGTTTATCGGCTCATTACAGTTAAGTAGGCATTGAAAAGACAATAAATATTTTGCATTTTTGGTTTTGATTAACTGGTTTGGGACTGTACGTTCGACCCTTCTTTATATGAATTTAAAACAACCGCTTATGGTACTAAAGAATAACACCAACTAATCTAAATGTCTAATTAAATGTATCTGGCTTTTGTAAATGGTGTGCAAAAGTGGACTATATTAATGATTTCGCCTAAAGGTCACATTACAGGGTAATTAAAATAGTTAGAATATTAGTAAGATAGGCTTTTTAGGCACGAACACAGGATAAATAGGTAAAATAGTACTAGGTACGCACGGACTATAATGTACGGTAATGTAACGTGCTGCAAAATAAATAATGAGTTCATTTGCACCTAATTATAATTATCCGTTGAATAAGGTATTTGATAGTCGACCAATTTGGAAGAAGAACGTATAGATTAAAATAGCTAGACATAGCAATTAAAAGCAAGACTCAATATAATAATTTTATCAGAAGCCTGCGTTTTATAAAATCGAGGTCTTTTTCTTGTAACTACCTATTCAGTTCAGTTCTTAGCCCATAATATTATCTTTAAAACACTACACCTAAGCTAAGAATATATTTCTGAAGTCAGTAGCAGCAAGAAGGTACCTATAACACAAATTACGGAAACAGCGCGCGGGGCGCCTATACAGATGGCTCGCTCAGTACTAGCGACGATTTTGACGCTTCCTGACTTAACTGGTAACTGGAAATAACCGGAATCTCAGGGGAAGTCAAGGTAACAAAGAAGGTGGTTGACATGAATGTCATATTTCTTGGATTTAAAATTGGCTCAAAATCATAAGACGTTCTTTATCAGATCTTCCTTGTTTGGATATTTTTATACTTTGAGATTTTTGACAGTAGCAAGCCTGGCTGTGTAACAAATGCCAATCGCGAAAATGCGAAATAGGGCCGAGTGAACCTTCCGTAAACTCTATAAATATTATTTTGTGCCTATAATCCTCTTCTCCATGTTCATCGTAAGTAAACGTTTTATACTTTTTTTTTCTGTTCCGTGATCATGGCTCATTTTCAAGGGCAATTATTTAACACGGTGACTGAAATCCTTTTCAGGCAACTTTCTATTAAGTCACAAAATAACTAACTTAGCAGTGATTAAATATCTTAGTAACTAATAAACTATACAAGCAACAAAATGCTAGGATCAAAATTACTATTAAACGGCTGCTACTGTAAGGTATCAAATATATCAATCGGGATCAGTGTAAAACTGGTTGGGGTATTAAAAAGCCTAGTGTGGCGACTAATTTTTCCGAGGGGATATCAAACATTCTTTATTGGCAACTATTGGCTCTCATTATAAAAATACACATTTGGCAGCGATTGTAAGGTAGCTTTAAAACTGAAAATGGGTATTATAATAATGTATTTGGATATTAGAATATTGTTTGCAGATTCGTGAATTCTTGAAAAAGACGGCCAAATGCGCTCGTGTGTCTGAGCAGTTATTACATATTTTGTGTATTCAAGGAAAATTAATAAACAAACTGATGTATTAAAACACAAAGACCCAACTGCGGTAGTTTCAAAGTTGTATTTTGCGATAAAAATTAGTTATCTTAAATCTATGAATTTTTAGTATAGCCAGTGTCACTCGCGCTGCTGAGACGAATCTAACGACACCGCGTTTGTGAATTTTCTTGTCCACATAGGTACATACATACATACATACATACATACTCTCGAAAAACATAACCCTCCTCCTGATGCAGTCGGGTAAAAAGGACATTGAACAAAATGTTATGCCTTTTATTGCACGCTTTTTAAATTAATAAAACAGCACTAGAATAAATGAACCTACCTACTTTGAGTACCTACCTATATTTACCAACAATGCTTATGTTTGAGTACTTACGTAAGTATTGTAGGCAACTCTAGATACTCAAAGTAGGTAGGTTCATTTAAAGAGGGAAATTAATAATAAATAAGATAGTCAAGAAAAAAATAGTAGACCAATAATAGTTTTTTAGCATGTCACAATTTGGTTTATTTAGATCCCTATAAATATAGCCAAAAGTATTTTTTTTAATATCTTGTTTGTATTTATTACAGACCTTGGTGAAGTTTATAAACAACCCTATTTTAGAATTTATGAAAGCCTATTTTAACTTAAATATCCGCCAATAATTTGTCGCCTTAGAAGAAATTCAATTGCCACAAAAGAAAATCACTGCCAGATAAAATTTAAATAAAACCTCGAAACTCATTAAAAAGTCGCCGCTTTCTAGTTAAGATGCTACCTCAAATTAGTCGCCAAAGTAGTCTATTTGCTATCCATTTTCAGTTTTTTTAAGACCCGGAATGGTATCAATTTGTCGCCGCGTTAAATACATGCCATTTTCAAGTATAACTTGGTTTAAAAATTCGACAATAATATCTAGGGTGAAATTTTACTATAATAGTGACCGATAGCGGAAACTCAGAACCGGCTAGCGGCTGGTGATAAGCAACAACTTTCTTCAAGGAATAGGTAGAAACAGAAAAAAAGATATTGGACCTCCCATACAAAATTGCCAATCAGCTGATTTGAGTTACTATGGGAATGGGAGGTAAATTTTTTTTCTTATTTCGACCTATGTTCCTTGCGGAAAGTTGTTTTGTTCCTTATCACCAGCTGGTTCTGAGTTTTCGCTATCGGTCACTAGTAACACCCTATATACCTATTGATCGTAAATAACACAATCCGCTAATGCATTCAAGTATCCGCTACCGCCGGTTTCGTAACAGCGGCCTTAATGAAGACGTCAAAGCTGGCGGCGACACAAAGGTTTATTGAGTTCACCGCCCGCAGCGCAAGATGGCAGCAGCCTTCCAATGGGCCATAGATCACTGGGATCTATAGATCAATACGGGCCATTGTTGCGGCTTCTGTGTCAATAGAGGGCGTAATTAGGAGGTTAATTAAGTAGGAAGTGCAAAAATGTAGGTGGGTGTTGATACACAGACATGTGAATGACTTGTAATATTTGTCAGACGTAGTGTAAATGGCTGTTTTTTACAGCCGTTTACGCTCTGCCTACCCCGCAAGGGATATGGACGTGACATACAAGGTGTTAATTTAAATGCGTGCCATAGGCCTTCCAATGGCCCATAGATCACTGCGATCTATAGATCAATATGGGCCATTGTTGCGGCTTCTGTGTCAATAGAGGGCGTAATTAGGAGGTTAATTAAGTAGGAAGTGCAAAAATTAAGGTGGGTGTGAATGTGTTGATTGATACAGAGTTATGTGAATAACTTTTGTCAGACGTGGTGTAAAGGGCCGTTTTTTACAGCCGTTTACGCTCTGCCTACCCCGCAAGGGATATAGGCGTGACATTTAAATGCGTGCCATAGCTTCAGGGTAGGTTTAGAACCGATTAAGAATGTTGTAAAAAATATTGAAAAAATCCGTTTTGAAAAATATTAATTTGTCAATAATGTCGTTTAATAGAGTGTCAATACAAGCGCTTTCGTCTAATCATCTTTGAGTTTAAACGAATCTTGGCTGAGATTTAGCTATTTCATTAAAATTTCAGCTAAGTATATTTAATCGGTATTTAAATAAACATGCTGTATGTTTGTAGACTGTTGACGTTTTATTGTGAATGTCTACTCTACATTTGTAAGAAGTTGATTGATCACTGATGTCTTGTGTAAAAGACGCTAGGGTTCATCGGGTCTTTGGACGATTTCGAGTGCCGCACGAATAGAGAGAAGGATTCTATAATGTGAGAGATTCTTTTTAAACAGAGATTTTGGAGCCCAGATAGGCAATTTACCTAAAGGGCTACTGAAAAAAGTGGATAATTAATCCCTTAGACGCTGTCTTACTTGGCAGACGTCTGACAAAAGTTAACCGAAACTGCTCACTACGCGAGCATTATACCAACGGAGATAACACTCCGATAGCGTGTTGCAGAAACCTACAGCGACATCTAACGGTGAGTAACAGAATCTTGTTATGGCTATACTTTTTTGATGAGATGACGTATAATTGTTTTAATAAGACATCAAAGATCATTCAGATTCAGAACGCGGAAAATCTTTGATGTCATATTCAAACAATATAAATAAAAACACGCTAAATAAAATACCCAGAAATAAGTTTTCTCAATATTGATATTAGAATTATTAAGTGTGACGGCTTAGAATAGCATCACCTCAATTCTACCCGCGGGTGTCGTAGATAAAGGAATTGGAGATAATCATCCGGGGAATGGGCAGCAGCGCTCCCTGTAAATGCAACATCTTGCACTGCGCTCGCCAATCCGACTACCAAGCGTGGTGAGTACCTATAGCTGTACCTACTAATAGGAGGAGGCCCATGTTCAGTAGTGGACTGTTGTGGCTGTTATGGTTATGGTAAGGGAAACATCAATACTAACTATAGTATTTAATTTAACTTAGGAATACCAACAAACGATAATAAATTTTTAGGGTTGGATACCTAATCAAGTATTCTCAACATAGTTAACATCGGTATGAATATGCAGTGAAGTAAAACGAGATCGGTAAAACAAGCACTATTTTATATCCTTGTGGTTAAAGTGTAAGCGCCAGGTGAATGTCGGTGCGCTATCAGGCGAATCGTAGTTTATTTATGGGTACCTACATATATTTGCCGTGTGGTGCCGGCATTGCCGTGTGGTGCCGGCAGAGTAGAATAGCACCACGCTCTTCCCGTGGGGGTCGTAAGAGGTGACCGAGGGATAAACCCGACCCAAACAGGCAGGGCCAACCGTATGGTGGCGGTTAATCCACCACAAAAGCATTCCCAAGAAGGGTTGACGTCTGGTAGGCGCCCGGTCGTAAAAGTCAGCCAAATCCTTTAGCAACACGATTTTGTGTTCACCGACCCCAAGTAATTGGGATAAGGGATAAGTGCAGAAAGATGATGATTTATCGATAGGTACATATATTTCGGCCTACCTTCACTCTACCTACCCCGCATGGAATAAAGGCGTGATTAACACTATGTATCGCATGCAAATTCTCCATTCGCCAGGTGGCCTCTGGTCAAGAGATGTTGCGCTATCATAAGAAGAATAAATTGTCAGGTTTCGGCCTACCTTTACTCTACCTAGCCCCAAGGGATATAAGCGTGATTTACAATATGCCACCATCTTCTTGCCCTAATCCCAATTACCTGGGTTCGGTTTTGTTTAAACACAAAATCATGTTGCAAAAGGATATGGCTTAATTTTACGAACGTCTGCCTGCCTGACGTCAGTCAACCCTCTTTGGGAATGCTATCGTAGGTAGTATTACTGCCACCATACGGTTGACCATGGTAGGTAGATATTCTATATGTATCGCATGCAAATTCTCCATGCGCCAGGTGGCCTCTGGTCAAGAGATGTTGCGCTATCATGCGTAAGGGGTATCGGGTTTCGGCCTACCTGAGCGCGCCGATACGAGGTAGGTTACTGTCTGTGCGCACTGGTGGGGAAGTGGGTTACTAGCATACATACAACCTACAAGATAAAGACCACCGCAAAAGATCAGATTGTTAAGATTTGTATCAAACCTGAAAATATTTTTACCATCATCATCTTCCTGCCCTTTTCCCAATTACTTGGGGTTGGCGCAACACGTTTTGTTGAACACAATATTTTTACCATCGTTATTCATTTATTTACGTCAAAGCGCATAAGTTTTTCAACATAAATTCAAAAATAGAAATTGACCGACGCCCTCCCGTCCGTACTTATGTCAATGGCAAACTCACCTGCCCACGGGAATTTACTGGCAATATGGCTACAATGGCTACCTTCTTCGGGCGCACCAGCGCCGATTTGATCATCAGTCAGGAGTAGGCAAAATGATCACCATGACCGAAATCGGTCGGAGACAGATAGCAAGTTTATATCCTCAAATTTCATGACCTACTCTATGATACCTACTTATGGGAAAAATTGGGCTGATATACGATACATGTTTTACACTGGCAACCCTCCCGGGTAAGCTACCACCTGAAAGTAGAAGCTATGAGAGCCACCCAAGTTCAGGCATATTATAGACGCACCAGATGGCAAGTAAGGGAGCTATCGAGCATAAACGGAGGTAGGGTTACAAGACAGGGCACCGTCGTGATACTGACACACTTTCCTTTTCTTTGACCAGTATTATTAATATGTAAAGTTGGTTAAGTTTCCTTAATGTTTTGATAGGTTTTCTTCATTGTGAATGGAAATCTAAAACTGCGAATGGAAATTAGAATAACGTCCCCTACTACATTTAGTGAATGAGTATGGAAAATACCTCCCTATTGGGGAAGGCCCATTCGTCTAGCTGCAATCCAAAATTACTCGTTTAATCCAGCCTTCTTTTAGCTTAGAGTCTAGCTACCTGAAATTGAATCTTGACTCAAATATTTTAGGAAGATAAAGAAACTTACCTATTTATCTCTTTCAACAGATAAATCAGGTTATATCTCTCAATTCATGTTGTGGGTCTTTCTGATAAGTATGATGGACAGCAACATTTCGAGACGGTATCAAATTAAACCAAAAAATATCGGTCACTATTACAGGAACATTTAGCTCAACAATCTTTCGATCCCATACATCACACAATTACACGAAACATGAGAACTAAGTTACAAAATAGGATCAACCATCGAAATTACGATCAATAATTTCTTCCTTTATCGATCAATGAGTATCATCTTACGTCCATTCATGTGGTCTTGACATTATGGGCCGGTGTCGGCTTAATACGGCTATAAGTAAATCTGCAAGACCACAATGCGTGTATCGGGTTGCTGGTGGAAAAAATCGGTGCACCGGCGCGCGCGCAGATTCGTGGTATAACGTGTTAATAATGCGGTGCGATCGCGGCGGGTGCAAGGGACGAGAAATAGCGGGATTACTGGGATTTCTATCAGAACTAAAGTAAATATAGGTATTACCACTACCTTACGGGTTCTTTCCTTTTTTTATATGAATATTGTTGCATTTATGCATGTTGTGTTAGCCTTTAAGTGTGATATGTATTAGCTTAAAACTTTACTATTCAACTTAATGGAAATGTGATGTATGTATTATGTTGGCTGACCTAGTATAATAAATAAAATAAAATATAAGATTGTATGTAGGTATGTCAAGATGCGCAAACAATCTTTGATATCATATTTAAACAATTAAAGAATTCGCAACTGAACTGAAATGAATGTGTGATTGATTTGAATTGAACTCCGTCGTTTCAACATATATTTGAATAACTATTAATATGACATCAAAGTTCTCACAATCAATTAGGTAGTCGATACGATATGTAATCCGGCGGGACGGCGTCTCGGGGCCAGCTAAGGCTGCGTCCCCAGACCTACGGCACGGCGCCGGCGCCGTGGATAGTCACGGCGACGGCGGGCACCGTGCCGTGCCACGGTGTACACCGTGCTATGGCACGGCGTGCATCACGTCGGCGTCACGGCGTGCGTCACGTTAGCGTCACGGCGACAAAGCTGACGCGGGTATTATATATTCTTTGGTTGTTGCTACTGACACTGGCCACTAAGACGGGCAAGTATTATCTGGGGGCACGGTCGCGCTCCGGCCAAGACAAGCCATGCAAAAATATGAAATAGATATCGCGAGGACAAAAGCATGAGAGTATGAGTACGAGACTATCATCAAAAGTATAAGACTATCATCTAAATTAAATTATAACAAAATAATGTCACATTCTGAAAATAAAACAAAGACTATGTGGTCAATCATAAACAGAAAAACTATTAAAAAACGACATAAAGAACATAAAACTAAATTATAATAACAAATCCATTGTATGTCCCAAAGCTGTTGCTAACTGCTTTAATGAGTACTTCTCGATCGGGGTGAGTCACCGACTCCGACAATAGATGCTACGCTGAGTTGTGGCAGGGATAGCGGCCTGCTCGCCAGCTATCAACTCCCTATACTTACTTGCGATCGGTTTCTGAGCGGGAAGTATCAAATATAATAAAAAAATTGCCAAACAAGTATTGCAATGGTGTGGATGATATTCCACCTATGCTGATAAAGCAATGTGCAAACGTACTCACACCTCCGCTAACCTTTCTAATCGACCAGTCATTTGAATCAGGCATTTCTCCCGACGCGTTAAAAATAGCTGTTATTATAACTATCCTCAAAAAAGGCGGCGTTGCAAATAGTAATTAGTCAATACAGGTCAATTGCGATTTTACCATTAGTGTCAAAAATATTCGAACGGGCAATGGCAAATCGAATCAACGATTTCCTAGAAATATATAAATTATTGGATAATGATCAATACGGCTTTAGGAAAAAATGCACCACAACTCTGGCTGTCTACGCTTATATTCAAGAAGCAATGAACTACATTAGAAATAAAGATTACGCTGTAGGAAGTGTGCTAGAATGTACCTTATTTCTAGTATACATTAACGGCCTGCCTAAAGTAGTTGACTGTCACTGCACCCTCTTTGCTGATGATATTTTCCTTCTATTCCAATGTCACAAAAATGACAATGACTACAGGACAACAATTTGGAAATTAACAGCGATAAAACTAAGATAATACAGTTTCGGCACTATCAGAGACAACCTATTAGCTTGGAAGCCACCACGGCAAGATTAAAAATCGAAGAGGTACATTCGTGCACGTTGTTGGGTGTTACCATTGATACCTACGTTTGCTGGAAATCAAAACTATCCCAATTTATTTACGCCCTAAGTGTACTAAAATCCAACACTAACATTGAATGTGCCCTCTCGGCCTATTACGCTTATGCCTTCGCGTGGTTAAGTTATGGGGTAATATTGTGGGGCTGCACATCGGTTGCAAAAAATATGCATGCGCATCTTTATTAATAATTTCGTGCAGGGGTAACGGTTACCCCCTGTTTTCTGTTTTCTAAATAATCACACATAAAAAATTATTGTTTTTGAGTCGACAACATATCTAAATTTAGCAGATTATCGAGAATTTTAAAAATTCTAGCGATACTGACAGGCAAAATATAGTATAGGCCCTGCTATTTTTGTAAGTATCTCGTATCCAATATTATTAATTAATATAATTATCATAAGTGCATTTCTTGCAATTTTATATAAAAATGGGGTTCACCTTTTTTATCACCGTGTACAATGCATAAATTTTATAAATGTAATACTTTTTATGTCTTACGCAGATTTTGTTACTCACCACTGACTCACTGAGACACTGAGGATCATCAAATTGTTAGGATACTTTCTAATGTAATAAGAAGCTGAAATTTTGTGTGTAGACTAAAATTTATCATTATCACTATGCGAGTGGCAAAAAAAACAACTTGTATTAATTTCTCATCTCCTCTTCACCACCAGGTTGTTATGAAGGTTTCACTTTTATGCTAGAGTTTAACTAGGGTTCAGATAATAGGTATGCAGACACATGTAATAGTGTAATAGGGCGTATAAATTGAGATGCTTGACTCTGTTTATGATTTATATATCTTTTTTACAGAGTATACTCCATTCAAAATGATAGTCATGTTATGTGTCATGACTAGCCTAAGCGGAAGGCCAAGTTACGTTGGACGCGTAGTATCTAAGTATCGCGACCACCGTAACTTGGCCTCCCGCATAGGCTGATCATGATGTCATTTCTTCAATAAATGACCCAAAGATTGCGAATTGACTGTATGCTCTTGCCCGGCAACATTTTACATAAAAGTGTTTAAAAGGAATCCATGTTTTCATTTTGAAAATGGAACGATAGGGTTGCCTCTAATTTATCGATATGTCGCAGTACGATGGCAGAATTAGGTTTTTGGCCAAAGGTCGGCATATGGCAAGATCGTAGACTTCCTTCGGCCATCGTCCTAAGCTGATCCATTTTTTGCCAAAAACCTAGGATTTTGGCCAAAACTTAGGATTTTGGCCGAAATTCTAGATTTGTTTAGTATTATGGCTTTTTTTGCATTTTGGGGGAACTTCTTCTTCTTCGAGGGTATACCAAGTCGCCCAACGACCCGATGGACCCTGGTGTCAGAGTTTTTCAACTGCCTACTGCAAGTAGCAGGCCTCTGACATGGTTGTGTAACGATAACGACCGCCGTCTAAGTTACCCTCTTTACTGTGGTAACTGTGACCTCAAAAAATGTACGACGTAAGAAATGCTCTGGAGCAAATACTATTTTTTTTCTTGGCTTGCATATTGTTTTTGGAATAAAAAAAATCACAAGAACAGCAAAAATAAAAAACTTTGATTCAATATGTATGTAACACTAGCTTTCCGCCCGCGGTTGCACTCGCAGTATTTATCTGTTTGGTCTAATAAAAAAGTTTGAAATACATTGAATTTAAAATCCACAAATTTGAAACAGATTGCATCAAAGACAACGAACGGTGGAGTTCGACCACTCGACAATAGATGGCGCCACTACTTGAGAAATTGAAAAAGCCCTTATATCTATAAAAATACGCCCTTTAAGTTAAAACGGGAACTTTCTTGTTCGAGGGGAGATAAAGGGCTATTGCGCAATATAAGTCCCTTTATCGTACCGGGAATCCTTTTAAAGTTTTATGGGCACGTACATTTTATCAACTTAGTTTTATTATATATAATGATTAACTAACTATTTTCCTTACGTTCTTTATAGAAAAAGATTCCTCATTTAATTCCCGCAGGTTTGTTGAATTAAAATTAGCAGATTAACTAATTTTAATTCAACAAACCCATTTTTATTCAAAAATTCGGACGGTCCTCGCGGTGAAACCAGCCTCCCGCTGACCTCCCGCCCCGCATCTCACCCCCCCCTTAACCCTAATCTTGAAATCGTATTTTTTGGCATGGATCCTCGCCTTAAGAAATAGTTATATGTTTACGGTGAAATTTTACTAGTGACCGAAAGCGAAAACTCAGAACTAACTGGTGATAAGGAACAACTTTCCCCAAGGAACAAAGGTCGAGATACGAAAAAAAAAGTTACTGAAATAAGCTGATCGGCAATTTTGTATGAGAGGTCCAAAATTTTTTTCGTATTTCGACCTATGTTCCTTGGGGAAAGTGGTTCCTTATCACCAGCCGGTTCTGAATTTTCGCTATCGGTCACTAGTAAAATTTCACCCCATATAATCAATGTCATATGCGCTGCTGGGACAAATCTAACGAATGTATCTACTTATGCAACCCATACATACATAATAACTCCCGAAAAGCATACTCTTTCTTCAGAGGAAGAACAGTCCTCACCAATCGATATTATCGATATCGACAAATCTGTTATCGAGGGCGAGGGTACATCACATTTAAATTTTTCTTATTTTGGCATAATTGTTACAGCGCATGTCAGGCCACATGACAAGTTACGTCAGTCATAGTTAAGATATTGTTCTTTAAAGGACTTGGAACATTTTTGTATGAGAACTATGCTCTTCCTCTAACTAAATATAAAAAACCTAAAAAAATATTGATCAGCAGAATTAAATTGCATGAACATAGAACATAGTCATTCAAGTGTTTATATTTTACTATCGCGACATTTCTTTAGCATGCAGGATATTCTTAAATCTTCTGCTCTTATCTTAGTGTCATACACTAATGGGCGTCGGCAACCACCATCGCAAAGTCGTCTCTACTCTTCGCCAGTCGTGCCTTTATTCTTAAATCCAATTATGTTATTACTCAGACTCAATTGTCTTTTTTTACAGTAAACCTACAAGGAAAACATAAAATTTTGTTTTATGTTAGCTAATAATCCGTTACCATCGTGCGTGTCAACTTTAAGCCGCTATTCCGAACAGACCAGCCGACAGCCGACAGCACATACTGTAAGGGCCGCAGCTATCGGCAGTTGCAGCACATGCTGCGGCAGTTGCAGCAGATGCGATTCCGAAGGCACCGGCCAACAGCCGACAGCCGACGGCACATGCCGCGACTGCCGATGGTTGCATGTACACTTAGGTAGATATGATAGGTACCTACAGGTAGTAGGTACCAATGGTTTAAGGCATGATTTACGTACATACATAAATCACGTCTTAAACCCTTGCGGGGTAAGCAGAGCTTCAACGGCCTTAAAAATACGGTCGTTATCGCCAGCTTTATCAATTTGAGTTATTGTCGTGTACACTATAGCGACAAGTTGTCAGCCTGTCGCCAAAAATTGCAACACACATGTTACTTTCAAGTCGCTGCTTACGACACTCACAGGCAAATATGGAATGATGCTATTCTAGGCCGGCATCACACGGCAGAGTAGCAGGTAGGTACATAGGTACCTATAGATAACTCACGCATGAACTGTAAATATGTACTTACTTGGTTTAATTCAGTGTAGGTACCGTAACTCGAACCTAGGTAGGTATAATAGGTACCTTTGAAATTACCGCTGTCGGGTTTCGTTTTTTAATAATTTTGATAGTTATTTACTGTTTAGTTATTTCTGAACCACACATTTTACGAGTGAGTGCAGCGAATCGCACGGCCGCTGCAGCAATACTGATCTGCAGTCACGGCAGTTTTTCCGACAGACATCATCATCACTTCATCCACCACATTTTTTTTTATTTGACTTCATGTCGTTCCCTGTCGTGAAGTCATTCCTTTTATTTTCATCAGTCAGCTACCAGTACTAGCTATGAACATCCAACAGACAATTTATCTGCATCATAGACCTAAAGACAGTGTTTTGTCTTTTAATACTTCATTATTTTCTATTTATATCTGTTACAGGCAAAACCCTTAACCAGTCATTAACGTTAATGACTGGCAAAACCAGTCAATAACGTTATTGCCTAAGGGACTCAGTCAAAACCCTTATTGACTGGTTTTATCTATTAAAAGCAGTCAATAACGATATTGACTGACGTGCCCAGTCAAAACCCTTAATAGGTACGTCCGCCGCAGTGGCAGCAACCTAGACTGGCTGGCTGGTCTGAGATCACCATCAAGACCGTTTGATGGTCGCAGTCAGAGTGGAAGTCTACTGTCTCGCTTGCCGGTTGTCAGCAGGTACTTGGCTTCACCTCCCAGATGTCATAGATCTCACGGCGGTGGCTAATAAACTCTGGCCCAGTGCAGTCGGCAAGTGAGACAGTTGGCTTTCCATCATAGGCGACTACCTAACGATACGGATGGTTATCTTAGACCAGTCAGCCAGGACAGATCTCCCGGTGGGTAAGCAAAAGAGTAGACTTCCACTCTGACTGCCTCCATCTTCTATAATATTTTATAAGATGCATTTCGGTGAGTGTGCTCAATCCTAGTCTCGTCACTCGTCTTAACACCAACTGCGACGCGTAGCATCAGCGAATGGTCCTCTACGGCGTAGCATATGCTATTACACCCACTACGACGAATTGGATCAGGGAAAGGCCCTCACGGCGTAGCAAATGCTACAATTTTCTCTACAAGGCGTAGTATAAGCGAATGGTTTTCACGGCGTAGCCAATGCTACAACTCCCACTACGACGCGTAGGGTCAGAGAATGTTCCTCTACGACGTAGCAAATGCTACAACTCCCACTAAGACGCGTAGGATCCTACCGCTACGTGGTCAAATAACCCCCTACGACGGAGGAACCACACATGTTTCATCTACGACGTAGCACATGCTACACCATTTTCTATTTTCCCGCTACAATGGATGAAACTAACTTTATAGTCCTCTACGGCGTAGCATAAGCTGAAGAGGTAACGATTTTATATTACTGCGGAAGTAGTTATTTAGGGCGTAGCATATGCTACAACGTTAGCCATAAAGGGCGCCACACACCGGGCCCGTATGCGTGATGTGCATGTCACCACCTGCGAAGAAATGACATTGTATGTGGGTTCGATTCCCACCAGACACAAATATTTGTAAAGTCAATTTTCAGAGGTCATCATTAGTGAAGAGCCGTCTGCGACTTGGGCATGTCCTTATGGAATGACAACTGGCGAGCGAGACAGTAGACTTCCACTCTGGCTGCGACCATCTAACGGTCCTGATGGTGATCTTAGACCTGACAGCTAGGTCTAGGTTGCTGCCGCCAAGGCTGATGTACCTATTAAGAGTTTTGACTGGGCATGTCAGTCGATATCGTTATTGACTAGTCAATAAGGGTTTTGACTAGTCAGTAAGGGTTTTGACTGAGGCTCTTAGGCAATATCGTTATTGACTGTTTTATTCAGTCAATAACGTTAATGACTGGTTAAGGGTTTTGCCTGTAACATATCTACTCACATGGAGGTTCATCATGCATAATAACAATATCATCTGTCAAACAATTTGCCTGCGGTTTCACTTGCGGTTTTTAGCTGCTTAATCTAATCACAAAGTTTGAAACAAATTGCATTAAAAATCCTTGATTGACCTACGGTAAAACTAGTTACCCGTTTAGTTTTTTTTTTATATTGTAAGACATTGTTTTAGCTGGGAAGGATGCGCAAGTGGATAAGTTCGCCTTTTAAGCAAATGGGTCTCCCTTAATTAAGTTTTCAATGGGCCAGTAGCTTTTCCATGCATTTTCTATTCGCGCTTGGCGTTAAGCGTAAAATAAAACTAAAAGAGTGGTTTTGGATAGAGACTATGTATCTAACTGTTCTAGTTCTATTTTACGCTTAACGCGCTTAGTTATAGAGTTTATAACCTACTATTTAAGCTACCGTGTAGATGTCAGTTTCTGGAATAATTGCTCTTATGTCTAGGTAAAAGCGGATTTCCTTGCTTGCACCACGTTTAATGGAGGAAGCTTGCTCAACAGACTGTAATTTTAAACTTATTCAAAAATAGTTACATTATGTTTCATTCGTGGTCATAGTTACATATGTGGAAGGCTTTAGCATAATCAACAAGTGCTTAAATACAGCTGTTTGTAGTATTTTGTGTCGTAATATGAATACGTAGTAACAAAATTTGATTTTTCTAGGAATTATGCTACACATTAGAGAAATGTCAGTATAGTAATAAATGAACTCCTTACTATGTTCTCTTTATTGACATACATCACAAACCTGTTGGTCAATATTTTACCATTTGTTAGCTTTGGGGCACATTTTGACCATCATCCTTTCCATCCATGAAAAGCAAGATATTTCGGGTGTTATTTAAGCAGTAAGCAAAAAAATGCTATTTGTAATGCCAGAAATTGCTAATCGCTAAGCAACGCTTGGACAGTAAATATTTCTGAACAACAATATATTTTATCAGACATGTGAACAGAAAACTTCAATGCGCGTGTCATACGTATAAAAATTTTGTTATGCGATTACACAGCACGTAAATAAATAATTTTTTTAAATTCATATAGCAACTTAATAATCAATCAAATATAAATCAAATATATAAATAGGTCGAGCCTCAAAAAATACACAATGGTAGTGTTTTTAATTGCTTACGTTACGGCAGTCTTCTTCTTCCGTCCAAATAAAACGAAAGTCAAAGTACTTGCTAAGCACAATATTATCCGTATCAGAGGCCATGTCAATCATGTCGATGGGCATGCTCAACTATACTTACAGTACAGTCCAGCAAAAAAGAGTAGACAAAAAATGAGGGCGCCACTGAGTAAGAAATTTCAAAATTAACTATGAATGGCACCAATTTAGTATGAAATTTTTTTAGTTCCATTTTATTTAATTTCTACTCTTTTTTGCTGGACTGTAAATATGTCAGAAGTCAGGCCTCTGTCATGTACTTAATCATGTCAGAGGCCTACTTTACCATATTAGAGGCCTAGTCAACGTTGAGATAACCTTGACAGAGGTCTCCTGGTTCGTCAAGTCGTTCGTTGACCTAATGTACCTTAGGTAGAATAGAAGAAATGAGAGATTGCCCGCATGACACTTAAGCTGCTTGTAAAAACTTGCTTCTCAAATTATTATTTTGCTGCCCCGATAATCACTTAATATTATTTGCAGCCCTAATGTTATTTTTCGGACTAATTTATTACATTGTTGCCCAAAGTTTGTAAGTCGCTTTTTGTCGCCAATCGAAATTTATGGCATATCAATAAATATTTCTCTTTTTGAGAGACCCAATCTCTTTGGTGACTGAGAATTGTGTCACGCCGTGGATTATCACGGCACGGCGTCGTAGTCCGGCACGGCGCCGTGCCGTGGCACGACACGACGTCGTGTCGTGCCACGGCGTGCACCGTGACGTTCCACGGCGCCGGCGCCGTGCCGGAGGTATGTGGACACGCCGTAATGCGATTTCTTTTAATTAATCTTATATTTCAAAATTGATTTTCGACTTCTGCACTAAAGTGAACTCTACTCTCAGACCATACTCTTTCTTTACGCTTTGTCTTTGTAAAATGCTAAATAATGTAATCATTACTACTAAATAATCTATTTACTCGAAGTTTTAGCTACGGCGGCGGCGTAGCGCTTTCGTAGCTGCTCTACGTACTATTGTACATATTTTGGTAGTTTTTTATTTATTTGTTTAGTTTTTCACGCAAGTTACTTACAAGATCGTATTTTATGACTTGCACCACAGTAACATGATACTAGGCTCACCCGGTTTCGCTCGCTTTAGGCACCCGTCCCTAATTTTCCGGCTCATTTGCTGAGGCTTGTTCTTTTTGCTGCAAATCAGTGTCTCGTAAACGATGCCTCAGTAGTTCACTATACAACCTTATTCGCCATTTTTGAACGGACTATAGTATCGATTACAATAATTTGTCAGTTATTTTTGCACAAACTATAGTATCGATGACGGTAATTGTTGTAGATAGACGTAATACGTTTTCTTACAGGTATAACTTTCTCTTTTGTTTTTTTTTTTATGGTTGAATAATTTGCAGTGTCTGTTTCGATTTGTAATGAAAAAAGTTGAAATGAAAGTAAAACTATTGTTAACAAAATACTTATAGAAGGAAACATGGTTTCGCCCTTACTTAACTCTAGTTACTCTAGTTTTTATTTTAAGTACCTGCGTTGCGTCTGTGGTTACGTATACCTAATCCAGTAGCTTTTCAGAATGTATGTGCCACCTGATTCATAGATTGATAAGCATGCAAGTAAGTAGGTAATAATGATGGAAGCACGTAAAAAAGTAAAATTGTGTACCCCTCTCAAATGAGACCACCAGTTTCCATAGAGCTTACAAAATTTAATTAGGACTCACATATCAAGCGCGGCCTGGTTCTGCCGGTACTCATTTGTTGTCACAGGAGCGATCGTATAGAAAATCCTTATATCATGGCTACGAAGCTGCATCATCAAGCGGCTGTCATTTACTTGTTTGCAGCCAAAATCGCAATATCATGCGGTATAGACAGAGTAAGAAACACGAAATGACGGTCCACGCTTATTAACCAATTTCCATTGCTATCAAAATCATGATACCTAACTAAGGCTGTGTCTTGAGGTCTATTTCCTTTCCTACGTTGACGAGTCTTCTAGAATAGATTTGACACCTATCAAAAAGCAGACTGGCTTTTAAAAGTGGTCATAAATAAGATCGTCAGTTTCCATAGAGCTTACAAAATTTAATTAGCACTTCTTACTTCACGTCTCACATATCACAAGCGCGGCCTGGCTCTGCCGGTACTCATTTTGTTGTCACCGGAGCGGCGCGCGCGCACCTCGTTAACATAGCGACGCACAATTACTGCGCAGGAGCAAATAACCACGCATGAACACAGCTAAATCGTACTGTACCTACCTACATACGTTGCCGTGTGGTGCCGGCTTAGAATAGCATCACACCATATCTTTCCCGTGGGTGTAGTAAGAAGCAATTTACTACTGCTGAATCCACCATTTGGGGAGTTTGCCTACTTACAAACTTAGCGCAGTGCAAGGTATTGCATACCTATCAGGAGAAATAAGTATGCCTCTATGCCTCCCATTGTCATTAATCGGATTTTACGACACCTAAACCGAGCATCATAAATTCGAATAATGGTCATTGAAGAAATTGACGAGTATTTGTGTGTAAGGCAGCCTCAGAAAAGACAGAATGACAGAAGTGGGAATAAATTTGGTGGCATTTTTAGCCACTGTCCCGAAGACACGCTACGTATTACAAAAGTGTCTAAAGATGCTGTTAAAACGTGCATTTTTTTGGAAAACATGCAAAAAAATTCGCCTCATGCTGGATTTGAGCCAGCTACCTTCGCCATCTCTACTGGCCACTCCTCTTCCATCTATGCTACAGCTGCTCATTCCTAGCTTACCAATTAAGCAAGTGTATCTTGAACACTCGCGTGGTAGGGCTCCATCTTATGGGATACTTTTGCAACTAAAAATTTGCAAGTTTTCCAAAAATTTTATACGGGAAGTGTATTAAAATTTGTTAAATTTACAGTAGGTGCATTGTACAAAGCTTTACTCTCTGCAATACAGTGTAAGTAGTGGGCGCAAAAACTAGCGATTACACCGCGACATCTGCTGGATTCTGCGCAGGGCTATTGGGATAACTAGGTGTGGTGTAATTAGGAGCGGGGAAATTTATAGGCAGCCCTACAGGCATCTTCATGAAAACCTCCTAGGAAATGAGTTGGAGAAGCAAACCTACACATTATCATTAGACAACATTTTTTGAGTAGCATTATAAACTCTATTTATCTTTTAATTGAAAAACTTGTCTAGTGTAGGAAATAAACCCATGTCATTTGTAGGTATATCCAAGCACCTAAATATCCTGTGTATCTTTTTGTAAGTAATTTGTTAGGTGCTCATATGATGAGCACTATAAAACACTCCAATCAAAATGTCCCCAAGCCAGCAGCAACCAAAACAGCGCAATCGTAATCCTGTTCAATTAACCGTAAGAGGCGCCATCTACTGCCATCCCCTGCCATCAAACGCACATCACAGTCATCACACACAATGACACATGGGGACTGTCACGTCAAAATAACGAATTAAAATAAATGACGAGCGCATCTACGCGGGTCTTGCGCACCAATCAGAAGGGCTGAGAGCCTCCACAGATTAACACGTTGAGTGCGACATATAAAATGATTAATTTGTTTATGGTGCTACGTGAGCTATATTATTCTCATGGGTAGTTGTACTAGGGTGCGTCATGAACATTATTTTGCCATATCACTTCATAATTTTATGATCATATAACTAGCTAGATTTAACATAAGAACACGTTTTTATTTATCTAAAGAAGAGTAGGTATTTATGTTGTAGTTTATTCATCTTGAGTCGCTTTAATACTTCTTTTTTAGTTTTGGAGATAATTGGTTTCAAAAATACCTAATAAATCATGAGACATATTTTGCCATGCCGCATCATGATAAACTTCGACAATAGCACACTAGGGATGGAATGTATGCAAATAAAAATGGACATCGATAGATTAATATCTTATACTGACAAACAATCCAAAATTGAACTAAACACTCGATAAACTTTGAAATTAGAAACTTGTTACAAAAATATATTATAATCAGTATAGTAGCTTAAAACATATTTAAATTTATTGTTTAGTTGCTATGAATTTTGTAATTATGTAACATTCGAGACACAAAGCTTTATTGCATTCTTCACAGAACGTGCGTACTTTATTAGTTTTCTTCCCAGCATCTGCTCTGTTAGTGTGTGGATTCTTCATTTTGACACAAAATAAGGGTAGACAGAAAAAATATCGTGAGAGCGTATGATCTGGGCACGTCACTAATAAGGAATAACTATCCAACGCGTCTGCAGCCAGTGCGGCATGAGGTGGGAGGCCATGGGCACATACTTCTCATGCCGCACTGGAGGTGAATATTTTTGTTCCTGTGCGCCATGCACAATATTTTGCCATGAGATTTTTTCATTGAATTACATTAGGACTTCACTCAGCTTCTCAAATGTATATTTGTCCCATTCCTTCTTAAGCATAAACATCATAGATATCAGAGCGAGATAAGCATTTTTAACCGCCGCATACTGGTAAAGTCTTACATGGCTCTATACTGTTCACGCCGCACCGAACGTGTTAAAAAATAACAGCCAGGCAATAGATATGGAATTTTCGTAGCGGAATTTGTGAACTAAGTAACGATTACCTAGAGTGCGACGAGTGAAATTCCGTCATGGGGCATTACGGCTGGCTAAAAATAGGTAATAATGTAATAATGCTTGAAATACTGAAATACTTATTACGGGGTAATCCATATTACATAAAGTTGAAAGTAAGCTTCCCCCCTGCACTTTGGAAATAGGACGAATTGAGTCAATCATCGAATTTACTGTACCTATCTACGTTGTCTTAAAATGACAAGTGAGTTCAAAACAGTACCTAAGTACTAGCGTACCTACCGATCTCATCTGTTTCAATCCGAAGGTTTCAATTTACTTCACTTCGTAAATCCCTATTGTAAGCAATGAGTGACACTTTCTCCCGCACCATTTCTTCACCAATCAAATCCCAGTGTTGCCAGTTTAAAAATTAAAGCTCAATTTGTGGGAAGTGCCGGCTCAATCTGGTGGACAAACAACTGCGTTTGCGTTTGGGCTCTCGTCCTCCCGTGCGAGAGACTTAATTAGTTGTCCGAGGCGACAGTTTGAGTGCAGAGCAGACAAATCAGTAGGGACGGTTTGCGGGTTATTTCATAAAACTGTGCCGGATTAGAATAGCATCACCCCATATATTTCCTGTCGGTGTCGTAAGAAGCAACTAAAGGACTCGAGGGTTAAAAGTGTTTTGCAATTTTAGGCAACAGGCTGACAACCTATCACTATTGCGTTTGGCCTCCCGTCCTCCCGTGCGAGACACTTAATTAGTTTGTCCGAGGCGACAGTTTTGTGTAGAGCAGAGAAATGAGTAGGGATGATTTTCAGGTTATTTCATAAAGCTGAGTAATTTTGCAATGACAATTTTAATGTACTTACAGTGCGTGGACGGCGAATCAATTCAACATTAAGAACCAAGTTATCCTCACAAGCTGCATAGTGTAAATTGAATTGTCGTTATAAAATACATCTTATTTCAGCGACTACCAGTGCTGTGAAGGACGCAGAGTTCTGGGACACGCTAAGAAGAAGAATACAATTGCCAGCTTTATGACACCCAGCATGTATATAATTGATTAATGATTATACAATACTTTGAGCTCCAATGTTCTCAAATCTAAATTCGGCAATATTATCATAATTATGTGCGAATCTAGCTACAGTTCTGAAATAGGTAACTGAAAGCTGTGTGATGCCGGCGCCGGCTACTCCCAGGTGCCGTAAACCTCGATTAAGCAGTAGATCCACGGAATGCAGTCAGCAACGTTCCTTCTGCAATACAACAACTTGCATTGCGCTCGCTTACCCGCTTGCCAATAACGGAGGCCCGTGTCCAGCAATGGACTGTTTTAGCTGTTGCTGATGTACTGTAAGTAGGTGTGTACTCGGACTACCGCTAGTTTTGTATACTATGGCACGTTGTCACCAGTGCGTCGTATGAAACTGCGACCAATTTGTTACCGATTGTGCGTCTGTTATCTCTTTTAGATCCCTTAAAATATCAACAGGGTGATTTAAAATAAGTAGGCACTGATTTAATATTACTTACGAAAAATCTTCAAAAAGTGGACTTTGAAAAACTCATGGCGATGGCGTCTGTTCAAATCGTTTCAGTTTTATTTGTCCTTCTTCTTTTTCCACAACTTTTTTGAGTCGTATTTTGATCAGTCGTAATTTCGGAAGCTTTAAATATGACATCAAAAGTTTTTCACGCTGTAATAGTTGTGATATCTCATACTTTATTAACTCATTGGTTGTCATATTTCCTGCAACATCAAGACACGCGGTAGCGTGTCCAGCTAAGTTCAAGCAAAGAACAGGCGGACCGGGCCGTGTGTATATTTACACGAACCATTTAGAGCCACTTTTTACCCCCCATAACTCTAAATCTATTTAAGATAGGCACACCAAATTTAGTAAACGTGTTCAGACCTCCTAGTTGACCTAGTATACTAAATTTCATAAACATAGGCCAGTCAAACAGTGAGGTGCTCTAGATTTTAAGGTGTTTGTTTTATTTTAGTAAAGAATCTTAAGCGACCTTATAAAGAAATTAATTTCAGGAATGTTTACTGAACTTGGCGACCATGTTCATATCAATACTTTTTTCGGTAGAACATTGAACTTGGCTACCAATTTTCACATTTATGTTTTTGGTGGGATAATACTTTCCCGACTGAACTTTACGATCGTCTTTAGAACACCCTTTACAAGACACATACTTAACCACCCGTTTGATTGTATTGACATTACTTTAATTCGGTTCTCTAATGCGCTTGTCAATCTGTTCCCCTGTTAATGCCTCGTGAGCGCTAAAGAGTTTGTTGTGACCCGGGACAAGAGGAGTGAATTGATGTGCGTTTGTTTGTAACAAGAGGGGTGGGGATTGTCTTTTTAAGCTATGGTATGGTTGTATGCTTTTAGATTGAGCAACACAACACAAGCTTAGCTTAGCTTAGCGTCAACATAGGTAAGGCTGGGAATCCACCAGAGCTGTGCGAGGTAGCTAAGCGGTGTACGAGGAAAAAATCCACCAATAGAGTCACTTCATTTTCCTAGCCTCGCTCAATGAAGTGATTCTATTGGTGGATTTTTTCCTTGTACACCGCTTAGCTACCTCGCACAGCTCTGGTGGATTCTCAGCCAATTTTAGTTTTACTAACCTACAACTGCTCCGTCTTTTTAGGTACTATCACTGACGAAATTCCATATAGACATGACAAAGTGCACACGTTCTTTGATTCCAAAGTTGTTTGACGCAAAAACCCACTCACACATATAAAGAAGCGCGTAGTAACAGAAGTGTAGCAAAAGAATAAGATGACTAATCAAACACGTTCTATTAATGACTAATAGTAAAATGGGTAACAAAATTTCGCACTCAGTGTTAATTGCTCGAGTGGCGGATTGGTTATGATAGCGGAATAGCAATCACGGATGTCATGGTTCGTATCTTCATGGATCGACTACTTTCTATTTTTACTTTTAGCTTTAAGAATTTTTATCGTAAATAAACGAAAGTAAAGGTAAGTGTTATGTAGAATTTTCACCTTGACTTTTGACTATATAATATTATGATTGACCTCTGAGGATTTTCTATGTTTTTTTTTTTTACATTTTAAGTAACTGAGTATTTTTTATTATTTTGAAATAATGTTATTTTCACGGCGTAGAATAGCATCACCCTATTTCTACCCGTGGATATCGTAAAAGGCAACTAAGGGATGACTCCAAGAAATTGTCAACAGCGTGCCGCATTCAGAGTCATTCTATGTCGTAGATTTATGACAAAACTGGGTTTTTGTCCAAAAAGCTAGGCTTTTGAGATGACAAAATTTTAACTTAACCTCTGAGAATTATCTATGTTTCTTTTACATTTTAAGTAACTGAGTATTATATATTTATTATGAAATAATGTTATTTTCACGGCTTAGAATAGCATCACCCCATTTCTATCTACCCGTGGGTATCGTAAAAGGCAAGTAAGAAATAGGGTTTCTGACTTCTCGAGCTTTTTCATTTCCCGGGAATCGAGAATTCTCGAGCCTCACTTCTCGGGTCTTCTCGGGTCTTTCGAGAAATTTTAATTGACGTATATTTTTTCATATAAACCACGAACATTTAGAAAAATATACAATCAATACGTTTTTTAATGGATTTATTGAAACTTTTAAATAAAATACATTGTTAAAAAGAACTATTATTATGCATTAACACGGAGATTATCATCCGTGTAACAAAATGTACGATATAGACGAAATCGAGGCGGTTCTCAGGCATCTGAGCTACTTAAAGCTGGGGAAAAATACACCATTGAAGGGCTAAAAAGGCTGTTCAACTCCTTGATAGCCAATGGGACAACCTTAAAGAATATACAACCTAATGGAGCAGCAGTTCTTCTTCTTTTAGTGCTATGCCCTAATGTGCGTCGGCGACCATTCTTCAAAAACTATAGTGCTGTAGTGCTGTCCAGTTTAGATATGGCCTCGAAGCGTATTAGACTTGGGATAAACTTGGATAAGACCAAGGTTATATTCAATCTACATGCAATCCCTGAGCCAGTGTCGGTCAACGGCGTAGACCATGAAGTTGTCCAGAAGTATGTTTTCCTGGCCTTGCGCAAACATAGCATTTAGGATAAACATTATCTGAGAAGTTACGTCATATTCTGGAGGCAACCTTGCCAGTATGCCTCAATACCAAGATCCAACCAGTTATGACTGGTTCGAGACGTCGAACAGTAAAACTGGCCCACAGGCTACATGTCATGCAGAGGTCTATAGAAAGCGTTGTGCTGGTAATCTAATCTATCTAATGATAAGGTTTCGAACAAGATTATCCGCCGAAAGCCCGAAGAAATGGACATGATAACCCACTTTAGCAGCAGTAGGTTGGTCACATCTGTCGAAAAATCGGTGGACGGAGGACTAAGCGGGTCCTCAAGTGAAGGCCACGCCGAACCGAACAATAAAATTGGTCCACTGGCTACATGTCATGCAAAGGGCTATAGAAAGCGTTATGCTGGTAATCTTGCTAATGATAAGGTTTCGAACGAGATTATCCGCCAAAAGACAAAAGTAATGGACATGATGCACCACTTCAGCAGTAGCTTGGTCACATCTGCCGAATAACCGGTGGATGATGGAGTAAGCGGGTCCTCAAGTGCAGGCCACGCCTTGGAGTCCTCCGACCAGATAGACCAATTACTTGGAGAGAGCGACTGGAAGGCGAAAACGGAAGAGAGTGCCTTGTGGTGAAGTGGACTGCTATCAAAGAACAACGCCGCCTGTTTATAGGTGTAAAGGCAAATAGTTTAGTTAATAGTACATAGTGAGTTAAGCAAAATTATCCCATTTGAAAATGAAGATGCCTTGTTATGATTTCTCGACTTCTCGATTTTTCTTGACATAAATTTCCCGGGAACGAAACCTAGAAAGTTCCCGGGAATTCTCGCCTCGAGAATTCCCGGGCAGAAAACCTAGTAAGAAATCAATCCAGGGAATGGTCAGCAGCGTGCAGCGTTCAGCGTCATTCTATGTCGTAGGTTCATGACAAAACTGGGTTTTTGTCCAAAAAGCTAGGCTCTTGATATGACAAAATTTTAACTTATGTTTTACCATTTCTTTTAATCATAAACCTAAACAAATTCAGGTTCTTAATCAGAGACCGGGATATGACTACATTATATGTTTTTGGCAATAACTTCATCTTAATCTTACTTAATCTTCTTATCATACTTAATACTAAACTAGTTTAGGTTCATGATCGGAAACCTATCGGAAATATATTGTTATAGGTTGTCGATCAAAATCCTAAAATTAATTAAGGCTTATGTTATGATAAAATAGATTTTTAATGTTGTTATCAACTGGTCTTTGGTATTTGGTCAAAAACCTGGTTTTATTAACATCGCTGCGACATATAGCATTGACGTTACCCGTTATCGTAGCGATTGTTCTGTGGTTTTGAATTTAAAGCGGTTCTATTAAGAGTGAGTATCGAGGAGCACGCGTTGTTTGCAAGTGTGTGAGTAAGGCGTGTAAGCGATTTTAAAAGTGCATAACTTCAGCGTGACTATATGCACTTTTTATTATGGCTGTACATATAAGTATATTATGACAACTTGTGAGGAAATTTTTGATCAAGACTTTGTTAGCTGGCTGCGTCAACGAATGCGTCTGTCAAACCGTTTGACAGACACTGCATCTATATGGGAATAAGGTGAAAATTGGCATTTTCGTAAGGCATGCATTACTGATGCGATACATAATCGCAGCAACGATTTAGGTTGAGACTTATTTTGTTCAACACTAACCTTAAACGCGTCTAAGCACATTTTCTTTTTGGAAAGTCACGATTTGTTTTTTGTTGAATTACTACCAATAACAAAGTACCAAGTGCGTACTCTATGCTCTGGTGCTACATTTTTCACAGGTGTGCAACTTTGTAATGACGCCCTAATTTGCCCATTCTTCTGTGCATCGTATTAAGTTTCCTTATTGGCCACATCTCGGCTACTTCGCAGAAGGCCCCCCTGTTACCGACACGACACCTATCACCCCATATCGACTGACCGCTTTTTATTTTATACTTAATTTTCGCGTTAGTAGAGAAGTATTTCTAGATAACAAAAAAACCTAAAAATACAATTTAAGGATACTTCAATAAAAACTTACCTAAGGGTAGAGAAATTATTCTTTCTAGGTTTCTTTAGTAGCTAGAGTCTGGCCAGCGAGTCTTTGGACACGGAAATGGCGCCAATTTTAAAAATCTTTCACATGTTAACACTGAAAAACTACAATAAAATACTTACTATTGTTTTCTGCTCTTTAGTTTGTGTTTAGTACCTTGTTTACCGGTATGTATGTATGATGTATCTACCGGGAGTAACAAAAAGTGTAACAAGCCGAAAGGAAGTCTAGGTACTCATGAAACTGAATAACTTTCCCAATGGATCAGGGGTCGAAAAATGTAAAAAAGATATTGGACCTCCCATACAAAATCGAAGATCAGCTGATTGATTTACTCTGAGAGGTCCAATTTTTTTTTTCATATTTCGTCCCATGTTCCATGGGGAAAGTTGTTCAGTTTCATGAGTACCTTGACCTCCTTTCGGCTTGTTATACCCTTTCTGTTACTCCCGGTAGATACATCATACATACATACCGGAAGGCAAGGTAAAAACAAACTAAAGAGCAGAAAACAAAAAAATAGTAAGTATCAAAATTGTTTTATTGTAGTTTTTCAGTGTTAATATGTTGCCATTTGAAATATTTGAATTATTTGACGTCCAAAGACTCGCTAGCCAGACTCTACCTCTTATCTTACCTATTTGTTTGAAGCATTAGGAAAATGAATTTTTCTGGTGTTTTGCCGAATCAGCTTATCAGATGAAAGGAAATTATAAAATTTCTCTAATACCGCTGCATTTTGTCATCAAAATTCCAGCTGTCACAGATTTTCATTTGTTTGGTTGCTATCCCAACCGAACCGCAATATCGTCTATAATAAAATGTATCTATACGATTTGCCTTAATTTCGATTTACGAAAAGGTTTTGTTTGCCACCATAGAGAAAGGAGTCATGTCACCGGGGCGGGTGACTTGGGTATGACGACGTCACTGGTCTGTGACTCAATCATGTATCTAGGACCCAGGACTCAATCGAAAAAGCCAACCATTTTCACCTACCAATCGCTGCTATGGTTCTATTATAATCCGCAACCACCCGTGCAAGACCGAAGCTATTTAAAAATTCAAATCTGTATTCGATTCGAGGAAACAGCTGACCTGACGCTGGCCAGGATGTTCGCATATCGGCTCGTCATGCTCCATTAGAGGTAACCTGATCCCGCAGGATCGCGGGATCGCGGGATCGCGGGATTTGTGCACTTTTCAGAGGATTATAAACACAGTGGCTAGGGTAAGTCTCTAGCTGTAGTCATTTTTATATCACTGCCTTTTCATAGTATAATATGCAACCCGCATTGCAGATTGCAGCTCGAGTTATTGTCAAAAATATGGGTTTATTTTCGTTTATTCACACAGTAGGTGCCTTTTACGATGATGAGTAAATAGTATTAGAATAAAGTTACGATGAAGAGTAAATAGTATTATAATAGAAATTTAAGTCTCACAAATAATTATTAATTTAAGTAAATATAAATGCATTTTCTCTTGTTTATCAAGTACCTACTACTTGATTCACAGAAGAAGGGCAACATTATTGTTGAGATCGTTGTAATAAGAAAAAGACGCAAATATTAGTATTGCCTTTTCGGGTCCCTTTCTTCAATGAATCAGGTTACAGCTCATATTCTTGTAAGTACGTCAACCCACTAGGCCAGCCAAGGCTCTGTACATTTTGTTAGTTGATCAGTTCGCCAACTAGTGGCAAAATGTGAAAACAAACGGGTGCTTCTGCGGAGATGAGGGATTTTTGATGAGGATTAAAACCTCAGCCGATTTTCATTATTTTTTACAACTACCTACCTACTAATGGGTTATTTACGTGGTGCTCATTAAAGAAAATCCTTGGACCTTACAAATACCCAGTCAACTATACATTTTATTAAGGAAGATCAAAACATGTTTCTTTGATCTTCCTTAATAAAATGTATAGTTAGTACCTAGTAGTAGTTCAAGGCTGGTTTCTAAAACTTATCGTTCATAATTTTATCAAACAATACAAACCAGAAGGTTGCATAAAGAATACCTACTTACTTCCATTTTTTGGTAACTCAATCGTTTACACGGAAGAGCAAACATTTATACATCCTTAAAACACAAACAGTACCGAAAAATAATATTCCAAATAATATCAAAACAACATCACATTATTGTAAGGCCCACCGTCTTTTGTCTGCCAAGGACCTTAAGGGCCTTAGAGCACTTCACATAAAGGGTTGAGGTCTGAGATCATAATGACCCTTAACAAAAGAAATCCCATGTTTCATATCTTCACGTATTTTTTTACAATATTTAGTAACAACTCTTCAACTATTATGAGGTCTGATTTTTACCTTTTTGGACCTCTTGAGACCGACTGATGATTCGCGGCGTCTTTTTCAAATAAAACTCAAAAGTTCGATGAATTGAAATGAATCACTTATGTACAGAAGCATCGTGGTTGAGTTATGAGTGGTAAAAAAGTCAGGAAAAAATGAATAAACGTAGTTTTGAGCTGCGGTAAGCTTTTTGATAAAAACTGTGCATTTTTCTCCTCGTTGGTAGAGGCTAGAATAAATGCTATCTCTCAGATGGATAAGATATTTTTCTGTTCAGTTCTTTTCAGGGATACGTTAGGGGCACAATTGAGCTAACTCGCGTGTTGTCGAAAGCCTGTTTAGTGTGAAAATGTTAACCTCGATAATGATCCGCTCCCTTGCCGACACGACGAGATAGGTAGAGTATCTACAAGACAACTAATTTTCAGTTCTAAGAAGCGTTTATTTGATTTTTGATAGCTGTCTGGTGAATACAAGTTTTCTTTTGTCCTTTTTATGTCAATTTAAATTCCTTTATGACATCTTGCTGGTAAAAAGCAAACGTAAATGTTTGGAAACCTTTTCTAATTCATTCATTATCTTGTGGCGTTTTCATTTTGATTTCGCCAGTGTCAGTTTGTATTTGTGTCCCGTTCTGATTCTTTTGACACATTATCTAATTCTTGGTGTGTATCTATCTAGCGGGGTCCCCTGAGGTATAACGATGAAATATATGAAAATGAATAGGCTTTTCAATGTACTTCACGACTTTGATAATGAAATCCAATGTACCTCATTCATTTTTGGAAAAAAGCCAAAAAACTACGTGATCTGGCTAGCGGGCTACTTTTCCATTTCAAAACAAAAATAAATTATAATTATACAGTTCGATTCGCCTTCCAATGTACTCACCAAAACAGGTATTAAATCTTTAAAAAGTTTGTTATTTTACGCGAAATACCACAACAAAAGATTTCTCTATCCAGCGGGCCACTTTTTATATTTACCACGTACAGAAATATACCATTTGGTTGCATTTTCAATGTACCCCTCAGTTTTGCTAAGTTTGATGTGAGATAATATCCTGGGGCAAAAATATTTAGAAAAAACGATAATGCCTATATACAGGATGCTGTACAAACGTAAAACTCCATTATGGTTATGTGTGTGTTCAAATGTCAACCATTTTTAGCAAGGAATTAGAAATGAAAGTAAGGAACATAGTTGACGTTCACACGAATTTACCATATCAATGATCACCTAACCGATTTACTACCAAATTTACAATATTTTTTATCATGAACTCAAAACTCAACTCAAAACTCAAAGCATTTATTTCTTAGTAGGAATTACAAAATTCACTTTAAGAAAGTCACATTCTAAATCAAACTTAAAAAAGGGAAAATTTGTAGTGAAAAATTTTCTCTTTTTTATAACAATTTGTGTTCCTACTCTAAACGCGGTTCAGGCGGATAAAAAATAAAAATAAAGGCACTGCCTCGGGGCTGGCCAGGCTAACCACACAGCATGTGTCTTTATGCTTCAATGAATGACAAGTAAATGGAAATAATCACTAAGTCAATATTTAAAACAAGAAAGGTGTTACATGTGTATAGTTAGCCGGACCCCCTGGACAGGAAAACCCCCCAAAAACCTGCCCAGAAGTACACCTATTCTAAAATTCACAATATTTTTAGGCCCTATGCTACCCTAGCTAAGTTAGAAAATAAATTAATATTAATAGCCAAAAGGGCTCAACAAAATAAAAATAAAAATTACAGTAGATAATTCTAACTGTTTCGTCTTTAAAATAACAATATACCTACTTTAAACAATTGAGCACCAAAATGTCATAGAAAAAAAAGTCGATTTACAGTAAATGTAAAAAATACATGTCAAGAATTAAGGAGTAATACAAATAAAAATAAAATCAATATACCTACGTTAACAAAATAGAATGTCAAATAAAATTAAGATACCTAAGCGTAAAAATTAAAATTATACAATTATTATTATGTCAATTGTAAATTCCATGCACGTCCTGATTTGGTATTAACAATGCGTGCATGTTTCTTGTGCTGAGCTGGAACTTCAGAGGTCCATGCCTCTTTGTCATTAATGTAATCATCTAACTTGTAATAGGCTTTATAACATAATGTTTTCTTAATCACAGATTTAAATTTAGTTTCTGATAAACTTAATATATCTTCCGGTATTTTGTTATAGTATCGTATACTTAGACCTTCAAATGAAGTCCTAACTTTAGCTAGTCTATACTTAGGTTGATCTATTTTATTTTTACTCCTAGTATTGCGGTTATGCCTGTCATAATTTCTAGTAAAATTATTTATGTTCTTCCTGATATACATAATGTTTTCATAAATATATTGACATGGTACCGTCATTATATTAATTTCTTTAAACAGTTCCCTTAGGGAGTCACGACTACAAAGTTTATAAATTGCTCTAATGGCCCTTTTTTGAAGAACAAAAATTGTTTCAATATCTGCGGCGCGACCCACAGCAAAATTCCATAGGACATAATGCTGTGAAAATAACTAAAGTAAACAAGTCGTGCTGTTGCAACATCCGTGATTTCTCTAATTTTACGTACCGCGTAGGCAGCCGAACTTAATCTCCCCGACAATGATGTAATATGAGGCCCCATTGGAGCTTTGAGTCAAGAGTAATCCCCAAAAACTGTGCTGGTAGTAAACTCTAATGTTTCATTATTTAGTTCAATATAATTATCCAAAGAATGTACTACATTTGGCAGAGTAAATAACACACATTTAGTTTTCTTTGCATTAAGAACTAAATTGTTTGCACTAAACCAACTGTGAATTTGTCCAAGAGTACGATTTACTTCATCATAATTATGTGCACGTCTATCGACCTTAAATATAAGGGATGTATCATCAGCAAATAATACAATCTTGGACAAATTCTCTATCATGTAAGGCAAGTCATTTATGTAAATTAGAAATAAAAATGGTCCCAATATAGAACCTTGAGGCACACCAATTTTAACACGAGTTCCCTGTGATTTGGTGCCGTTTATTTGAACCTTCTGAGTTCTATTATCTAAATATGAATCCAACAAATTCAGAGCTGCGTTTCGAATACCATAGTGTTCCAATTTCAACAATAAAGTTTCATGATCAACGCAATCAAATGCCTTCGAAAGGTCACAAAAAATACCAATGGCATCCTTTGATTCTTCCCAGGCATTAAATACATGTTTGATTAGAGCTATACCAGCATCTGTAGTACAACGTCCCTTTGTAAAACCAAATTGCTGGTTGTGTAACAAGTTGTTGCAATTAAAATGGGACAGCATTTGATTGAGTATGATCTTCTCAAACACTTTACTTAGTACTGGCAAAATTGAAACAGGCCTATAGTTACTGGGATCTTGTTTGTCGCCAGCTTTAAATAGCGGAACTACCTTGCTATCTTTCATTAAATCAGGAAAAATGCCATGATCAATACATTCGTTAAAGATGTCTGCCAAGTATGGTGCTAATATATCAATTAAGGATTTACAAACTTTAACTGACATCCCCCACAAATCTTCGGTACTCTTGACTTTAATATCTTTAAAAGTTTTTAAAATATACTGGGACTTACATGACTAAATTTAAATTCAGAATTGCAAGAATCTACATTGTTTTTAAGAAAAGACGATGAAATTGTAGGTGAAGAGTTTAGATTCTCAGTAGTTTTTAGCGGGATATTTGTGAAAAAAGTCTCAAACTCCTGCGCTACATCTGAATTTGCACTAATTATCCCATAGTCAGTATTAAGTGAAAAGTCATTTTCGCGTGGCTTAGTTTTACCTGTTTCGCTATTAATGACTTTCCAGACAGCTTTTATTTTATTGTCAGAAGACTTTATTTTATTACTAATAAAATTAGCTTTAGCAATTAGACAAGCTGTCTTAAATGTTTGAGAGTATTTTTTAACTAGTTCATGCAAACTGTTATCATTTGACATGTTTTTAAGCTCGTAAAGTTCAAAAGCCTATCTCTGCTAATCCTAAGACCTGTGGTCGCCCAATCACTAAACTTAAATTTCGTACTAATTTCTTTTGTTTCTATGTTAAAGATCATTTCGAATTCTTTGCTCAGTAAATTAAAAAGTCTTTGTAAACATTATTTGGATTTTCAAAATTATAATTATGGACTGGCAATTTCTGCATTAATACGTTTTATACTTTTCCAACCTACCCGCAGTGATACGCCTGGTTTCGATTTTGATTGTTTTAATATGATGTTTAAAGGGGAATATTACGGATTGACCCCTATGATCTGATTGGAGAGAATTTATAATGCATTTTTCTAGAGGTTGACAATCGCTAAATACATTATCAATACATTTGGCAGAAGTAGACGTCACACGAGTAGGTTCAAAAAATACATTAAACAAATTAAATGATTTAAAAAGACCTAAAAATTTATCACTAATGGAGTTGATTTCTAGAATGTCTACATTGAAGTCTCCAGCAACAATAACGTGTTTATTAGTTTTTATGACTAATTTTTGCTTTGCCATGCTTTTTTTGCCATGCTTGTAGGTGTAACCCCCTGTAGTAAAAAACTCTGAGGCATGTTGGTATGGTTTGCAAAAATGTTGCAGTGTTGTTGTTAAAAGTGGCCTCTGTCAAGAATGGACAATTTTGCCAATGGCCAGTTAGAGGTTACAAGCTTATAAAAAGGGTTCAAACGAAAATAAAATTAGGTCGGTCCGAATTCCTTCGTCTTTTATAGTTTCTTTTTTTATAATTTCTTCCGTTTTATGTTCAACAAAAGTTTTTGTAAAGCTAGGCAGTATTAGTCTTTCACCTTCGCCTCTCCTGAATGGACCACCATAAAAAAATTGGCAACTCGAACCATTGGACTGGTATTTTCAAAGGTACCTATTTTTTACAAGAAGCCTATCGTAGAGGACGAAACTCATACCGAGTTGTCGTAAGACACTCATGAGACCAATGCCTCGCAGATTCGCACCAGTAGTCCGTATGGACGCAGTTTCAAATTCCAACTGTCGTAAGGTCACTTCCTTACCTGAAGAGATGAACTGAAATCGAAACAGTTGCCTACTTATTTTGCAAATATACTTTTCGTCTTTCGTTCTCTTTCACTAGTTCAGTGTAAAAACTGAGCTAAGCTACATAAAGTTTTTGTATTACTGACACTGGCAGAATTACCAAGATGGGTAAAAGTCGATATTATAAAATAATAAATGAATAAATAAACATTGAATGTTTTTTTGCTGATCTTACAGATCTGTTTTTAGATATTTTACAATTATTCAATGCTTTTATATATAAAACTTAGCAAAACTGAGGGGTACATTGAAAATGCAACCAAATGGTATATTTCTCAAGTCTGTACGTGGTAAATATAAAAAACCGGCCAAGAGCGTGTCAGACACGCCCACAAATAGGGTTTCGTAGTCAACGTTTAAATATCAGGTTTTTCAGCATTACAAACTTAATTTTGTTGCTGGTTTGTTAGCAGCAGTATGATGACCAACCGCAAATAGAAAAACTCAATTTTTTCTGAAACCTTTAAGGGTACGATATCCGTTATAGTTTTCATTGTATCTTCAGATTGTAAGCTATATTCCATATTTATTTCAAATTTTTTGCGTTTATACTTTAGAAGTTACAGCTGGAACAAATTATGGGTCAAAAACGCCCTTTTTAAAAGCAAATATCTCGTGACAGAAACATTTTAGTGACTTTGTTTCAAAGAAACCTCACCTTAGTTTTAAAAGACCTATTCAACGATACCCTACTCAATATAACAGAAGAAAAAAAAATTTTTTGGCCCCCTTTCACTTGTATGGGAGGGGGTCCAAAACACATTTAAAATAATTTTTTCTTAACATTTCTGTATTTGGGTCAACACGATCTATCTTCTCACCAAATTTAATGTCGATAGCTCTAAAACTGACGAAGATATGAGGGCGCGGCATACAGACAGACAGACAGACAGACAGACAGACAGACAGACAGACAGACATGACGAAACTATAAGGGTTTCTAGTAGACTACGAAACCCTAAAAAGTAGCCCGCTGGATAGAGAAATCTTTTGTTGTGGTATTTCGCGTAAAATAACAAACTTTTTAAAGATTTAATACATGTTTTGGTGAGTACATTGGAAGGCGAATCGAACTGTATAATTATAATTTATTTTTGTTTTGAAATGAAAAAGTAGCCCGCTAGCCAGATCACGTAGTTTTTTGGCTTTTTTCCAAAAATGAATGAGGTACATTGGATTTCATTATCAAAGTCGTGAAGTACATTGAAAAGCCTATTCATTTTCATATATTTTATCGTTATATCTCAGGGGACCCCGCTAGATAGATACACACTAATTCTTGATAGTCATTAACCAATATTTCCGTCCTTAAAAATTCACGGACATTGGTGTCCAATATCTCTTTCCTATGAAATATCATTAATCCATGATTGTAAAAGCCCTATTACTTATTGAAATGTGTTTTAAAATAAAAACGAGCCCAATATAAACAACAGGCGACAGTCGGCCGGTGGGATGGGCGACTACCCTTCGTGCACTTAGCCACGAAGTCGACCATCCACGGATACAAAATGTATGGTCATTCAATTCTTTGTAAAAAAAGCGAGCCCAATGGAGATATCAGGTCATGGAGTGATTGCGCAAACTCTCCGAAATGCTTCTTATAGAATACCGACACACATGAAACTTCGACACGCATGAAACTTTGCGATGATATTCAAGGCTTTGAAGTCTAGCCTCAACCAGCGCTGTGTCAGCAACGAGCTTTTGGCGCGTTTTTCGATAGAGTCTTAGGTCACCAGCTAGTATTGGACAGATACATTCCAAAGGTGGCAGCAATACTCCATACACGACCTGACTTGAGTTTGGTATCATAGCAGGAACTGTCCCGGTGTGAAGTACCAACCACCTGACCTTCGAAAGAATTCCGAGCTTTTTTGACAATACCTCCAAAGTTCAGATCTGCTGTTAGTATACCTACACCTACCTAGATGATTTTTCAGTTAATTGCCTTTCCTGATCATCATGTTATTTATCAGAGCAGACGGTCTCGGTGGATGGTCGACTCGGAAAGCTTTTGCTCCACGATTCCGCAAGTCACCGTCGACATGTGGCGACTTCAAAATTGAAACGCAGCGCTTGTATTTATTTTTAATTTTTCTTTTTTTTTCACGAATCGAAGGAGTCATTAGAATGTAATTCATAACGGTCGAGTTTTTTGTCGCTGTGGCTCGGGGGCCAGGACCGGGTCAGGTGCCAACTTAATACACTTTTCGATACATTTAATCGTTGTGCAAAAAGTGATACATTAAAAATAAGTTACCTACAACTGGCTTCATTTGCAGAAATGCGATAAGTCGAAATGAGTTTATTTATAATTACATCTCTATCCTTTATGCTTAAAGGGGCGTTTAAGGGGCGTATGTTTGTAATGAACTTTTTGCACAAAATTACATTTTAACTTTGTTTCTAGAAATGTTACTATTTCCATTATACTAATCAAAATAACGTCGCCTTAACTATGTACCTACTTATCAGCTAGGCGCAAATTAATACTAAGTTGTAATTAAAACGAAGGTTTATATTATTTCTTTCTATGTTCCTGGATAAAATACTTACTCAAGCGATTGTGAGGAATTTGGGATGATAGGTAGGTACTTGTTTATGGATAAAATTAGTAATAAAATGATATTTTTCAGCCAATGTGTGTTTTTCTATCGCTGATTTCACTTTTTAGTACTACCTACTCGTACTTAGATGTACGTTTTCAATACGCGTCATCATCAACCATTTAGCATTCGCATCTCTACACTTCTTTTGTTTTAATTTAAAAGAAGAAACAGACACCATATCAAAACAAATGAATGTTAATCCCGTAAAAAACAAACATATTTTTCAACCTGAGCGAGAAGGGAGTAACTCTAAAAAGCGCGATTCATTGTATCTCGATATGTTTTTTATACTGGCCAGTAATAAATTCGGATACAAAATAAATAGTTATATCCAACACTGTATTCTTCACAAGATTTCCACCCTGCGGTTTCACCCGCCGCTGTTTCGGTTTTTCCGTGGGAATGATATGCTTTCCCGTGGTAAAAAAGTATTGTCACTCTCCAGCTGCCCGCGGTCTTACTCTGGCCTGTTCCTTTCGAAGAAACAGATGTATGTTTTCCCTAAAGATAAAAACATAATGGATTTTTCCGTGGTAAATTATGTTTTCATGTTGTAAAAAGTAGGCTATGTCACCCTCCAAGCAGCGTCTCAACTAACTACAAACTAAAAATCACGACACAAAACCGCTCCGTTGCGAAAGACAAACAAACAAACACACTCTTCCATTTATCATATTAGTATGGATTCTCTACAGGCTTGTATTCTTCATTCTCTACAGCCCAGCGTGTCGTAATTATAGTTTTAATAAGTACAATGCGGCGATCGGAATCAATCGCCCGTCATTTGCTTGACATTTCAATCAACATCACATTGTTTGTATTGTGAGTTTAATATCTATAGATTGTGTTATCGATATACAGGTTTTTTGTTTCACGATGACTGATCAGATTTTTTTCGGGATGCGCCGGGAGGCTGGTGATGTAAGAACGTTTTTGTTGACGTCCAAGATAGGTTTCAGTGTGGCTAGTCTGCTAGTGGATTTTCCGAATTTGGGAGATTGTTTGTTTTTGTACCTAATTAGATAAACTTTGTTGTCTACTTCGTAAAGTACTCAGGTGCTTTATAAAATATACATAGCTGGGTAGGTAGGAGCTTTTTAGAGTTATGTTGTTTTTGATGTTAGTGCGTAGGTCACATACTTAACTTGCTTTCTTGATTAAATAAAAATATAACCTACAGAACCCATTCATATCTAAATTCTAACACGCTCTAACCAATTTTTTCATCGATTTCGTGTCCATATCTGGCGCCGATCCCGATTGAGACGTAGTAATTTGTTTGGTATATTATATTTGGTATATTAGGCGTATACCCGCGGTTCGCTCGTGACGGACAGACGGACAGACAATGCTTGTATTCATTACTCATTGATCGACAATGGTGTATTGTGCTCTTAATTCTTAGTGATGATGAATGAGGAGCAGGCAGGTGATGTGATTGTGAAATAATTAGAGTCGGAATTCACCTGTGCTTGATTAAGAACGACAAAATTAAGAACGACATTGAAAATCAGCGCGAGTTGTGCGGGAATTTTCTTAGTTTTCTTTCTTCGTGTTGGCGGTTTTCGTCTCCCTTCACTTAGAAGAATATTGGAATCAGGAAATTAGATCTGTAAGTAGCATATTATATCTAACTGATAGTATCATTAATCATTACATTAGATATAACAACTCAAATCAGCTGATAGGCAATTTTGTATGGGAACTCAAATATTTTTTTCATTTCGACCTATGTTCATTGTGGAAAGTAGTTCCTTATCACCACCCAGTTCTGAGATTTCGTTATCGGTCACTAGTAAAATTTTCACCATACCTATAGAATGGGGGAAAAACTTTAAAACAGCGCGTAAGGTCCGGAGGTTCTTCTTACTTAACACCTTCACCAGCAGTTGGCCTTGCTTGATTGAAGCATTGCCATACTTACCACGCTTGGCAGGCGGATTGGCGAGCGCAGTGCAACCTACATCCTCATTAAACGCGTGTCAGCGATGATCTGGCGCCGTCGGTCGCACGCTGAGAACCTCTGACATCTTGGTTTGTGAGACTGACGTGGACAGAAACATATCCAGATCTTATCGACGATCGAAATTGTTTCTAAATCAAACAGGGGTATGGTTAGCAGCAATATTTTATTGTCTTCAATTGTTCTTTTATGAGCTACAAATTTTCACCATTGCCGTGTGGTGCTGGCTTAGAATAACATCACCCCTTATATTTCCCGTGAGTGTGTCGTAAGAAGCGACGAAGGGATTTGAGAATTGATGTGTAAGTACCTACTGCAAGTCTAGGCGACAAGGTGATGGTGATAGTCTTCCAAATGACTCTCAAACTTTTGTCAGAAGTGGTGTATCTAATGTTTTTACAGCCGATTATGCTCTGCCTACCCCGCAAGGGATAACGGCGTGATCTATGTATGTATGTACAAGTATTCACAGTTTTTCAAAAAGTCGTTATAGTAATCTGCGAACTTATTGCAAAGTAGAAAACTATTTAGGTACCTACTTTAGTTTTAAGATTATATATTTCAAATTTAAAGGAATACCTATCGAAAATTTTATATCGAAGCTGCGTGGCACAATGAATGTATGGCTTCGCTGTGGCTTTAATTAGTTATTCTTTGGTATCTTCTCTTCCTACCCTACAAACATCTCTTTTTGACTGTGAATCTAGGTTAAAGTTTGTTGTTTGTTCCTATTCCAAGAAATACCAAAGACTAACTACATATGAAACCTATCGTTGCTGACTGTACCTATCTTGCAGTATACGATGTCCGACTGCGTGTAATGTTGTGAAGAAATCAGCAGATATGATGATATCGGCGCGCGCGCAGGTTCTGAGAACCGATTGAAATGTTGATCGCTCAGCTTGATGGGTCCGAGCCACGAAATATTGTGTTAGCGCCTGAAATTACATACATTAATATATCACGCCTATATCCCGTGCGGGGTAGGCAGAGCATAAACGGTACAGCCTACTATAAACGGCCGATTCGTCTAACAAAAGGTTGAGAGTCATTCAGAAGACTGTGTAGTGTAGGTATCACTTAGCGTTAGGTTGTCAGCATGTCTCCTAAATTTGCAACAGGTACACATCAACTCTCAAATCCCTTAGTCGCTTCTTACGAGATATGGGGTGATGTTATTCCAAACCGGCACCACTTGGCACCACACGGCAAATTTCATCATTTAATTGGTATCTTGAAATTTCATAAATTTAATACTCTTTGTGTCTTGACATAAGATTTATTACGAAGGGCTGTTTTATTTTCTCCACTAGTTTTTTTGTGGCACGGACTCTACCATTCAAGTTCGTGCGAAAGTTCAATCAGCTGGGAAAATAAGTGTGCGGATTTGAATAAGGAAAATCAATTAGTAGATCTGTCAGATTTGGGTAACCGTTGTGATTGTACTGTGATAGATATTATATTAAGAGATCGTCTAGATAGATACTCCTGTGAGTAAGATCAAGCAATCGATATAATTTCAGATGATAGGCGTAGGAAGGAATAGGTATAGAGGAAGAAAAACGCATGCTCTTGCTCATGCATATATTTGTTGGTTAGTCTGAATGATTTAAATCTTTATATATTTTTTTGCTAGACTCCACAACTTGTTAGTATACATAACTACTTGTATGTTTCTTGTGGAAAACATTTATCGCATTGTAGAGACTTACCTCGCGCGCTAAAAGATAAAATTGTGTCAAATCGTATGGAATTTGTCACTTTTGACATAAGGGTGTAGAGAAAATCTATATGTCACGGGTCGGATGCTAGCTATACCATGGAACTTGTGTCTAGTTTTAAAGCTTTTTTAAAGTTTTTTGCGGATTTGGCGTTTCTGGATTATGTGATAATTTCGAGGTGCATTAATCAGATAAGTTTAACTTAATTACTGTATAGTGCAGTAATTGCACGCAGAGTAGGTAATAAAACTTGTAAGCAGTCAAACCACTTTCCGCATCGAAATCTTGTGCCAAATTGATAGGTATCTCAAAGTTTCTACTTCATTCGTTCTGTCTGATACTTTTGTAACATACCAGACCTTACTAAGGGGCAAGCTCCACAGAATAGACATGATATATTATGTCAGACAAGCGATCGTCAGCCGATACAACGAGTGTCTCACGTGCATAGCTTTGTCACTTCTGTTCTTCTGTTCCATACTACCAATATTGAAACGGTTTCAAGCGCCACGATGTCGCATGTCGCACGTCTCCGGCGATCACGTCTTGTTTGACAGATGCCATCTTACGTTTCACGTCTCACGTCTTCTACTATGCCCCATAGCTTGCGCTTAAAGTATACCCAACCACTATACCTTGTCCTCAAACTTATCCTCTCCAAAACTGCTGTCAGAATTGTCCGCCGATAATGACGTAGCCGTCACCGCCGGCGCCCGCGCAGCAAACCGCGCCGTCACCGTCTCGCCCGCCGCCCGCCGTCCGCCGTCATCCACCGTCGACCGTCGAATTGACAGCTTTATTGGTTTAACTTTCAATAAGAATGTACGGTGAAAAACAGGCATGTTTAGTAGAGGATAGTGTTTTTATTTAGCTTTATAAAATAATTGGTTTGTTTTGTCAAGAAAAGTAACAGCTGATAATCGGTTGTCATGTCACGCTGATGCTAGACAGAAAAAAATAAACCGAAATTGTTATGACGAGAATAAAACATTATCTTTTTCTAAATAGGTAGGTAAGTAATCCAATCACTATCCAATGAATTCGACGTCGATTTTAAGTTCAAAAATTATTTATTTATTTTTTATAATTTGCATTACAGAAAAGATCGTCAACATAACAAAACATTAGCCATTTTGAGACTGTTCCAAGTAAATGCCTCTCAAAGCCGTACATCACGATGACGTATCACCTAATGACTTGGAATGTCATATCGTGTGAAAGATTCCTCTCGGCACCTCGTATCCTCACCATGATTGCTGGTTACCAGCAATTTGTCAGTAATGAAACCCCACTTGCCGGCAACAACCAGTCATGTGCCAGACGGATTTTTTTGAAGAAACAATCATCTAGGTAAGCACTTGTCGAAGTATTCGATGATTCACAGAGTGATTGGTGGAATTCGATTGTAGAGTCAGGTGAATCTAAGCCAGTGAGGTAATCATGACGATCGATGTGACACAGTTGTAGTGTGTCTGCCTGCGACGCAGAAGGTTCCGGGTTCGATTCCCATGGGGTATTCACAAAGATAATATTTCTCATTTTGTGATTTTGTCACCAGTCTGGTTAGGATATTGCTGGCTAAGGGTGGGCTTAAAAACCAAGCGACAGCGACAACGACGCGCGTCGTTGTCGCTGTCAAATGACTGGTTTGTATGGGTTTGTATGGGGAACCAGATAAACCGAGCGTCGGCGTCGTTGCGGCGCGCCACGACGCCGTCACGTTGACAGCGCGCTGAGAGGCTAACCAGGCCAGTGTTGCCGGATAAACAGAATTACTGCTATTTAGACATATTTAACAGCAAGGTAAATGTAGTTAAAAATATAGAACAAGCTTTATGTAAATTCTGAACTATTGTTGCCGTACTACCGATGGTTTTACTATCGATAGTTTTCATTTATTCAGGCCTATACAATCGGTAGGCCTAATAATAGTATTGATAATTCAAAATAAAGCAATACTGTTGACGAGGTATAATACTATCGATAGTATCGATAGTTCAGGATATCGATACTATCGATTGTCTATCGTTTTACAATCGATAGTCCACTATCGAGTGGCAACAATATTCTAAACACATGCTTTTTATGTTACAGTTTATCAAATTTTCACAAATTACACGCTGAATTCCGACAAGCTCTGCCTACCCCGCAAGAGATAAAGGCGTGATATATGTATGTATTCCGACAACATTGATGCCTGAGCAGAATTTGCAAAAGAAAATGTAATGTATATTTGTAAACCTCATTTTGCGTTTTGCGGCGCTAAAAATTCTGTTGTATTTGTTGTTATACATTATAAGGAAAAACTGAACTAAACCCATGAACTGTTCTACACGAATAGTTATATTATGAATTATATTATATTACTTGTCACTTGGTTATGCGTCTGTCAAGACTCCTTTTTTCGGGATCGCGTTAAGATATCAACTTGAAATAAAACCATTCCATAGTCACCAACAGAGATGATGTTCTTTCCGGCTGATTTCGGCCATGCCGTCCACTTTTAATTCTGATCAGCAGCTTCCTAAATACTGCAGCTGCCACACTGATTCTGCTATTCATCTCATTATCAAGGTCACATTAAATATGGAAACTTCTCAACTTGTGTCATCATATCTTCACCAAACTTAATTTTCAGTATCTCACGACCTTGTATTTCCATTGAAATTACTTTTGTGAATGATTTGATCACTAAGACGGCGGTCGTTACACAATAATGTCAGAGGCCTGCTACTTATAGTAGGCGGTTGGAAAACTCTGACTCTAGGTTTCATCGAATTGTTGAACGACTTGGTGTACTACTCGAATAAGAAGAAGAAGAATACTATCTTTTTGACACTGATCTTCAGATCGAATTTGCAGCATGCTTGGGGAGAAACGGTCTTTAGTTGTTGCAGGCCATCTGCGGATTCTGCAAGAAAGCATAGGTCATCGGTATACATGTCGCAGTGCGATGTCAAAAGCTGTCATATTATGGCAAAATTGTAGACTTCCTTCGGCCTTCGTCCCAAGCTGATCCAATGTTTGGCCAAAATCCTAGCATTTTCGGCGAAATCCTAGATTTGTTTAGTATTATGGCTTTTTTTTCATTCCCGACGAGGAACAAGGAGTGGAAAAGTGAGTTATGCATCTCTCTCTAATTGCTAACTCCAGGGCGTCCGACTTTACCTCCCACCCTACAGGACGTCCAACGCTACTTTATGCCATACAAGGTAACTGACGCTATTTCCAACCCTCCAGAGACGTCATAGATTATAAGGGGTAGCGTCGGGCCTACTACTGTGTTACAAAGTATGTCTAAGTTCTACGCCTCTACTTACTCTACTTCTTCATATATCTCCTTATCTGTCTAACACTCCTTTAAACTATCTGGAACTATAAAATGATGTGTTCTTTCTTATCTGCATAATTTATTATTAGGGATGGGCCGAAATTCGGTTTAACCGAATGTGAATGTGATATATGTATGTATTCCGACAACATTGATGCCTGAGCAGAATTTGCAAAAGAAAATGTAATGTATATTTGTAAACCTCATTTTGCGTTTTGCGGCGCTAAAAATTCTGTTGTATTTGTTGTTATACATTATAAGGAAAAACTGAACTAAACCCATGAACTGTTCTACACGAATAGTTATATTATGAATTATATTATATTACTTGTCACTTGGTTATGCGTCTGTCAAGACTCCTTTTTTCGGGATCGCGTTAAGATATCAACTTGAAATAAAACCATTCCATAGTCACCAACAGAGATGATGTTCTTTCCGGCTGATTTCGGCCATGCCGTCCACTTTTAATTCTGATCAGCAGCTTCCTAAATACTGCAGCTGCCACACTGATTCTGCTATTCATCTCATTATCAAGGTCACATTAAATATGGAAACTTCTCAACTTGTGTCATCATATCTTCACCAAACTTAATTTTCAGTATCTCACGACCTTGTATTTCCATTGAAATTACTTTTGTGAATGATTTGATCACTAAGACGGCGGTCGTTACACAATGGGCCGAAATTCGGTTCACATTCGGTTAAACCGAATTTCGGCAGGTTTTACCGAACTTCGTCATTCGGCCGAAATTCGGTTCACACTGCCGAACTTCGGCCGAAATTCTGCACATTATCATTATACTACATACCTGGGCAATCAACAAGAATAATGTATGTTTCCATGTGCGGTGCCGTTTTAGAATAGCATCACCCTATTTTCTACCCGTGAGCGTCGTAAAAGGTGACGAAAAAATGGGCAGCAGCGTTCCCTGTGAATTTCTTCAAGCCTTTGCCCTACGTTCTCCAATTCGCTCGCTAAGCGTAGTAAGTATGGCAAATACGTCACAATATGGAAGTGCCCATGTCCAGCTGTGGACTGTTGTCGCTGTTATACGACACGAGTAGTTGTAATAGAAGTAGTTCAAATAGAGTCATTTTAGCTTTGTAAAATACTACTTTCATAGTTCTTTGAATGCAGATACTTACTCGCTGTAATTAATTTAATACAATATTTATGTACGTGTATTTTTTAAATTATCGGGATATGTTTTATCAAACACCCACGGGTAGAATTGGGGTGATGCTATTCTAAGCCAGCATCACACGGCATATATTAATCACAAGCACTTATTTTTGGTTAGATTAAAAAACAAGAAAAATTACCTGATAAAGCTACTCATTGGCTTAGAAAAGGCATTATTTTACACTTCAATGATAAGCGCGGAGATGTCAACCGAAATTCGGCCGAAGTTCGGCCGAAATTCGAATTCGGTGGCTTTGCATACCGAATGTTCGGCCGAAGTTCGAATTCGGTCAAATCCACATTCGGCCCATCACTATTTATTATGTATTAGTCTATTAATAAGTATATGTAGTAGTTTATCAGAGTTGAAGTATTTGAGTAATAGAATGTATGTATATTATGTTAATGTAATACATGAATAGTTGCACTACCCCGCTTTTTCTCTTTACGTACTTTTTCCTGTTGTGAAGCAATAAGGCCACCAAATTGTACTCTGTTATGTTTTCTTTTTTTTATTACTTTGTTTCTTTGTTTTTATGTGCAATAAAGAATATTGTTATGTTATTAGATAAAAATATATTGAATTTCATTTTGTACTTGCTTTCATTTTTAAATTAGTTCTTTATAAACGAGTCAGTTGTTGTTAGCTTATCAAAATGTTAATTTGTGTTATCTCTTTTATTGGCAAACTTTTATATTGGATATTTTTATGTTGAATCAAATTTAAATGCTGTGAGATTTCCTATAATAAAATATATACAGGGTGGTCCATGGAGTGACGTCAATAAAACGAAATTAGATTCCTCACATCTTGGGGTATTCGAAAATACCCCATGTATGTATGTTCCGCGATTATTTTTAGTTTCCGAGTTATTCAACTTTTAAAGTTGTATGGGAAAATCTCGAATGGCAGACATATTTTCTTTTTTGTACGCTAAAAAGTACAAATCATAAAGATTGTGCTAGGAAATCAACCGCGCGAGAAGCCCTTATACGGAAATAAAAAAAGGGAAGGAGAGTATTTCTCCGGACCATGCAAATTCACGTGATTTCTCTGGCGAATTTGAATTTTGTTTTAATTGAAATAATACCAATGGATATTGAAAATATATCTCAAAAGATAAAAAATGATACCTTTGGCCCTCGTTTCTCACTTATAGTTCCAGAGAAAAACAAGTTTAAAAAAATCTCGCCAGAGAAATCAATCAAATAGGACAGAGAAATCAAAATCGTATTTTTAATTTCGTTATTTGTATCATTAACTAATGTCAGACATTATTTATCGTGGCTGTTGTCTGCTCGCAGGCTTGCCACAGACCTAGCCACCGGGCAGGCCAGCGTGGCCATTGTCTGCTCGCAGGCTCGCCACAGACCTAACCACTGGGCAGGCTAGCGTGGCTGTTGCCTGCTTGAAGCGCTGCGAGTAGAAGCGGCTACAGACCTAGCCACCTAGCAGGCTAGCATGGCTGTTGTCTGCTCGCAGCGCTGTAAGCAGAAGCGGCCGCAGACTTAGCCACCTAGCAGGCTAGCGTGGCTGTTGTCTGCTCGCAGCGCTGTGAGCAGAAGCGGCAACAGACCTAGCCACCGAGCAGGCTAGCGTGGCTGTTGTCTGCTCGCAGCGCTGCGAGTAGAAGCGACCACAGACCTAGCTATCTAGCAGGCTAGCGTGGCTGTTGTCTGCTCGCAACGCTGTGAGCAGAAGCGGCAACAGACCTAGCCACCGGGCAGGCTAGCGTGGCTGTTGTCTGTTCGCAGGCTCACAACAGACCTAGCCACTGGACAGGCCAGCGTTGCTGTTGTCTGCTAGCAGCGCTGTGAGCAGAAGCGGCCACAGTCCTATCCACCGGGCAAGCTAGCGTGGCTGTTTTCTGCTCGCAGGCTCGCCACAGACCTAGCCACCGGGCAGGCTAGCATGGCTGTTGTCTGCTTGCAGCGCTGCGATTAGAAGCGGCAACAGACCTAGCCACCGAGCAGGCTAGCGTGGCTGTTGTCTGTTCGCAGGCTCACAACAGACCTAGCCACTGGGCAGGCTAGCGTTGCTGTTATCTGCTCGCTGCGCTGCGAGCAAAAGCGGCCACAGACCTATCCACCGGGCAAGCTAGCGTGGCTGTTTTCTGCTGGCAGGCTCGCCACAGACCTAGCCACTGGGCAGGCCAGCGTTGCTGTTGTCTGCTAGCAGCGCTGTGAGTAGAAGCGGCCACAGACCTAGCCACCGGGCAAGCTAGCGTGGCTGTTGTCTGTTCGCAGGCCCGCCACAGACCTAGCCACCGGGCAGGCTAGCGTTGCCGATGTCTGCTAGCAGCGCTGTGAGCAGAAGCGGCAACAGACCTAGCCACCGAGCAGGCTAGCGTGGCTGTTTTCTGCTTGCAGCGCTGTGAGCAGAAGCGGCAACAGATCTAGCCATCGGGCAGGCCAGCGTGGCTGTTGTCCGCTCGCAGCGCTGTGAGCAGAAGCGGCAACAGACCTAGCCACCGTGCAAGCTAGCGTGGCTGCTGTCTGCTCGCAGTGCTGCGTGTAGAAGAGGCCACAGATCTAGCAACCTAGCAGGCTAGCGTGGCTGTTGTCTGCTCGTAGCGCTGTGAGCAGAAGCGGCCACAGACCTAGCCACCGGGCAGGCTAGCGTGGCTGTTGTATGCTCGCAGGCTCGACACAGATCACAACTGTACAACTACACCACATGTGGTAATTTTGTTGAATAAATTGAATTGAATTAATTAAATTGACCTAGCCACTGGGCAGGATAGCGTGGCTGTTGTCTGCTCGCAGGCTCGTCACAGACCTGATTTTTCGGGCAATTTTTTTGATTTCTCTGGCATTTTCGCCATAGAAATCAATGCCAGAGAAAGCAAAAAGTAGTGATTATTTAGAATAACTCTTAAACCGTAAAAGCGAATATAATCGTAATTACACAACCAGCTTACCACCCAAAAAGCTACGTTTCTTTAACAAAATCACAACATTATGACTGATCAATTAATTATTAACTTTACCAGAGAAGTCAAATGTATAGGTGTACCAAAGCCAGAAAAACACTTGATTACCTCGATGAATCCAAAATGTAACAGCGAGTCACGAGTGCACACACCCCCGCTGCTGCGGCGTTCATGACTCTTTTGAGCGGCCGGGATGCCGACAGCGTACCTACAAAGACTAGTGATGTGTGCGATGTTTTTTACGCGCCAGAGAATCCCAGGATTTTACGCGGACAGAGACATTTTATTCTGTAACTCGCTAAACTGTTATAAGTATGATTAAATATTAATTGTAGTTAAACTAGAATATATAAAAGGTCTGTGAACATCGTCACAAATTTGTATCATAAATAGTTATTGAAATATAAACCCATGAATATAGCAAGTCAGCTTTCAGACACGCCAGAGAGCGTCAATTTGGGGGGCATATATATTTTTTATAAAAAAAGCGGAATATCCCTATAATTTTTTATTGCTTCTCCAATCGCAGTAATAGCCGTACTAACCATATAAAAAATACTGTTCCTCTATAATAGCAAGATGTGAAAATTTTAGGCCAAGACAGTGATTTCTCTGGTGCTGAAGAAAGACCCAGGAAAAGTTACTGCCAGTCTGAAAGTCCTTCAAGCGGTTTAATAAGGCTCTTGCAAAAGCCTTTCGTGGAGCGATTATTACGGAATACCGCGGTATGACTTGCAGTCAGAAAGGTCACCTTTGTTTTTGAGAGGGCACTAATGCGAAAAACTTTAAAACCACCCGGAAATCGCTCTTTCTCTCACATTCAAACAAAAAGTTTCCATAACAACGAGTTTAGCTCCACTCCGCCACATTTGAGTATATCGCCTGATGTAAGGTCAATGCTAATGTTTGATGGCAGTAACAACCTCATCACAGGACAGGGGCTCATGCATTTGGTGGTTAAGGTGAGATGAGGTAACAATTGATGTGGTGCGGTGGTGCCGATTAGCTGTTCGTCTACGTTAAGCAGATCGATAAAATATGACCAAGAAACAAGAGTATAAACAACCCCAAAAGTTCGAGTTTAAGTATTTATAGCCGTGTGGTGCCGGCAGAGTAGAATAGCACCACCCCTTCTCTTCCCGTGGGGGTCGTAAGAGCCGACCAAGGGATTCATTCCGACCCAAGTGGATCAGGGTCCTGGAGAAGGAAAACTCCACACTTAAACCCGGAATGGGGTCTCCGTCAGGTGCGATTAAGTCATATATATCGTGCGGCAGACTCCTGCAGCCGACCTGGCTCCGCACGTATCGACTCGTCGTTCCTGTGGAGCCAGCCAGGAAGGCCGAGAGGGTGGCGCAGGTCCTGGGCAGCCCTGCGTTTTCCATAATTGCGTCCCAGGCAACACAGTGTCTGTGGAGAGGAAACTTCACCCGCGTCTCGCGGATAACAACACGGGAAGTGGCAGTGACCGGTTATAAGTCTGCACGCATGGGCGTAAGTGCGGGCGCCAGGGGTCGCTTCCGTCAGTGGGAGGGTCCATCGTAGACCCACTGATCAGTTACCGCCCGCTCCAAGTTGGGCAGCCCCGACCAATAAGGTACTGATCCGCCCCGGTGCTGGTTTGCTCTTTTAGGGTGTACAGAGCACCAGCCTCAACTGGACAATCGGCGCCGTTACATTGTACACCTGCAACTAACAGGCATAAAAACATCACAAACCAACCCCGCTTATCCATGCGATTTGCAACATGGAATGTCCGTACTATGAGGACAGGCCTCCTGACACCTGTGGAGGTTCTTCTACTGACGCACAAGATCTGCGTAAAACTGCCGTCATCGACGCCGAACTACACAGACTGAACATTGCTGTTTGCGCTTTACAAGAGACCAGACTCCCTGACGAGGGTTCCTTGCGTGAGACACATTATACATTCTACTGGAAAGGAAAGGACAGCAGCGCTGTGCGCGAGTATGGTGTTGGCTTTGCCATACGCAACGACCTCTTAACATCTATAGAGGCTCCTTGCGGCATCTCGGAACGCATTATGTTGCTGCGATTAAATACGGACCATGGTTACGTATCACTGATTTCTGCTTACGCACCAACACTATCCTCAACAGATGAAGCCAAAACACAGTTTTATGACCAGCTCGACCAGACTCTACGCGGGTTAAAACCATCTGACCGCTTATATATTCTGGGCGACTTTAACGCTAGGGTTGGACAGGACAACATTGCTTGGCCAGATTGTATAGGTAACCACGGTATAGGGAAGCTTAATGAAAACGGCCAACGTTTATTAGAGCTTTGCTCTAAACACCTACTGTGTGTTACCAATACCTACTTTAAAGGCAAATCAACTCGCAAAGTGTCCTGGAAACATCCTCGTTCTGGACACTGGCATCAACTGGACCTTATCCTTACCAAAAAGAAAAATCTCCGCGAGACCCTGCACACGCGATCATTTCACAGCGCTGATTGTGACACAGATCACCCCTGGTGGCATCACAAGTTGCTATAGCTCACAAAAGATCCACTCATCCAAATTGCCTGGTAGGAAGAAGCTCGATCTTCCAAAACCAGAGACGATGAGATGGTCCAAAAGTATGAAGAGCTGGTACGCGACGAAGTTGCCACCTGGGATGTAGACGCTCCGATAGAGGAGGAATGGGGCAAAGTAAAGAAGCTGCTTACAGAAGTAGCCGGTACGGCTTTCGGTCATCAGAAAGCCAAAACCAGGACTGGTTCGCTGAAAATCTCGAACACATTACACCTCTGCTCGAGTCCAAACGACAAGCTGCGCTAAAACATCGCCTTAACCCATCCGAAAAGACGCGTATCGACCTATCGAATGCAAAATCAGCTTTACAACGCACATCACGGTACTTCGCAAATGCATACTGGACCGAGCTTTGTCAAAGCATTCAATCATGCGCTGATATGGGAAACTTTGGTGGTGTTTACGCTGGGATTAAAAGGCCCTTGGTCCTTTTCCTAAAAAACAGCCCCCTAAAGAAGCGGACGGCACTGTTATTACAGATGCTCAACGCCAACTCGAACGATGGGTAGAACATTATGTTGGTCTCTACTCAGAACCAGTGAACATAATGCCAGAAGCTGCAGATTGCATGCCAAAACTAGCTACCTGGACTGAGTTAGATGATCTTCCTCCCATAAGGAGTACCACAAGGCTGTAAAGCAGCTTAAAATTGGAAAATCACCTGGAAACGATGGTACCCACGCCGAAATTATCAGGCTCAAGTGCATATTACCCATCCTGCACAATCTGTTGTGTAAATGTTGGGAAGCGGGATATATACCACAGGATATGCGCGATGCTAACATCATTACCCTATACAAAGGCAAAGGTGACCGCGGTGACTGTAACTGTTATCGTGGAATATCCCTTTAAGTATAGTAGGTAAATTATTTGCTCGATTAGTCTTAATAAGACTCCAGAAACTTGCTGATCGTGTATATCCCGAATCGCAATGTGGATTCCGCGCCCAACGTTCCACAACAGATATGATCTTTACACTTCGCCAACTGCAGGAAAAGTGTAGAGAGCAGAAAACACCTCTGTTTGTGGCGTTCGTCGACCTTAACAAAGCCTTCGACACCGTGAGCAGGGAAGGACTCTATACTGCACTTTTGAACATCGGGTGCCCTCCAAAACTTCTAAGCCTCATTAAATCCTTCCACGAGGACATGAAAGGATCTGTTGTTTTTAACGGCAATACATCCGAGCCGTTCGAAATGCGTAGAGGTGTTCGCCAAGGCTGCGTGTTGGCTCCTACCCTGTTTGGTATTTTCTTCTCATTGCTTTTTAAAGTTGCTTTCGGCGATGACCAACAGGGTATACACCTGCACACTAGGGCTGACGGGAAGCTGTACAATATCTCGCTTCTTAAGTCAAAGCGTAACCGCGATGACTTATTCGTCGATAGCCTTTTGTTCGCTGACGATGCAGCCTTCGTTGCTAATTCTCAAAGTGAGCTTCAAGACATTGTTGATAAGTTTTCCCACGCGTGTTCTCTGTTCTCAATGTCCATTAATGCCAAAAACAGTAGTGCTAGCTCAAGGTGGAGAAACACCACGTATTTTGCTCGGTGGCGTTCCCTTGAACATAGTTGACAAGTTTTGCTACTTGGGGTCGACTGTGTCGAACAATCTCACCCTCGATGCTGAGATCAATACTCGTATCGGCAAAGCGGCGACCATGTTCGGCAGGCTCAGTACTAGAGTATGGAATAATAAACACCTGACCACAAAAACCAAGATAATTGTTTACCAAACTTGCGTTCTAAGCATACTCTTGTATGGAGCTGAAACCTGGACTTCGTACGCAAAACAAGAACGTCGACTCAACACATTTCATATGCGCTGCGCAAGAAACATCTTGCATATAACTTGGCAGGACAGAGTCACAAACGAGCGAGTTCTAGAAATTGCACAGCTGCCTAGCTTTACCGCTTTGCTTAAGCAAAGACGATTGCGGTGGCTAGGGCATGTGTACCGCATGGAACCTTCGCGTCTACCGCGGCGTGTCCTGCTTGGCGCCGTAGCTAACGCCAAAGAGGAGTTGGAAGACCGATGCTACGTTTCAAAGATTGCGCCAAACGGGACATGGCTGCGTTTGACATCGACCATCAAAGCTGGGAGAAGCTTGCTGAGAATAGGGATGTATGGAGAAAGCGTGTGTTTGATGGGCGTAAAGTTCACGACGATGCCTGGTTCGCTGGTCTCGCAAACAAAAGGCAAAAACGACATCTAAACATGCATGTGCCAGTCTCTAATTCCACCTTCGTTTGTAGAGCGTGCGGAAAGTCATGCCGCTCCCGTATCGGCTTATACAGCCATGAAAAATCTTGCCTCAGACACTGAATAAATCGTCTGTCACAGACGTATGAGGCCAATGATGATGAAGTATTTATATAGGAAAACCTGCTAATAAAAATAAAAAAAATTAGAGCAAACTATAGGAAAGACCCGGCAACACTGTAAATTAGTGACATTCAGATATTCTCTTGTCTTCACCGTTGGTCGTATCACGAAGTGATGTAACCAAAAAATAACAATTTTTAGTTTGATACACCATGACAATGGAATTCTAAAATTATATTTTTTAGCTTAATCCACACCACAACACGCTTTGTCTGAACTTTTGTCCTAGGAGACGGTAGGTATTTTTTTTATCACGAATAGTCTTTATCGTCATTTAAATAATATATGACGATTGACGGCGCGTGACTTAAGAGTAGCTAAGAAGAGCTAAGTTTATTTTATTTTGGCCTAATAATTTCTGTTATTGTTTCGTTAATATTTGTTTAGATAATCTTCAATACTGCAAGCTGTAGGTAGTGCTGATTGTATTCGAATCTTCGAATCTCTTTGGTTGGAAAGGGTTTGTGAACGAATGGAGTGGTGTTGATGACATTATTGGCACTGACATGCCTGACTTGGATTTTGATATGTGTCACGGTGGGCTATCTACTATGTAGGATTTTTATTCAGATAGATAGACTAAACTGACAGCTAAGATCGGCCTTTTGTTTTTAAAATGTTGCAAGCATCAGGCTAGTGTTGTGGTTTGACTCATTCATTATAATCATTGAACTGTTGTCACATGATTCCTCGATGTATTTGTTTTAGTAAATAAATATGCTCAATAAATACTTGCGTATATATTACGTACATACTTTACGTTACGTAAAAGAGTATACGTTACGCGTATACTTTACGTTTATACGCAAAGTTTTCGTTTGGTTTATTGAAAGCAAAAATGAATAATATTGAAATTTAAAATGTAATGTTAAATAAATTCACATTAATGATATCTGACTGTTACTAGTTATGTTCTCATTAGCTTTCAAATAAACATTTCGTCAGACAGAAAATAGTTTGTTACACACAATAGTAGTACCTATGTTTGTCTTATAGGCCAATTTAATATTGAAAATTGAAATAAACTAAATTTATTTTCATAAAGATTCAATCACAATCTTTGATTCACGTAACTTGATCATTTGGGTACAACACTATGTTATTATTATTTTAAAATACAAAAATGTGGCAACCCACCAAACGTCAATTGAGTCTATCTGTATAAAAATCCTACTATATTTCATTATTCTAATCGAATAATATCTAATAATACGACTTCATAGCTTGTATGGGGGTATGGTCCCATTCGGCAGAAAGCATGAAATTTGGCATGTGTGTAGTTTATATAATATGTAAGCTTCAGGAAAAGAAGGGAGGCAAGTTGGACCCCCATACTTTCCTCCTTTACCCCATTTATATGTCCCAAATTTCAGTTATCTTTATTCTTCTCGGAAACTATTAAAGATAGTGTAATTATAGTGACTATTAAAGATAGGGGTGTAAGGGGCCTTACTAACACCTTCGGGGCCCAAGCCAACCTTACCTGCTCCTGGTGCGCCCTGCTGGTCAACGGACGAGGCAATGGCGACCCGCCAACCCGCACTGGATCAGCGTGGCGGGTGACGATCCAACCCCCCTAAATAAACATGGCAGTACAAGTCAAACCATGTTCTGCTGTAAAGTTTAAAGAAACTAGTTACGCCCTTTTTTGGTGCGACCAGTGGTATGCGGGTATGGATTGCAAAAAAACTGGAAGATCCAAGACTGGAACCATAAAATAAGTAGATAAATTTTTCAATTCTGGTTACTGTCGCAAAATTATTCTTTGCTTCCAATGTAAAACGCTCCATCCGCATTAGAGTGGTAGGTAAATGAATGAATGGTTCTAGTTGGAAAATCCTGAACTACAAAATTAACGACGGAACTTTATATGGGCTATGAAGGAGACAAAAATATTAAAATATCTCACGGTAGCGCATAGAAGGTCAGAATTTTGGTTCATCATCATCACCCTCAGCCATCCACCCACTGCGGGGTATAGGCTTCCTCTCTACTAAGCCAGCCCTCATGGTCCCGTGCCAGCCTGTGCCAGTGAGGTCATATTATAAGCTTGATGATATCGTCGGACCATCGAGCAGGTGGTCTGCCCACTGACCTTTTCACTAATCTTGGCCACCGCTTCGTGGCTGCTTTTTTCCACCGATCGTCACTTTGTCTTACAAGTGTCCTGCCCATCTCCACCTTAACCTTGTCACTCGCTTACCTATATTTTTGACTTTGGTTTTACGTCGACTTTCAACGTTTGATTTTGGACATGTTCATCCTGAGACCGACCTTCAGGGAGGCATCATGCAGATGCGATATTTTGCTGGAGACCCAGAAAACGTTCGGCGATAAGGATGAGATCATCTGAAAATCTCAGGTGCGATATGCGTATTCCGTTGAAATTGTCTCCTTTCTCGCTCCAATCTAAAGTCTTCAAGATATCTTCTAGTACGTTGGTCAAAAGTTTACCCGTTTGACTCCCGGAGGACATCCACACATCACCTGTCAATACCGCAGCGATGCAGAGAGTGAAACACTGACAATACATTTTGATTGTTTGTCAGATCACGAACAGTCGAATGCCTTTTCATTAAGCTTTTTATAGTAATTCCGTGTAGGTAATATACAATGATATTGCAAATATGGTATTGTAAGTAACTAGAATGCATTTCAGATCTTTCAGATGACAGTTGTCAAGAATAAGATTCGTTTATGTCGTAAACTATAAATCTTAGACTACCAATTTCTTAGAAAAAATGGTAAGCCTTGGCGAGATCTATCAAACGACAGCTGTCAAACTATAAACACGTTTATCAACACTCGTTTAGTAATGTTGGTTTTATATAATCGAATGCAGTTTCGTTATGAACTCCTTTATAAAAATACAACCTTAAAAACAACTTATCACTACCAGCTACATAAATTAACTCAATTCCAAGTGTGCTTCAAAAAAATTAAATGATTATGCAACTTTTTTATTTCCAGTGCCAAAAGTAACCCAATAAAAAAATACAAATGTCACCCGGGCGGGATGAGCCTTGAAATAACGAGGACATATTTATTATTAAATCTTCATTTCAATTAATCATTTTTCGAATAAAAATTTACCTAAAAATACCTTTTGATTTTAAAAGTTGTTTCGATTTCTGAACCTCCATTTGAATATTTAGTCGTTTAGTTAGTGGTTCCGTTGATAGGCTTGCAATCGCCATAGTGCAGTGCGGAGAGCTTAGAATTATTTCTTATAGTTTTTTTTTGTAGAGTGTAGATAAAATAGTGTATGCAACTGCATATACACTTCCCATTACAAAAATCGAAACACCTCGGTTTTTCTTGTTTTTGGCCGAATTAAACACCAAAAAGTATTGTTTGCATTAAAAAAATTATATGACTGTGTAGCTGGCAGTTTTGTCTTTTCAGTGTGTATAAAAAAAATCAAAATTCGAAATTGGAACTCCAACTGTTTGTTCTGTAAATGAGATGAATGACTGAGACACGTTTGCAGTTTGCGCCTTTTAACGATTCATAACATTTTCAGCATTAAAATTTAGAGCTTGTCTTAGCTTATCTTAAAACTTTTGTTTTTTTAATTGTTTACTGGAACTTTGGATCGCCTGAAAAAAGTTAGATTTTATCTGAATCATCGGTATTTTGCCCGTAGAAGCCGCCCAAGTGGTGACATTGCCAAATTTTGGACTTGGTCATCGTCTTGTGGCTGAATGTTTGCATTTAAGCCTCACCTCTGTTCATAAAGCTTACAAACGCTATCAAAAGACTGGTTTGTTTACGCGACGTTCAGAATCTGTCGGAAATCGGGTCAGTTCTGACCAACATGATCGAATTAATGTTATGAGTTCTTTGCAAAATCGACACCTTAGCGCTTTTTAACTGCGCCAAAAGCTATCAAATTTACAAAAGGTGGCTAAAAGTGGCTCTACAATCAGAAGAAGGTTAAAGAAACGTAGACTGGTACCGCAATAGCCAGGAAACGGGTCCAAATCAACTGCAGGCACGAAGACAAACTCTGTCATGCCGTCGGCGCTGATTCCTTCCCAGACCGTTCACAAACTGTCACCATAACTGACCTTTTTATCAATGCAGCATAGTGTAAAGCATTTTTAATCCCTTCTGTAAGCCATAGTGCTTCCGTGGTTGCCATTCAGCGTAATTCTACACTCAGCAGAAAAGAGGAATTTTGATCCACTGGGTATACGACCAGTTTAGGTGCTCACTTGCAAAGTTAAGGCGCGCTATTTAATTGACTTCAGTTGATTTGGACCCGTTTCCTGGCTATTGCGGTACCAGTCTACGTTCCTTTAACCTTCTTCTGATTGTAGAGCTACTTTTAGCCACCTTTTGTACATTTGATAGCTTTTAGCGCAGTTAAAAAGCGCTAAGGCGTCGATTTTGCAAAGGACTCATAACATTAATTCGATCATGTTGGTCAGAACTGACCCGATTTCTGACAGATTCTGAACGTCGCGTAAACAAACCAGTCTTCTGATAGCGTTTGTAAGCTTTATGAACAGAGGTGAGGCTTAAATGCAAACATTCAGCCACAAGACGATGACCAAGTCCAAAATTTGGCAATGTCACCACTTGGGCGGCTTCTACGGGAAAAATACCCATGACTCAGATAAAATCTTACTTTTTTCAGGCGATCCAAAGTCACAGTAAACAATTAAAAAAACAAAAGTAAGCTAAGACAAGCTCTAAATTTAATGTTGAAAATGTTATGAATCGTTAAAAGGCGCAAACTGCAAACGTGTCTCAGTCATTCATCTCATTTACAGAACAAACAGGTGGAGTTCCAAATTTGAATTTTGAATTTTTTTATACACACTGAAAAGACAAAACTGCCAGCTACACAGTCATATAATTTTTTTAATGCAAACAATACTTTTTGGTGTTTAATTCGGCCAAAAACAAGAAAAACCGAGGTGTTTCGATTTTTGTGATGGGAAGTGTAGTTAGGCTTTAGTATGCTCGTGTCAAACTATTATCACAATCGGCTGCGCCTAGTGTGATAAACAGACACTCGCGTTCTAAAGCCTTCCGTTATAAGACAGTTGCATAAACTATTATTATCTCGGCAATTATGCATGCTCGAAAATAAGTTTGTTTTGGAAATTTGTAGGCCTTGTTTTGAGGCCTTTATGTTATGTGGTAGCTGTCAAACTAAAAACTCGTTTATCCCGGCAATCATTCAAGCTAGACTACCGGTTTGTTTGGGAAAGTTGTAGGTCTTGGTGAGACCTTCATTTTATGTGACATCAGCCAATCTTAAAACTCGTTTATATCGGCAAATTTTCATACTAGACAATGAGTTTGCTTGGGAAAGTTGTAGGCTTTGATGAGATCTTCATTTTATGTGACAATTTCAAACTGAAAACTCGTTTATCTCGGCAATCATTCAAGCTAGATTACCAGATTGTTTGGGAAAGTTGTAGGCCTCGATGAGACCTTCATTTAATGTGACAGCTGTCAAACTTAAAACTCATTTATCTCGGCAAATTTTCATGCTGGACAATATTATGTTTGTTTGGGAAAGTTGTAGGCCTTCATGAGACCTTCATTTTATGTGACAGCTGTCAAACTAAATACTCGTTTATAGCGGCAATCATTCGTGCAATACTATCAATTTGTTTGGGAAAGTTATTACCTTTTTCAATTGACAGTCTAGCATAAGTAATTGCCGAAATAAACGAGTTTTTGTTTGACAGCTGTCACATAAAATAAAGGTCTCATCATGTGATACAACTTTACCAAAGAAACTAAGTCCAGCGTGAATAATTGCCGAGATAAATGAGTTTTTAGTTTGAGAGCTGTCACATAAAATAAAAGTATCATCAAGGCCTACTTCTTTCCCAAAAACGATATTCTAGCATGCATAATTACCTAGATAAACGAGTTTTTCGTTTGACACCTGTCACCTCAAATATAGGTATTATCAAGGTCTACAACTTTTACAAACAAACTGATAGTCTAGCATGCATAACTTCCAAAATAAACAAGTTTTTTGTTTGACAGCCGTCATTAGAAATGCTCATCTTATCAAGGCCTTCACTTTTTACAGATAAATTGATAGTCTTGCATGCATAACTATATAGATAAACGAGTTTTTAGTTTGTCAGCTGTCACTTCAAATGAAGGTCTATCAAGGTCTACATTTTACCCAATAAAACTGATTGAAACTGATAGCCTAGCATGCATAGTTACCAAGATATAGTTTTTAGTTTTACAGCTGTTATCTCTAATGTGAGAGGGCGCTGCTGTGCTCGAGTTAACATCGACTCTGTGTTTATTTATTTTAAAATATTATAAAAACGTGCAAAAAGTATTTCATTTGTGAATAAAACTATCTATCAGTGACTTTTATAACTGGACAAATGTTATCCCGTGTGAATTCTGAGTGGATAATAAGAAATATGCAATAAATCAAAACAGCTGACGTTGGGATTTGAAACAGAAAATCAAGCGAAATCTGAAGATAGTGCTCAAAATCTCATTGAGGCGCTTAAAATATCCTTCAAGGCTAATAAATCGTGAGTAAAAACGGCAACTCCAGAATACGAGGTGTATGATAACCTAAAATAACATCTTATATTGGCCGTTATATGACTCACCAAACGAAATGTCATTCGCATTCTTATACAAAAATTAGTTTGAGCGCCATCTGTCGCCGAGTGGCGGAACTAAAATCAAAGTACAGACTCGAACCCTTTTGAAAGCAACTTTTTCTACTCGCCAACAGAGGGCACTAAAAATAATAAAAATACAAAGAAAATTTGAAGATGGATGATATAAAAAGTATGTTTCAAAAAATACAACAAGATATATCGAAACAAAAAGAAGAAATGGCAAATATGAAAAAAGAAATTATTGAAGAAATTAATAAAAATATCAATGAAAAATTTCACAGCTTAGAAATCAGAACACAGACTCTAGAAAAGAAAATCGAAGAACAACAATATATTATAGACAGGCTGGAGCAACAATCAAAAAAGAAAAATATTATATTATTTGGTATCAAAGAAGAAGAGAAAAACTACATAGAGCTACAAGAAAATATTTTGCAAGTTATAAATAACAATATGAAAACACCATGTCAAAAACAAGATATAGATCGGGTTCAAAGAATGGGGAGAAAAAGTGATAAAATTAGACCTGTAGTTGTGACCTTCAACAACATGGAGCGGAAAATTCAAATATTAAGAAAAAGCTACACATTAAAAGGCACAAATATTTATATCAAGGAAGACTTTTCCCAAAAAGTGTTACTGAAAAGGAAAGAACTCCAAAATGAGCTTAAAGAACGAAAAGAGAAAGGAGAAAATGTTATACTAAAATACGACAAAATTGTAACACTAAATAAAAATAAATTAAGAGAGCAAGCAAACATTGAATCGGAGTTAGAAAAGGAAACTCGGAGTAACAAACGCAAACCTAGTTCCCCGCCTGTTTTACGCCAGTCGCAGCTGAAATTTAGCAACTCTACAGCACAACCCGAAAATACACAAAAAAACTAAATAGCGCCTCTGGGACCTCTCTGCACTCTCCAAGTCGGCCGGTCACCGCGGAGAAGTTAGACCAACACCCCCTAAATACAAACAAACAAGAAAAAGAAACTACTGAAAAAAACAAAAGAAAACAACCACAAAATCTCTACATATCAAGCATTAATGTGAGAACTCTATTATCAGATAGCAGGATTGACGAACTGGCTTATGCTGTAAAATCAATAAAATGGGATATTATAGGCTTATGCGAAACAAGAAGAGAAATAGAAAGTATAGAAGAGTATTCAGATTTCATCCTATTTCATACACAAACATCACATGGTCAAAATGGAGTCGGATTCCTGATTAAGAAATACCTAAAAAACAACATACTTAGTATAAAAAGTTTCTCAGATCGAGTAGCTACATTAGAAATAAAAATATCTGATGACTCTATCTGGTCAATAGTACAGGTATTGTAACACACCCGACCCCGGAGCCTTATGAAGGACTATACGCCTACAGGCACCGGCCTCTGTTGTTATGAAGATCATGTCTTGAGTTTTAGAGTTCATAGAAACCCAGACCTCAAGTATAATATAAGTTAATGGCTCGTGATATAAAAGTGATGTCTAGTTAATTATTGACCCATACGTTGTGTTTAAATAAAGTAATATGTAACCCATAAGTTCTTTTAAAGGTAATTGAGAGATCTCTGTACATGCTATTATAATAAAAGTGATTCTGATGAACAGGAGAGGAAAAAAAAAGGCAGGAAACTGAACTCCAAACGGGCCCCCACTGCTTCGCCCGAGGAATGTAGAAGCCCACGCCAATATATACCTATCTGTATTCATAAACGCTCCACGGTCATTCCCACATAATCAGCCCTACGCATGCAAGTTCTTCATGCATAAAACGTCATTGTAAAGACAACCATTAGAGCGTCCACCAAATACAAACGGTAAATTATCTGCTTCCCCCAGAAGAAGGATAAATATGGTGAGACCTGCCGTCTCTGCTAATAGACGCGCCAAAACCACAGGCGCTTGTAGTGCTTAACAGCACTACGAAGAAGGTTAGATGATAGGAATCATTTAGATTCTGATACTCATGGAGCAGTACATGTAGAATTGATATAGTTAGTCTCATGACTAACCCAAAATAGATACCTTAGTATCAGTTTAGTAAAATTAGTTCGATGTATATTATCAGTTGAATGCCATGTTTCCAACTGAAATCTGTTGAAGGATATTGGTGGTGACCCGAAGGTCAGAACATCCAGATATACTTATGCAAAGACGTCTGTCTACATTTATTCAAATCCATATGGAGGTCTGATAGGAAGGAATATTCAATCCTTTAAATATGAGATTCACATTGCGAGCCGAAGGGTGATCTGGGAAAGCTAAAAGCAAATCCCATATAAGTAGTAAATAGGCTGATGCAATTATGAAAACCCATATGACCGCCTGTGGTCGAATAAATGGTCTTTGATCAGAAACGCTAATGCATAGATATCGAATGCAAAATGATAGTATAGCTGGAACAGATCAGTGATGATGATAGATTACAATTGTCACATGACATTCAAGGACAATTAGTAGTTACAGATAGATTGTTTAGTCATAGATTTATTAGGCATCTATGGGCCAATCATGAATAATTTTATAAATAATATAAACATTTAGATGACTGATACAAAATCAAGCATCAGAACCCAAATAAGGGTAGGAATAAGGATTGTAGGTATTGTCTACCAAACATATCCATTACTTCAGATAAATATTTACTTGAATTAACAAGTAAGAGCAAATTTACTGTGAACACACAGTCATATCCACATTCTTTATAGAATAGACAATTATGTCAGTTATGCTTGATAGACAGAAATAAAGGATAGTATATTATCCATTCTACCAGCCATACATATTCTTAGATAAGAGTACTAACTAAGATATTATAGCAAGTACCATAAAATATTATTGTGGTAAGTACAAGTTGTCCACAGCTGGACACATTCCTATTCTGAAGAACATTTTGTTTGTATAACAAAATATTGTTATAAATAAATGTTCGTCCACTGCCGGACATATTCCAATACTGAAGACTGTTTTCTTTGTAAGACAAAGAAACTGTTGTAAATGATTATTTGTCCACTGTTGGGCATAACCAATAAATTAGTAGATATTTAACAATATCTATTTATGTATACAACGTGTTACAAAACAACCAATAAATCTCCCATACAAAGTGACTTAATTTTGTATGGGAAGCCCAATTTTTTTTTTCATATTTCGACCAATGTTCCATTGGAAAAGTTGTTCATTTTCATGAATACCTTGACCTCCTTTCAGCTTTATTGGTTGTTTTGTAACACCTAGTATTTCATAAACATTAATCAATTAAGTCCATAGTCGCTCAACAACCATAGTACTTAAAATAGAAATCTGTCCACTGGTGGGCTAAGCCAAACAGTAGATAAGTAAGTATGTTAGGAGCTTTATCAATTAAATCCTTAATCGCTCAGCAAGAATAGATCACTGATGACCACAGCAAATAATAGGTAAGTAGATAACAATATCTACTTATGTAAGTGTTAACTCAGGAACTTTATCCTAGTCGCATAGCAATAATAATTAAAATAAATTATTATAATTGAAACTACATTAATTTGGTTAATAAAGTAATATATGGCTGGCAAACGGATAAGTAAGGGTATGAATAATGGGATTATAGGGTAACCTACCTATTCCAAACACCTAATTTACCTATCTTCCGACACACTAATTAGCCAGATTTCCCTAATTAAAGATTAGATACGAACACTACAAAGTTTGTGTGAAACAAGCAGAATGCAGGTTATTTAAGACAACAAAACAACATGAATATAAGGAGAATCTACTTAAAAACATAACGATTCAAAGCGAAGGTTCTTCTCATCTTATCAGCTGCTTTGTAAATGCTGAATTGACTAGAAACTACTACCTATTATAACTTATTAGCATGTCTGCATACCTGTATATAAGTACATACTGCTGATAAGACAGAAGAATAGCAAAGATTATACTTATCTATCGCCTGCAGGAAGCTGACGTCCCCCAGAGACCTAACAGCTTACTCTCGTGACATCCACCTGGCAGGTTCCAGTGCACGCTGAAGCACGCATCTTCTGCATCAAACACCACACCCTCCACGTGCACCACGGGTTCCAAACACTTTTCACAAATACACTCGCGAGTACCGAGAAACAGCTTGAACGCCCAAGACAGCTGTTTAGCACACGGTTCTCTCTAACAGGACACACAGCACTATCTTAGTTTCACTTACTTTCACTTCTCTTCTTGTCCTGTGAGACTTCGCGATTAAAATTGAACTGCCCGCAGGCCGTATGGCTCGCTATTTTATACCAAAAAGCTTCGAACTTACGAGAAGAATAATGTTCTCGAAATCTGCTACTCATTACGAAAGAAGATATTCTCCTCTCTTTCATACACATTTTAGAAGACATTCGACTATTCTAGATTTTTTTAGAATGTCTTGTTTCGCTACTTGTTGCCAGACACCAATTCAGGGGTCCTAGGATTCACGACCCATCCTGACATCCAAGAAAGACTTATAGTGTATATTAAGTAAACCACGGTTTTACCAATATTTCCAAACATTTTACTACTGGTTCATAGAATTTTTAGAAAATACATCAATTTTCTATAAACCGAAAATGTGACTAATAAAATAAACCTTAGGTATTTCAGTCGCTATGGCACTATAATAGGCCTAGTAGGGCCCTGTCTAAAGTGACACCTTGCAGTTTCCGCTACTCGACAATAGATGGCTCTTAAACAAAATAGCAAAATGTTATGTCCTGTATCATATAAGCACGAAAAATTATAAATGCTACTGCAAACGCTGTGCAACTATCAGCTAATTATCCAAAATTATTTAGACTTGCCTATACGAACGATATGATGAGAAAACCAAGAAAGTAACTTACAACTTCACCGTTTCATACACATAGCGCCATCTATCAGCTGTGTTCCTGAACTCCTATAACAATTTTGACAGAACAGAACCAAGTACTAATCGCATCTTATACCAATAGATGTCGCTGTTTTGAAATCTTTATAAAGGCCGAAACACATATTAATTAATAAAGGCCGGGACACATATGTGACAGTATATGCCCCTACGGAAGCATACTCAAGTGAAGAACTAGACGCGTTCTATCAAACAGTGGATTCGGCCTTGGACTATGTAAATTCTAAAAATATAATTTTACTTGGCGATTTCAACGCTAGAATTGGTAAAGCTCAAAGAGGAGAAGAAAATAATATAGGAAAATACTCACATGGACAAAGAAGCCCACATGGTCAAAGGCTGGCCGAATTCACCCTTGAAAAAAACTACTACATCATAAACAGCATGTTTCAGTGCAAACCACACAAAAAATGGACATGGCGTTCTCCTAATGGAAAGCAATTCAATGAAATTGACTACATACTGACAAATAAGCCAAAAAATATCAAAAGCTTTGATATAATCAAAAGTCTGAACTTCTTTACAGACCACAGAATGATAAGGTGCAGATTATCCTTAAACTCAAAACCTGCTAGACCAAAAATAAAACCCGTCAATTATACTTGACAACTCTCGACAGTATCAGGAGATAGCGCCGAATTTTGGGAAAGTAAATTCCTTAATGCTATGAATACATCTATTGGAGTACAATGCCAATATGACAAGTTAGAGTTTGAATTAAAAGAATTCCTTAAACTTATACCTAAGAAAAATAATAACAAACAACAGTCTATCAACCAAGAAACAAAAAACCTACTAGAGCAAAGAAAAGAGTTATACAAATTAAAAAGAACAAAAAAGGTAAAGTCAGATATAACAAAAATAAGCAAAGAAATAAACAGAAATATAGAGCAACAAAAGAAATTAACGCGACAAGAAACCTTCGAAAAATTTATAAACAAAACAGGAGCTTTGCGTAAGGCTTACAAAGAGTTAAGCGATAAATCAGAATGGACTGAAAAAATTAAAAATAAACAGGGAATTATGCAATCAAGACGTCCTGATATAATAAACGAAGCAACTCTTTTCTATAAACAACTCTACGATAATGCAAACAGCTCTACTTACAGCACATACAGCATAACAAAAACAGACACAGAACCACCAAGCATTCTTGGATCAGAGATAGAGTTCGCTATTAAATCCCAGAAAAACGACAAAACTCCGGGAAATGACAACATTGCAAATGAAGTGCTAAAATCACTCTCTCCTTCACTTATAAGACCTCTGCAAATGTTATTTAATAATATATTGAGAACAGGTATAACACCAGAACAGTGGTCAAAATCAACCATTATATTATTGCATAAAAAAGGAGATAGAAGTGATCTAGGAAACTACAGGCCAATTAGTCTCATGACAAATTTATACAAAATCTTCGCAAAATTATATTAAACAGAATAACCAACCTATTGGACGAAAACCAACCACGGGAACAAGCAGGCTTTCGGAAGACATACTCTACCATCGACCATCTGCAGGTAGTAACACAGTTAATAGAGAAAGTTAATGAATATCAGAGAACACTTTTCATGTGTTTCATAGATTATATGAAAGCCTTTGATTCTTTACACTTTGAAGCTATTTGGACGTCTTTAGCACAACAAGGCATCAACGCAAAGTATATAGAAATATTATCTTACTTATATATGTCGCAGTACGATGGCAGAATCAGGTTTTTGGCCAAAAACCTAGGTTTTTGGCCAAAAGCCGGCATATGGCAGAATCGTAGACTTCGTTCGGCCATCATCCTAAGCTGATCCAGGTTTTTGGCCAAAAACCTAGGATTTTGGCCGAAATCCTAGATTTGTTTAGTATTATGACCTTTTTTGCATTTCGGGGGAACTTCTTCTTCTTCGAGTGGTACACCAAGTCGCCCAACGACCCGATGAACCCTGGTGCTAGTTTTTAAACCGCCAACTGCAAGGAGCAGGCCTCTGACAAGGTTGTGTAATGACTGCCGTCTAAGTGATCATAAAGAGCAATCGGGACCGACGGCTTAACGTGCCCGTGTAGTTCGGGCATAGGCCTCGAAAGAGCAGGAGGTAGCATTGGACGTTCTGGAGGGTGGGAGGTAGCGTCAGACGCTCTGGAGGGCGTGGGTAGCGTCGGACACTCTGGAGGATATAAGATGACGGGCGTTGGATTTTCTGGGGGTCCGACGCTACCTCCGTGTCTCCAGGGCCTCCAACGCTACCACCAATCCTCTAGAGCGTTCAGTGGTACGTCCTGCTCTTATGGTGTCTGATGCTCCCCCCTGCCCTTCAAGGAATCCGAGGCAATCCTGCTGTTCAGACGGTTTCCATTTACGGTGTCCAAGTCTACCCTCAAAAGATCAGAGGGAGGTGCATTAAGTACCTCTCCACTCCTCGTTCCCCCGAACCACACGGGCACGGTAAGCCCTCGGTCCCGATTGCTCTCTATGATCACTTAGTCGTTACACAACCATGTTACAGGCCTGCTACTTGCAGTAGGTGGTTGAAAACTCTGATACCAGGGTCCATCGGCTCGTTGGGCGACTTGGTGTACCACTCGAAGACGAAGAAGTTCCCCCAAAATGCAAAAAAAGCCATAATACTAAACAAATCTAGGATTTTGGACAAAATCCTAGTTTTTTGGCCAAAATCCTAGGTTTTTGGCCAAAAACCTGGATCTGCTCAGGACGATGGCCGAAGGAAGTCTACGATTCTGCCATATGCCGGCTTTTGGCCAAAAACCTAGGTTTTTGGCCAAAAACCTGATTCTGCCATCGTACTGCGACATATACACATTGTCAAGCGAAAGTACGTTTAGAGAGAGTAAGGCCCGGAATTTTCTATACAAAAAGGAGTAAGACAGGGAGATCCGTTGTCCCCGAAAATATTTTCAGCGGTACTCGAATCAGTTTTCAGACGTTTGAATTGGGAAGGAAAGGGAATAAAAATCGACGGAGAACTACTGAGCCACCTACGCTTCGCTGATGATATTGTGATATTCGCTGAAAGTGCGACAGAACTCGCGACCATGGTGAGAGAACTTGCAACCGAAAGTCATAAAGTAGGACTAAGACTTAACACGAGCAAAACAAAAATTTTAACGAATGGCATACCTCAAGATATTATTGTAGAGACAGAAAAAATAGAGTACGTTAAAGAATACATATATCTCGGACAAATGGTATCGTTTCAATGTAATACAGAAAAAGAAATTCAAAGAAGGGTAGCTCTAGCTTGGAAAAAATATTGGGGATTAAAAGAAATTATGAAAAATAGCAAAATAAATATTCATACCAAGAAAAAAGTCTACGAAATGGCAATATTACCTTGCTTAACATATGGTTGTCAAACATGGGCACTAAGAAAAGAAGATGAAGAAACAATTGCAGTCTGCCAGCGTAAAATGGAAAGGAGCATGCTAGGATTGAAACTGTCAGATAAAGTAAAAAACTATAAAATAAGAAATAAAACAAATATTATGGATGTAAAGAAAAGAGTAAGATTACTAAAATGGCAATGGGCTGGGCACATCTGCAGGCTGTGCAACCATAGATGGACAAAGCGCTTGACAGAATGGATACCAAGGGATAGCAAAAGGAAGAAAGGAAGACCTAGGAAAAGATGGAGAGATGTACTGAACCAAATTGGTGGACCAAACTGGATGCAAAAAGCACGAAATAGAGAGGAGTGGAAAAAATTAGGGGAGGCCTACGCCAAAGAGGCGACTACTACAGAAGAAAATTAGTTTTTTTAAGTAATTAAAGCAATTAATAGTAAGTAGATACATACTTTTTATTTTTTTATTATATCAGAGCACTTATTGTATTTAGTTAGTTTAGTTATATTGTTGTAGTAGAAATAAAGGCTATTTTTATTTTATTTTATTTTATTATCTCTAATGTAAGAAAGAAAGAAATTAAATTTATTTCGGCCACAGCACAACAAAAATCTAAGATTTAACAATCAACAAATTACATTTGTATATTAGATCTTGTATAGCTGACAACTTCCCTAAGAAAACTGATACGCATAGCCTGTATGACCGGGGTCGAGGAGTGTAACAGATGCATGCCATGCGGGCATTTATCCACTAGAGAACACTGAAATGGATGACTATAGAACTCTGGAATGGACGAGTCTGACAAGCCCTTGGTCTTTTTTAAGTACAATAACAACCACCTACCCTGCATAGTAGGTACCAGGTAGAACCAAGTTACTTTCCTAATCTATTTCCTATCGTGTTTCTAAGAGTAGTAAGTTCTTTTTTATCACCGCAACACTGAGCGTGGAAATCAAACTGACAGGCAGCCGAAGGTGACGTCGCCAGAACAGACATTGCAGCGTCGCGTCTCTTCTCGTCTCGGTTTCGTGCGGCTTCAAGATGCATCGAGCAGCATCGCGCGTTGCATCTTGATGTCGCTTTGAACTGACATTGCAGCGTCGCGTATCGTCTCACCTCGTCGCTTTCAGTAGAAACTGACTCTTAGGGCGCAAAAAGATGGTCTCAGTGAGCAGGGTTCGAAAATATACAATATTTATCAAACAGTAGAGCGAAAAGATAAATCGAGCGGATGTATTTATCTCTTATGAGTCAATCATCCTTTACATTTATGTCCATATTATGCAGTATATTATGCTCTACCAAATTAATCATATGCCACGCAAAACCAAAACGAAATTAATTTGTACAAAAGAACAAATGTAACAAAAAATTATGAGTTTATATTTATAGAATGTAGGTATCATAAGCAGGAAAAAAAGCAGCTGAAGAAATACGTTAATTTGTCGTGCACAAGGACAGAGGTTTCTACCATACAACTTACTAGAAGCATGTTTAAAAAGAGTTGTTTTAGTCAACTTTATCGTAATAATGTATTATTTTCAACGAAGTGCCTATGAAAATACATATCCAAAAATAAATATCATAATATCAGGAGATAAATTAATAACACAAGCTATAGGGTGCGCCTTACTGGGTATGAACGGTTGGCACTGGTACGAAAACAACCTTTGTTCATCAGTAGTAAAACGCCAGTGGCAACACTATTATGCATCTATATTTATCCTAAACTTAATGCAGGTATCAACAAAGACGTTCGCAAAAATTGCTTAAAGTCGATTTGGGATTCGTCTATCAAATGCTTGAATTTTGTGCCGTTTTATAAATAAAATTATAAAAGAAAACTTTTTGTTTTAGCTAAATCAATCTTTACTCTTATAAAAGACTAGTAAGAATTTACTAACATTCGTAATGCTACTTGGGATCTGCTGCGTGGCGCTGTCAGTTGATGCGGTCGGGTTTTTCTACAAGACCGCAGCGACAACGACGCCGTCAAAATTTGACGGCGACCACCCACGCGTGTCGCTGTCGCGTCGCTTGGTTTTTAAGCCCACCTTTAAACCTGATTGTCCGTAAGAAAGATGGTTCCGTGCCTCGGCGGGCACGTATGCCGTCGGTCAAGGTTGCTGTCTATGATCATTTAGATGGCGGTGGTTTCACCACCACGTTCGAGGCCTGCTACTTGTAGTAGGCGGTTAAAAAACTCTGACACCAGGGTTCATCAGTTCTTTGGACGATTGGGTGACCCACACGAAGAGAGATTGAGAAAGAAAGTCAAATTTGGTACTATTGTTAACTGTTCGTAGGTACTTACATTTAAACATAACCTCCTTCAACAGTCAAATACTGCTTAATGTCTTCAGAAAAGTTTTTGAAGTGTTACACTGTGAGTTTGAAAAGATAAAAGTGAATATTGTAACTTTATGTAAAGAGAGTACATTAACATTTTCAAAAAGTCGAGCAAATGAAAGTTCATTTCACAATTTTAATTTAATTACAAATTATAATCACAGTAAATCTTGAAAGCCGAATCTTAATCAAAAATCACATTCACCAACCATTCCTCATTAATTACTTATCTTCAACACTGTGGCTGCGGATGAAAGCTTTAACACCCCAGTACCCCACACGCCGAGCTATCACAACAGAGCTTACAACTTAATCCGCGCTTAAAACAGCTGGCAACACCAAAAAGATTGAAACAAAACATCGAAAGCAACTGTCAATTTCACACGCGCTTTTTCATCAGAAAACAAAAACCTTTTGAAGGGGAGACTGGGGGCAAAAAACACGGGGCCCTGATTACAAATTTTTATTATGAAATGACATTGAATTAATCGCAAAGGCCACCTTGCGGCTCATTAACACAAATGGATTCACGACTCGAATCGACTCAAATGCGGACAATAAAAATCGCATTTACACATAAAAAAACGAAACGTGATTAATGACAGTACGTAGAGTTTGCTACACTGTAAGTTGGGGCCAGGAAATTGTAGGAAGCTTATCTACATGTGAGAAATATAAGTTCCTTGTGAAACTCCAGAATTTTTTAACACAGATACATAGAACGTATTACCTATACCCAACGAATTATAGATGCCTATACCCTTAGCCTATACCTACCTAGTTGAAGTCAATTTAAGATAAGTAAACCTTTACTATGATTTTGAGCTTTTTAGTAATTCACTACAAACTGCGCGATTACTTGAAGCCTTTTACAAAAGTGGGGATTTTGTAGTTTGTACATGAATGCTTTGGCTTGCTGTCAGCCGTCGGATGCAATAAGTTTAAAATCACAGTCAATAAAGGCGCCTCCGAGCAGTACACGTCTCAAGGTATTTATTTGATGACGTTGAAGTTATTTGCTTCAACTTTTATCATGCGAACGACGGAGTAGAATTCTCGGGCGGCAGACCTGTTTCCGGAACATTATGTTTTAGGCCTTTTCAAGGCAAGAGTGAATAGGCACTCACTACCTAGGCAAGCATGTTCCAACATCGTCTGCATTATCTACTACTTATGAATAGATAGCAGACAAATACAAGACTATTTAAAGAAAAAAGGACATACTTAGATACATAGGTATGGCAGTAAGTTCTCCACTTTTCGCCGACGTAGTGGCCCCATAGTCGGTACTCGGTAGCGTTCGTGATCCACGGACACGCCGGTTCGCACGCGAGCCGTCGAGCAGAAATATACCGCTCGCCTAAAAACCAAATTATAATACTAAATCAACCAGAAGCATTCAGAGATCGTACGTGTGATAAGCCCAAAGATGTTAGCGATCAGAAATGGAGGATTTTAAGTGATTACTCATGTTCCTGCTTAGTTGCTTCATACTGTTCTATCGAAATGTTTTTGCTACTGTGCTTAGCGGTGTCGGTTCACTTAAACATAAACATGTCAAGAGCAATTAAGTATTAAGTATATTTTTTTCTGTGCCGTAGATATTGTTAAAAACCGGGAAGTATTGTTTCGCTTTTATAAATCGTAAATCAACGAGGCTGATAGGTATGTATCTGCTTAATGGTCGTACGTACGTCTGCGTTTTTAAATTTATTTCAGCAATTCATGCATTAAGTTTACTTAAAACACTTTTCTTATTTCTTGGTAGAATATTATTGTAACAACTATGTCGAATCACAGCTGAGATAAGACGCTTTGCGAATAGTAGTTAATTTTGGCCCAGTTTCCCCCAAAACGTTCAGGAGGTCTAAAAATCTATTAAAGCTAAAACCAATTCTTCTTCACTCACTGATTTTGTATGGAAGATTCGGATCCGATACCCAGCGGAGAAAATTTCAAAAAGAGTTTGACGCAATTCTATTTTTTTTATTTGATTCTTGATTTGATTTGCTTTGATTTTTGTCTTTTCCTAAGTTTACTTTATTATTTTCTCTCATGTCTAGCTATGATAACCAAACTTTCCGTCTTATTTTCGTCCTTGAGCAGTCCCACGGGCAAGCTCAACAGAATAGACGCACGACGCGACGCGCAACATGACATCTTTCAGACAAGCGATCGGCAGCCGTTATCGATATGACGCGCGTCTTATGTATGTAGCTTTTTTCTTCTGTTTGGTACATTTTATGGGAAAGGTTTCAAGCGTCGCGATCGCGTCTCACGTTTCCGATGATCACTTGATTGACAGATGCCATCTTTACGTCTTACGTTTACTCTGTGGAGCTTTAAACATCGTTGAAGCTTGAAACGGTTCCCCGCACCCGTGTGTCACACACCATAATCAGTCACACCGCGAGTATTTCGGTACGATTGTAAGTAATCGTAATATGGCGTTCGTCATTTTGTGATCCGACGGCCGTGATAACCCGCTTCGCTTCCGATAAACACACCAGTTATTTCCAAAGGCGTGTATTTACCATGGAAATATAATAGATAATGTAGGGTTTTCATGCTTATGTACACAGCGAATGAACGCGTTTGGTTACTGTACTGAAAAACGTCAAAGCGCTCCATAATTATGATGTAGATTTCTTAGAAATCGAAAATCGTTGAGCCAGGGTAGTTTTTTAAATAGAATAGTTTAAGATGGGGTGAGTAGGTATATCAAGAAACCTACAAATTAATAAGGTAAGGTTGAATTTCAAGAAAGAAAGGGAAATAGTTTATTCAGAATCAAATCGATATAAAGCATTCTTGTGGTTTATCGTCTTCACTTTTAATTTTGATCTATGAACTTTCATTATGTACATTGACCCTGTTTAACATGTATGTCCTGTCTGTTACTCCCCTTATTAGATAATAGTTATGGAGAGTCGTGACTTGACTAGAACATCACGCAATAGGCCACGATCGTGTCGCCCATGTAAGTACAGTCTGAGTCAAAAGATAGGACCGCCTCAAATGGTTCAAAATATCTCTGAAACTAGATTACTTTTGTAAATTATTTCTTTTGTTGTCTATGCAGCTAATTAAACTCTATTCACAACCAAAAAAATAATTTACAGAAACAGTGTAGTTTCAGAGATATTTTGAACCATTTGAGGCGCTCCTAGGTATGCTCTTTTGACCCCGACTGTACCTGCCTACGTAGGGGAAAGTTGGCTATATTGTACCCCCTAATTACTATTATGTTTTGCGAGAAAACTATTAACGTTATCCTTGTAATGTTTTGCTTTTTAGTTAGTTTATTTAATTAACTCTGATGTACCAGAATGATTTTTTGAAATAAAATAGTAGTTTCGTCACAAAATAGTTTACAAAAAAAAGTTGCTATCGGTACGATTTAGAGACCGGTACGTTTATTCGTACCACGAGGTTTCTAAATCGTACTTTGGAAATTGCAATACAAATTGTGAAAATAAAATATTGCAAATTTCTTTTAAAACAAAGCCATTAAAAAAAAGTGTCAATGTTGTTTTACCATCTCCACACTATTAACAACTAATCACACCTCTCAGATCAGAGATCCATTATGTTAGGACTAAAACTGAAATATCTTAGTAACAATCCTTTGGTACGATTTAGAAACTACGGGTCGGTACGATTTCAAGAACAAGCCACATATTACAAAAAATATTTTTCATTTCAAAACCTCAAATGATTACGTTGATTCATTAAGTTAGGTCAAAAGGATAATAACCAAGTAACAATGTGATCAAATAGCAATTTTTAATAGCTTGCCGTTCTTTCGTAAAACCTTAGGTTCCACACCCAAAAATCAGTAACGGGGTTAACTCAAACCTGTTATGTTTTATTGAATGTATATTCTCATTTGCAGTGCTGTCACAAACCGTCATAGTTTATTGGGTGTACAACACTATCATTTAATGTTGCCAAAGTAAACAAAAACGTACGTTAAGTGCAAAATGTGTGGGTGGTACGATTAATCTACTGGTACAATATGTCCAACTTTCCCCTACATAGGTGAAATGTTAGGCGGTGACCGTTGTGTAACCAGTAAGTATAACATTATTATGTGTAAGATTCCTTATTATTATTAGGTATATTTAAACTTTGATAAAGCAAGTTCTTTCGCCTAAGGTTGCCTGGTAGAGAATGATACCTTGCCTTGCCTGAAAGGCCTCCTTGTTACTATTGTCTGTGTAGGTATTTCTATCATTGTATTGTTACTTTTGTGCAATAAAGTATTTTGATAGGCGCGAACTCCACGAAGCAGACGTTCGACGTGATACGTAAGATGACAACTGCCAGACAAGTGATCATCAGCCGTCGTTGATACGACGTGCGTCGTACTTGTGTAGCCGGCGTTTGTCCTATTTCATACATTTTATATGGAAACGGTTTCAAGCGTCGCGATGTCGCATGGCTCACATCTCCGTCTCATGTCTTAGGTCTCACCTGTGGAGCCTTATGTTATCCGTGACAGGCCATGGACAAAAAAATGTCACGGACGGTTGTCATATGCTAGAAAATTACTAAAAGCTTTGAAATAATCTCGTCCGCTTAGAAACGGATCTTTGTCAAGTTTTGACATTCCCAGATTTCGACAGCGTCTATAAAAGTTTTTTTATAGTGAGCCAAAATTACACTTACCTTTGACTCCCCCATCTGTAAGATAAAATCGTCTAGTATATTTATAATAGCTGAATATACTTTGAAACTTTCATTTTCAATCATCTTACTTATTTATAAGTGTATTCGTGCATTAGCAGTGCCTTGTTTATCGTCTATAATTTTAGTCATTCAAATATTGTATAATCTATACGATGACATGCCAAAACTTTGAGTTCTCATGGGTGTCTTCTTGTAATAATTGAGGTCCATTTTGAGTTGCCAGATTATGAGAAATTTCCAGACTTGTCTTGAATCTGAAACTCCTGTGTGTGCAATTTTCGCTTGAGAAATCAACAAATTCCGGTAAATTTTCTTGATCATCATCTTCCTGCCCTTATCCCAAATTACTTGGGGTCGGGCAAAGGATTTGGCTTAATTTTACGACCGGCCGCCTACCAGTCAAGCCTCTTTGGGAATGCTTTTGATATTTATGCAGAAATTCGGTTGTCATGGATCGACACGGCGAGCAGCGCATCAAAATAAATGTAAAAGGGACAAAAAATTACATCAAGGATTTTCCATAGAAATCAAATGACTAAAACTTCATAAACTTGTAATTCATGTCGTCTCGGCACATGTCTTGACATTTTTATACAATAAGTACCATCGATCGAAAATGGATCGAGAATGGTATTAGCTCTGTCGACCTCCGAATTTATGACGACCTTCGAATTTAAAAAAAACTACGAAAAACTAGGTATCTAATTAAGTAATTTTGGTAGTTTTGTACCTGGCAACACCAGCTTCATGTGTTGGGTGGGCAGGGGCGCCAGGGCTCATCAGAGCGTCTCAACAACATAATCATACCTTAGGATCCCACCATCTTCTAGTAGCCAGTGCCTCATCTACCTGCCTCTTTCCGTTCTATAGTAAAATTATGTCTGTCCTACTCTGATGTGAAGATGGATCGCTAATAGTTTCGTAATTTTATGTTTTATCGGCAGCTACTTTAGGCAGATCGAGCAGTTTAGAATGTTTGCTACTGTATTTTGTTCTTTCATATAGGTTAAGGCACGACTGTGTTAAGTTTCATATGACCTAAGTACATAAACTACTTATTGTACGTAGTAACTTAACTTAACTAAACAAGTGCTTTTTGATTTATTCATATTTTTACAGTCAACCTCAACTTACAGGCGGCCCATGGCTCAAGATTGTAGAGTTTGGAGAAAGCTGGTGACCAATGAATACCTAAAGCCCAGAAAAGTCACGTCCCTCAGTCATGAGGATACGACAAAGAAGAAGATACATAACACACCATCAACGAATTTGCGAGAATTAGTAGATTGTGTCTATGTCTGTGTTTATGTAAGTACCAACACTTTTTATCGTAACATCGATCGCTATCGGTTAAAAGCGTTTCATGCTAGATGATTATCAAAAATACTTAACGTGATCTCATAAGGTGTGAAATGTTTCTATCAACTCATAAGAATACCTTTTCTCTATTTAGGTTCAAAATTTGGCTACATGATTTTGTGTTCTAACAAAATATTTTGCGCTGACCCTAACTGATTTGGGATAAGGGCAAGCAGATGATGATGAACCAATTATGAAGCAGACAGGTGATCGCGAGAAAGCTTATAAAAACTTGCAAAGAACTTCATAACCAAATAACCATCAATTTTGATTCAATATAGCAACAACGACTTCGGCAAATCGAATCAATATATCGTGAGATGTGGCGTCAGGGCGGATTTTACCCATTGTGCCCCCTGTGGGTCTTTACCCCCCTGCTCCCCTCGGGGGGTGCAGCCCCCTCGGGATTTTACTTTTCAAGCCACGTTATTGTTTCAATCTCTCCACAAAGTTGTGCGAATTGAAAAAGTTCTCAACTGTCGATCTTCGCTGATTCGGTGCTGAATTTAAAGATTTGTTTGTTACTTTATGTTGGAGTTCTTTTCAGATTTCAGTGTCAGGGATCTACTTTTTTTTATGCACTAGGCAATCTCTTTCAGACAGGCAAAGCGGCATATATGTAGGTACCTACATCTTTATCAACAGATCTTCCCACTGAACATTATCTTTCCTAAATCCAGCGTTGAAACAAGTCATCATCCATCACACATGTATTATGATGTCATATATTATGACATCAAAGATATTAATTTTAGAATTCATGTATGGCATCAAAGATATTCAATACTAATAAAAAAATCCGGGGGTAAACCGCAAAGAGCTGACATCATACGTACCGCACCACTCTCATAGATCTTGGAGGTAGGTATTTAACAGACAACAAAACATCGTAAATCCTAACCTACCTACGAATGAACCCACCAATAGCACCACTGACCTTCGCGCGTTTAGTTTAATGTGCACATTAGCTGCCCACACTAATACGTTACATGCCAAATGTGTAATTTTTTTCATAATTTCGGACACCGCGGTTTGGGCAAGGTCGGTCGATTGGCTGATAGCATGGTACTAGCGGGAGCAGGGTATCTAAAACGCTTATTTTCGACAGCTTTTCGCCGGCTTGTTTTGTATGAAAATCCATTCCGCAGGCCTTTCGTTCCGGTTTCGTCCCAAGCCCTGACGAGATGTCAAATAGAGTTTGACAAGTAACTTCTATAGAAAACATGTAACGTCATCAGATTTTTTGTAGCATTAAGAGTTCAGTTCATGAGTCCTTTGAAGGAATCCAAATGGACAGGTTTTCCATACATGTACAGTTTCTTCCTTAACAATTCATAAGATTATGATTTTTTCAGAATTTCACATTTTACAGCAAAAAATATTTGTATCCTAGATGCAGCAATATTACTGAATCTTAGGTAAGGCATCGTTTTTGTCCGACTTGTGGGTATCAATCAATCACAAGAAAATCGAAACCTTAAAGCAGAATTTATTGTTTATGAATTAGCGAATAGTCAGCATAGATTGATATACTCCACCTTCTTGATTATTGCATTGAAAGTGCTCGGAAACCTCCCATTGACAAAAACTGATGTGTTTTATCGGAATGCAAGTGCCTTGTTGGGCTTCTAGGTGATTCGAGCTTGCTCTCTCTTTGATTTTGTATTGAAATTTTACAATATACTTACCCGAATAAATATGCTTCCGCTATCGTTACCATCGTGGTCGCGGCCTTATAGTCGTGACACGTTAGCTCGATGCGACAAAATGGTCATTTTGTTGCGGTAATGTGTTTAGTTTTTTTTAATACGTTGCGCAATGTACGATCTTGAACGTGTTGATGATGTGAACGATCAAAATTCTGTGTTGTATGTAAGTAGATATACCTAGTTCGTATTTATAGGTAATAGTTTGTGTCTTACTACTTACAACTACGTGCATTTGTATTTTTTGATTTGTATGCATTTTTCTTGTATTAAAAATCAGGTCTCAAGGCGCCGACGACTAAGGCTGCTCACAGCCGAGTACAGTGACGGAAACACGGTTGTCATAGCTCGATACCGCATAGACAAAGTGTCAAAATAATTGTAGAAAGGATCAAGAAATCCGATGACGTGACGTTTTCTATAAAAATTGTCAAACTCTATTTGACATCTCGCCAGGACTTGGGGCGAAACAGGGACGAAAGGCCTGCGGAACTGATTTCCATACAAAACAAGCCGGTGGAAAAGTAGCATATTACCAACCCACGTACCGGCAGGCGCAGCGTAGGACGGCCACCCGCGAGATTGACTGACGATCTGGTCAAGGCCGCGGGGAAATGCTGGATGCAGGCCGCTTCCAATCGGACAAGGTGGAAATATTTAGGGGAGGCCTATGTTCAGCAGTATGGCTGATATGATGACCAACCCAGGTGTTTACCATTCCAACCTATAATCTGTAAGTAGATAGTTAACAACAAAGCCCAAGTCTAAAACAACTCGACCACAGCAGCAGTAATCAATGACTACGTGTTACGTAACGTAACCCAGTTACGTTTTTTCCCTCCCCTTCACGTGTACGTAGTGGCTCCCGGAAATAGGGGAGATTGGGCGAAAATGGCCGCCGCTCAGCCAACACGTGAGTCGCGCGATAGACTGGGAATGCGAGAACAACCTTGTTACCGATATTTTCACTCTTCTTTTCTCTTTTTAGAGTGCCGTAACCGAACGGTCGAAACAGTACCCTGTAGATAAAACTTCACTGTCTGTCTGTCGGTCCATCTGTGACTTATAAACCATAGTAGTTATAGAGTTGATATTTTCACAGATATTTAGTATTTTCACGTAGTTAATATTTTCACAGTAATCAATGACTACGTGTTACGTAACGTAACCCAGTTACGTTTTTTCCCTCCCCTTCACGTGTACGTAGTGGCTCCCGGAAATACGGGAGATTGGGCGAAAATGGCCGCCGCTCAGCCAACACGTGAGTCGCGCGATAGACTGGAAATGCGAGAACAACCTTGTTACCGATATTTTCACTCTTCTTTTCTCTTTTTAGGGTTTCGTAGGCTACTACAATCATTTCGTTAAGCCTTAACCCATGCCTTAGAACAACACGAATTTCCGCCTTATTGCCATACAAACACGGTTTATGTCAAATGGTTCAACAGACGGATCCGTCAACGCAGCACTAGCGGATGCATCTGTCAAACCGTTTGACATAAACCGTATTTGAATGGGAACAAAGTGGAAATTCGTATTGTCCTAAATAATGCGTTACGCAGCGCAAAAATAAGGCACAAACAGACGTTACGCGTTAGGTATGTTTTTTTTTAATATAATAGCTCAGTTTTATGAATAGTTACGTATTTGTTTCATCTTGCTAGTACCTAAGTCATATCATTCTTTCTTGTATTCCTCAAATTACTTACTCACCTCTTTCTACTTACGTTTTTCCTCGCTCGCTCGTATGGCTCGTTTCCGCCGCTCGCTCGCGCGGCTTGCCGGAAACCCGGTAGATTGGGGAAAAATTGGCGCCACTCCTAAAGTAAGGCCAACCAGACGAGATAAAAAGTGTAAACAAATCTGAAAGAGACAGCTAACAATAAACCATATGACAGATAAGGACACAGATTGTAATAACTGTCACCGGGTCATACAAAAGTTGTTTACACAAATTATCTCGTTTCGTTGGCCATACTTTGCTTGTGTCACTTGTGTGTGAGGTGCCATGACAGCGAGGATAGCTCCACGGAAACTTTGATATCGATAGAGGGACCGTCGTGTGGCAGCGGCTAAGAATACTGCCACCCCTAGTCCACTCAGGGTGTTTCGTAAAAGGCGACGTATGGTGGCAGTGATACCACCTACAGTACCATTTCCAAATATGGTTGACGTCAGGCAGGCGGCCGGACATAAAACATAGCAAAGTCCTTTTGCAATGATTTTGTGCTCTACATATTGCGCCTCAACAAATTTGGGATAAGGGCAGGCAGAAGATAATGACGATGAGAGGCATATAAGTACCTAGGTAACTTTTCTAAAGGGCCCTAAGACATTTTCAGTGACAGCGCGGTCTACTGAATCTACCTATATAAGGATCTATTAAATTCACTGCAAATATTTTAAGGGCATGCGTAAATATGTATAAGAAAAATATTTAAGGCATTTAAAAAAAAATCTACACGCTAGTTTTTATTTTTCATTTTCAAACAAACTTTTTAATTAATTATGTGAACATCCTTTGACTGACCCGACTGGCGTTCCGCCACGTAGACAGGATTCACTTACACGGCACGCACACTAACAACCAACCAATCACAGCACTTTTTTTTGGCGCGTAATTTAAATTCATCGAAGTGTGTGTTTCTAGGACAAACAGGGTGCACCTTTTTCGTTTTGTGTTTTTAGTTAAATGCAATTTTCTCGAAAACTAGCGTGTAGATTTCTTTAAAAATTTGCCTAGTACATGCTTATATTTTATTTGATCTGCCCCTAAAATATTTGCAGTGAATTTAATAGGACCTTATATAATACAGGGTGTAAGGGACAGCTCTTCGATATTGAAATGTACTCTCATTTAGACCATGAAATTATTTAAGAAAATATTTCAAGATACGTAATTTTTTTACGTTCTTTAGTAAATGCAGCCGATCGTGATTCCGATGGAAGTCCAAAATATTTTTACGTCTCGTTGACGAATGATTTTTTGCTTTCCAACAAGCCGATCCGCATAGTTTTGATGGCCCCGGGCCCCGAGGCCGTAATTAAAGTACCCAGTAAATAAAACGACATGTTTATTTTAAAATCCATCATTCAGCTAAGTTGAGGTAAGTAATATACTCAATAACAACCGATTTTCAATACAATTATGATGATACCATGTCAACTCTGAGTCAATACTCATCGATCACATACCACCGGTTAAGTAAGATGGATCTGCCTGTCTGTATGTTTATTTTAGCCTGACATTTATGATAATACGTAAATTGTTGGCTCCATGGAATAATTGCACGTTTACACGTATTAAGTCATAATCGTAATCGAGCGGGAAAACGCAAAAAGTTGATTAAATTCATCGCTTAAGGGCCTGCGCAAGCGGGTGACCTATAAAGCTTTGTTGAAGTCAGATGATACTGGCTTACGAGTAGTGAGCATGTCCTTGCTACTTACATTGACCCTGCAGAAGTGAGTAGGTACCATAATAAGTAGGTAAAATTCATTCAATAACTTTACTTAGTGACCTTTCTTGCTTATAGTCCTGTGCCCCTCTATAATTTTTTGTTCTACATGGTAAAGTGTATTTGAAGGTTTATTTAAAGATCTTTCTTAAAAATTCTACTTATCGAAATCAAAATACGGTTAAATTTTTGACAGCAAAAGCATACATAACTTGACTGTTGTGGATTTGTCTTTATTTCTGGTTGTTTCATCCATAACTATACTATGTCCTCCCGCTGCCCCGGTGATCGTGTCCCCGATGAGCGGGGACAACGGGATTTTAAGTAAACTGGAATGATTCTTGTTTTCAACTGTAAGTTCCCGAGGGTAGCGCAATATCTTACTATGCTAAGTCTTGCCCAACCCTACCAAACCTTGCTTTGAAGGCAAAAATGACACGTACTTACAGGGGATTTTCCTTTGGTCCTATTCTCATAACGGGAACAATGGGAAGTAGGTAAAGCCAATGATGTCTCGTTGTCCCCATAACGGGGAATCGCTCACCGGCGACTACAGGAACACTATCCCCAACTACTATTTTGCTAGTTTAGCTCTAAAATTTCAATTTTTAATAAAGTGTTAATCTATATATCTATCTACTATCCCAGTCTGGCGGTCCACTTACTTGCCCCGTACCGCAACAGTTTCGCGGCGACCTTTATTCGCATAATTCCGCAATAAACTATCATTACAGGATTAACAAAAACCCCTGGCTCACACACACTGCCTTCTATTATTCGAGTATTAGCCGACTTCAGTTCGGTTTTTGTAGTAATAAGTAAAATATATACCAAGTCAAACATAATACCTAGTTGATAGTTATCTGTAAAAGGTAAAGTTTAAAAAGGAAAATCTTTCTTGTCATATTTTTATTATATCAACTAGGCTAGGACGATTGATGATGAAATACGCTGTTGATAGGTAATAATAATATGTATAAATTCATTATATCATGTTTTATTCACATACTTCTTTTAAGTTAGATAAATAGGTACATATCGAGTTAGATTGTAAAAAATTAGCATTTTCCGCATAGAATATGACTCTAAATAAGAAAAAAAAATTTGGGCATCAGTCAGCTGATCGGCGATTTTTATGAGTTCCAATTTTTGTTTTCATATTTCGTCCCATGTTCCATGGGTAAAGTTTCACCTCCTTTCGGCTTGTAATACCCTTTTCGTAACTCCTGGTATATGATAGGTTTTTCAAATAATAGTTTTAAACCAATCATTTAAATATGTAAATTAAAATTATATAAAAAAAATATTTTTTTTTCGTATATTGACTTGTTACCTACCTACTTTAAGTTACTTACCTAGGTACCGTATAGACATATCCCTACCTAATCACAATTCTAGGTACTTAAATCTACTTACCGGACATAAAAATACTTACACTCTACTCACAAGATCCATTAAGGCGGTGCTTTACACACATACCATCCGTTTCGACGTCATTTTAAACGCGAAACGCATGCGTTGGGACAATACGAATTTTGAACTTATTCTCATACAAATATGGTTTATGTCAAATTGTTTAACAAATTCTTTCGTCAATGCAGCGTTGTGCGATATATTTGCGCTAACGGATGAGTCTGTCAAACCGTTTCACATAGACCGTATTTGTACAAATTAGGGAAACAGCGCGCCGGGCGCCTATACAGATGGCTCACTCAGTACTAGCGACGATTTTGACGCCTACTGACTTTAACTGGAAATAACCTTAGGGGAAGTGAAGGTAAATAAATAGTTGGTTGCTACGAACGTCATATTTCTTGGATTAAAATTGGCTCAGAATCATATGACGCTTTTGAATCTGATTTTACTGTTTTGATATTCTTATAGGTACTTTGAGATTGTTGACAGTAGCAACCCTGGCAATGTAACAAATAGCTATCGCAAAAATCCTCAATAGGGTCAAGTGAACCTTCTGTAAACTCCTTATTTTGTGCTGAAACCGTATTTTTATGAAAATAAGGTGAAAAATCGTATCTTTCAAACGCAACCGAATAGCGCTGCGTACAAATAACGCACAAACAGAAGTTATGTGTGTATAGAGCCTTAGGCGAGGAACACACGCAACGTCGGTTTGTGCGTCGTTCATTCGATTCTCCACCCTACCTGCATATGAATACGGTTTGTGTCAAACGGCATCGCACAACGCTGCGTTATCTGTCAAATCGTTTGACATAAACCGTATTCGTATAAAATTAAGGTGGAAAATCGAACAAACGACGCACAAACCGACGTTGCGTGTGTTCCTCGCCTTAGTTTCGCTGAATCAGCTATTAGCCGGCCTCTCGTTTCAAATGCTCACATAAACCGAAGACATCCATTTCATACGGTTTTTACCCGACTTTTACACGATCTTACAAAGAAATAATGACATTCAACAGCCATTTCATCATCGGGGACAGCCTTATAGATCAATAAAATCTTCCAATAGAGCCATAAGTCAAGATAATAGGTTTTATAACGTTTTATTATCGCGACTCCGCTTATTATTGGCTTATTATTCTGGGATGAGCACATTGAGCACCTTGCTTGGTAAAAACTTGTGCGCTGTTAAGGCGAGTGGTGCCGCGGCACTCGCGCCATTTTACGAAAAAAAGCTTCATGCAAACAATACATCAGAATTTCCTGTCCTGTTCATTACTGCACAATTTTTAGTGCTAACGCATGTGTCTTTTTAAGATGCAAGAAAATTTCGGATTCCCCTTACTCGAACAAAAATTTGCGTCGACGGATTTGTGTTTCATCTGCCAAACGCATGCGTTAGCTCACCGCTAAAAATGCGCAGCAACAAACGTTACGTGTAAGCCCTGCATTAACGTTTAAAAATCTGAAAACGCAGTAAAATAATTGCTGTAATTAAAGTAACAAATAGGTACTATACTTCATCAAGTTTGTAGGGTCTAATCAAACTTTACAATAAAACCAAGAACTTGGGCAAAGGTCATTCTAATGTACTTAGTACCGAAATTGCCTTTTGTTTGCCCAACTTGGAGTCTTATTCGAAGAAAAGAAGAAAATCGTTTTTTTGTCGTAAAGTGGCGCTAGTTTCGAGGCACTCCTCGCCTTAAGAATTGCTTAAAGGTTTTCAATGCATTAGCTGCTTCAAAACGAATTGTTCATAAATTGCTAACTAATAGTCAATGTATGGCAAAATGACTAAGTTTAAATTAGTACTATATTAGTTCGACCACAACTTATTATGCCTATTACCTATAAATAAGTTTATAATGAAGTGTTGGCAGGAAATGTTTGTTAGTAAGTTGTCCGTTAAGTTGACAGTTTATTCCGAGAAATTAGTTTGTTTTTATGCAACATGACCATACCTAATAATAACAAACCTATACCAATATCTACTTGGTGCTATAACTATACAACATACCATACGTACTAGATAGAAAATTAATTATCTTTTCGAGAGTAGGCATACTTGTTGCGTCGGACACACCTACAGAAAAATCTGTGCCTCTTCTTTCTTTCTTTTCTTTAATTTTTCGAGAAATAGGTACCTAAGTGCTTTTGTCTGTAGGTAGGTACTATTTTAACTGTGTATTGGCTACTATGGCAACAGTCTCTGCCATTTCCAACAATATCTATCTTCAATGCACTGTCATATCAAATCAAATCATTTGTGTTAAAGCCTTTATAAATAGTTTGTCCCTTTATCAAATCATTACTTCATGAATTTATGCTCATTTTATCAAACTGCAAATCTAATACCTTTACTACTCAATCCAACTTCATAAAGGTATATGCACATCAATCTAAAGCTCCTCGCAGACTACCCCGTATCCGCAACTACATGACGTTATACCGCGTTACAGTAAAGTGATTTGCGGGCGCGGGAGATACACCTAGATCAAATAAAAGGAAGACGGAAGGAAGGGAGAAGAGAACTGACGCCAAAATATGACGCCTAAATATTCCGCTGTGGTATGATAATTTACTTACTCGGACATTAATAGCTTCAATATTTTGTGAAAATAATAATTTATCGTCGGTGATGATAAGATAAATGAAGTGTGTTCAAAACACATAACCAGTTGACTGCAAAAATCAGTCAAACCAACTTTAAGTCAAAAAGGATTGTTTTGATTGAGGACAGGCAGGACTCTCTTGATTTAATTTTGACCACTTTTAACTTGCTAAAACTAATGAAAATCACAAAAAGTGGAATCAGATGTCTGACGTGTGCTCTACGTGGCTCTACGTGAGTTGGACGCGTGAGTTGTGTTAGTAAGTTCATTTGTTAGTTTACAGTGTGGTAGCGGCTAAGAATACTGCCACCCCTAGTCCACTCAGGGTTTTTCGTTTACGAAAAACGTTTACGCCTTTTAAGGCGACGTAGAGTTTTTGCCTCGGCTGAACATCTGTCGCCTATGGTCAACCTCATGGTAGCGGTGATACCACTTACCATAGCATTTCCAAAGAGAGACAGGCGGCCGGTCATAAAACATTGCAAGATCCTCTTGCTACATGCTTTTGTGCTTTAACAAACCATGTCACACCGACCCCAACTGATTCGGGGTAAGGGCAGACACATAATGATTGTTAGTTTACGGTGCCACGTCTTCTTTATTATTTGGTCTGCGGTAGAGGGCTGCACCGAGTCAATCGACTTATAAAGGACAAGGGGAGACTATTGTTTTAGGGGAGAGCCTGCGACAAAAGGAAATAGACCGTTTCGTTTCAATTTTAAAACAAATAATGAAAATGTAAAGTTACAATAAATCAGTTTGCATGCCATGTACATTTACGAAAATTTTGTGAGCTAGTAAGTTAGAGGTACAACACATCATCACCTATCAGAGCATACTTATTACTAAATACAAATCCCTCTATTTCTAAATACTTAATCTCCTTATAAAGAAGTAGAGCGCAGTGGAAAATGCTGTAGGTAAGGTACCTGTGCATTGCGTTTTGTAACTCGTATGGGGTGGTGAAGTAAAACAAATCTTTGCATGATATAGACTAAAATAATAAAAGAAGCTAAATATTGTGAATAATAAAACATGCTACGAGCGCTACGCCGTAGCAGATTGCTACACTAAAAGAACAGTATAATTAATAGTACTAGCGTATCAAAAGTGTTATCGCTACGAAACAAAACTCCAAATTCCAATACCTTTCCCTTTAGGTATTATAGTGTGAGTGAATCCAGTCAAGGTCAGGAACTGGTACTCACTGAGAGTGATTTGAGGGGCGCGACTCAATCAGCCAGTGAGGGGGAGGGGTGCAGCGAGAGGCACTTGTGGAACTCCACTTGTTATTGTTTCAATTTAGCGACGTTTGTAGCTGCTTTGGCGTACATTGAAGTAAAAAAATAAAATATTAATGTTTTTGATCATTCTAACTCAACTCACTCAACAAACTGCAACAAAACTCCAATTTCCGATAGCATTCCGTTTAGCAATTATAGTGCTCAGTCAAGGTCAGGAACTGGTACTCACTGAGAGTGATTTGAGGGGCGCGACTCAATCAGCTAGTGAGGGGGATGGGAGTAGTGAGAGGCACTTGTGGAACTCCACTTGGTATTGTTTCAATTTAGCGATTGTGGCTGCTTTGGCGTAGTTTGTAGTCAAAAAATAATCATGTCATTGATCATCCTAACTAAACTCACTCCTCAAACTGAAACAAATAGCATTCCGTTTAGCAATTATAGTGCTCAGTCAAGGTCAGGAACTGGTACTCACTGAGAGTGATTTGAGGGCGCGACTCAATCAGCTAGGGATGGGAGTAGTGAGAGGCACTTGTGGAACTCCACTTGGTATTGTTTCAATTTAGCGATTGTGGCTGCTTTGGCGTAGTTTGTAGTCAAAAAATAATCATGTCATTGATCATCCTAACTAAACTCACTCCTCAAACTGAAACAAAACTCCAAATTTCCGATAGCATTCGGTTTAGCAATCATAGTGCTCAGTCAAGGTCAGGAACTGGTACTCACTGAGAGTGATTTGAGGGGCGCGACTCAATCAGCCAGTGAGGGGGAGGGGAGCGGTGAGAGGCACTTGTGGAACTCCACTTGTTATTGTTTCAATTTAGCGATGTTAGTTTGCTATTGCGTATTTTGTAGCAAAAATATTCATACGGATCAGCATGACATTGGATCATCCTTCACTCCTCAAACTGAAACAAATCACCAGTTTTCACTCGCATTCTGTTTAGCAATTATAATGCTCAGTCAAGGTCAGAAAAAAATACCATCTTGCAACCACTATCGGAGGCGAGCGATCTGTCGGTAGGCGATGATCTTGTTCGTAGGTAATATACCGAAACGTCGAAATTCTACAAGCTTCGACTTCAAAAAACAAGGTTAGTCGTTTTATAACATACAAGATAAGTTATCCTTGTTTGTTTAGTAACTTCGTATCTTGCGTATTATCCATCTGTTTAGGACACCGATTTGACAAACGACCCTATGAACTTACAATAGAATTGAAAAGTAGTAGGTATATTTTATCGGCCAAAAATCTGCCTCTTGCCAATCAAACCCTGACCCCTACTCTACACGCCAGCCAAAGGTTGTCTTTCCACCTAGTTTAAATCTGAAATTAAGCAAAAAATTGTAATACCATCACAAAAAAAGTTACAACCAGAAGTCTATGTCCGACATTGTATACAGGGAGTAACAGAAAGGGTATAACAAGCCGAAAGGAGGTCAAGGTACTCATGAAACTGAACAACTTTCCCCATGGAACATGGGTCGAAATATGAAAAAAAAATAATTTGGACCTCCCATAGTAAATCAATTAGCTCATCGGCGATTTTGTATGGGAGGTCCAAATTTTTTTTTCATATTTCGACCCATGTTCCATGGGGAAAGTTGTTCAGTTTCATGAGTACCTTGACCTCCTTTCGGCTTGTTATACCCTTTCCGTTACTCCCGGTATATCAAACCTACTACCCTGTTGGCCCACAGCCTGAGGCAACAGCGAGCGGCCTGCGACCCCCATTTCTAACAAATGTCGTTGCTATTATTTTATAATCGAATTCTTTCTCCGACGGTGATCACGTAATGGAAAACAGAGGGTGGGTTTTTGGCCTAGACTATTAATATTTCTAAGGAAAGCGTTTATTTTATTTTATCGTCAAAAACACACGTGCATCTACACGGAATTCGGATTGTTTGAATATGACATCAAAGACTTTCTGCGCGAGTTGTCATATTCCTTTCTAAAACTGCCAATTGTCATCTATTCTTTCCTACCTAAAATTCCACGACTGAAATCTATGTAAAAGAAATCCTACTCTGAAATTATTAAACGTAGCTGACTGCAGTTATCAAAGAAAACAGTTCTTTATAAGCTTTAGGTACTTCTGTTTTTTCTTTTTTTGTTGTTAAAATGTTACTAATTTTGATAGCGCAGCGACATTAATATAGGTACCTACCTAATAGGTAGCAGGTATTTTATATGTTGATAGGTCCAAAAACAGCATACTCCGCGCGAAATAACGCCGCAATGAGTTCCGCTGCTAAAGGCAACTTTTCGTCTGAAGCAGCCTAGTAGCCTACACCCTGAAGCTGTTAGATGTCGCACAAAACTGGAAATTATTGATCTATACATACCACGCCTTTATCCCGTGCGAAGTAGGCAGACATGTAAACAGCAGAATGAATAGCATATATGTATGCTTATAAGTACGTGCATAAAAATTTACATCCTGTATACTCCGCACCAAACAAAGCCGCGAATGAGCGTCACTGCTAAAAAGGCAACTTTCATCCTGAAGCAGCCTAGTAGCCTGAACCCTGAGGCAGTGGGATGTCGCACAAAACCGGAAATTACTGCTCCATTACCCGAGATATTAATTTCGACCCTCTGGCGGCGGCGCGGCTGAAAAAGGTGGCTGGCTGGATCTACGAGGAGAAGAATGAAACACAGATCATGCTTTTAAGCCTAGCAGGGTAGACAGAGCGGTCGTAAAAATACGGTCGTTATCGCCACGGCTGTCGTATATTTCAGGGCAACAATTTGACAACCTGCACTTGTCGCCTAAAACCACTTGAAACCCTTGAGTCCCACAGTTGCCACTTACGAAACTCACGGTAAGGAAATGGGATGAAACCGGCATTATACGACTAGAAACGGGTTACCATAAAAATCTGTGTAGGTATTCAATAATTATTCAGTGTTAATATCAATATCATAAAATAAATATTTTTTAGAAGCTTTAATTTAATGTAAAACAATTACCGAGGCCGGACAAGGCCAGCTGATGTGATTTTTATGAGACCTTACGAAACGCTACGAAGAAGTCTTTGGCTCCTAAAACTTCAATCTATCTACCTACTTCCAAAGGTTATAGAAGAACTTCAGGCCGCGGTTTCATAACCTACATATTTCTATTTTTTTGTGGTAATAAGACGTTTTCTCGCATTTAAAGGCAGCCTATTACCTACAATATTCAGGGATGATGCACCTTTGACAACAACATTTTCTTCTTACCTTTCTATATTCACTTTCACACACAGGGTGTAAGGGATAGCTCTCTGAATACTAATAGGGTGCATTTAGATCACTAAACTGACCAACTTCCCGTAAGATTTTTTTTCAGGAAACGTAAAGTATTTTTTAATCTCCCATACAAAATCACGAACAGCTGACTGCATTTACTATGGAAAAACATATTTTTTTACGTCTCCTGAAATCTTTAGTTTTATGATCTGAATGAACCCTATCAGTATTCGGAGAGCTGTCACTTACACCCTGTATATTTTGTTCCCATACATTCTGTAGTCAGTGTAGTTGGCCGGGTATCGTCCAACTTCACACAGGATATTGCGCTGCTGTGGGACGATATTAATTTCGCTATTTTCGTCAGGCCGGATATGACGCGCGGATAGTTTAGCTGCTGGCCTGTTTTTGATACTTTGTATAGGATGTTGTATCTCGCTAAATAACTGAAATGAAAACGGTTGAAAATATCTGACGCCAGTGTTCATCGGGTCGTTGGAGGATTTTGGGAGCGTGGGTTCGAATCCCACTTCTGACACCATGGTCTTCGCATGAAAATAATACTCGCCCCCGCCACAAATTAGGGAAACGGCGCGCAGGGCGCCTATACAAATGGCTCACTCAGTCAGTACTAGCGACGATTTTGACGCTTACTGACTTTAACTGGAAATAACCGGAATCTCAGGGGCAGTCAAGGTATTTTGTGAAAGCAACAGTTTTGTTAATTTTTTTCTATGTTCCTTACACATATTGGGAAAAATGAGTCGGTTGCGATTCTTTGAAACAATCGGTAGGTACTACCATTTTGAATAAATACGTTTGCACCATTTGAAAAGTTCAGTCTAATTAAATACTTATGTCCCTCAGCTTTTCCTAACAAAAATATCACCCAAAATGCACCACAATTGACAAATTCCCTAATTCGCTTATTCCTTAGGAAAACATTTTAAAAGGGCTATTTAGCCAGGCAAATGTTTGGAGGCCCTTACAGCTGACATTACAGCTAAGGCAGGGGTGGCGAAAGAGGGTCGCTATGGAGTTGTTGTTACAAGCAACAACTCGATGGTTGAGCACCCCTGCAAGAGTTAGGAGTTACTAATAAATAACTAAGTAGCAGTACTTAATATTAAGTGTAAAAATAACGGGAGCTAGCTTCATGAAAAACAAAAACTTTCCCCGAAAAACAGTAAGGTCGACATAAGTATAAAAAACTTCTTGGAACTTGGAACTTGGTTCTTGCAATATAAAATATATGTCAGAGCCAAAAACCATAGGCCAAACATTTATTTTTTTCATTTCTTTGGTTCTTTACCCGACTCCCTCAGAATGATGATTATATTTTTCGAGAGTATTTTGATTTTTGATGCATCTGCTTGTTTCCATCTTTCTACCTACCCATTTTTTCTCACTTTAGAGTGAATCTTACTATTTAAGATTTTTCTTACTACTGTAGGTACTAAGTTGACGATAAATGCCCTCTAAAGAGTCCATTTTCAATTAACCGCTATTTGCCGGTGCACCTCTTTAGCGCCCCCTTTCCTTCTGCCCCTGCCTTTACACAAAATAGAGAATTTATAGAAGGATCACTAGACACTATAACGGGAGTAACGGAAAGGGTATAAAAAGCTTTCAAGCAAGCATGAATAAAAAAAATTGGACCCGCATAGTAAAACAATTAGCTGATCGGCGATTTTGTATAGGAGGTCCAAATTTTTTTTTTCATATTTCGACTCATGTTCCATGAGGAAAGTTGTTCAGTTTAATGAGTACCTTGACCTCCTTTCGGCTTGTTATACTGTTTCCGTTACTTCCGGTATAGGATTTTCGCGATTGTCTCTTGTCTTGATTTCATACATAGTAGAAGATCAAAACAGCAAAATCTGACACAAGAACGTCATATGATTCTGAGCCAATTTTAATCCAAGAAATATGACGTTCCTGACAACCATCTTTTTAGTTACCTTAAGTTTCCCTGAGAATCCGTTTATTTCTACCTTCCTGCCCTTATCGCAATTACCTACTTGGGGTCAGCGCAACACGTTTCGTTGAACACAAAATCGTGTTGCAAAAGGATTTGGCTGAATTTTACGACCGGCCGCCTACCAGACGTCAACCCTCCGTTTATTTCCAGTTAAAGTAAATAGCGTAAAAATCGTCGCTAGTACTGAGTGAGCCATCTGTATAGGCGCCTCGTGCGCCGTTTCCCTCTTTTGTGCCTCTCAGCCCTCCCTGTTGCGCGGATTTCCCACGGGACGGGGGAGGCGCCACTGTCGCTCGATTCGTATTACGACGTGGAAACAATGTTTGCAATGGTTATTGTGGTTTTATTAAGCTGTTTATGTCACACCTAGAGTTACTATTTGAAAGATCAATCGATAAGTACTGGCTCTTGTTATAAACTCTATGAAAATCATGTACCTATACGATACTTCCAAAGTCGACTCACAAAACTTTTGATAGTCTCTCATAATTATGTTTAAAAACGCTCCTGTGTATCTGTTTTATGTAACAATGCAAATTAAATGGGTTGCGTAGGTGCTTGACATTTTCAAAGCTAATTTATATGTAGGCATGTATAAATATCATCATATCATCACCAAATGTCAAATATGTGCAAATTCTCATATTTTCTATCAAACGTGTAAAATGTTTGCTAAGCAATACATAAAAAATACAAGTACCTACCTTGGGACACAACTATTTGTTTACATTACGTGATATATTTGCAGGCATTGATAGGTAGGTAGGTAAGTATTACCTAAGTGCGTTATGTTATGTGTCAAAATACTTTGTAAATATAGGTACATATTTCAGTGGAACTATCCGCTATTCCACGTTTAAAATATGCGGTGAAATTTTACTAGTGACCGATAGCGAAAATGCAGGTCGGGCTGATAAGGAACAACTTTCCCCAAGCCAGGGACTTAAGTCGAAAGATGAAAAAAATATTGGACCTCATAATACACCTACAAAATGGCCGATCAGCTGGTTTGAGTGATTATGGGAGCTCCAATTTTTTTTTAATATTTCGAACTTGTTCCTTGGGAAAAGTTGTTCCTTATCATTATCACCAGCTGGTTCTACATTTTTGTTATCAGCCACTAGTAAAATTTCACCCGATATACCACCTACCTACCAATGCTATGCAGGTGTATTTTGTAGCTATTTATGGTACACAAAAAATAACTGGCCAGCAAATTGATCTTATGATTACAAGAAGATGAGTAGGCAAGGCGATAATTGATTCAAGGTATAAAATTTTAATTTTTATATTTTTCCAGAAATTGCTTCATTAAAAATGACGAGCTTTTAACTAGTAGATAGTATCTACGCTTAAAGTGAGCAAGTTAACATGTTTGAAGCTGGCTTAAGCTACTGCTACAGCAGCTAAAGTAGGTAGTAGTTAGTTACCTTAAGAAAAAAACCTTGATTATAAGACAACAAGGAACATGTATCATGATCACCTGCCTGCCCTTATCCCAAGGTGGTTGGGGTCATCGCAAACGTTTTTGGTAGAGCACAAAATCATGTAGCAAAAAAAATATGTTTTACGACCGGCCGCCTGCCTGACGTCAACCCTCTTTGGGAATGCTACGAGTATTGTAGGTGGTAATCGGTGGTATCACCGCCACCTTGCTGTTGACCATAGTCTACAGATATTCGGCCGAGGTAAAAAACTCTACGTCGTCGCCTCTATTTGATGGAGCGTAGGCCTAAATCAACGGTGCCATAAAATTATTGATAGACGATCCACTGATGAAAAAATAACTAATTAATTTACCAATCAAGTTCTCATCATAAATTGGTTCTTGGAAATTGATATCCCGAGATATTCGCTCGTATAATAGCACTATCACATGACACCATCGTAATGAGTAAACCTACCGTGAATTGTGGGCTTCGAAGATAAACTGCCTATCAAACTATTTTCGCAGTGCACCTACATTGGAATATTGTATCGATTTATCTAGATTATGTGAAACAATATACCTAAGTAAGTTAGTCATACCTACACAGCAAAATATTGGCCGCAGCTGAGTAGGAAAGGAACGCCTATAAACAGTTCTGTCATCGCATTTCGGATTAAATCGATATGATATCAAAGATTTTCGTCATATCTGAGTTAACTATACCTACTATCTGAACCGGCAACCATTTCGAATATCACTTTTCAAAATAATATTATTCATGGAAGATTCCAATAGTTTGATAAACTTTCTACTTAAAGTTAAAATTAAACTCAGATTATCAAAAATACTCATTTGTACCAATGTACCTATTTTTCAGTTGAAAAACGATCTTACGGTGGGAGCTTAAAATATCACTACCTAACTCAACCAACGAGTGCCTAAACATGTTTTTTTTTTCTTGCAATACAAAAAAGGTACCTAGGTAGGTATGTGTAGGATACTGGATGGTGGTAGAACATCTATGGTGTCTTTAATAATTAGATCACGTAAACTACTAAATAAAACACGCTCTCACTAAAAGATGTGCTTGTTTGTAGTCATCGTAATTGTTTATTGCAATTATGAACAGTGTAAATGTTAAGAATTTCGTGTTGATGATCGTCAATTTTTATATTCGTGTTATGTGATGTTCAAACAAGATACTTAGAGGGTAGCGCAAGGTCCATAGAGTACCTAGGTAGACGTAAGACGTGGTGCGACGTAAGATGACATCTGTCAGACAAGGTGATCGTCAGCAGTCATCTCTCTTCTGTTTCATACATATGATATGGAAACGGTTTAATAGATGTTGCGATGTCGCAAGTCTCACGTCTCATGTCTCACATCTACTTACATAATGTGTGGAGCTAGGGCGTTATACCTAAAACTATTGGCCTAGGGCCCTAAACCAAGACATTGTCCGTGTTATCATATCACATACTTACAAAATTAGACATGTTTAAGTCGCTTGACAACGTCAAATCGTATGGAAAATTAATTTAAACACTGTCTAACCGCTTGCTTACTTTTTTGAAATCACACCGTGTATTTCTTACATTTCCGTACCTATATTGATTTATGCAGTAAACAATTGAAAATGAAATTAACTAGCTCTACACCTCACCTCGCCTTCCTGCCTGCCTAGCTAAGCTAGACACAAAATACATACAAAAATAGTTCAATCAACTCATGTGTATTTTTAGCTTTCAAAATTGTAGATAGGTATAGATACAGTTTTTACAAACGTGAAGAAATTATCTACCCACCAGTATGAATTAATGGTGCTGGTGGGTGGGTAATTGTAGTTCACAAATTACGATGCCTTAATCGTGGTCCTAGCAAATCCAAAACTGACAAAAGATCAACCGTTTATCGAATTCTGACTCATTACCGTCAATAACTGGGTCAATATTTGAAAACCGTTCTTCGGGTCCTTTGACTGGCGAATTTTTTATTTGTGTTTTATGGTTATTTTAATATTGCATAATTATTAAGACCTTAATTCGAAGTTATTAGTGAAAAATCACTTAAATCAAACCACACGTTTCGTCACAATTCAATTTTGAAATTTGAGGTGCCAGTCAACAGGACATTTTGCGCCAGTCAAGGGACAAAATGAGCTGAAACTCTTAAAATTTGCTTTTAACTAACTAGAATTGAAATAAAAGACGCCGCTGCCAATCAGGCACACAACAGAGACACCACGAGGCTACCTGAAACATGACGAGCCAGCTTGAGATATGGCGCAGCCAGCCTAAGAGACCAATAGGCAGCCTGAGAGGCAAAGCAGTGAGCCAGAGAGACGATGTAATCATCCTGAGATATGACACGACTAGCCTGCTACATGACACGGCCAGCCCGAGATACGATGTGGACAGCCTTAGAAATCACGCAGACAGCCACAGCTACGAAGCCATCAGTCTGAGACAAGACGCCAGCCCGAGTGGCCTGTACCTGTAATGCAACGCAGTCAGTCTGAATGAGTCATGACACGGTCAGCCTGAGATACGACGCGGTCAGTCTGAGACACGACGCGGCCAGCCTGAGGTAAGATGCGAACAGCTTGAGAAACGATGCAGCCAGCCTGAAACACAATAAAGTGCGCTTGTGATAAGAAACAGCCATTTTGAGTGACTACTAGGCATCCTGTGACACAGCGCAGTCAGTGAGACATAACGAGGCTAGCCTGAGACAAGAATTAGCCAGCCTGAGACATGAAGGAGACAGCTGAAACACAATGAAGCGTATAATGGCTGTAGGTTTTGTGCAAAACTAGAGGAATCAAATGCAGAAATTTCATCGTAATAATGCAGTGTATAGTCAGTCAGTTATACGTGAAGAAACGTCTTGCTAGCAAGCACACGTGTAATTCTGTAACTATGGTGATTTGACTAAAGTTGTGCAGCTCTACATAGGTAAAAACCATACATTAGTAGGTACAACGAGCACCAAAATAAAGGCAGCCCAAGTGACAACTAGGCTGTCTGAGACACGACGTAGTCAGTCTGAGAGACGATGCAATCAGCCTAAGACACGACGCGGCCAGCCTGAGACACGACGAAGAGAGCTTGAAAGACGACACATACAGCTTAAGAGACGATGCAATCAGCCCGAGACATAGCGCGGTCAGTCTGAGACATGACGCAATGAGCCTGAGACACGACGCAGTCAGTCTAATCTAAAGATACGACATGGTCAGCCTAAGAGGCGATGTAATCAGATTAAGATATGATGCAGCCAGTCCAAGACAACACTAGGCAGCCTGAGACATGACACAATAAACCTGAGACACAGCCTAGTCAGTCTGAAAGATGATGCAATGAGCCTGAAAGACGACACGGCCATCCTGAGACACTATGTCAGCTTGAAAGATGACACATTCAGCCTGAGAGACAATTCAATCAGCCTGAGAGACAATTCAATCAGCCTGAGACATAACCCAGACAGCCTAAGCAACTAACCAAACACATGAGAATTGATGAGTGACTCAGACTATCAACACGGCAAACGGTGCTGCTCACCTCCTAGAAACCCTTAATATCCACGACCATTGGGCACCAGCAATATCCACAGAAACTGGGCTGACATGGGGTGGTGCTATTCATCTCTGTAGACACGCCACAAAACATGAAAGTATGCACAAAGAGTACAAAACCAATCAATTAAATAACATGTGTCCTTTGACTGGTAAGAAATGTCCATTGACTGGAGAAAATGCCAGTCAAATGGCGCCAGTCAAAGGACTTATTGTGACTTATTCGTAAACCATTAAATAAGATCAAAATTTGTAAACAAATCTTAAATCTCAATGAAATATGTGACATTATGTTCAAAGAATAATTTCTTTGTAATAACTCTTTCACTTAGAAAACATGCCCAGGAAAAGGACCTGACGCAAGTATAAAAATATGACCCGAAAACTGAAAACCTCCTATTTTATTTTGGGAGTGCCAAGGAGCCACCTGTTTCCTCTCCTGAGATGACGAAGAGTTCCTGGCAGAAGGAGGAAACAAGACCTAGCTAATAGTTCTCTTAGTTGCAACATACGAGTCGTTTAAGACCATGCGTTCAGAAAACACAAAAACGTGTGACCAACATAAAACGACAGTTTTATCGGTGAACACAGTTAAGTATTGTACTATTTATAATTTATTACAAATCTACATTATATAAGGATTATTTTAATAGGTAAAATATTCCATCATGTCCAGCTAGATAAAATTCTATACGTGTTTGAATTTTGGAACAGCTAAGTGTGACACGCGAAGAACGCGTATTTTACCCCCGATTTCAGGTTTTAAATAAAGTTTTAGGTAAATATATATATAATATAGTGGATGGAATTTAACTTTCCAGATAGCCAATTAAACATTCTTTCATATGATAATTAGTTAAACTCTGTAAGTATTATAACTTTGAAACAATTAACGTGTGACCGCAAATTTTGACCTCTCAAAGATTCACCCAACTCCTTTTTTTCAGCTTGAACTTCCGAGATACTTTTTCCAACAATAGGTAGGTACCCACGATGGCAACAACCCCGATCAGGTGGTCACCGTCACCGTCAGCGTGGCGACCGCATCATAAATCGCACTTGCCGAGCCTGACCGCAACCCGCCAAACTTCGCCACAACTCGCCAATCGCGGATGTCACTGCGCACATAAAATGCAAACTTTATGGCCGTTTGGCGAGAAACGAGGTCGACAGTTGATGTTGATGCTAAGTCCGAAATGGCGTGACTTGACACTGGCTATATTGCTAGTCTGTAAGCCATAAAAACAAAAAAAGAAGTAAAATAGCGTACTTACAGCTACGAACGACTCTCTCAATTCAGAAACATGCCTATTTAAAAAATATACCTACCTATGACATCAATAAATAGGTACAACTCATATCTAGGTATTTACAAAAATATGTTTGATGTAATATACTTTTATTATTTTTTAAATATTTCTGTATGTGCCCCATTCCGGATACCTACATTAGGTAATAGCTGCCCCAACAACTTGCACGAAAAATCTTTGATGTCATTTTTAAACAATCCGACGCTCAGTCAACGTAGAATTAATGAACATCCAAATGAAAACAATGGTTAATAGTATTTTATTAAGTACCTACATGCTTTTTCTACCCTTCAAACACAAAACATGACAACAGAAGCACCACAATACATATTTTTAGTCCGTGTTTATAGAACATTTAATTTATTTCTATGTTTTTGTTAAACTTAACTCAGTGTTTTGACCATAAACCTTTGTTTTTACGGTCACTTTGCACAAAAGTATGTCAATTTTCCATGTAAGTTTCCCTCTCTTTCTGCGTATCGCGTGATAAATTTTCATATAAAGAGTTCGTATCTCATTTCGAACTGGCTATCAGAATTCTTAGTACCCATTGAATATTACACTATAATTGACCGGTCTTCCGTGCTAAGAAGTTATAGCACATTAAGTGTTAAGTTTATGACTACAAGAAAGAACCACGTTTTTTATACTTTTCCATAGAAGTAGTGGTAAAGTCATGGTTATTAGAAAGCTACCGTTTCTAATCCTCTAACTGACTTTTTTATTTCGATTGACCTACATATCCGTTAAGGTTGCTAGATCTTCGTTACTGCCCTATAATAAGCACTAAAACTTTATGAAACAGAGCCCCGATTCTCTTATTTTTTGACTATTCTCTATCAACACCCAAAGGCAACTTTTTATTTCAGCTTTTTCTGAAATTTTCAGTGGAATGCTATATATGCAACTGACACTATCAAATGGGTCTATTATCTACTCATGATTGCATTTCTATATCCATGCGTTTGACCTCAGGCTTTCATTGGGAAAGGTGATAGATTAGTGACACAAATTCATCACAATTACGCCTCTGGGCGTTACCAAAGCTGTTAAAAGAGAAGAGGGGGCAGCTGCTAATAAAAACATTAGAGTAACGTTAAAGCAATCTACCTACTGCCTACCAAAAATACAATTAAGTATAAGTCTATTTAAAAACATAGATATTACTTTATAATGGCATTTACTAAACAAATATGTGAACGTAAGAGTAGGTACGAGTACCTATTAAAAGAAAGTCTGTCAAATCAAAATGTTTGGACAGAAAAACATAGTAGAACCGATATCTACCGGAAAACAAATTCTTTATACCAAGAGTGAAGTGGGTCGAAAAGCTAGTATCTAAGCACTAAAAATAAAATGTTTATAAATTAATAGAGACATCTTCACAACTTTAGAAGACAGCTCTTCGAGACATCATTTTGAACATCTAAAAAAACAAACATTCAAATCAACAAACTACGAGCGCACCTCGAAACAGTTTGTCAACTAATATAAACAAAATAAAAAAAGTTAGAACAACTGGCTGAATAGAGTGATGTTCGATTTGAAAATGGAATAAAAAGTTAGGAGCTGTCAGTCTGACAGCGACGGCGCCGGCAACCCGACACGGCTATAGGCCTAAGATAATATTTTCCTGGAAGGTTCATTTTAGTTCTAAAGCTTTTTGGCTTCCTACATTTTGGTAAGCAGCATTTTTTAATGTAAAGTATTAAGTAGATATTTTATACTTAGTACTGTATGTATCTTTATTATCTCCTCGCAAGAATTAATTTTTCCTGATTTTGTTTATCTTTTACAATCGCAACGCGCTTCCTCCTCAACAAGAATCACGTAACTGACAATTTGACCAATTTCGTGAAAAATACTTCATTTTTTTTAATTATTTAAGTATATTTTCTGGAAACCTGACATTGTACTTATCTAATTTTTATTTTGCTTATCATGTTACCATAATTTAACAAGCAAATTGCAACGATTGTTTTCTGCAGCATTCATGCTAGATTGAGCCTGATGCTATAAAAACAAGGTTGATTATACTTTAAACATCAGTCCAAACTTTCAAAGCCGAATCTGCCAGTTTCAACAAATCTCGTCTGTCTAGAATAGGCAGGCACCTAATAAACAAATACTGGGCCAACGGCCGTCACTCCGTCCGCCTCATTAGCTGCGATACGTCCGTTAATTTGTTTGAGCTGCAATTAACTTGTCTGATCGACGCCATCGCCCAGCCCAAGCCTAAGCTACAAAAAAGAAAAAGCAAAACGTTCTGCGTTCAAATTTGACAGCGCGCGCTTACTGATTTCGTCTGCCACGATTATAATACTCTCTTCAAAGGTCAACGCAATCTTATTACCGACGAACAAGGTCGAAATTTGAATATTCTAATATTTGTTTAACGGTAAATATAGGTTTGTAAGTATGTTTTAATAATCACTTAGGCAACGAGTCACTACAAACAGCCTGCCATTGTTAGATAATGTTACAATTAATCAGCTCTGGATGTGGACTCTAATTCCGGATTTCTTTTTAGTGACGTGAGGACCCGTTTTAACAAAACTTTGACAGCATCATTTTTTGTAGTCTTTCAGGACTTACTTATTGATTTTATGATAATAATCGTTCATTAAATGAGAATAAAGAAAATATGTTAACGTTTTGCTATTTTATTTCTTATTCGTGATCGTTCACATTTGATTTGTGACATTAAATTGCACAATTTTGGGTACTTATCACGAATACTTGATTTGATGATATAGGGTGAAATTGTAACTTTTTTGTTGTACAAAATTATTGTTAACTTTGTCACACTAAATGTATGTGTGATCTTAGTGACAAATAATTTTTTATCTACCTATCTATCTAAATGCTAACGGCAAAAATAGATACCTACTTAGTAAGAAATCGCAACGGTAAAAGACCACAAACCACGATCTATTTTTTGCAAATCATAAACCTTTCAAGCGACATACGTATAAAAAGCCAGACAATAGCAGAAAAAGAAAAAATGCACTAGCTTACATTGTATGTAATTAATCCATATACAGTATCGTTGACAATTATTCATTACCTATAGCATTCTTAACACTCGCTCCCCGCCTTGAGCAAAGCAGATAATTTAAATACTTGAAAGACATAAAATTTTCACGATGAGTTTGTGTCCTGATGGCTAGGTCAACTGTAGGTATGCATGTGACATATTTTTGGAATCTTGAATTCGTGACAAACCCTCAACAAGCGATATGTAAAACATGTGCTGCAAAATTTAAATACCTATATTTAGGTATATACCTACCTACAACAACAAAAACAAGGGTCTCAATTTCAAAAATGCCATAGATTTTATTATAAGTTTAACTGTAGTTGGAATAATGTCATTTAGAAAATAGCTGCTATACCAAACAATGTTTTAGGTAGGTGAGCCAAAAGAAGTCATCCGATGTGATTTGCCTCTTTTTTTTATTAGTCATAAAATTTTACTTCTGTTTTCGGGAATCAATCTTTTGAAGATTCAGAATTTATATAATTATATTTTTCAAATGATATTGGTCAAATTGCCACCTCCAGAATCAAATCAAAAATGGTCTCTGAAAAGCTCCCTTCTCGTCTTAGAACGGCCCCCATTTTTCCCACACATTCTACCACAGGATTTGGTTTTTGAACCGGTTGGTCAGATCTCCAGATCTGACAACGCCAGAATTCACCCAATGGTATTTTTGAAAGCTCAAGTTTACAAATTACAATTCATAAAACTTTGAAGTCCCTGAAGCCACCACAAACAAAAAAAAACATGGTCAAGTATGCGTGGAAATTAGCATGTTTAAAGTTAAAACGTACGGTGGAGATGGCAATTTGACTAATGTCTTTTTAAAAACATAAGCACATAAATTCTGCATCTGCAAAAGATTGATTTCCGAAAACAGTAGCCGATTTTAATGTCTAATAAAAAATGGGAGGTGATTCACATAGATGATTACTTTTGACCCACCTTGTAGGTACCTACATTGAAATTTTTAATACGTACCTACAGACTGCAGGTTTAAAATCTTTAAAGCGATGAACGCTTGAGAAGAAAGGAACATTGAATAGAAAAGAAACTCGAAGCAATTGTTGTTTTTGCTTTGAACTAGATGTATAGACAATAATGTTATAGAGACTTGGCTTGGCTCATCGATGTGACTAGAATATGAACGTGGAGTAAGTAACCCTTCCGTGCTATTTATAATCGGTCACCCTAAGCAAACCTCACGATAATCGGTATTAAATTCCTAAGGTTCGATCCCTCTTGTTTGAAACACGAATGAACATTCTATAAGAAACAAACACAAAATGTTAATAAATACTTGTTTTCTCGTTAGGAATTTTTAATTTATTGGTTCCATACAAGCTAAAATTTTATTGCAGCGTCTAATTTTTGATTCTTCTATGATATGGTCTAGCTGGCATAGCCATTCTTAAAATTAATGAAACTGAAAATAAAATGAAGAAGAAAAGAATCAAAGAGAAATAAAAAGATAGCGAAAAGATAAAAATATAAAAACAAGAAATAAATTTGGAAGAAATTTGTCCTTTTGAATAAAGATATCATTCACAAAGACAAAAATATTTTAAATATTTTATCCTTGTAAAAAAAAAGATAATATTTTACGAGAACCAACTAATTTCGAAACCAGACCAGTACAAGTACAAATCTATGTTTAAAAAATCGATGAGTTATTTCCCAATTCGTAATATCATCACGAAAAAGATGGTCTTTATTAAAAGTTTCTTCACTCACACCCTAGTACCTATAGACTCATTCTTAATACAAATAAAAATATTTGGATACCCATGGTTTGGACGAATGATTAACATCATTATCGTATCATACGGGCCATCTGCAAATATTTCACAAAGAATCTTAATCACCCCCTGTCTAATAATTCTTAAAACGTGTAATCTTCGTGAAAAGTGGTCTAATGCCGATGTCTCGATCATTGAAGCGGGTATCATTTCTGTCCACTGAGTAATCTGTGATTATTTCATTAAAGCAGCCGCTAATTGCTGTAATTAATATCTTTCGATTGAGACGTTTCATTCTGATGAAGAAAAATGTCTTTATGGACCACATCCGTCAATTTGATTTGTGAGCGTAAAGAAATTGTTATGATTGCTTTTTAAACGATGTGATGTGCTGCTTTTTTCGTCTAAATTTCGTCAACAAAAAAATGACTTAAAAAACTGGCCATGCAATGCAAACTTTAATAGGTACCTATTACGTAGTGCAAATATTCATTGCATTTTGTGGTCATGGCTAAATGAAAATAAAACGTATGATTCCTTTCAGCCACAATATCTATCGATCTTAAGTCTCATATAATTTAAAAGAACTTACGTTGCACAATTATGAAATAATACCAAATCATTGTTTACGAATATAATTTTATTAACAAGTTTAATTTAATGACTGTATTGTAAGTCGATATCGTATGTACAATTTGCGTTTTGTTTATATTATACATTTTTACAATTCTCTGGAGGGTCACTATGGCTATCAAAGTCAACCTTACGCGCCTCACGAACTTTGAAATGTTGATTTGAACATCACAAGAATCATAAATACGATGATTATCAAAAGAAATCTATTAGAATAAATATTATTGAAATTTTATGACAGAATTTTCATTTACTTAATAGTTTTTGATGTTATAATTCATGACAATGACGGGATTCGTTTTAAAAAAATATGTTTTTAAACTAACTTTTAATGTAACGATTATTATTTAAACAAAAGCAATTTCTTCCAACGTCACAATCATTGGCAACAAAACGGAAAACTTTGTCTCATTGAATATTTAACGCTTTTTAGTTTTCATAATTCGGCATTATCATCATAGCGTCAATGTCTATGTTCAAATCATCACCCCATTTTCATTTTAATGCACATGAATATAAATTGTACAAAAGAAATTAATAATATAAAATTATTATTGCGTCATAGCAACATACTGGCTTCATTAAGGATATGACAAAAGATATTGGAAATGTCACACACGATATTGTTTGCTATATCAATGTAAAAATAAAACGAATGAATTTATTGAACTTTTGTAATGAATAATCTATTAACTTCAGTGAATACCTAATTTAGCTGTACCACAGAATAATAACTAGTACTAAGTCATTTTATATTTTCATTAAAAGAAAGTAGGTATACCTAGATAATTGTTTGTATGCAGCGTTTTACTCAAGAATCTGGATTTATTATTTCATTCCACATTATATAAAGATTTAGCAACAACAATAATAAGTAGTACCTAATACAAAATATATGTAAACAGAAATTTTGCAGTAGTGATTACAATCTTTAGCAATAAAAAATATATGGACCTGCAATCTGCATACTTGATAAAAAAAAATTACCTATCTATCACAGCTTATTAATAAAATAGGAATATATTGTAGCATTTCCAATTTCTTTTGCTCAAAGTAAATCATTATTATCTAAAAAGAAATAAATAACGCTATAGTTAATGTTATCCCATATAATAATATCACTAAAAGAGACAGCTGGTAGATTTTCAAGTGACATAATATTCAGGTACCTACAAACCTTTTTTTATAATGCTTCATTTATTATGAATTCTATTCTTCCAAGTAACTATTTATACACAATTACTATAACTATAACATAGAACTAAAAGCTGTTGAGATAAATAAAATTAATATATATTTACTGGTAAAGAGTTATTTAAATATATATTTAAGTAAATGCTTTGCGCTAAAAGGGTAAAGATAGGTTTTAAACATGTATGTACAAAAATTTAATACGAAATTGAAATAAATAAACCTAAAGTAAAACCCAGGTGGGTAAACGAGTAATACTTGGGTTAAAACTTAAAATCAACCCTGTTAACCTTTAAAGTGAAGCGCGTTTTCGTATTCAGAACATTCAACAGTTTGAATCCTTTTATGATTTAATTCAAAGGCAACAATAATTGAACTTTCACTACAATGTAGGTAGAGAGAGAGGTACATACCTGAGATGCAGAAATGCTGCTTTTACTTCAAGCACTCGCTTTACACTTTCAACGACAGAATTACATCCTAATAAACTGGTTTACAATACCTTAACATCACATGCATCACGGACTTGTGACTCTAACTATAACTTTACTTGTCTATATTGCAACGTTCGCCACTGAAATGTCTCTGCGGCCGCACTACATGACCGCTTGTATAAAATTTGTATCACCGTGATATATATTTACACTATCAGTCTATGTCTTCTATTCTTCGTCGACATTGATCTCGGAGTCAGCCGAATCCTCGTCGTATGTGGATGAGGAGGCGAACCCTCTGCCGAGAAGCGCTGATCGGTTCTTAGCAGCAGCGGCTCGATCTCTTTGCCGTCGGTTCTTGAACCAGTTGCCAACTTGCGTCGGCGTCAAGCCCGTCGCTGCCGCTAATTCTCTTTTCTTTGTCGGATTTGGATATGGATCTTGTAAATACCACTCTCTTAGTAAAGACCTCGTCCTTTCTTTGAAGCAATGTGTCTTTTGTTCTCCATCCCATATCGTTCTTGGCAGCGGAAACTTCTTGCGCACTCTGTATTTGTCTACAGGCCCCAGGGGGCGACCTCGTAACCTCTCAGCCTCTTGGTAATGAGCCTCTAACCATAATGCTTGTAATTTTGCATGGCTTGACCGCTGAAATCGGTGTCGCTCCAATATGGAGTATAATTCACGATGTCTTCCCGCATGAAAAGCTACAACTGCCCGAGCCCGTAGCACAGCTTCACAACGCTCCAATTCAGAAACATTAGGATGTGCGACAGGAAGAGACCACAAGAACCGGGCAAGGCGTTCCACATCACCACTTTCTTCCAGAGTTTCACAAACAGTGGCTACTTGTGCTGCGCTGAAGGAGAGCGTCGGCAACGGCAGGAGTGGCGTCGGTGCAGCAAGTTCGACGGAGTTGATGGTGAGCACCGGAGCTGGAGCAGGGTCGGTGCAAGGCGCGGGCTCGGCGGCGCGATCGGCCGCGGGGCCGCGATGCGCCTCCAGGATGCGCGCGTGCAGCGCCGCCGTCGTGGATTCGTCCCAAGAGCCGCGCATCGGTGCGAGTGTGCGCGGTGTCGCGCGCGATGTGAGCTGCTGCGAGCGGCGCTCCGGGGGCGTCACCGTGCCGCGCACGCGATTGGCTATCGGTTACCGTGCGCGCAACGCAGCGGCCAATCGGCGCGTCGGGTGCTCGGGGGGCCGGATAGCTTTCAACCGCGTATCCGACGGGCGCGTTTAACGAGGGCGGCGGGGCGAGGCCCCCCCGCGCCGCCATGATCCGCCACGCACACCGCGCCCGCGCCGCGCCGCACGCCGCTCGCAGCACCCAGAGCCTACATACAGTCCCGCACCTCTCGCCTCTATCGATTACCTGCAAACCTGCAATTAATAGCCTCCACATATTCATCCGGGTAGATTACATGCTTCTATTTGCCCGATGTGCTACTACATGCGAAATTCAAATCTCAATATAATAAAATCATTTCATTTTTATACCTGTATCTGGAAAATCAGCGCCAGAACTTCTATCACTCAGCTCAGCATGTTAATGATAAAAACTATCTAGGCAATTTAGAAAGAGTTATATAAAATGGCAATGGCTGTATAAAAAAGAACCGTCTATGTAGGTGAAGTATAAAAGTAAAGTGTAAGATAAAACCGTTTTTGGCATTTAGGATATTTAGATTTGATTATTATTCTATAACCTACACAGGTTTACACCTATACCTATAATCTACTATCTAGGTAAATAGGTACATTGAATGCCCATCAAAATAATTAAAAAAAAATGAAATAATTATAGTATGTACGTTTTTGCTTGGTGATTTGGACAGCGTCACTGTCATGTCACTGAAGGCAGTTTAGGGATGTGACATAATTTACTAACGAGTATGACTTCTGGTACTAGTACGATACTAGCTTAGTTGCTCAATACCAGCAATAAATAACAATGAACGTAAATATTTTTTAGCAGTAATGAATAAGAACAACAACTATACAACAACAAGTGTATATAAGGTCCTATTAAATTCACTGCAAATATTTTAAGCGCATGCGTAAATATGTATAAGAAAAACATCTTAGGCATTTCAAAAATATCTACACGCTAGATTTTTTTTTTATTTTCAAACAAAGTTTTTAATTAATTATGTGAATATTCTTTGACTGACTCGACTGACGTTCCGCCACGTAGACAGGATTCACTTACACGGCACGCACACTAACAACCAACCAATCACAGCACCTTTTTTGGCGCGTAATTTAAATTCATCGAAGTGTGTGTTTCTAGGACAAACAGGGTGCACTTTTTTCGTTTAGTTTTTTTTAGTTATATGCAATTTTCTCGAAAACTAGCGTGTAGATTTCTTTTTGTGAAAAAGTGAAAATTTGCCTAGTACATGCTTATATTTTATTCGATCTGCCCCTAAAATATTTGCAGTGAATTTAATAGGACCTTATATAGGGTGAAGTTTTACTAGTGACCGATAGTGGAAATGCAGGTCGGGCTTGTGAAAAAAAAACTACTTTTCCCAAGAAACATAGTCGAAATAAGAAAAGAAATTGAATCTCCCTTAGTTACTCAAATCAGCGGATCGGCAGTTTGCCTTTTTGCTAACAGCCACAAGTTCAATTTAACTCTATAATATAACAATACCTACCTCAAACACTAGATATTTATTTACACAGTACAATTTCGTTTATTTCGCTTTTGTTATTAGTATTTCATAATTTCCGTTCCTCATCATCGATATTTTGAGTGTTGATGCTTTCCTTATATTTTTATTCGAAATTCGTGTTGCGGTGTTAATCCAAATGCCGAGAGCGTCGGATACAAGGCGACAGGGTTAAGTACTTAATTAGTAATAGCAGTTTGAGTTTGCAACACTCACAAGTGAGGGCTGTCTTACTTTCTTTATTCAGCAAAGTAAAAATTTATATGCAACAAAATATTATCATCAAAACAAAAAGTCAACGAAAAGCCACTAAACCTAAAGACGCAGTTAAGCATCACCGAAAACCATTCTTCACTCTCAGGGGAGGTTCCACTCTGAAGACCGGTATACTAACAAGCATTGGCCACGAAGAATGTTGGGAAATTTTCTAGCTTATCTTCAAGTGTACAAAGATGACACTAGGCTAATTTGAAAAAAAAAATCTTCGCAAGGAAATGTATTATTTTTATGTCTAGTTGAGTATCAATACTAGCAAAATTTCGTCAATCGAAAACAGTTAGACAGAAGAATTTCGCCTTCTAGAGTTATGAAAATTTAAATTGTGTAATAGGAAAATTATTAAGTTTCTAGAAGTCTTGAATGATATAAAAGCAGTATCAAGCTGAACTAGGCTGAAAAGTATTGCTTCCTAGTCACTGTTATTATAACAGTAACGTGCCTATTATTTAGGGCACATACCTACTAATAATGTCTGTGAGATGTAACATTGTCACAGCGAGCATATTTATTTATTAAGTTTACTGATTATTAGAACACAAAAATAAATGTGTCATATTTTAGGCAGAATTTATTATTCAATTTAGCTTAAAATTTGCTTAACAAGTGATATTTAAGTACCCGTTCACACATGCGACTTTTCTAGGCGACTTTTTCGTCTCACGACGTGTCAATGGGCTAGTATGAACGTGTGCACACGAAGCGACGCGTTTCTCGTGCGACTTTTTAGGTTAGGTGGTCATTTCAGAATGGTAGCTTTAAGTAATGGTGGTTTTAAGAAAAGATGGTTGCTGTATGGCAACATGCAGTAAAAGTTGAGGGTACTCATTTTCTAAGAATGTAAAAAAGCGCTGATGGCCATCGCCAAGTAATAACTTTCAAAAACAGCCAATATAAAATAGCGATTGTGGAGAATGTGTGGTTTGAAAGAATGAACTACGTTTCCTAACACCCTGTATTTGAATTTAGATTAAAATTACCTAAACAAGCGATATTCAATAGTGATTTAAACATTTTTGAATTTATCGACGATTATACAAGCGCCGTTTCAAAGTCACTTCAAACGGCTCTCCGTCAATCTCATGACATCTGTCCAAATCACCAAGCTACAATGAACACAGTATAGAGAACATTTTTTGTAGTGTCATTTTATATTTTTTTATCTAGGTATCTGCTATAGCTTGATTTTGATAGACCTAAAAAAACATGTAGGTATTTATGATTTATTATGACAAAATTAGTTCAAAATAGCAACTCTATTTTTTTTCTATTCAACATGGCTTAGATTGAGACAATTTGAAAGTAGGTAAGTAGATGGGCCTACATATATCATGCAACGCTGGCCCCAAATGAAGCAAGTAGATGATATTTTCATAGTTCAAGTTAATAATATAGTTATTTTAATACTAAATATACAAAATGAATCCGGTACCCACTTATCAGGAGAAAATACGGAAATATCAACCACGCTCAGTCGCTCTACACTTCAGCGAGATTTCAACGTGAAAGCCTTTCCAGAGTATTAAGTTATTGAACGGCAAACCACACCCAGGCGGCTGTAACGTTACACAGGTGCCCCCACCCCCACTCCGGCCCTGGGGGGCGCAACCCCCACTGCCCCCCAGGATTGTGGGTCGCGTTACTCTGCTCGGTATAATCGCAAGGATTACGTGTCGAAATAGGAGGCTTGGAAAAAGGATTTTATTTATTTCTGCTTTTTAAATTACATGCTACAAAATGGAACAGAAATTATTCAAGAATAATCTTATCTTTACGCAACATTAAAGATTTGGCTCGGCTATTATTTTCGTTGGTATTATCCGCAGAAAGCCATAAAACCCCAACAATGGTTTGACTTTCGTATTGCAAGAGATAATCTTTTAATCCAGTGATAGCGCACAATCGCCATCTGTGTACGTAATCCGGCTGAGGCTAGGCATTGCCGGGATTGCGTTGTTTCTAGGGATTTGCGCACAATTTGCATTTTTCCCGCTTCCGCTGCCGCTTCCGCCCCCGCTCGTGCCCCCGCTAGCGCCCCGCAGATTGCCAGTTGCCACGGCTCCCGATTTGATTACTGCATCTCGGTAATCTACTTACAGTTTCGGCTGAATTGATTCTAGAATTTTCTGACGCTGAGTTCGTTCTGTGTTTTGTTGTTCTTGTGTTTTGAATGTTACTTTTGGAGCAGTGAAATGAAATGGTAATTCTTTAGCTAAGGATTTTGTACGTACTTTATTCACATCTTAAATTAGCCTGTTTTATCGTTATTTTTAAAAAAGTTTTGAAATTAAATCATCTAGGTATGACATTTTTCCTGTACTGTAGGTAGGTACTAATCACGTTTATTCAGTCGTTTTATTAGGTATTTGGATAGTTTTCAGGCTTAAACCTAACGTAGACAAATTTAATATAGGTACGTCTTTTAATACTTTTAATACTATGACAGTTAAATAGGATTAGACGATTATTAATATAAATGAGTTAAATAACATTTAATATACAAAATCTAGTTTCACAGTTTTTGCAGTTACGGCCTCTTTGTTACTCAAGCACCCTTCAGTAGTTGTAGGATGATGTGGGTCAGGTTAGGTATTTATTTTCGAAGATCTTTTATTATTATTTAATTCCTCCATTTCGAGGAATTAAGTAATTAACGTTGAAGGCGATCTTTTGTTTCTAAGATACTATGTTTTTCTCCATTATGATATATGTTTAATTTTCAAATAGGTACCTACTACATTTATGAAATCATTTTTTCCTGTATTTTAACCTCTCTACCTACCTACTATCTTAAAACTGTGCCTACTAAACATTAGGTAGGTAGGTCATTTTAAATTTTTATCAAGGTATGTAATAATTGGTAATAAGTAAGTAGGTGAAGTAACTACTTATTATGTGGATTACTTGCTCAGGTTTGTGTACTTTTAGATTTTATTTAGAGTTCTTATTGAGTAAGTAGACAGGTATATTTTTTGCCTTTAGCAGACTGCTTCATTACACATTCCTCGCCTAAGTAGCGTAGAGCCAAGTTTTAATCCACCTCCCAACTCGCGGAGACTTTGATTGAAAAGTTCTCGGCTCCAAGTTCAGTCTAGTTATCTTAGAACCCTTGTTACACCTAGAAATGTGTTTTGATTTTAGAGCTGGGTTCTTCATAGATTCGTAGAGACGTTAAAAATCCACGCAGTTAGTAGGTATATTTTTGGTTTTGTTATTTTAATTAATGTAGTTCATATAATTTTCCCCTAGTCGTTAGTATGGCCAAACCAAAGTAGAAAAGTGGTGGCCCCTAGTAGAAAGAAAGAAAGAAAGAAAATACGTTTATTTAAGTCACAAAACAACTTACAATCTAAGTGACATTTACTTTTTGGTAAGTATCTTTTTTTTAGATCTCTGTCGCTTTTATACTTATTTTATTTCTCTATTTCTCATCCCCTATAAGTTAGAATTAAGATAGCAACTCACTGTAAACACCATACCTACCATTAAATAAATAATTTGCTCTATCTTTACCATAGGTACCTAGATACCTACACTACTAACTTGTCTGAGATGTGCCGTTGCTGCACAATGTAGTTCAATATCTGATTACTCATTAGATGCAGTCTCGTAAATAACAATAAACTTCTCATCTCCTTCCCCACCTATCACACTTTAGCACCTACCATAAATCCCCTCTCTACCAAACCTTATGTACCCCCGATATAGCACTAAGTGGCTCACGTCCCTTCTTTGGTGTAACATTCGAACCAAGCGCTCGCTTCCAAGCCTTCTGTTCTGTTATACCCCTGGGGGGGGCGACCCCCCACGCCTCCTAAGGGGGGCGCGACCCCCCCTTTGTTTGGATGATATAAAATCTTCAGGGGGGCGGTATGTCATCTCGAGATTGCTGGTATTGTAGTGTTCCATTACTATGATTTATCAAGCTGTTTGTGTGTTTTCTATTGTAGTGGCATCATTTGATGGAGGGCCATGTACCTACTTTGGAGATTACGTTTTTGTTGGGATGAGGAATGATTGCGAATTCTTTTTCCAATCTCTCAGGTGTCTGGCTACGAAAGAAATAGTTTTTTCGTGGAATTTCATTTCAAATATCTTTTGCGTAATCTACTGTTCTAGATTTTCAAGACGGTTCTATCTTGGTTTTTTCATTAGTTCGCTGATGAATAGATAGGTATCATACTACAATACCTTATCATGTCTCGTGGAATCTTTAGCTAGTCTGAAATTCCTTTAAAATCTTTAGCCATTCGTCAACAATTTTACTACAAAGCCTTCGGAACACCAACAGTTTCAACAAACTTAAACACTTACCCAGCACATTGACAAACAGCGACAAACGGACCGTTTAGACTGCGTAACTATAGCCATACAGTGAAACCATAGTCCTCCGGCCTTAGGCCTACCACACACAAAGGCCTATTCCGAAACCCCCATTTCGAAATCCCGAATCCCACGCCAAGAATGAAGAGTTCAATCTCTAACCGTCAACACAATAAAACTCTCTAAAACGACAGAATACAATATGCTATTTTGCATCTGTAAATTTGAAAGTAAAAATCTTTCGTGCTACTGTGTCGCAACATAGTATTTCGACCGCACAAAGCTTACACTCTTCTCCTTCGAAAGTCGACTCTATATTTACCACAGTAAATGCAAATACGCTGTTTTGTAACAGCACGAAGTAAAGTAGTAGTGATAACAATGCATCATACGTCACGAACAGTATTTACGGTTGCTTAAAATGGCGATTACGCTACCCTGCCGACAGAAACCAATTCGATATACATAGCTGGTTTTTATATGGGCAACAGTACACAAATTTAATATAGCCAGCAATGTATATCTTGAGGCAGGGCAGAGAGAGTGTAATAAAATAAGTGTTTAAGGTATCGCTAGCGGTGAGCATCGCTTAGCGAGCATGATTTGTGAAGGGCCATAAGGCCATAACCTCGCGAGATCGTTGACGTCATAAATGATGGAGACGAGAAAAAATATGCGCGGAATGCAATTTGGATTGGAATCCACATACACACTTCAGCCTTTGTCGTTTGAGAGGAGACAAAGGGTACAAGGCTGTGAAATCGGCCGTTATCGCCACGCCTGAAAAATATTTGAATCTCATTGTAGAAAATTGAATGTTGCTCATTGTGAACCCATCGTTTGTGATAAACAATGAAACTCTAGATTTTATATTTTCCTTTAAGAATGCGCTAAAAAGGACTAACCTTATTTAAAACAACCTTAAATGATCTCTCATTAAAAATACTACAAAGAGTTCAAAAGTCCTTCGATGATTGCTCAAAACTATAATACTAACAGACCAACTCAGAACCCAACCTTTCAAATTAGTATCTACGGTTAGTTAGTTTCAATGGATTTAGATTATAAGTCATCCTCATACCTACTTCGCTGTGCTCAATACAAAACAGAGCCTCATCAAATAACCTGGCCAGTTTCCATCCCTACGTTTTCCGTAATAGAAAACTAGCTCGCTAACTATCAAAACCATGAATGAATGAGTAACAAAATGACAATGCATCCGCTCGGCTGGTTTACAATGGCGGATCTGATGCGGACGATCACAGGGCAACCCTTCCACTCACGGTTAGTTAGCCCTGGACTGTACTGAAATGATGCTGGATGGTTGACTGGTAATGTCTTTTGCATTGTGGGACATGGACTCGATTAATGCACTGATGGATTTGTACCTACCTATACTACCGTATCATAAAAAAATAATGTTTTGAACTCTGTAATTCATTTTCATAGACATAATAGAAAAACACGCTACCTAGAAGAAGGAAGATTACAGATGAGGGGAAAAGATGACATAAAAAAAGTGGCGGTCAGCAAGTGGACCATTTCTTCTTATATGAGAAAGAAGTGGAGTTTGAAGGAGGCCTACCTAAACCAGATCTTTGCTTGATGATGGCTAGAAAGAAACAAGAAGAAGAACAGAAATAAATTGTTACCTAGGAAACTATCATTTTCATAGCGTAGCGAACTTGCAAAACGCAGCCGCTGGTGTTACATTAAAGGGGTCTAACTATATTGGTTCCCTTTAAAATTTGTGTGACTAGCCAATAAACGTTGACCCCTCAAATTAAATGGTTAGTGCCGTTTGTGCCGAGAACTGTAGGACATAACGCGGTAGGAATTCCCTCAAATGTCTCTTGATATTCACGTCGGTAATATGGCTGGTCCGTTCGGCATAAAACGCGAAATTGCTTCTGCTAAACGGGCCTCGGACAAAGCTTGAATGCTAACCGTATGGAAATGGGGCTTGGTGCAAGATTGTAACTTAGAGCGGATATAGCAGGTTAGTGGAGACTTTATATTGGCACAAAATTCTACTAAGGCCATAAAAAAGTATGAAGAATGTAGAGCTTGCTTTCCTACTGCTAAGCTAAACATAAATTAAGGAAACGGCGCGCGGGACGCCCGTCGGACAAAGCTTGAATGCTAACCGTACCTAGGTATGGTAAGTTGTAGAAGATTGGAGCTTGGAGTGGATGAATGAGGTAGCAAACTAGAGAACTGATGGCGCACACTTTTAGTTTAGTTATCCCTCCTAGCCCCTAGCTGTTACGGATTGGGACCTTCATCACAGAATAGATAATAGTAGTGCCTTCATCGTCAAGACACAAAAAAGAGAGTTAACAGAAGGTTCACTCGACTCTATTTAGGATTTACGCGATTTTCACTTGTTACAGAGCCAGGGTTGCTACTGTCAAATATCTCATTTTTTATTTATTATTATTATTAGTTCATTTAAAATACCTCCTTTCTTATACTTACTTACCTATCAACCAGTTTACCACGCTTCTTGCAATAATGGGTTGTGTTGTATTAGGGTGGAGTGTGCCGTAATGCTGTTGACCATTTCTTGGACTCATTCCTCAGTTGTCTTAACTCCGCCTACGAAAAAACATGTTATGCTATTCTAAGCTGGCATCACACAGCAATTCCCGACACCGATGTCTTGTGCTACCATTCACAACCGCTAAAAGATCATAGCTTGTACCACACGGGAATAAATTGCGTAACTGCGGAAGGCCGGTGCGCTGGTGTCTACCGAACGATCCTTTGTGGGTGTCCTGTCACAATGGCCACTTCACAGCTCACAGACTGTAGCTATGACACAAGTCGTAGTGCCGGTTTTTCATCTGTCTGTCCTCATCCCAAATCAGTTGGGGTCGGCGCAACATGTTTCGTTAGGTCACAAAATCATGTAGCAAAAACATAACCCTCCTTCTGAGGCAGTCGGGTAAAAATAGAGAGTAACATTTCGAATCCGGCATGATTCACTAGGCATTGATATCTTGTAGCCGTTGCCGTGTCATGTCGGCTTAGAATATCATCACCCCAATTCTACCCAAAAGCGACTTATATTCATCCAGGAAATGGGCAGCAGCGTTCCCTGTGGAAGCAACATCTTGCACTGCGCTTGCCAATTCACCTGCCAAGCGTGGTGTGTACGGCAATACCTTGGCAATACCCTCCGACAGGGGAGGCCCATGTCCAGCAGTGGACTGTTGTGGCTGTTATGGTTGGTTATGATGTCTTGTGCTACCATTCAGAACCTCTAAATGGTCATAGCTTGTACCACACGGGAATAAAACGCGTAACTACGGAAGGCCGGTGCGCTGGTGTCTACCGAACGATCCTTTGTGGGTGTCCTGTCACAATAGCCACTTCACAGCTCACAGACTGTAGCTATGACACAAGTCGTAGTGCCGGTTTTTCATCTGTCTGTCCTCATCCCAAATCAGTTGGGGTCGGCGCAACATGTTTCGTTAGGTCACAAAATCATGTAGCAAAAACATAACCCTCCTTCTGAGGCAGTCGGGTAAAAATAGAGAGTAACATTTCGAATCCGGCATGATTCACTAGGCATTGATATCTTGTAGCCGTTGCCGTGTCATGTCGGCTTAGAATATCATCACCCCAATTCTACCCAAAAGCGACTTATATTCATCCAGGAAATGGGCAGCAGCGTTCCCTGTGGAAGCAACATCTTGCACTGCGCTTGCCAATTCACCTGCCAAGCGTGGTGTGTACGGCAATACCTTGGCAATACCCTCCGACAGGGGAGGCCCATGTCCAGCAGTGGACTGTTGTGGCTGTTATGGTTGGTTATGATGTCTTGTGCTACCATTCAGAACCTCTAAATGGTCATAGCTTGTACCACACGGGAATAAAACGCGTAACTACGGAAGGCCGGTGCGCTGGTGTCTACCGAACGATCCTTTGTGGGTGTCCTGTCACAATAGCCACTTCACAGCTCACAGACTGTAGCTAGCTATGACACAAGTCGTAGTGCAAGTTTTTCTGCTTGTTCTTACCTATTCCAAATCAGTTGGGGTCGGGCAACATGTTTTGTTAGATCACAGAATCATGTAGCAAAACTTCGCACTACCACTGCGCTACATCGGCCGTTTTTTGTGGCTAGATATTAAGTGTGCTCTGCCTACTCAAGGTTTACGACCTACCTACCCAGCAAGGGATATAGGCGTGGTGATATATTATTATGTATGTATGAAAGCTGCACAAAAAGCCTTCACCGCAAGGCTGCACCAACGGCAACTGTAAATATGGATGCATCACACACAATACTGACCTCGATTCTGCCGGGCAAATCTATCGTTCACTTTGATTCTAGATTATCAAACAAGTAGTTCTCTAATTCAACACTCATATACCTATATCATATAAACCTACCTACCTACATCCTACTTATAATATTATAAAGGCGGATGTTTGTGTGTGTGTTTGTTACGACATCACGCTAAAACGGCTGATTAGATTGACATGAAAATTTGCACAAATATAGAAGAGTATCTAGAATAACACATAGGCTACTTTTTACCGCGGGAAAATGTCTTATTCCTACGGGATTACGCATAATCCAATATTTTTGCATAGGTGGCGTGACTGAGCCGATCCGCGTTTTAAACGTTTTCGCCGAAAACTAACAGCGACATCTCTTGGCGAGTAAGTAAAGCAAAATTCACGTACATCCCACATAACGCGTAAAGAAAATATATGCCGGTGAAAATGTTTTTGGATCCCACAAATACATAGATACAAGATACGACATACATTAGACTCGAATGATTCGCGTTATGGAGTAACGACGATCGACACATATCTCCGCGATTGATTTTGATTTTACTTTCTGAATATTAGCAAATCAAGATTTAACTTTCTGAATATTAGGCAATTTCAGAAATTTCTTCCACTATGATAGCATATAGGATGTTATGTTACGGCCACGGGGTGACTTTTAATGTGCGATCGGAGATCGCTAGATATGTTCTTTAATACTCACTGCTGGGTTTCTGTAAGTAATCTTTTCGTATTTTGTTCCAATCTTTCGAAATCATCATTTTGTTGGCGTGAAAGGCAATCATTTGCTTATTTTGAAATTACGGACACTTTGTGGGGAAACATATCCGTTAATTCAACAGGCATCTTAAAGACTCGTTGGCACAGCGGTAGTGCGCTTGCCCTCTAAGCAAGACGACTCGCGTTCGAACCCGAATAGAAAGGTCCTTATTTTGCTTTTTTTTAACGAACTTTTAATTAATTTATGTTTTGTCTTACGATATTTGCCAATGGTACACACTGGTTTTTCAGTGTCTGAGGCAAAATCTTTCATGGCTGTATAAGCCGATACGGGAGCGGCATAGCTTTTTGCACGCTCTCCACAGACACTGTTGCCTGGGACGCAATTATGGAAAACGCAGGGCTGCCCAGGACCTGCGCCACCCTCTCGACCTTCCTGGCTGACTCCACAGGAACGATGGGTCGATACGTGCGTGCGAAGCCAAGTCGGCTGCAAGAGTCTGCAGCACGATTTATTGCACTGCAGCCGTTTCGGATTTGTATGTGGAGTTTTCCTTCTCCAGGACCCTGATTCGCTTGGGTCGGATTTATTCCTCGGTCGCCTCTTACGACCCCCACGGGAAGAGAAGGGGTGGTGTTATTCTACTCTGCCGGGACCACACGGCACCTAAAGACTTTACAAGTAGATGTGTTAAAAAACAAAAACCCGACTGCGGTAATTTTAAAGTAGTATTTTGCTGTAAAAATCCGCCATCTTGAATCTATAATTTTTAGGGTTTCGTAGTCTACTAGAAACCCTTATAGTTTCGTCATGTCTGTCTGTCTGTCTGTCTGTCTGTCTGTCTGTCTGTCTGTCTGTCTGTCTGTCTGTATGCCGCGCCCTCATATCTTCGTCAGTTTTAGAGCTATCGACATAAAATTTGGTGAGAAGATAGGTCGTGTTGACCCAAATATAGAAATGTTAAGAAAAAATTTTTTAAATGTTTTTTGGACCCCCTCCCATACAAGTGAAAGGGGGGCAAAAAATTTTTTTTCTTCTGTAATATTGAGTAGGGTATCGTTGAATAGGTCTTTTAAAACTAAGGGGAGGTTTCTTTGAAACAAAGTCTCTAAAATGTTTCAGTCACGAGATATTTGCTTTTAAAAAGGGCGTTTTTGACCCATAATTTGTTCCAGCTGTAACTTCTAAAGTATAAACGCTAAAAATTTGAAATAAATATGGAATATAGCTTACAATCTGAAGTAACAATGAAAACTATAACGGATATTGTACCCTTAAAGGTTTCAGAAAAAATTGTTTTTTTCTATTTGCGGTTGGTCATCATACTGCTGCTAACAAACCAGCAACAAAATTAAGTTTGTAATGCTGAAAAACCTGATATTTAAACGTTGACTACGAAACCCTATTTGTGGGCGTGTCTGACACGCTCTTGGCCGGTTTTTTTTATATAGCCAGTATCACTCGCGCTGCTGAGACGAATCTAATGACACCTCATATGTCATAATCTAACCATCCGTTTGGGCTGTAGCCCGTGAAAAAGAAGTTTCTTGTCCACATACATACATACATACATACATGCTCTCGAAAAACATAACCCTCCTTCTGAGGCAGTCGGGTAAAAATGGGGTAAAAAGTTTGTATGGATCATCGCGATTTTATATGCGATCTGTTTTAAAATTTGCGACAAGGCCAAAGAGCTAAAAAAAGGTAAATATATGTCTCAGGGGTTTGATTTTTAAACCCCTAAAGTATTAAACTTTTATCAGTTTTAACCAACAACACCACCCAAATAAGTTACAATCGTGCAAAGCTGGGGCAGGCCTCTATATACATAGTAAGAAATATACCACGAGAAAAGAAACCTTGATTTATACAGGAAACAGGTTATAAGTATTATAAAAGTGCGTGAACTCTGAGGCGATAGTGCTATTTTCCCGCGGAATAATAGGTTGCAGCGGGTGAAACCGCTGACGGGCAGTTAATAGTAACAATATATTCTTTCCATGAATGACAATAGTTATAATTACATAGTATTGTTAAGAACTGCCTAGGGTCCAGGAAATAATAAATGATGAATTAAAAATGAAAAGTCGACTGATCTTTGCCAAGATGTATTTGAGAAGCCATCAAAGTTGCCAAGCACAAAGTACAAAAAAATATAAAAACTTAGTGTTGCCAACATGCTCCCGACAACAAACAAAACATGAAATTTGCTTCTGCCTTCTACTGCTTTTCCCTTGTTTTCCTTTTGGATTGTGCAAAGGAATGCATTCGCGAGAAACGACGCCTCTTATCCCACTGGAGACCTCATGGTGCGACGTTCGACAGAAGTGTCACATTCATCACCAGTTGATTAGTTTACGACCCGGCTGTCACTTTGCGGCTTCTTGAGGAAGAGCCTCGTAAAAGATCAACTCATTTAAAAATGAGTTTACAATGTTTGGATGGTTTTTTGCAAGGTAGGTTATCCAATTTTGAAGTGGGAGCCCGATACACGACACTCAAAATTGCGGGGTAGGCAGAGCGTTTACGTCCATAAAAATACGGGCAACGTCTGACATGAAGGTCGTTTCTGAAAAATCTTGTCAGTATTGTACTACTATAGGACTCCTCATCCGTTTCTCATCCTTGAATCGTTTTCCTCGCTGCTGAGGGTCGTGATCTCTATGAAGAATTTTTGTCAGATCTACTATAGGACAGCTAGTCTGTGTTATTTTATTATTATCTGTAAAAATATACAGTAATACGTAATGATGTTGCCAATAATTTATTTAGATGTCAGTTGTGCTGTGCATAATTTAGGTGAAGAAATAATTTGCATAGTCATCGCATTAGGTAAAGTGCATCAGGCTGCATCAATGCAAATAAATGAATAACTTATCGGCTAGCGGTAATGGCAATTCTAAGTTGATGATGGCTGAGCTCAAGGAAGTGTCTATATAGCGGGGCGCCCCGCTCGATAGTCATTAAGGCTATTCACCGGGGCGCCCTGCTGAATAGCGCTATGTCTATGGATAGGCTATTGAGCGGGGCGCCCTGCTAAATAGCGCTTTGTCTGTGGTTTGGCTATTGACCGGGGCGCCGCTCCGCCGTTATTTCGACATATATGTAGGTATCATGGTAGATTAAGTACAGGGCAAGTGTACCCACTTTGATTTGATTTAGTAAATCTAGGTTTGTTTGACCTCGCTCGCATATACCTACTGTCTAACTAGAAAAAAAAGACGCCAGTAGTCCATACTAATCCTTTCTCATCCATCCTCATTACTTCCTCACCCATCCTCGCCCATTCTCATCACTTCCTTACAGATCCTCATCACTTCCTCACTCATCCTCATAATTTCCTCACCTATCCTCATCACTTTCTCACCTAACCTCACTCATCATCATCACTTCCTCGGCCATCCTCATCATTTCCTCACCCATCCTCGCCCATTCTCATCACTTCCTCACCCATGTGAGGAAGTGATGAGAATGAATGAGGAAGTGATGAAGATGGGTGAGGAGAGGAAGTGATGAGGATTAGTGAGGAAGTGATGAAGATGGGTGAGGAAGTGATGAGGATTAGTGAGGAAGTGATGAGGATAGATGAGGATTGGTGAGGAAGTGATGCGGATGGGTGAGGTCGGGTGAGGAAGTGATGAGGGTGGGTGAGGAAGTGATGAGAATGGGTGAGGATGGGTGAGGAAGTGATGAGAATGGGTGAGGATGGGTGAGGAAGTGATGAGGATGGGCGAGGATGGGTGAGGAAGTGATGAAGATCAACGAGGAAGTGATGAGGAGGGGTGAGGAAGGGATAAGGATGCGTGAGGAAGTCATGGCGATGGGTGAGAAAGTGATGAGGATGGATGAGAAAGGATTAGTATGGACTACTGGCGTCTTTTTTTTCTAGTTAAACAGTAGGTATATTATGCGAGCGAGGTCAAACAAACATAGATTTACTAAATCAAATCAAAGTGGGTACACTTGCCCTGTACTTAACCTACCATGATACCTACATACAAGACGAAATAACGGCGGAGCGGCGGCGCCCCGGTCAATAGCCTATCCATAGACAAAGCGCTATACAGCAGGGCGCCCCGGTGAATAGCCTAAATGACTATCGAGCGGGGCGCCCAGCTCAACCTGTTCTGTGCATTTCACTGAATGGTAAGACTTATTCGGTATCGGGCCGTTGGGCAATCTTAAAGGCAGACATACCTATTGAGCCGTGTGGTGCCGGCAGAGTAGAATAGCACTACCCCCTCTCTTCCCGTGGGGGAAGCCAAACAGCCAGGGCCAACCGTATGGTGGCGGTTAACCCACCACAAAAGCATTCCTAAGGAAGGTTGACGTCTGGTAGGCGGCCGGTTGTAAAATTAGGCTAAACCCTTTGCAACACGATAGGTATAGTGTTCAACAAAACGTGTTGCGCCGATCCCAAGTAATTAGGATAAGGGCAGGAAGATGATGACTGAGCCAAAACACCAAAAGTTGAAGGCGGATACCTATGGAACGGCCATAACAAAACGGTCCATACCTAGACGACATATTTATTATCCTTTTTATTAGAGCATCTCCGAAGTACCAAACATCTGTACCTTTCTAGGTACTTACTTCAAATATTGAGTATAAAATTACACTACCTACATGTAAAGTTACACTACATGTTTGCCTACGCCTATCTAATTACAACTGTTTACATGTGCCGTAAAACATACACAAAACACTTAAGTACCTAAATCTATTTACTGCTTCTGTGTTAAACTGTAAGTATAAAACTTAGCTAAATAAATATGTCAAACGCTAATACAGCGCGGTTTATTAGAAATTATTAACAAAAAACTAACAATTGTAAATCGCCACCACATCACCACTCCCAGAAATCCCAGTTCGTAATTTGTATAGACGTCAGTATTCACCATTATGATCCCATCAGCAGAGTACAGTCAGTCTAAAACTCCTCATTCTGTTATTGGTTTTTAGCAAAATTTGCTAAATTTTGTCACAGCCATGGTGCGTGGTAGGTATCTAGTTTTTTGCCATTTCCTTTCGTCAACAGTCATGCACAGTGTACAAGTATGACAACTCTCGCAAATAATCTTTTAAGTCATAATCAAACAATCTGGAAATACCGTAACTGAACTTTGTATTTCACTGTACGTACTGTGATATTACCAGTAAAGCTCGCGGCAAAGCGTGAAAAAATTACTTTCCCAAAATTCGCGACAACGTAGAAAAAAAGAAAAGCCTGAAATAAACCCGAGTTCCTACAAATTCGTAACTTATCTCTACCTGGAATACTGGAATAACTTGTCTCTGGCCGTGTGACAAATTCAATGAAACTGGTAGTGTTAGGTGTATTAATCTGTCCTGAGCTGCAAATAGTGTAATTTGTAGACCTTATTCTCCTCTCGACTGTACCCTGCGCAGACGCACCAATATTTTCTGCCGGCGTCATGTTACGGCAGCAGCATTTGTGTCAGTAAGATGATGCGGACGATAGGACCCGCACCAAACCCAAGGATCAATTATTCGTAGCCACGTAAACTCATGAAAGAATTTGGGAGTCTATAGCTTTTCAACCAAAAGTTTCACTTGCAGATTATCTAAGTACATTGAATAAGACGGGGATCACATGTCACATCACTATGTATATGGAGGTGCCTTGGAGAGGCCTATGACCAGCAGTGGACGTTTCACGATTGTTGGACAGACTCTGTTAAACGCTTGTATCTAATCTAAGAGCTTGTAGTACCTACATCATCGTAGCGTAGGTAATACGTACGTGTTTGTATCATTTTTATGCACCATTAATAGAAATAAGTACATACCATTCCAAAGAATAAAATATCACACCATTAATGACACCATTTTTATTAATTGACTCTGACTACATAGAAAACTGAACACGAACACATAACTTGCCGCTAACAAAAATAATATCAGATTTGCAACCTTATTGTTATTTTGTTATTGTTACCAAAGAAATTGAAATTCAGAAGGGACAAAGAATAGACAAAATTACAGTCCTCACTGCGCACAGTGGGGGGATATTCCGCATACAAGACATAATAAATTTAATTATGTCAATGTGTTATGTTATAGTGAAATAAAAGGATAATGGTCGAAATTGAATAAAAATTAGACGACTTTTGTTAAGTTTTTATGGTACCTGAGAGCTTAATGTGATGATGATGAATAAATGATAACTGAATAATACACGTGTGTAAGTTAAGTATTTACACCTACCTAATAAATTGGTGTAAATACTTAAGTTGAATTAGTCCTCCTATGTGTAGCTCAGTTATATTTTTTTGCATTGTATTAAAATAAAGAACCTTACAAAAAATCTAAGCTTTTACCCGGCGTCTCTTTCTTTGCAGTCTTAGCTACTTTCTTACCCATGTAAGTATAAGCCTTGTGTAAGCTAGTCTCATTAACAATATTTCTGTCACTTACACCGAATACCTAATTTCAGCCATTTTCTCCATCGTGGACCGGTTCGATCCGGAAACGGCTCCCTACCGGGTGTCTGTAACGATACATTCACTATTCACCATTGTGCGCCAGTAATTATGTAGCTATGTACCGCGGCGCGATAATGTCGTAACGTCACGAAGTGAAGAGGGGACGTCTAAGCGAGGGGTTGTTCAATAACAGCAAAGATTTGTTGGATCGAGATCCAGAGATCCTATGTGATTAAAGAAAGAAGAACATTTTCAGCACTTACGAATTTTTGTTATAAATAACAATAGAACATATTATTATTTTTATTAGGTACTCTCTATTGCTTACGTACAGCCATAAGGTATGTCCCATTGAATTGTCTTCAAAGTGTCGTTTGTGGTTTATTATGGCCATGGTCATCTTGAGATTGCAATTAGTATTTAAGTAAACTATAAAATTTAATCATTCTCACAAAATTATTGACCATACCCTATTTCATCAAACTACAGGCTATTCTACTGGCGAAATTCGATGTGCATTGCGTAGCCGGTTTAATAATGGGATCGTAATGGCTAACCGGCTATGCAATGTACATGGAATTTCACCTGTAGAATTATAGCCCGTTTTATTGCATTATCTATGCATAGTTAGTTTAAACAAAAGTCACACAAATACCTAAGTAGTTACTTCAAAAATAAACTCATCCACCATTATGCATCACCTACAAAAAACTTTATCTACACTCAGTTCGTAATATTCGTTTTACAGAATCGAAAGTACGAACGTAATGAACTGCATTACGAATATACAGCCTTTAAAAAAAAACTTTCATACTACTGGCAGCTACATAAAGTAACTCGATTTCTAGTATTTGAAAAAAAATTAAACGAATTGACCCGCGTACCAAATTGTAATCTGTTCCAATTTGACACTGGCCATCAGTAAGTCGAATGAAAAAAAACAAGTGTCACCCGCGGCCGGACGACATTTGAAATTATGAGGACTTATTTATTATTAAATCTTTGCTTCAAATCATTTTTCGAATTAAAATTCACCAATAAATCCTATTTAATTTTAAAAGCTGTTCAGTTTTTATGAGCCTCCATTTTAACGTTTAGTTAAAAAGTTACTTATGTACAAAAAGTCGTTCAGTTGGTGGTTCAGTAGATAGGCTTGCAATCGCCATAGTGCAGTGCAGGTTTGAATTATTTTTCATAGTTTTTCTTGTAGAGTGTAGATAAAATAGTGTATGCAACTGCAAATAATTAGGCTTTAGGATGCTCGTGTCAAACTATTATCACACTCGGCTGCGCCTCGTGTGATAAACAGACCGTCACCCGGCAGTGAAAACCACGTAAAGGCAAATACCACAATTTTACAGGAGGCAGTAAAAACTGTCTGGTGAAAAAAAAATGTATGAAGAGTAGATCCAAGTTTTGTTGTTTTATTACCAGTAAATGAGTATATTTTAAAAGGTAGTAGAAATACACAAACGCTAGTAGTGAAAATAGATTAAAATAGAGTTACGAGGTTTTCCTACTGATAAGAGTGTGGCTAGGGTGTAGCCTCGTATAAAATACAAGGTTTTCCAATTTAAAGTAAGCAACTACAGCTGCCTTTCTTACCGCACCATCCTTGCCGATGCTGGATAATTTTTCATTGCTACCGAAATCCATCGTAAGCCTTTCATGCAGCAAGACCGCGCTACCCAATTACGCGCGGTCTTTTGCTACAAAGCCCTGGATGCCTGCACGGAGACGAAAACTTCCGTGGCACTCTTAAAACTGAGGAGGATCTTTCTCCTTCTCCAATTTACCTCACCGACAATACCACCGCTGAGAAAGTACCCGGTTTCGGAGGTGATAGCACACCCGATAGGATCTCTTGCACCTGGGAAACTGACCGGCTTTAAGGAATACCACACCTGACTCTAGTGAGCTATCTGGCTGGCAGTTTGAGATTCGATTTGATGACTGAGTGGACACAACACCTGAGCGAGCTTCGGATACGCGCGGAACGTGAGGACGTATAAATTGTCGGAGTTTGAGGAGCTTGGCAAGAGGGAGGAGAAATTCTGGGTATACCAGCGCTAATTTAAAGCGCTTAAGGCACCGGCTCCAAAATTAGCCGCCCAAGAGCGATCCTAAACAAGCTCATAACACACGGCTGAAAGATATTAACGGAGCTGACCACCATTGGCGACGTGGCGATACTTACACCAGGTTAAGGCACGCGGAGGACACATGTTTTTTGTTTACCTGACTCGAATGCCAAACCTCACTCTAAGCATCTATGACATCCATCATGGTGTTCTGGAGGAGACCGGAGCTGGAGCACTGCATGACCGGAGAGATAGCGTGGGAATACCAGGACAGCCAAAACAAGTAAAGGCCACCTCTTCAAGTGGTTCCGGCACATCTAGAGAAACTGCGTGATGTGCAGGAAGCAGCATACTGCTTGCAAATTCTCACGACTGTATGTGCAGCCAACCACATTCCTAACTGTGGGGGTAACTTGCATCCAGCTGACTACGTCAATCAAATCATCCGTAAAGTACCGAACCGACCTGACCGATGGAAACAAAGCGGTAGTGGAGGAAACTCGCTTCTTCCAGAACGAGGAATCTTCGAGTTAGCCACAACGTGAGCCAAGTAATGGCCCCTTTTGATACGGTAGATGCCACTACCGGTATTCCTCAGGGAGAGATCCCAAAGCGTCAGCGGGCTGCAAGACAAAAGAGTCAAATAGCAGCGGTCCTAGAATATGCCAAAAAGTCCTGACCAATCAGGAGTTCAATTGAGGTCAAAAGGAGCCTTAGCGATCTAGTCTCATCCTACGGCGAGGTCCTTGCAGTCAAAGGCAAACTAGAGGCTCTCTGAATCAGATAAGTCTGCCACAGGGTAATACTAACGTGACGAACAGCTATCAACATCAACTACTCCCTGTCTAGTAGTTAGGATTGTGAACTTTTAGAACACAAGACAACGTGGAGAGACAAAACAAGGATGATGTAGGCCATTACCGGACCTCAACAAGAGGACAACTAGCTTTGCATCCCCGATAGGGAATCTTCCGGCTGGTTCGACTTCACCGTGGCCTGAAGGTGGACCTACATACACTTACGAAGACTAGACCCAAGGAGAGCCTATGTGCCGCCCCAGATATCCTCCTGTCTTCGGAGTAAGTGAGTTCAAAATAACGCCCAGATACTTTGCCTTGATTGGCAAGCGCGATGCAAAGTATTGCATTTGTAGGTAAACCTGCCGTCAACTCCCAACCTTTATACTTTTTATGACATCTACGGGTACAAACAGGGTTTATGCTATTCCAAGCAAGGCATTCCACAGCACTCTGGTACCGTAGAACAGTATATCATTTAGATTTAAAATGAAATTAGATAATAACGAAAACCTCGCCAAAGTATTTATTACAATACTTTTTAATGCATCGCAGTCATCAATGAAAAACTTGCAACCACATTTCTGTGTAATTCTATTAGTCTGAAGACCTCGTAAACGGGTAAATACGAGATTTTAATAAGAATCGCTCTGGCTTTAAATAACTTGCAACCGTACATGCGAGATTATCATGCTAATTCTTTAATAGAATATTTTTGTAAAAGCAGTTACGTGTTTTTCGCAACAAACTAGAACACAACATAAAACACGGCTTAGTAAATACGAGGTTTTACTTGATAAAACGTGCGTGTCGTTCGATACCGAGGTTTTCATTTTCATCAATTGAAGGTGTTGCCAGTATCGTAGCTACGCCGTTGTTCGTCGGAAATGTGCCTTACGAGTTCTTCTTCCCAAAACTAAAATAATAAAAAAATCGCGAATTTGTGCTTTACGAGGTTTTCACTGCCGGGTGACGAGACACTCTCATCCTAAAGCCTCTCATTATTAGGCAGTCGCATAAACTACTATTTTGTAATGTTCCTCACCCATAATTCTTCACGTAATAACTGTACGACACCTAATGGCATAATGTCCCATGGCGTGGCGAAGGGAGCACTGTGCAGGGCGCCGCCATATTGGACCAATGGGGTGTGAAACTTGACGCACATTTTAATGTGATATTTTTGGACAAGCATAATTTGTTGCGTTGGAAGGGATTTTTAATTTAAATGGCGGATGAGATTTGAATAATGTTTATTTTAGACTTTAGATACAAGTAAAAAAGTTCGGGACGAATTGAGAACCTCCTCCTTTTTTGTTTTTTCGTCGGTTAAAAAGTATGGGAAGTGCTTGTGAATCAAGCTTGATTATTATGAAAATTTAAATATTGTTTTCACAGTAGGTATATGAAATAAGTTAGTCCTAGTCACAGTAAGTGGTCATCATCAGCCTGCCCTTATCCGAAATCGGTTGTGGTCGGCGTAACATGTTTTGAGCACAAAATCAATCAATGGCGCAAAAGTTCTTGGCAATTTTGCAAAGTTTTGTGACCGGCCGCCTGCCTGACGTCAACTCTCTTTGGGAATGCTGTTGTAGGTGGTATCACCACCACCATGCGGTTGACCATAGACGACAGATATTCAGCTGAGGTCAAAAACTCTACGTTGCCTTTTACGAAACACCTTGAGTGGACTTGCAGTAATCTTAGCCGCTACCAGAAAGTACTCATATCCTGGATTTTTTGTATATTCGATATAAATTAAGACATTTAAATCTATGTAATATAACCTAAATAGGTTACTTCCTGATCACATAGTTCAAAGCAGCCAAATGACTCCAAATTAAAGATCAATTTGTCCTTGAAACATTCCTCTCCCTCGTCATGTTTCAAACAGAGTTCCGATAGTATAATCGATGGCAAAACCACAGACCACGTACCTAGTTTTAAGACTGGGCTTTCTACGGGTAAATTTTTAGTCAGTATGCAACCCCTACCTACCACAAAATCCGCGCGCCGTTTCCGTAATTTGTGGTTCGGAGGCTCCGAATCGGAGCCCTTCTGACTCCCCTAAAGTTGCTAATAAATGATTTCTTTGTTTCTTCCACAGACCAATGGTATCAGGATTTCTTCATTATTAATTTGAACAACTTTTACTTTTAGGCCAATTTCAAAAAATGTGACAACTAAGACGTAAAATCTTTGATGTCGTATTTTATTAAAATTCTATTGCGGAAACCCGGAAACCATTTCATAGAGGTGCTTGGAGGAACGCTGGACTACACGGGCGGGACGGAAGATGCGTTGCTCGCATAGACTTATATATCGGGTGAAATTTTACTAGTGACCGATAGCGAAAATTTTGGACCTCCCATAGTAACTGAAATCAGCTGATCGGCAAGTTTGTATGGGAGGTCAAATTTTTTTTTCGTATTTCGACCTATGTTCCTTGGGGAAAGTTGTTCCTTATCACCAGCCGGTTCTGAGTTTTTGCTATCGGTCACTAGTAAAATTTCACCCTATATATAAACTAGCGTTTGTATTAGGTAAGTACATACTTTACACATATTCCGTGAATAAATAAAACGCTGGTGAATGTCGACCCTAAAAGGCCAGTCAAATAATCTTCAGTCAGTGACAGTAACCAGCCGATTCTAATTCGATAATGTCCTAGGAGAGTCTTGTTCATGTAGCGGCCGTGGATCGGGTTACAGCGACGCGGTTATTCCGGTAATTACCGGATAATTCTGGATAATTCCGGATAATTGCCGGCGGATCCGGTTTAGAGCTGTTTTGGGGCACAGGAGATAGTTGACATCAGGCAGGTGGTAGTTAGATAACTCGTTAGGTAGATACTTATGTTCGTTCAATCGATAGGTACAATTTATCCTATTAAAATACCTCCCATTGAAGGTCAAAGTCACTCATTCATGAAACTGAATAACTTACCCCGTGAAAATATGTAGATTTCTTGAAATAGATCTGGTAAATATTTTTAATCAAACGTCTTTGAATCTCGTTTAAATCAAATGGAAATGGGGTTGAGACTTTTTTCAGCGGATTTCAGCCTGTTATATGCCTATTTTATTTAAAAAAGAATAGAAAAGTACGTAAAAATAAGGTTGGTTACTCGAATTCAAATCTTTTTTTTATTGTTTTGTTACACATTAAAAATGTTTTACAAACGTTGATCTGTATCAACCAAAGGTATCAACTGGTATCAACTGACCGGTATCAATGTACAGATTAACATTCTTACATTTTATCGGTCCAACGCTTCTTTTTAAACTTTTTAAAGGTGTGTTTACATTGATCTGGGATAACGCGCGTGGACAGTGATCTTTATAATCTGTGGCAATGTCCAGCGCTGGCTCGTGGGTGGATTTTGGGCGGATTACAATGTCTGGACAATGGCATATGGTAAGTAAGTAGGAGATTGTCAGAGGTGTCCGGTCGTGGATAATGGACAAATGATGGACAATGATCCGTTTTTTTTTATGTGCCTAATGTTCGGCCAATGTATTGAATGAAGCTGCAAGCGATTCGAAGAAGTTTGTGTCTTACAGAGTTTGTAAAGGAATGGTGGATAGTATAGTTTGCTTGAGAACCGATAAGGCGGTGCAGTATTAGTTCGTCACCACAAATGCTTCGCAAAGTTCCCGGGTTCGATCCTTATTATGTTCCATAATGTACACACATACCTATGTTCTTTTGGATATGTACCGAAATACAGGGATACTTATAAATAAATACTTATGAGATAGAATAAAGGCAATCTAATATTTATTTCAATTTATAAGTAGGTAGTTCCTCTTCGTGTCCACCTGTCAAACAAAGGCTAAGGCGCAGTGATACTCGCTTTGACAACCTTAGAGGCTTATCAACCGGCCAACCGTCCACGCGCGACTTATCTCAAACGATCTCAGTGTTTTGACACGGGTTTCAATACTTGCTTAATCTCAATCAGGAATTAAAAACAATATTAATAAGAAGGATCGTGCTATTGCCAACAAATCCACCTACCCATTTAAGGGTCTTCCTTGTGATTCTACAGCCTGCATCGTCCCGTTCCAGAATATGCGATTTCATACAACTTATTTTTCCTAAAAACTGGACCCGCAGGCATAATACCGCAAAAGTAATGTGTGAACCACTCTATACTAGAATTTTACTCTAAATCGGATCACTACCGAACTACTCCCGTACCAAAATCAGATCTAACCTAAATAAGTTTTAACTTGCCAAGCCGCGTGCAAAAAGTGCTTTAATCTGGCAGGCCTATGGGCTTACCACCCCAGGCAAATATAAGCTTTAAGTAAACATAAACATTATTTTAGTAACCCGATGAGCTTATGGTCCCAGAAGCGATTATTTGCACCCCATGTTTTTAGTATTATAGTTCGTTATTTAGCTAGTTTTATTTCGTATCTTTCATTAAGTAGATTGTTAATTCTTCATTGATTATTTTATAGACCGAAACACATTCAATCAATAGATAAACGTTTTTATCTATTTCAAAGGCTAGCATGTGCACTGTAAAGTGCGTTTCATCTTTTAGTTCCTCTGGCGTCATGTTGGCAGCATTGGAAATTTGTATGTAAATATTAAGGCGGCAATAATATTACATAAAAATTTCCAATGCTGCCAACATGACGCCAGAGGAACTATAAAATGAAACGCACTATAGAGGCTTATCTCGGGCGCTAGAAGACAAAGATGTGTCAAATCGAATGGAATTGATCAAAACAAGACAAGTGTAGACTTTTGACATAAATGTGAAGAGAAAAACTATTTCGAGAAATATTTAAGAAGAAATAACTACATACCTGAATAATGCAATCAGTTTTTCAAATAATTATTGTGTTGATTATTCAATGAATAACTTAAAGGAATAACTGATTGTGCTATCCAAACAGGTATGACTTATTAAATGAGTTGCCCTATAGTATTATGCCGTAGCTAAACACAAAGCAATCAGAAGTGAAATGTAGCTGCTGGGTGCTACAATACTGGGGATCTATACTTCTGATTTTAACTCCTGAAATATTACGGCTCGTTCTTCGATTCTTTGTACCACACGACAACAACTTTCCGCTACCTTCTGTTACTCGCACCAGATTTAAAAGGAGGTGGTTCGTGATCCGCTTATTCTCGTGATCGACAGCTGATAGCTAGTGGTGTTCACATCAAGTTTTTTGATACTCTGGTCAATCAAGTCATGGCGTCGACTCCTTGTCCCACTTGGGACGAAAACATTATGATATTCACTTCAGACTCAATCAGATCGTTTAGCGACATGTTGTCCCACACGTCGTTCTTCTTCTTCATCGAGTTTTAGGAGGAGTGATGGATGATGCCAGTTGGCCAAGTGACAACAGAGGAACGAAAAGGGTAACCTACCCGCCTGGTCGGTTGCTGTGACCAGGGGACCAACTGGTCCAACCGGACATATTTGGTAATTGTATCGTACATAGCGATCAGTGGAAACAGCGCATGCGCGCAGCCACAGAGTCGGTATAATTAACTTTTGACCAGTGCTTGGCCATAGAAATGCCTCAAGTAGGTATTTCCTTCCCCGCTATCTCCTATACTTTGTTCCATACCCAAGAGGAGGCGGTTCGCAATCCGCTTACTCTCGTGATTGACAGCTGACAGCTAGGGGGTGTTCACTTCGGGGTGACGTGACGAGGGTGTGGTATATACAGGGTGTACCAGTGGCTGGATTATAGAAGCGTAGAAGTGATACGCGGATACAGGGTTAATGTGGCTTGTAAGTTCGAATGGTTTAATATGGTGTTGAATGTTTAAAAACAAATGACTTGTAATTGTAGGCCCACATTTATAAATTGCTCTCAACTCCCCAGGAAAAGTGCAGAATTTCTGTCTATAGCCATATTCTAGCTATAGAAGACTAGTGATAAATACCTATTAAGCTAAAACTTATCCAAGGTACTTATAGAGTCGTGCTAAGGGTTACATCATTTGATAAGTAGTCATTTGATAGTCGTACTTACTTATATTACATCATTCAAAAGGATATTTTAATAACATTTTGCAATATAGAGGAAATTACTGTCGCAGATTACAAAATGCAACCAGCTAACTAAATAGCTACAAAACCGTGACTGATTGCTAAATTATGTCTATAGATGACAATACATTTTGCATGATGAACCTGCGATGATGTACGGTTAGGTAGAAGCTAAACAACGAGCTAAAAGTAATTAATATTTAGATTTCCAGACATAGGTTTACAATTATAAAATCGGAGAGAGACAGAGAGAGAATTATAGATAATAAATAAATGATAAATAAATAAATGAATGAAATAATTACAAGGTCCTCACTATGGAACATGATTACTTGAGGACGCACCTTTGCACACACATTTATACCTAGTAGATAGCAAATATACGCTCCATAAGAAATAAATTAAAAAAAACTTGTTGAAAAGTTAAAAGCCGTCTGTCCCAAAAAGTTGTCACGGTGGCATGGGTACCAAACAAAACGAGGTACCTACCAAACATGGCCACCATTGCATAAAAATACGAAAAGAAATAATTCTATTGTTATATTTCGTGAACTGTATGTATTAGAAACGGCAAGAGATTATGAAGAAGACAGAGGGATAAGATAATTAGGAGTCACAATAATGTGTTGACAATGCGGTTGCGGAAGTGACAAAATTTGTACCAGTTTGACAGGTGAGAAAAACTCCTCAACATATTTCATAAAAATATTTTTGTTACATTGTTAGAGACTATTAACGGCGTTAAAACCTAGGGGAAGTAACTGCATAAGCTTTTAGCAATAAATGTACTTACGACTGTTTAAAAAGCTAGCAACCTATACCGGCTTCAAACGCCCAACATTTATGATCGTTTTTTCTTTTCATGTATTTGGGAAATCAATCTTTGGTTTAATTTGGTGTTTAGAATCATCTTTTTATATTGAATGAACTTCTTTTCCATTTACATTTATTCGTTCACAAAACACTGACATCGAAAAGGCGTCTCGGGAAACGTGATTTGGCACTTTTTGGTGCGAAAATAATTTTTATTTTAGAATACGGTATCTGTAATTAAAACCAGGATCAGATAACTTCACAGTATTACGCGTTTTAATAAAGAGATAGTGGATAAGCTCAAAATAATCTATCTTTTTGCAAAGAACGGTCATTATACTTGCGCGCTTTATCAAGATCGAGAAAGATTAACAAACAAAAGTGTGTTAAAAGTAAATTGAAAGAATAAGACATTCATATCTGAGGCGCAAACTCCACCAAAAAGACGAAGGGCATAGGACGTAAGAATGACAGTTGACAGACATGTAATCGTCAAACATTCTTCTTAATTTTTGACGCTAGCTGTCATAGTTGGGACGCTTTGGCGAGCCTTTGTGTGTGCCTTTGTCAATACGTTTTCATACATTTTATATGGAAACCGTTTCAAGCGTCGCCATCGCGATAGCAAACGTCAAGAGTCGTAGGGCATGTCCCATGTCCTCTCTGTGGAGCTTGGGGCTGAGTATACAGCTCTTTGTATGTAATTTTAAACTATATTAAACTTTTACTTTTTCTCACAATTTGCGCAACGCAACTATTTATGAATAAGTAGATAAAACTTTCTTATAATAACAAAGAAATAACTTTTGCAACAAAATGTTTTTGATGAAAGTTACTTTATCTGCCTGCCCTTATCCCAACTTATTTCTACTCGTCATTTCAAAACACTCAGAATTAAATTAGTTACCTACCTACTTACATCTAGTCTAGGTCATAGGGTAAAGAAAAGTTTATGTTAGAGCGATTTCAGGCAAAAGAAGTTACGGCATACCAATTTAAATAGAATTTGGTTTTTAGGCATAAACATTCAACTCCTGAAAACAATAACCTTAATGCTTTCCAACAATATTAAGTTATCTTAAATCTACTGCAGTTTATAACTAGGTACATACAATACATATACCAACCTACATCAGATATGCATTTATTTGGTAGAAATTGTAACAGTGAAAGGTGTGACAAAGCTTTAGTGGTAGGGTATCTGTCACCAAAATAAAAGAAGATCTCTGCGGATTATCGACTGATATCTTTAAAATATCTTCTTAGAAGTGTTGAGTCGTTAAAACATTACGCTCCGTCAATTTCCAAACAAGATCTTTCGTACGCTTCTTAACTTTACAATTTCATCTGCCATTTTCAAAATCATCAACCATCTTACTAAGTTTAAATTAAGGTGGAATTTCGCTTGGAATGAAGGGGTTTTGACAGCAAAAACAGTCCCATTCTGTAGTGATTCGACATCACACCTTCGTGGTATCACCTGAATGCGACGGTGAAATCACAACTCTGTGGGCGCCGTACAAATGGCGGCTGATCTGCGCGCACGCACGTTGCGGCTGTCGAGATCGATATCGCGGAATAATCCCCCACCTTGTGCAGTGTCCATGATGTTTTAATAGGAGTAACGTAAATAAATGGTCGAAAAATGACAGGAAATCCAGTTTTTTTTATAATCATTGTGACTACCCTGATTGACTTTCTGAAAATCGAAAGCTGATTGCAGACGTGGAATTTGTTTTTGGAAGAGAATTTTAAAGTGTATTTTCCCTTTATATCTATATCTAATCTGAATAATAACAATAATAAGGCCCGTGGGTTGGGAGAATACCTCCAATAGAAGCGAAAAAACGAAACTATAATAATAATAAAAGGAGAAAAATAAAATACATTTCTAATAAATAATATAATAATCAATATTTATTTACGAATTACAATTCAAGCTAAGATCATGTACATTTATATGAATGAGGTTCATTTAAATGAATTTGACAGTGGCTCATATCGCATAAAATTCTTTAAAATTTGGCCACCCTACTCAAACACGTCTGGCGTTAATTTTGACACCACCGTCTGCTCGCAACAAAAAATACACTATTTATTATTTGTGTATTATTCACTGTAAATAAATATAGTGTGGGGATCTCTATTGTCACTGTCTCATTGTCACATCGTCACTTATGTGGGGCTTAGAGATAACTGCAAACTTATTTCTGCAGTTGCCGTGTCGCCACCGTCGCTGCTATGCGATAGAATTTGTATTGTCGAATTGTAGTTCTGTTTTTTGCCGACGGAAAATGTAAATTGGTCGATGTGTTAATGTTTTTATAGCAAAGCTGGCCTAGTCGCATGAGATTAGGCGGGATGGCGTGATGATTGCTTTTGACAAATATTTGGATGATACTTAGGCGATATGATAGTGGATGGTGATCGCTCCCATTGTCGTGTGCAAATACCTATCCCCTATGATAATGATAGTCGAGGTTATGGGTTTCTCAGGGAGATAGAGTTCGTCAGTGAAAATAATTTATTAATTACTTATTTAACTCTCAAAAATGGTTTCGGTATCTATTCCAGAGCCAAATAAAGTCTTTGTTTGTATGTTTTGATAAGTTTGTAAGTTCTAGGGTAACTATTTATGTAGTAGATATGTGCATATCTGTTAGGTATTTCTCTAATTATTCAAATGTGTGACTGAAGGGTAACTTTTTAGGAAAAATGATAGGTACAAATTTTAGTCCCGCATGATCCTGAAATTAATATTTCTATAGAAATAAGTAGGTACCTACTTATTTATATGTTAATACTATAGAAATAAACAGCATATATTTTTATCATGCATAATTTCTGAGAATAGTTATGCTAAAGTCATAAAAATGCAACATTTTGTTGTGGTTTTGTCAACAGCCACGTCTGAATCACCAGCGGTTCTCAATCTTATCGCCATTAGCTTTTAATCCTCGTACACAAAACGGAGATTATAAATAATCCTAGTGACAATTCCTTGGCTATGAATGAAGCTTTGTACTTCCCATACAGGAGCTGAAAACATACAACTATATTATTTACTATCTGGTAAACAATTTTGAACTTTAAAAGAAAGACACAGGGGTGAAGATAAATGGCGTTTTTAGGATGATTTTGGTTTTCGTACGTTCATTTTTCTAAGAAAGTGGCATTGTCACAAACTGGGTTAAGTTTCATGAGAAATGAGGAAAATAAAATGACTCTACAAGTGTTGGTACTTGGGTTCCGTATGTATCATATTTACCTACTGAATCTAAAAAGTAAAAACGGAGTTCTTATTTTTGACGACTCTTATCCAGTATATTTGTCAACATTTATTACTGTACGAGGTGGATAGTGGATATTTTCCATATAGTCCATTGAATAAAAAGTTCTAGAGTGCAAGAGTTAGTAACGTAAGATGTTTCTTCGGAAACATGTCAAGGGTCCCTAGGTAATAAACATACTAAAACCCCGGGACACTAGGATGAGCCCCCCGTTTTTCGCTTAAATCTCAAAAACGGTACATGTTAGAGAAAAACTTCCAAAGAAAAGTTGAAAGGCCATAAAATTATCTACAAGTTGTACCTAAATATTTTTTTTCTATTCGCAGCCGTTTCTGAGTTACACGCAGTGAAAGCTGATTTTGGCTCAAACAATTTCCCCATACTACATTCCCGTTTTTATCACATCAATCGATCAAAAAATATTTCTTTCTTCAAAAAAACTCAAATGTGCAACTTGTGACCGGTACTGATAGATTGCTCTTGAAAAGGTCTATAATTGGTAAAATAAACACATTCCTCCATGGAAGCCTTTAGGAGGAATCGATTGTCAAAATATTATATTAGGGTAGTTTTAGTTACTGAACTTGAACAATTTATTTTTTTTCTTCCAAAAAACTCAAAAGTGCAAGTTGTGACCGGTACCTACCGATAGATTGCTCATAATGAGGTCTATCATTGATAAAAATACCAGATTCCACCACGGAGGCGTTTAAGGGGAATTGAATTTTATTAGGGTTGTTACGATACCTGAACTTTTTATTTTTTTTTCTTCCAAAAGCTCAAAGTGCAACTTGTGATAGATTGCTCTTAATTAGGTTTATCATTGGTAAAAAAGGCACATTCCTCCATGGAAGCCTTTAGGAGGAATCGATTGTCGATAGAGGAATGTGTTTATTTTACCAATTATAGACCTTTTTAAGAGCAATCTATCAGTACCGGTCACAAGTTGCACATTTGAGTTTTTTTGAAGAAAGAAATATTTTTTGATCGATTGATGTGATAAAAACGGGAATGTAGTATGGGGAAATTGTTTGAGCCAAAATCAGCTTTCACTGCGTGTAACTCAGAAACGGCTGCGAATAGAAAAAATTTATTTAGGTACAACTTGTAGATAATTTTATGGCCTTTCAACTTTTCTTTGGAAATTTTACTCTAACATGTACCGTTTTTGAGATTTAAGCGAAAAACGAAAAAATGGACCCTTTCCCCCCCTCCCCCCACTCCGGGGCTCATCCTAGTGTCCCGGGGTTTTAGTATGTTTATTACCTAGGGACCCTTGACATGTTTCCGAAGAAACATCTTACGTTACTAACTCACGCACTCTAGACCCCCTTGGAGGGACTCATTCAATGGACTAATATTACTTTCCGGTGTTTTAACGGATCTGGTTTATTGACGTATAGAATTTAAAAATCCGTTTATCATGATGTCACTCACACTTATTGTTGCTATCAAAGGTGTCATTTGTTTGTTGGATTGTCTGTCACAAAAAGCAACATTGTGCGGTGCGGTGCGTGTTTGCGCGTTGCGTCAATAAGATGTGAAAATAATCGCAAGAAATAAAATACTTTAAATAGAGTTCGTCCTGTGAGTTCGTCGAATGCGTTCGTCGAAGGTTCTGAGGTCTATTTCTACCTAACCCTAAAAACTTAGCGTCCAGTAGTCTGACCATAATCCCAACGTCCGGCATCGATTACTTGCGTCTTTCACCCACTGTCCTTTATTTAGGACTTACACAAAATAGCCAAAACAGACCATTGTCCTTCCTTTGTGACAATCCGGAAGGCCTAAGATTATGCACAGATTAGATAAAATTCTAATTCTTAGGGAGGTGGTATTCTAAGTATGGTTGTTTTTAGTTGCACAAATTATCTATTGATTGCATTTTACTCATTGAGTTTTTTGAGGTTGTAAATCATCAATTACTAGCTAGTAGGTACAAACAAAAACCAAGTTCTTCAATGAAACTTATCATTATTAATTAGTGTATTCAAACATTGTGCCTACAGTAAGTAACTACTACCGAACTCATTTCCAACTTGTAGGAATTATAGTCCAGTAAATTAAAAGTGCAAAGCTTTAGAGTGTGTGAAAAAGTAAGTACCTAACATGGTAAAGTTGGTGCAGCACTCGGAAGATCAGAATAAATTCAAATGTGAGGTGATTTTGTTAGGAACCCATGTCCAACCGTGGGCCGTTGAAGGTGATGTGACGACGATGTACCAGCCTACTTTATATCTGACATTTTAATTCCTAGATAGGTAACTGACTTCACTTAGTTCATTAGGTACCTATGTATCTCTACAGTCTCTACCTATAACAATACAATAAATGACCATAAATTAGGTAGGTATGTCTTCTCTTGAATAGGTTGGTACCTGTTTTCGTGATCATTTCGAACATTACGAACAGAATACTCAATACTCAATACTCAATACTCAATTCTTTATTGCTTTCATGTTGTACATAAATAAGGTCTTATAAAATAATGTTGCTTGACACAAACATGAACCCGGATAGGGTATCGCAATTTTGGTGGGTAACACCAGGTATATGATAAGGTTATTTACTAAACCTAAATAACAAGACAAGTGTAGGTATTTAGAAATTTTCAAGCTAGACTAACTAATATTTTAACCTATTATCTTTATACAAATACAACTTTACTTAGACTTTATAATAAATAGTTTTCTAGATATATCACAAAAAAAATTTAGTCATCTAAGAATTCTTGGACGGTATAGAAGCATTTTTTTAACAGAATATTTTTTAATTCCGTTTTGAATTTATGAGGGTCAGAAATTTGTCGGATTGTCTCAGGGATTTTATTGTAAATTTTAACCGCCATCGCAAAGGGGCCAGTGTGAAACATTTTCATTTTAGAGAAAGGTACGGCAAGTTTGGTCGCTGGTCGGAGATTCTGTGGGCGGGAGTATTGGGGGAATAAATCAGAATTCAATTTTACAAAATTACTTATTTCCAGTATGTATATGCAAGGGAGAGGTAAGATCTTTAAATTAACGAAATGCTTTTTACAACTTTGTAGGGCGTCTATGTTTTGGATAATCCTAATACATTTCTTTTGCAATCTGAATAGTACAATAGAGTCTGAGCTATTTCCCCACAATACAACTCCATATTGGAGCCAAGCATGAGCATAAGCGTAATAGGCATTTATTGCTGTCTGTCTGTCCGTCGTTGTCTTCAGTTCGTAAAGTGCGTATGTAAAACTCGACAGTTTAGAAGCTATTTTATTAATGTGACTTTGCCAGTTAATATGAGTATCTATATTGATTCCGAGCAGAGGGTAATTATCAACTACTTCTAAGTGTTTATTATGAAAAGAATATTTAATTTCTAATGGGGTTCTTTGAAAGGGTCCAAATTGAATGATTTTTGTTTTCTCAAAATTAATTAATAAGTTATGTGTTTCTAACCAAATCACTATTGTATTTAATATATTGTCTAATTTGTTTTGCAGTTGTTGATTATTTTTACAGGTTATTACAATTGAGATATCATCGGCAAAGAGTGTACACATACAGTCCTTCTCGATTATTTTAGGCAAGTTATTTATGAAAATTAGAAAGAGGATGCAGCCTAGGACACTACCCTGTGGTATAGAGTTTATGGTGGTAGCCATTTCAGATCTTATATTTGTGATATCTCCGGTAACGCTATCATGGTTTTCGATTTCTACATATTGTATTCTGTTCTTTAAGTAAGACACAAACCATTCATAAGCTGGACCTCGTACACCTATGCTCTTTAATTTGACTAATAACTGGTTATAAGGGACTCTATCGTAAGCTTTTTTCATGTCTATTAAAAGCCCGACTGCATGGTTCTTTTCATTTATTATATTTAATATTTTATTTATGTATGTAAATACAGCCAGAGACGTTGTATGATGTTTACGAAATCCATGTTGTTGATTGCTAAATATGTTAAACTTTTCACAATATGAATATAGCTGGTTTGACATTGCAGTCTCAAAGATTTTTGAAAATGTGGGTAACAGTGAAATGGGCCTGTAATTATTGCAATCTGTGTGTACACCCTTTTTATGAACCGGTTTAATAATGGAGATTTTTAGGGAATTCGGGACAATGCCCTCTTGGAATGACTGGTTGATCAGAAATGTTAAAATTGGTGATAGTTCCTGTGCACAGAATTTTACTAAAATGGGGGGAATTTCATCATGCCCAAAGCTTTTCTTGTTTTTCATTTTTTTAATAATATTAAAAACTTCTTTTTCATTCACCAACCTTAAATACATTGAATTTAACATGCTGCTTGCATCTATATTTGATCTCTCAGTCTGACTTGGTTTCGGGGGTGTAAGAGGGATGTCTCTATTTTTTGTTGCACCTACTGATACAAAAAATTTATTAAACTCGTTTGCTACTATGTTTGGATCTTCTATATTGATATTATTTATTTTTAATTTTATATTACTTTTTTCCTTTTGAATAATTTTATTAGTTTTCTCTTTTACTATTCGCCACATTGTAATTATACTATTTTTTGAATTCTTCATTCTTTTAATATTGTGATTCTTTTTCGATATTTTAACTGTTTGTTTAAGTAATTTTTCGTATTTTTTATAATGGTCTTTTAAAATATTATTGTTATTATGTGAAATAAAAGTTTTTAATAGACGCTTGTGTTCACAAGATTTTTTTATTCCAGGTGTAAGCCAATATTTTTTACGTTTGTTTTTAAGTTTTATTTTTGTTTTAGGTATAGTTCTATTCAAAATTTCTTTAATAACAGAGCTGAATGAATTATAATTTTGGTCAATGTTTTTATTTATGTCAATGACGTTGCTCCAATTTATTTTACTCAAGTGTTCTTTGAAATATTGCATATTTTTATCATTGAATTGTCTTTTATTTATGTACCAAACTTCTCTTGTTTTGAGTTTTTGTGCTGGCATCGTGAATAAAAGCCCTTTGTGGTCTGACAAACCATATTCTATAACTGATGTTTTCATGTTTTTGTTTTGGAAGTTTGTGTATATATGGTCTATGCAAGATGAAAGTGTAGATGTAATTCGTGTAGGTTCTTCAATGTGTTGGCGAAAGTTAAAGCTTGTCATAAGTTTTATTAATTTTCGAGACATGGGTGTATTTAAAAGAGTATTCACATTAAAATCCCCACCTAAAATTATATTTTTCTGAGTGTATTTTTTCTTTAAAATGTTTAGGAGTTTTTTTAATGTTTTAAAAAATGTTTTTGGTTCCCTTTTACTATCTGGCCAATATAAACATATTACTACTAGATTAATTTTTGGTATCTCGATGGCGCTTATTTCTATTATATATTCAACTGAAAGCTCTACAAATTCTCTTATTTCTACATATTCTATCTCTTCTTTTAAATATATACATGACCCTCCCCTTGTAAAATTAGTTCTACAAAACCGAGAAGCTAGTTTATAACCTTCTACTTGCATAGCATCTGTTTGGTATTCATACATCCAAGTTTCCGTGAGACAAAAGGCGCAAATGTCTTTATATTTATCCGCTAATTCTTCCAGTAGATGGCGTTTATTTCTTATACTTTGAATATTTTGATAAATGATGTGAAAGTTACTGGCGAAAAAAATTATTTCTTTGTATTCTGGCAGTTTTATTTCTTTCTACTCTTTCTGTCTCTGTAGATTGGCTATTTGAGTAGTTTATCTCATCTATTTGGCTTTGGCATTCTTGATGTGTTTCTTTATATTCTTTTCCATTTATAATCAGTTTATTATTCATTATGTTGGCCCGTTTTCCTTGTCTTCGCGCTTCTTTTAATATCTCTACATTTTTCCTTCTCTCTTGAATGCCTGTTTCATCCAAAAATGCTGAGATAGCTAGTCCTGTGTTTTTAAAAAGATGACTGTGTTGCAATATGTATCTAGTAATATTTTTGCTCAGAAGTTCAATTACTATGGGTCTCCTGTATTTATTTTTCCCCATTCTTTTTACTTCTTCAATGTAGTTTATGGTGTTGACATTAATTATGTCTTGAAATATGCAAGACACATGTTCTTGTAGTGATTGGTCTGATTCCCATTTATTTTCTTTAACTCCATATAACACGATTTTCTTTCCATTTTCTGTTGGTTTATTTGGTTGGTCAGTTAGTGTATTATCTTTTAAAATATTCATTTGTAATTCTTCTATGTATTTATGTAATTTAGTGTTTTCAGCTTCTAATTGTTCTATCTTTTTATTAATTTTTCCTATTTCTTCTTTCAGTGGGGTCTGGGCTGAGTGGGAGACTTCGGTAGTTTGGGATATTTCAGATCTCAGCTTCGATATTTCACTTACTGTTAGTTCTATTATTGTTGACCTTATTTCTTCCATTAGATTAATCTTAAAATTTTCCAGTTTTCTGTCCAGAATTGTTTCCCATTGGTTTAACAGAAGGTTTGTTTCTAGGTTAGGTAAGGAATAATTAGAGTGAGTTGTAGTATCACCTTTTGTCCTGTTTAGTGGCAAAATCGTATCATCTAAGCCAGAAAGGCTATCTTGGTTTTCGCTTATTGTATTGGACATTTCACTAGCATTTTTCTGGCTTATTTTATTTTTTTCTGCAGGTTTGAATACTGGGCTTGGGATGATTGGGCTAGACTGGTTAGATTGGAGTCTGTTTAGTGATATCCTTTTATTCTCCGACTTGCAGGTATTGCACGACCAATTATTTTTCGAGTCTATACTCATCAGATAATAAAGTTTATCAGGAACTCTCGCACAATGAAGATTTGCACAATATATGCCTTTGCAGATAGAGCACTTTAAAAACTGTCGGCCAAAAATTTTATTTTTGCATACAAAACAGGATATTGTAGTTTTTCTTGTATTCGTCATTTTTCTAGTCTCTTAGGGCCATCTGTTGCCGAGTAGCGAAACCAAAAATTAAAGGTTGTCGATTAAGAAATGGGTTCAATAATTCAAGGCGGCGTTGGAACCTGTGAGAATTAGTACTTCTATTCAGGGAGAGATGGCGCTGGTATATCGTTGTGAGATGTTAACGTAGTTTCAAAAAGTGTCTTTTTATATGTTTAAATGAAGAAGAAGCCACTAAATGTCTTAACCAATGTACCAAAAATTCATTTAAGCCACTGACACAATTATTCACACACCTCTTTATAATATTTGGTACTAGGTTAGAAATTTTCTCACTGGAAAAGTTCGTTGTAGAGTTTCAAGTATTTCGAAATTTTGTGTGAGAAGCTTGAGTTTACTAGGTTATTATCTGAACTGTTATACTTAAGGAGGTCTGAACACTATTTAAAATGTCTTTTTATCATTGGAATAATAGTTTTTGCACTTTATAACTGTAGAAAGTTTTGACGTTTGAGGTTATGGCGGCGGCGTCCTTATTTATTAAACGATTTCTCACTTATACACTGTTTATTTCGTTATGATAACAGTCACAGACTTGTATTACGTCACTAAGTTTAATTATCACTAATTATATTGAGAGTTAACGTAGAATATACATTATTTATTTAGTTTTGAAAAAAGACTCTACTATTTTGAATGTTTTCTTGAAGCGCCACCGCCACTACGAATAGGTATATTGAGTAGGTACCTACGTACGTACACAAAATAGCCAATACTTACTTTGTGGTACGTATGAGTGTCGTCCACAAGAGGTATCTACTTCACACGAGATTAACCCTAATGAGCACAGGTGCGAGTAAACTATATATTTATTTCCAGTCATAAAGTTAATATGTATTTAGATAAAATAATCAGAAGGTAGGTATCTAAGCTTTAAATATGAGCTACTTATATGATATGATTGTCCTAAGCTCTAAGCTATAGAATATGATATAATAAATGTGTGGGCTAGCATTCCTAGGTTTAGCATGATGATGCCGAATAAGTAATTGCACTATCGGATCGTTTTACTATTAAGTAATAACTTTTGGATTAGTATACGCTGCGGTATATGTACCTACTTAACTTGCCTAGTTAGTTCAATAATTTTTTTAGATTAAAGAAAATATGTTTTCACTCTAAATTATTTATTCAAAGCTTGGTAGGTTAATGGAAATCGTTTGAGACCCTCTATTACCTACATCACGTAACTTGCATAAATGTCTATATAACTGAAACTACTTAGCTGTGACTTAGCTAAACGACCCTCTATTCCTAGAACCGATCGCCCTGTATTACAGACAGTCTGTAACCTGCAACTAGCCTGTAACCAAACTACAGCACCAAGCCTCTGACGGGGTAATTAGTGTGGCCTGTAATCTACAGGTTGTCTTTGTAAGCCGACACCTAAACGGGTTTGTAAGCCACCTCGGAGAGACCGGGGTAGTTTAAGGTGCATCTATCTATCTAGGTAATCTGAATCCGTTCGTTGCCTTGATTTCTTACCATTTACCGCCTGCTATTGACATCTGCAACTATAGGTAGTATGTAACCAAACTACAGCACCAAACCTCTGTCGGCGGTAATTACCGTGGCCTTGTAATCTACAGGTTGTCTTTGTAAGCAGACACCTAAACGGGTTTGTAAGCCGCCTCGGGGAGACCGGGGTTGCTTGAGCTCTACTCGGTAGAATTTATAGAGATTGAAATTCATCAAATGATCGAATTGTCTTCGTTATTTGGTAACCACATTTCTCTGCCGCCTATTGCCATCAAGTAATGAGGTCTCATTGTTTAAGCTTTTTTTGCTTTATATTTAAAAACGTTGTCTGAATAAACAATAATCAATGTAGCGTATAAATACTTTATTCCCGAAACCGATAGCTCGGTAACCTGCACTAGTCTGTATGTAAGTAAACTACAGCACCAAACCTCTGTCGGCGGTAATTAGCGTGGCCTGTAATCTACAGGTTGTCTTTGTAAGCCGACACCTAAACGGGTTTGTAAGCCATCTCAGGGAGACTGGGGGCTCGTTTTATTGAGGAGTTTGGGACTTTTGCAGATACCTTCTCTATTCAAACAATGAATAATAATATAATGGGGATTTTTTTTTTCTTTTTTATTTGTTGCACATTTTTACATTATGGTCAAATCATAATTGGGATTAAGTAGTAGGTAGGTAATTTTATTTCCTAGGGAAAATAGGGCAAGGTTGTTCTTAGTCTAACGACGTATTGTCAGACGAGACCTTCCTTGCTTTTGATCCTAAACTCATCATCCTATAAATTAAAGGAGTTTGAAACTTGTCTAATCATATGCTGGAAGGAGTCTGTAATTTGCAAGTAGCCAGGCTTTGATAGACGACTCCCTAAACGAGGTTGGTAAGCTAACCCCTCACGGGTTCATTTCAAAGGCAAAGTCGGCGAAATACGTTGAAACCTTGTTGAAACTTAGAGAAATGTACAGCAACCTACTTAGTATCTAAGATGCTAAGATCTCCTAAATGCGTCTTCGATTTGGTAGGTACCTAAATTCGTTTTCGACTCTAGAGTCTTTCAAACCGCCAACAACGCCCGTTTGGTAATATAATATTTGCTGAATTGAATTGAATTGAATTGAATTGAATTTATTTATTATCAGAAGTACAATAAATTCTTAAATCTAATACATAGCCCCACAAAACCACTTTAGGGGTTTGTCTGTGGGATCGCCGAGTCTCACAAAAGTTATAAGATAAACAAATACAAAAGAAACTTAGTATCAAAACTTATTTGAGTTAGGTACAAGTACAATCAGTTAAAAAAATTTTTTTTTGTATGAAGTCACAAATTAGACAATAAATATTTTTTAAGTTTGGACGCAAACCTGTTTTTATTTGTTTCTTGTCTTATATCTGTAGGCAAAGTATTCAATAAATATGGGATACGCTTATCAAGCATTCTATCTCCAAAGTAGTTATTTACTCTGGGTACCTCATATTTGCCCACAGATACAGACTTGGTACAATGGTCATGAGCTACAAGTTTAAGGTTCTCCCGTCTACTATGGTTATTTAAAAGTATCAAGTATTTATGTTTTAAACTTATGGGTAAAATTTTACATATTTTGAATAATTTATTATAATCCCCTTTACAGCTATCTTTTGTCTTTTTATTTACTAGCATCTTTAAAAACCTGATTTGAATGGACTCTAATTTTTGAATGTTGGTTTTAAATGTTAATCCATAGCAGTCAAGAGAATAACTTAAAATAGAATCAACTAGAGAAAGATATAGACATTTCAGAGTACTTAAAGGAACTTTGAAACTTAAGTGATAGAATCTGCCAAGCAATGATCTGAGCTTATTACATATAAAGTCTACATGGGAAGACCAAGAAAAATTATTATCTATTTTGACTCCTAGATAGGTTATACAATTGATACGTTCTATTGGTTTACAGTTACAGTTAATATAATTGTTATGTATACAATCAAAGCTATGAGTGTAAATGTTAGGATTTGTTTCTGATAAGCGTAGATAAGGTGAATGTATAATTAACAACTTAGTTTTGTCTGCATTGAGTACGATACCATTGTCGTGAGACCACTTCACTACCGAATTCACATCCTCCTGGACGAGGCGACAAGTTTCCGCGAGATCAGTGCCGGCGCGCAATGCACACAGGTCGTCAGCGAACATGTGTGCCGAGCAATGGCGTAGTACACCGCACAAGCTATTAACGTACATTAAGTAGCACACAGGTCCGCATCCTGAGCCTTGCGGTACCCCGCACGTCACCCCCCTCGCGTCACTGAACTCCTCTCCTACTTTAACTCTGTATGAGCGCGAAGTGAGGTAGTCACGGAACCATCTGTTCAGCGGCTCCCTCACTCCACACTCATCCATAGCATTAAGTAGGGTCTCCGTTTCAATCACAGATTATTTATTGTTACTGGGGCAGTATAGTAGATTTAAACATATCCTAACGTGCATATAGAAACACGGAAAAAGCTCTGAAAACTGAAAAATTTAAAATGCTACTTGCAGCGGCATCTAACAACCATTGTAAGAACTAAATTAAAATTAGTTTAAAAGGTTTTACATAGATGGCGGTAGAGCCAGGTTGGTGTGTTTTTTATTTTCGAATACAGTTTCAGGTGATGATGTAAAGTGAGACAAAATGTATAGCTTTGTCTCTTTCTCACTACGTAGTAGTTACATAAATGCTCAAAAATAAACGCAATTTTCAGCGTTTGACGTTTTGTTTGTTTGGTGAATTTTGTTATTTACGATTTAATAATATTGTGGGAAAATGATTGGCGTTCGACTAAATAACTTCAATGAAAACGCCGGCGAACCCGAACAAGATGCCAATTCAGCTCTAACAGAATTAGACAAAGGTAAAGACGCATAACCTCCAAATTCAATCAACCTACTTTACTTTGATTTTACTGTAATTCTTACCTTTTTTCCAGGTCTACGGTCAGGAAAAGTCGGAGAACAATGCGAGGCAATCGTCCGCTTCCCTCGTCTCTTCGAAAAGTATCCATTTCCTATCCTAATCAACTCTTCTTTTCTGAAACTGGCCGATGTCTTTCGCATGGGCAACAACTTCTTGCGCTTATGGATACTTCGCGTCTGCCAGCAGAGTGAGAAGCATTTGGACAAGATCTTGAACGTGGACGAGTTTTTGCGTAGAGTTTTTAGTGTTCTACATTCAAACGACCCGGTTGCCAGGGCTTTGGCTCTGAGGACCCTTGGGGCAGTCGCTGGGATCATTCCGGAGAGACAGAATGTGCACCATGCCATCAGGAGGGGGCTGGACAGCCATGACAATGTGGAGGTCGATGCTGCCATCTATGCTACTACTAGATTTGCTGCTCATTCTAAGTAAGTTCAATTGTAATGTGGTTGATTTCTTGATGAGATAAAGTTAGTGAAAATATTGTAACTCTAGCTAGGAGAAACCAATTATTTGATAGTGAGTGGTACACTGCGTAATAGCTATGGATTCTGTGTATGTTTGCTTCCATATCCAGTATAGTTTGTCTTTCATCTGTAAAATAGTCTGTTGGATGAGTCAAAAACTCCTCTACCTACTCCTACTACCTACCCTAAAGACATTTAAATTGTATACTGCCACATCCTCTTATTTACTGGATGTATATGACTCACTGCATTTTGTTTGACAAAAAAATATTTGTTTCAGTGCATTTGCAGTGGCGATGTGCAACAAACTATCAGACATGGTTGAGTGTGAGAGCACTGGCGCCGACCGGAGGACCAAGCTGGTCAGGGCCCTCAGAACTGTGCATGGAGGAGGTAAATATTCTAAAATGGAAACCATTTATTAAATTATTTAGGTAAACTTCATGACTTTAGCTTATTTAGGGGCATTTTAATAACAGCTACAATTTGATGTTATCATAGTATTGTATTGGGATTTGTAAAGCACTCACAGTGCTATAATATTCTCATAAATTGAAAATGAAAAAATTTAAAAACACCACAGTTCTGGGTTCAAGTCCAGGCAGTCATTAATGAATTTTAAATACTTGTTTTCAATTTATCATCATAGTAATTTTGACCTGCTTTGTTTATGAATTTTTTTATGTCAAGAGTGTTTACTCAACAAGAATAATTTGTATCTAATTTTCAGCTGTGCGAGCCCAAGATGTACTGAAGTTGCTGAGGTCTCTGCTGGAAAGGTTTCCATCATCAACTTTTGTGAGAGCTGCCATCAGTGCTTTGACTGCAATAGCTGCTGATACAGTGCTGCATGTGCCTGATCAGGTAGGTTTTTTGGCAATTTAGTGCTAGGGCAGTATTACATTATCTACTCTCTTTAAACAGTATTTCAGTAACTTGTTGTGTTTTCATGACCTTCTTCCTTTGTTAAATATAATCTATAGATCATTCAATGTTATTCACCGCTGCTTTTCTTAATAGTTCTGGATGACGTGATGCGTCGAGTAACAAATAATGAAGGGAGGGGACTACCATGGTTGCATGGTAAGACCCTCGAAGACATAGACTTCGCGGACGATCTTTGTTTGCTCGCCACATCTCGTGAACATCTTCAGTCCAAGACTAACGACCTCGCTAATGCTGCTGCAAAAGAAGGCCTGCGCATCAACAGTGGAAAAACCAAAGATATGCGCCTTAATACCTCTGACGTAGCGCCTATACTTGTAAATGGCGAGGCTGTTGAACAAGTACAGCGATTCACCTATCTGGGGAGCGTCGTGGACCCGTTAGGGGGAGCAGAAGCCGATGTAGAAGCGCGCATCAACAAAGCCAGAGCAGCATATGCGCAATTGAGGCCTGTTTGGACGTCCTCCATTATCACCGGCCGCACTAAGATCAGAGTATTTAACTCTAATGTCAAGTCAGTCCTCCTGTACGGATGCGAGACATGGCTCGTCAAGAATGAAGTAACCAGTAGACTCCAGGTGTACGTGAACAAATGCTTGCGGCGTATACTGGGGATCCACTGGCCACGAACCATCTCTAATGCGAAACTGTGGGAGATAACTGACCAACAACCCATCGACAAGGAAATCCTTTTAAGGAAGTGGCGCTGGATTGGACATGTGTTGCGGAAACCAGACAACCATATTTCCAAACAAGGTCTAACGTGGCAAGCCTATGGAAAGAGAAGACCGGGTCGCCCCCGTACCACCTGGAGGCGATCAGTTGAAAAAGAAGCTGCATCAACTGGTCTCAGCTGGAAAGACCTCGAAGCCACGGCGCAGGATCGACAGCAGTGGAAATCTCTTCTTCGAGCCCTATGTCCCTGATGAGGGATAACAGGACTTCATCATCATCATCATCATCATCATCATTTTGATTCATCGAACATTGCTAATATATGCTAATATTATGAAAATGTTAGTAAATAGTGTTTATCTAAACTAAACTTTTCTGCTTTCTTCACACAGGTAGAGCTACTTCTCAGCATAGCGGTGAAAGACCCGCGATCGTCAGTGCGGCGCACAGCGCTCATGGGTCTACGTAAACTAGCCGAGCATGCAGCCTTGTGGCCGGCTGAATGCATCAGACATCTGGTGACCTGCGCCACGTCGCAGAACTCCGATGTCATGCTGTGTTTGGAAGTTATGCAGGTAACATTCATGGGTCTACGTTAGGGCTTTCGAATACCGGACTTTTTCAATTCCGGTATTGAATACCGGATCATTTTCTTCAGTACCGGGATCCCGGTATTACGGTATTAATGGAATGTTTAAGAATATGTCTGTCTACTGTAGAAATAAAGGCACATTTTAATAGTCGAAAGTATTTTCGTATGTAAACACTAGATGGCGCTAGTAGTTTTTTAAAACGCGGTAATGAAATGTTTTCTGCGATGTGATAAAGGTTGTTGGTGCATAGTGTTCGCCACGCGGACACGTTCGCCTCGCGAAAACTTAGAACTTAGAACTTAAAACTTAAAAATGAAAAATGAAAACCGCCTACGGTACGGTAGTAGGTACCATGTGTGGGGTGTCGTTTGAAAGAGGAACTCGAGCCGCGTTCGATGGTACAACCCTTACGGCGATCGGTGACGACATGTCGCGCAACATTGTACCTATAGTACCCAGCGTGGGTGCCGAGATTGTTCCCAGTTTGGTTACGTCCATTTTAGCTTTGTAGCTCGAAAAGTGGTCAAGAGCGAGTCGGACCGGCCGGACACACTTTAGAACCCAAATGTCACTTTGAACGACACATGTCATTAACCTAAACTAACTCGAGCGAACTAACTTCGAGTGACCTACTTGTTCCTGTCCAGTGTCCAGTACGGTTCGGGGTTTGTTTTTTTTTTTATTAATAAAGTCCTTTTTTTATAATTTGACCAGTATGAGGACAGCATATATTACATAAATCAATAAAAATATCTGTGTGTTGCGGGACCGTTACGGTGTAATAATTAAAATCAAGTTAAGTGAGGCCAGCTTAAACTGGTCTCTCGTAGTGTTTTGTATGAAAACACCAGAGTAATGATCCCTTGCTTGGGATAGGTTCATGTGCTGCCGATAGTACCCAGTTTGGTTCGTTGAGATTGTTCCTAGTTTGGTTACTTGAGATTGTTCCTAGTTTGGTTAGTTGAGATTGTTCCTAGTTTGGTTGGATGAGATTGTTCCCAGTTTGGTCAGTTGAGATTGTTCCTAGTTTGGTTCGATGAGATTGTTCCCAGCTTTTTTCACACAGGTAGAACTACTTGTCAGCATAGCGGTGAAAGACCCGCGATCGTCAGTGCGGCGCACAGCGCTCATGGGTCTACGTAAACTAGCCGAGCATGCAGCCTTGTGGCCGGCTGAATGCATCAGGCATCTGGTGACCTGTGCCACGTCCCAGAATTCTGACGTCATGCTGTGTTTGGAAGTTATGCAGGTAACATTCATGGGTCTACGTAAACTAGCCGAGCATGCAGCCTTGTGGCCGGCTGAATGCATCAGGCATCTGGTGACCTGTGCCACGTCCCAGAATTCTGACGTCATGCTGTGTTTGGAAGTTATGCAGGTAACATTCATGGGTCTACGATAACTAGCCGAGCATGCAGCCTTGTGGCCGGCTGAATGCATCAGGCATCTGGTGACCTGTGCCACGTCCCAGAATTCTGACGTCATGCTGTGTTTGGAAGTTATGCAGGTAACATTCATGGGTCTACGTAAACTAGCCGAGCATGCAGCCTTGTGGCCGGCTGAATGCATCAGGCATCTGGTGACCTGTGCCACGTCCCAGAATTCTGACGTCATGCTGTGTTTGGAAGTTATGCAGGTAACATTCATGGGTCTACGTAAACTAGCCGAGCATGCAGCCTTGTGGCCGGCTGAATGCATCAGGCATCTGGTGACCTGTGCCACGTCCCAGAATTCTGACGTCATGCTGTGTTTGAAGTTATGCAGTTAACATTCATGGGTCTACGTAAACTAGCCGAGCATGCAGCCTTGTGGCCGGCTGAATGCATCAGGCATCTGGTGACCTGTGCCACGTCCCAGAATTCTGACGTCATGCTGTGTTTGGAAGTTATGCAGGTAACATTCATGGGTCTACGTAAGCTGGCCGAGCGTGCTGCCGCGTTGTGGCGGTGAAAGTATTTTCGTATAAAAAAACTAGATGGCGCTAGTAGTTTTTTAAAACGCGGTAATGAAATGTTTTCTGCGATGTGATAAAGGTGTGGGGTGCATAGTGTTCGCCACGCGGACACGTTCGCCTCGCGAAAACTTAGAACTTAGAACTTAAAACTTAAAAATGAAAAATGAAAACCGCCTACGGTACGGTAGTAGGTACCATGTGTGGGGTGTCGTTTGAAAGAGGAACTCGAGCCGCGTTCGATGGTACAACCCTTACGGCGATCGGTGACGACATGTCGCGCAACATTGTACCTATAGTACCCAGCGTGGGTGCCGAGATTGTTCCCAGTTTGGTTACGTCCATTTTAGCTTTGTAGCTCGAAAAGTGGTCAAGAGCGAGTCGGACCGGCCGGACACACTTTAGAACCCAAATGTCACTTTGAACGACACATGTCATTAACCTAAACTCGAGCGAACTAACTTCGAGTGACCTACTTGTTCCTGTCCAGTGTCCAGTACGGTTCGTGAATTTTTTTATTAATAAAGTCCTTTTTTATAATTTGACCAGTATGAGGACAGCATATATTACATAAATCAATAAAAATATCTGTGTGTTGCGGACCGTTACGGTGTAATAATTAAAATCAAGTTAAGTGAGGCCAGCTTAAACTGGTCTCTCGTAGTGTTTTGTATGAAAACACCAGAGTAATGATCCCTTGCTTGGGATAGGTTCATGTGCTGCCGATAGTACCCAGTTTGGTTCGTTGAGATTGTTCCTAGTTTGGTTACTTGAGATTGTTCCTAGTTTGGTTAGTTGAGATTGTTCCTAGTTTGGTTACTTGAGATTGTTCCTAGTTTGGTTAGTTGAGATTGTTCCTAGTTTGGTTGGATAAGGTAGAAAGTGGGTCGAATCGGTCCAAGAGCGTGTCGGGCACGCTAGTAGGTAGAAACTGTGACGAAACGGACCAAGAGCGTGTCGGGCACGCTAGTAGGTAGAGACTGTGACGAAACGAACCAAGAGCGTGTCGGGCACTCTAGTTGGTAGAAACTGTGACGAAACGGACCAAGAGCGTGTCGGGCACGCTAGTAGGTAGAGACTGTGACGAAACGGAGCAAGAGCGTGTCGGGCACGCTAGTAGGTAGAGACTGTGACGAAACGGACCAAGAGCGTGTCGGGCACGCTAGTAGGTAGAAACTGTGACGAAACGGACCAAGAGCGTGTCGGGCATGCTAGTAGGTAGAGACTGTGACGAAACGAACCAAGAGCGTGTCGGGCACTCTAGTTGGTAGAAACTGTGACGAAACGGACCAAGAGCGTGTCGGGCACGCTAGTAGGTAGAGACTGTGACGAAACGGACCAAGAGCGTGTCGGGCACTCTAGTAGGTAGAAACTGTGACGAAACGGACCGGAGAAGTAGTTCACACAGGTAGAACTACTTGTCAGCATAGCTGTGAAAGACCCGCGATCGTCAGTGCGGCGCACAGCGCTCATGGGTCTACGTAAACTAGCCGAGCATGCAGCCTTGTGGCCGGCTGAATGCATCAGGCATCTGGTGACCTGTGCCACGTCCCAGAATTCTGACGTCATGCTGTGTTTGGAAGTTATGCAGGTAACATTCATGGGTCTACGTAAACTAGCCGAGCATGCAGCCTTGTGGCCGGCTGAATGCATCAGGCATCTGGTGACCTGTGCCACGTCCCAGAATTCTGACGTCATGCTGTGTTTGGAAGTTATGCAGGTAACATTCATGGGTCTACGTAAACTAGCCGAGCATGCAGCCTTGTGGCCGGCTGAATGCATCAGGCATCTGGTGACCTGTGCCACGTCCCAGAATTCTGACGTCATGCTGTGTTTGGAATGCATGTAACATTCATGGGTCTACGTAAGCTGGCCGAGCGTGCTGCCGCGTTGTGGCGGTGAAAGTATTTTCGTATAAAAAAACTAGATGGCGCTAGTAGTTTTTTAAAACGCGGTAATGAAATGTTTTCTGCGATGTGATAAAGGTTGTTGGTGCATAGTGTTCGCCACGCGGACACGTTCGCCTCGCGAAAACTTAGAACTTAGAACTTAAAACGTAAAATGAAAATGAAAACCGCCTACGGTACGGTAGTAGGTACCATGTGTGGGGTGTCGTTTGAAAGAGGAACTCGAGCCGCGTTCGATGGTACAACCCTTACGGCGATCGGTGACGACATGTCGCGCAACATTGTACAGCTATAGTACCCAGCGTGGGTGCCGAGATTGTTCCCAGTTTGGTTACGTCCATTTTAGCTTCGAAAAGTGGTCAAGAGCGAGTCGGACCGGCCGGACACACTTTAGAACCCAAATGTCACTTTGAACGACACATGTCATTAACCTAAACTCGAGCGAACTAACTTCGAGTGACCTACTTGTTCCTGTCCAGTGTCCAGTACGGTTCGGGTGAATTTTTTTTTTTATTATTAATAAAGTCCTTTTTTTATAATTTGACCAGTATGAGGACAGCATATATTACATAAATCAATAAAAATATCTGTGTGTTGCGGGACCGTTACGGTGTAATAATTAAAATCAAGTTAAGTGAGGCCAGCTTAAACTGGTCTCTCGTAGTGTTTTGTATGAAAACACCAGAGTAATGATCCCTTGCTTGGGATAGGTTCATGTGCTGCCGATAGTACCCAGTTTGGTTAGTTGAGATTGTTCCTAGTTTGGTTACTTGAGATTGTTCCTAGTTTGGTTAGTTGAGATTGTTCCTAGTTTGGTTGGATGAGATTGTTCCCAGTTTGGTCAGTTGAGATTGTTCCTAGTTTGGTTCGATGAGATTGTTCCCAGCTTTTTTCACACAGGTAGAACTACTTGTCAGCATAGCGGTGAAAGACCCGCGATCGTCAGTGCGGCGCACAGCGCTCATGGGTCTACGTAAACTAGCCGAGCATGCAGCCTTGTGGCCGGCTGAATGCATCAGGCATCTGGTGACCTGTGCCACGTCCCAGAATTCTGACGTCATGCTGTGTTTGGAAGTTATGCAGGTAACATTCATGGGTCTACGTAAACCAGCCGAGCATGCAGCCTTGTGGCCGGCTGAATGCATCAGGCATCTGGTGACCTGTGCCACGTCCCAGAATTCTGACGTCATGCTGTGTTTGGAAGTTATGCAGGTAACATTCATGGGTCTACGTAAACTAGCCGAGCATGCAGCCTTGTGGCCGGCTGAATGCATCAGGCATCTGGTGACCTGTGCCACGTCCCAGAATTCTGACGTCATGCTGTGTTTGGAAGTTATGCAGGTAACATTCATGGGTCTACGTAAACTAGCCGAGCATGCAGCCTTGTGGCCGGCTGAATGCATCAGGCATCTGGTGACCTGTGCCACGTCCCAGAATTCTGACGTCATGCTGTGTTTGGAAGTTATGCAGGTAACATTCATGGGTCTACGTAAACTAGCCGAGCATGCAGCCTTGTGGCCGGCTGAATGCATCAGGCATCTGGTGACCTGTGCCACGTCCCAGAATTCTGACGTCATGCTGTGTTTGGAAGTTATGCAGGTAACATTCATGGGTCTACGTAAACTAGCCGAGCGTGCTGCCGCGTTGTGGCGGTGAAAGTGTTTTCGTATAGAAAAACTAGATGGCGCTAGTAGTTTTTTAAAACGCGGTAACGAAATGTTTTCTGCGATGTGATAAAGTTGTGGGGTGCATAGTGTTCGCCACGCGGACACGTTCGCCTCGCGAAAACTTAGAACTTAGAACTTAAAACTTAAAAATGAAATATGAAAACCGCCTACGGTACGGTAGTAGGTACCATGTGTGGGGTGTCGTTTGAAAGAGGAACTCGAGCCGCGTTCGATGGTACAACCCTTACGGCGATCGGTGACGACATGTCGCGCAACATTGTACCTATAGTACCCAGCGTGGGTGCCGAGATTGTTCCCAGTTTGGTTACGTCCATTTTAGCTTTGTAGCTCGAAAAGTGGTCAAGAGCGAGTCGGACCGGCCGGACACACTTTAGAACCCAAATGTCACTTTGAACGACACATGTCATTAACCTAAACTCGAGCGAACTAACTTCGAGTGACCTACTTGTTCCTGTCCAGTGTCCAGTACGGTTCGGGTGTTTTTTTTTTATTAATAAAGTCCTTTTTTTATAATTTGACCAGTATGAGGACAGCATATATTACATAAATCAATAAAAATATCTGTGTGTTGCGGGACCGTTACGGTGTAATAATTAAAATCAAGTTAAGTGAGGCCAGCTTAAACTGGTCTCTCGTAGTGTTTTGTATGAAAACACCAGAGTAATGATCCCTTGCTTGGGATAGGTTCATGTGCTGCCGATAGTACCCAGTTTGGTTCGTTGAGATTGTTCCTAGTTTGGTTACTTGAGATTGTTCCCAGTTTGGTCAGTTGAGATTGTTCCTAGTTTGGTTCGATGAGATTGTTCCCAGTTTGGTCAGTTGAGATTGTTCCTAGTTTGGTTCGATGAGATTGTTCCCAGCTTTTTTCACACAGGTAGAACTACTTGTCAGCATAGCTGTGAAAGACCCGCGATCGTCAGTGCGGCGCACAGCGCTCATGGGTCTACGTAAACTAGCCGAGCATGCAGCCTTGTGGCCGGCTGAATGCATCAGGCATCTGGTGACCTGTGCCACGTCCCAGAATTCTGACGTCATGCTGTGTTTGGAAGTTATGCAGGTAACATTCATGGGTCTACGTAAACTAGCCGAGCATGCAGCCTTGTGGCCGGCTGAATGCATCAGGCATCTGGTGACCTGTGCCACGTCCCAGAATTCTGACGTCATGCTGTGTTTGGAAGTTATGCAGGTAACATTCATGGGTCTACGTAAACTAGCCGAGCATGCAGCCTTGTGGCCGGCTGAATGCATCAGGCATCTGGTGACCTGTGCCACGTCCCAGAATTCTGACGTCATGCTGTGTTTGGAAGTTATGCAGGTAACATTCATGGGTCTACGTAAACTAGCCGAGCATGCAGCCTTGTGGCCGGCTGAATGCATCAGGCATCTGGTGACCTGTGCCACGTCCCAGAATTCTGACGTCATGCTGTGTTTGGAAGTTATGCAGGTAACATTCATGGGTCTACGTAACCAGCCGAGCGTGCTGCCGCGTTGTGGCGGTGAAAGTATTTTCGTATGAAAACCTAGATGGCGCTAGTAGTTTTAAAACGCGTAATGAAATGTTTTCTGCGATGTGATAAAGGTGTGGGGTGCATAGTGTTCGCCACGCGGACACGTTCGCCTCGCGAAAACTTAGAACTTAGAACTTAAAACTTAAAAATGAAAAATGAAAACCGCCTACGGTACGGTAGTAGGTACCATGTGTGGGGTGTCGTTTGAAAGAGGAACTCGAGCCGCGTTCGATGGTACAACCCTTACGGCGATCGGTGACGACATGTCGCGCAACATTGTACCTATAGTACCCAGCGTGGGTGCCGAGATTGTTCCCAGTTTGGTTACGTCCATTTTAGCTTTGTAGCTCGAAAAGTGGTCAAGAGCGAGTCGGACCGGCCGGACACACTTTAGAACCCAAATGTCACTTTGAACGACACATGTCATTAACCTAAACTACTTGTTCCTGTCCAGTGTCCAGTACGGTTCGGGTGAATTTTTTTTTTTTTATTAATAAAGCCCTTTTTTTATAATTTGATCAGTATGAGGACAGCATATATTACATAAATCAATAAAAATATCTGTGTGTTGCGGGACCGTTACGGTGTAATAATTAAAATCAAGTTAAGTGAGGCCAGCTTAAACTGGTCTCTCGTAGTGTTTTGTATGAAAACACCAGAGTTATGATCCCTTGCTTGGGATAGGTTCATGTGCTGCCGATAGTACCCAGTTTGGTTCGTTGAGATTGTTCCTAGTTTGGTTACTTGAGATTGTTCCTAGTTTGGTTAGTTGAGATTGTTCCTAGTTTGGTTAGTTGAGATTGTTCCTAGTTTGGTTGGATGAGATTGTTCCCAGTTTGGTTAGTTGAGATTGTTCCTAGTTTGATAATTTGAGATTGTTCCTAGTTTGGTTGGATGAGATTGTTCCTAGTTTGGTTGGATAAGGTAGAAAGTGGGTCGAATCGGTCCAAGAGCGTGTCGGGCACGCTAGTAGGTAGAAACTGTGACGAAACGGACCGAGAAGTAGTTCACACAGGTAGAACTACTTGTCAGCATAGCTGTGAAAGACCCGCGATCGTCAGTGCGGCGCACAGCGCTCATGGGTCTACGTAAACTAGCCGAGCATGCAGCCTTGTGGCCGGCTGAATGCATAAGGCATCTGGTGACCTGTGCAACGTCCCAGAATTCTGACGTCATGCTGTGTTTGGAAGTTATGCAGGTAACATTCATGGGTCTACGTAAACTAGCCGAGCATGCAGCCTTGTGGCCGGCTGAATGCATCAGGCATCTGGTGACCTGTGCCACGTCCCAGAATTCTGACGTCATGCTGTGTTTGGAAGTTATGCAGGTAACATTCATGGGTCTACGTAAACTAGCCGAGCATGCAGCCTTGTGGCCGGCTGAATGCATCAGGCATCTGGTGACCTGTGCCACGTCCCAGAATTCTGACGTCATGCTGTGTTTGGAAGTTATGCAGGTAACATTCATGGGTCTACGTAAACTAGCCGAGCATGCAGCCTTGTGGCCGGCTGAATGCATCAGGCATCTGGTGACCTGTGCCACGTCCCAGAATTCTGACGTCATGCTGTGTTTGGAAGTTATGCAGGTAACATTCATGGGTCTACGTAAACTAGCCGAGCATGCAGCCTTGTGGCCGGCTGAATGCATCAGGCATCTGGTGACCTGTGCCACGTCCCAGAATTCTGACGTCATGCTGTGTTTGAAGTTATGCAGGTAACATTCATGGGTCTACGTAAACTAGCCGAGCATGCAGCCTTGTGGCCGGCTGAATGCATCAGGCATCTGGTGACCTGTGCCACGTCCCAGAATTCTGACGTCATGCTGTGTTTGGAAGTTATGCAGGTAACATTCATGGGTTTACGTTAGGGCTTTCGAATACCGGACTTTTCAATTCCGGTATTGAATACCGGATCATTTTCTTCACTACCGATCCCGGTATTACGGTATTAATGGAATGTTTAAGAATATGTCTACTGTAGAAATAAAGGCACATTTCAATAGGCGAAAGTATTTTCGTATGAAAACACTAGATGGCGCTAGTAGTTTTTTAAAACGCGGTAATGAAATGTTTTCTGCGATGTGATAAAGGTGTGGGGTGCATAGTGTTCGCCACGCGGACACGTTCGCCTCGCGAAAACTTAGAACTTAGAACTTAAAACTTAAAAATGAAAAATGAAAACCGCCTACGGTACGGTAGTAGGTACCATGTGTGGGGTGTCGTTTGAAAGAGGAACTCGAGCCGCGTTCGATGGTACAACCCTTACGGCGATCGGTGACGACATGTCGCGCAACATTGTACAGCTATAGTACCCAGCGTGGGTGCCGAGATTGTTCCCAGTTTGGTTACGTCCATTTTAGCTTTGTAGCTCGAAAAGTGGTCAAGAGCGAGTCGGACCGGCCGGACACACTTTAGAACCCAAATGTCACTTTGAACGACACATGTCATTAACCTAAACTAACTCGAGCGAACTAACTTCGAGTGACCTACTTGTTCCTGTCCAGTGTCCAGTACGGTTCGGGTGAATTTTTTTTTTTTATTAATAAAGTCCTTTTTTATAATTTGACCAGTATGAGGACAGCATATATTACATAAATCAATAAAAATATCTGTGTGTTGCGGGACCGTTACGGTGTAATAATTAAAATCAAGTTAAGTGAGGCCAGCTTAAACTGGTCTCTCGTAGTGTTTTGTATGAAAACACCAGAGTAATGATCCCTTGCTTGGGATAGGTTCATGTGCTGCCGATAGTACCCAGTTTGGTTCGTTGAGATTGTTCCTAGTTTGGTTACTTGAGATTGTTCCTAGTTTGGTTAGTTGAGATTGTTCCTAGTTTGGTTGGATGAGATTGTTCCCAGTTTGGTCAGTTGAGATTGTTCCTAGTTTGGTTGGATGAGATTGTTCCAGCTTTTTCACACAGGTAGAACTACTTGTCAGCATAGCGGTGAAAGACCCGCGATCGTCAGTGCGGCGCACAGCGCTCATGGGTCTACGTAAACTAGCCGAGCATGCAGCCTTGTGGCCGGCTGAATGCATCAGGCATCTGGTGACCTGTGCCACGTCCCAGAATTCTGACGTCATGCTGTGTTTGGAAGTTATGCAGGTAACATTCATGGGTCTACGTAAACTAGCCGAGCATGCAGCCTTGTGGCCGGCTGAATGCATCAGGCATCTGGTGACCTGTGCAACGTCCCAGAATTCTGACGTCATGCTGTGTTTGGAAGTTATGCAGGTAACATTCATGGGTCTACGTAAACTAGCCGAGCATGCAGCCTTGTGGCCGGCTGAATGCATCAGGCATCTGGTGACCTGTGCCACGTCCCAGAATTCTGACGTCATGCTGTGTTTGGAAGTTATGCAGGTAACATTCATGGGTCTACGTAAACTAGCCGAGCATGCAGCCTTGTGGCCGGCTGAATGCATCAGGCATCTGGTGACCTGTGCCACGTCCCAGAATTCTGACGTCATGCTGTGTTTGGAAGTTATGCAGGTAACATTCATGGGTCTACGTAAACTAGCCGAGCATGCAGCCTTGTGGCCGGCTGAATGCATCAGGCATCTGGTGACCTGTGCCACGTCCCAGAATTCTGACGTCATGCTGTGTTTGGAAGTTATGCAGGTAACATTCATGGGTCTACGTAACTAGCCGAGCATGCAGCCTTGTGGCCGGCTGAATGCATCAGGCATCTGGTGACCTGTGCCACGTCCCAGAATTCTGACGTCATGCTGTGTTTGGAAGTTATGCAGGTAACATTCATGGGTCTACGTAAACTAGCCGAGCATGCAGCCTTGTGGCCGGCTGAATGCATCAGGCATCTGGTGACCTGTGCCACGTCCCAGAATTCTGACGTCATGCTGTGTTTGGAAGTTATGCAGGTAACATTCATGGGTCTACGTAAGCTGGCTGAGCGTGCTGCCGCGTTGTGGCGGTGAAAGTATTTTCGTATAAAAACTAGATGGCGCTAGTAGTTTTTTAAAACGCGGTAATGAAATGTTTTCTGCGATGTGATAAAGGTGTGGGGTGCATAGTGTTCGCCACGCGGACACGTTCGCCTCGCGAAAACTTAGAACTTAGAACTTAAAACTTAAAAATGAAAAATGAAAACCGCCTACGGTACGGTAGTAGGTACCATGTGTGGGGTGTCGTTTGAAAGAGGAACTCGAGCCGCGTTCGATGGTACAACCCTTACGGCGATCGGTGACGACATGTCGCGCAACATTGTACCTATAGTACCCAGCGTGGGTGCCGAGATTGTTCCCAGTTTGGTTACGTCCATTTTAGCTTTGTAGCTCGAAAAGTGGTCAAGAGCGAGTCGGACCGGCCGGACACACTTTAGAACCCAAATGTCACTTTGAACGACACATGTCATTAACCTAAACTAACTCGAGCGAACTAACTTCGAGTGACCTACTTGTTCCTGTCCAGTGTCCAGTACGGTTCGGGTGTTTTTTTTTTTTTATTAATAAAGTCCTTTTTTTATAATTTGACCAGTATGAGGACAGCATATATTACATAAATCAATAAAAATATCTGTGTGTTGCGGACCGTTACGGTGTAATAATTAAAATCAAGTTAAGTGAGGCCAGCTTAAACTGGTCTCTCGTAGTGTTTTGTATGAAAACACCAGAGTAATGATCCCTTGCTTGGGATAGGTTCATGTGCTGCCGATAGTACCCAGTTTGGTTCGTTGAGATTGTTCCTAGTTTGGTTACTTGAGATTGTTCCTAGTTTGGTTAGTTGAGATTGTTCCTAGTTTGGTTGGATGAGATTGTTCCCAGTTTGGTCAGTTGAGATTGTTCCTAGTTTGGTTGATGAGATTGTTCCCAGCTTTTTCACACAGGTAGAACTACTTGTCAGCATAGCTGTGAAAGACCCGCGATCGTCAGTGCGGCGCACAGCGCTCATGGGTCTACGTAAACTAGCCGAGCATGCAGCCTTGTGGCCGGCTGAATGCATCAGGCATCTGGTGACCTGTGCCACGTCCCAGAATTCTGACGTCATGCTGTGTTTGGAAGTTATGCAGGTAACATTCATGGGTCTACGTAAACTAGCCGAGCATGCAGCCTTGTGGCCGGCTGAATGCATCAGGCATCTGGTGACCTGTGCCACGTCCCAGAATTCTGACGTCATGCTGTGTTTGGAAGTTATGCAGGTAACATTCATGGGTCTACGTAAACTAGCCGAGCATGCAGCCTTGTGGCCGGCTGAATGCATCAGGCATCTGGTGACCTGTGCCACGTCCCAGAATTCTGACGTCATGCTGTGTTTGGAAGTTATGCAGGTAACATTCATGGGTCTACGTAAACTAGCCGAGCATGCAGCCTTGTGGCCGGCTGAATGCATCAGGCATCTGGTGACCTGTGCCACGTCCCAGAATTCTGACGTCATGCTGTGTTTGGAAGTTATGCAGGTAACATTCATGGGTTTACGTTAGGCTTTCGAATACCGGACTTTTTCAATTCCGGTATTGAATACCGGATCATTTTCTTCACTACCGATCCCGGTATTACGGTATTAATGGAATGTTTAAGAATATGTCTACTGTAGAAATAAAGGCACATTTCAATAGGCGAAAGTATTTTCGTATGAAAACACTAGATGGCGCTAGTAGTTTTTTAAAACGCGGTAATGAAATGTTTTCTGCGATGTGATAAAGGTGTGGGGTGCATAGTGTTCGCCACGCGGACACGTTCGCCTCGCGAAAACTTAGAACTTAGAACTTAAAACTTAAAATGAAAATGAAAACCGCCTACGGTACGGTAGTAGGTACCATGTGTGGGGTGTCGTTTGAAAGAGGAACTCGAGCCGCGTTCGATGGTACAACCCTTACGGCGATCGGTGACGACATGTCGCGCAACATTGTACAGCTATAGTACCCAGCGTGGGTGCCGAGATTGTTCCCAGTTTGGTTACGTCCATTTTAGCTTTGTAGCTCGAAAAGTGGTCAAGAGCGAGTCGGACCGGCCGGACACACTTTAGAACCCAAATGTCACTTTGAACGACACATGTCATTAACCTAAACTCGAGCGAACTAACTTCGAGTGACCTACTTGTTCCTGTCCAGTGTCCAGTACGGTTCGGGTGATTTTTTTTTTTTATTATTAAAGTCCTTTTTTTATAATTTGACCAGTATGAGGACAGCATATATTACATAAATCAATAAAAATATCTGTGTGTTGCGGACCGTTACGGTGTAATAATTAAAATCAAGTTAAGTGAGGCCAGCTTAAACTGGTCTCTCGTAGTGTTTTGTATGAAAACACCAGAGTAATGATCCCTTGCTTGGGATAGGTTCATGTGCTGCCGATAGTACCCAGTTTGCTTCGTTGAGATTGTTCCTAGTTTGGTCACTTGAGATTGTTCCTAGTTTGGTTAGTTGAGATTGTTCCTAGTTTGGTTGGATGAGATTGTTCCCAGTTTGGTCAGTTGAGATTGTTCCTAGTTTGGTTGGATGAGATTGTTCCCAGTTTGGTTAGTTGAGATTGTTCCTAGTTTAGTTGGATGAGATTGTTCCCAGCTTTTTTCACACAGGTAGAACTACTTGTCAGCATAGCTGTGAAAGACCCGCGATCGTCAGTGCGGCGCACAGCGCTCATGGGTCTACGTAAACTAGCCGAGCATGCAGCCTTGTGGCCGGCTGAATGCATCAGGCATCTGGTGACCTGTGCCACGTCCCAGAATTCTGACGTCATGCTGTGTTTGGAAGTTATGCAGGTAACATTCATGGGTCTACGTAAACTAGCCGAGCATGCAGCCTTGTGGCCGGCTGAATGCATCAGGCATCTGGTGACCTGTGCCACGTCCCAGAATTCTGACGTCATGCTGTGTTTGGAAGTTATGCAGGTAACATTCATGGGTCTACGTAAACTAGCCGAGCATGCAGCCTTGTGGCCGGCTGAATGCATCAGGCATCTGGTGACCTGTGCCACGTCCCAGAATTCTGACGTCATGCTGTGTTTGGAAGTTATGCAGGTAACATTCATGGGTCTACGTAAACTAGCCGAGCATGCAGCCTTGTGGCCGGCTGAATGCATCAGGCATCTGGTGACCTGTGCCACGTCCCAGAATTCTGACGTCATGCTGTGTTTGGAAGTTATGCAGGTAACATTCATGGGTTTACGTTAGGGCTTTCGAATACCGGACTTTTTCAATTCCGGTATTGAATACCGGATCATTTTCTTCACTACCGGGATCCCGGTATTACGGTATTAATGGAATGTTTAAGAATATGTCTACTGTAGAAATAAAGGCACATTTCAATAGGCGAAAGTATTTTCGTATGAAAACACTAGATGGCGCTAGTAGTTTTTTAAAACGCGGTAATGAAATGTTTTCTGCGATGTGATAAAGGTGTGGGGTGCATAGTGTTCGCCACGCGGACACGTTCGCCTCGCGAAAACTTAGAACTTAGAACTTAAAACTTAAAAATGAAAAATGAAAACCGCCTACGGTACGGTAGTAGGTACCATGTGTGGGGTGTCGTTTGAAAGAGGAACTCGAGCCGCGTTCGATGGTACAACCCTTACGGCGATCGGTGACGACATGTCGCGCAACATTGTACAGCTATAGTACCCAGCGTGGGTGCCGAGATTGTTCCCAGTTTGGTTACGTCCATTTTAGCTTTGTAGCTCGAAAAGTGGTCAAGAGCGAGTCGGACCGGCCGGACACACTTTAGAACCCAAATGTCACTTTGAACGACACATGTCATTAACCTAAACTCGAGCGAACTAACTTCGAGTGACCTACTTGTTCCTGTCCAGTGTCCAGTACGGTTCGGGTGAATTTTTTTATTATTAAAGTCCTTTTTATAATTTGACCAGTATGAGGACAGCATATATTACATAAATCAATAAAAATATCTGTGTGTTGCGGGACCGTTACGGTGTAATAATTAAAATCAAGTTAAGTGAGGCCAGCTTAAACTGGTCTCTCGTAGTGTTTTGTATGAAAACACCAGAGTAATGATCCCTGCTTGGGATAGGTTCATGTGCTGCCGATAGTACCCAGTTTGCTTCGTTGAGATTGTTCCTAGTTTGGTCACTTGAGATTGTTCCTAGTTTGGTTAGTTGAGATTGTTCCTAGTTTGGTTGGATGAGATTGTTCCCAGTTTGGTCAGTTGAGATTGTTCCTAGTTTGGTTGGATGAGATTGTTCCCAGTTTGGTTAGTTGAGATTGTTCCTAGTTTAGTTGGATGAGATTGTTCCCAGTTTGGTTACTTGAGATTGTTCCTAGTTTGGTTAGTTGAGATTGTTCCTAGTTTGGTTGATGAGATTGTTCCCAGTTTGGTCAGTTGAGATTGTTCCTAGTTTGGTTCGATGAGATTGTTCCCAGCTTTTTCACAGGTAGAACTACTTGTCAGCATAGCGGTGAAAGACCCGCGATCGTCAGTGCGGCGCACAGCGCTCATGGGTCTACGTAACTAGCCGAGCATGCAGCCTTGTGGCCGGCTGAATGCATCAGGCATCTGGTGACCTGTGCCACGTCCCAGAATTCTGACGTCATGCTGTGTTTGGAAGTTATGCAGGTAACATTCATGGGTCTACGTAAACTAGCCGAGCATGCAGCCTTGTGGCCGGCTGAATGCATCAGGCATCTGGTGACCTGTGCCACGTCCCAGAATTCTGACGTCATGCTGTGTTTGGAAGTTATGCAGGTAACATTCATGGGTCTACGTAAACTAGCCGAGCATGCAGCCTTGTGGCCGGCTGAATGCATCAGGCATCTGGTGACCTGTGCCACGTCCCAGAATTCTGACGTCATGCTGTGTTTGGAAGTTATGCAGGTAACATTCATGGGTCTACGTAAACTAGCCGAGCATGCAGCCTTGTGGCCGGCTGAATGCATCAGGCATCTGGTGACCTGTGCCACGTCCCAGAATTCTGACGTCATGCTGTGTTTGGAAGTTATGCAGGTAACATTCATGGGTCTACGTAAGCTGGCCGAGCATGCAGCCTTGTGGCCGGCTGAATGCATCAGGCATCTGGTGACCTGTGCCACGTCCCAGAATTCTGACGTCATGCTGTGTTTGGAAGTTATGCAGGTAACATTCATGGGTCTACGTAACCAGCCGAGCATGCAGCCTTGTGGCCGGCTGAATGCATCAGGCATCTGGTGACCTGTGCCACGTCCCAGAATTCTGACGTCATGCTGTGTTTGAAGTTATGCAGGTAACATTCATGGGTCTACGTAAACTAGCCGAGCATGCAGCCTTGTGGCCGGCTGAATGCATCAGGCATCTGGTGACCTGTGCCACGTCCCAGAATTCTGACGTCATGCTGTGTTTGGAAGTTATGCAGGTAACATTCATGGGTCTACGTAAACTAGCCGAGCATGCAGCCTTGTGGCCGGCTGAATGCATCAGGCATCTGGTGACCTGTGCCACGTCCCAGAATTCTGACGTCATGCTGTGTTTGGAAGTTATGCAGGTAACATTCATGGGTCTACGTAAGCTGGCCGAGCGTGCTGCCGCGTTGTGGCGGTGAAAGTATTTTCGTATAAAAACTAGATGGCGCTAGTAGTTTTTAAAACGCGGTAATGAAATGTTTTCTGCGATGTGATAAAGGTGTGGGGTGCATAGTGTTCGCCACGCGGACACGTTCGCCTCGCGAAAACTTAGAACTTAGAACTTAAAACTTAAAATGAAAATGAAAACCGCCTACGGTACGGTAGTAGGTACCATGTGTGGGGTGTCGTTTGAAAGAGGAACTCGAGCCGCGTTCGATGGTACAACCCTTACGGCGATCGGTGACGACATGTCGCGCAACATTGTACAGCTATAGTACCCAGCGTGGGTGCCGAGATTGTTCCCAGTTTGGTTACGTCCATTTTAGCTTTGTAGCTCGAAAAGTGGTCAAGAGCGAGTCGGACCGGCCGGACACACTTTAGAACCCAAATGTCACTTTGAACGACACATGTCATTAACCTAAACTCGAGCGAACTAACTTCGAGTGACCTACTTGTTCCTGTCCAGTGTCCAGTACGGTTCGGGTGATTTTTTTATTATTAAAGTCCTTTTTTATAATTTGACCAGTATGAGGACAGCATATATTACATAAATCAATAAAAATATCTGTGTGTTGCGGACCGTTACGGTGTAATAATTAAAATCAAGTTAAGTGAGGCCAGCTTAAACTGGTCTCTCGTAGTGTTTTGTATGAAAACACCAGAGTAATGATCCCTTGCTTGGGATAGGTTCATGTGCTGCCGATAGTACCCAGTTTGCTTCGTTGAGATTGTTCCTAGTTTGGTCACTTGAGATTGTTCCTAGTTTGGTTAGTTGAGATTGTTCCTAGTTTGGTTGGATGAGATTGTTCCCAGTTTGGTCAGTTGAGATTGTTCCTAGTTTGGTTGGATGAGATTGTTCCCAGTTTGGTTAGTTGAGATTGTTCCTAGTTTAGTTGGATGAGATTGTTCCCAGCTTTTTCACAGGTAGAACTACTTGTCAGCATAGCTGTGAAAGACCCGCGATCGTCAGTGCGGCGCACAGCGCTCATGGGTCTACGTAACCAGCCGAGCATGCAGCCTTGTGGCCGGCTGAATGCATCAGGCATCTGGTGACCTGTGCCACGTCCCAGAATTCTGACGTCATGCTGTGTTTGGAAGTTATGCAGGTAACATTCATGGGTCTACGTAAACTAGCCGAGCATGCAGCCTTGTGGCCGGCTGAATGCATCAGGCATCTGGTGACCTGTGCCACGTCCCAGAATTCTGACGTCATGCTGTGTTTGGAAGTTATGCAGGTAACATTCATGGGTCTACGTAACCAGCCGAGCATGCAGCCTTGTGGCCGGCTGAATGCATCAGGCATCTGGTGACCTGTGCCACGTCCCAGAATTCTGACGTCATGCTGTGTTTGGAAGTTATGCAGGTAACATTCATGGGTCTACGTAAACAGACGAGCATGCAGCCTTGTGGCCGGCTGAATGCATCAGGCATCTGGTGACCTGTGCCACGTCCCAGAATTCTGACGTCATGCTGTGTTTGGAAGTTATGCAGGTAACATTCATGGGTTTACGTTAGGGCTTTCGAATACCGGACTTTTTCAATTCCGGTATTGAATACCGGATCATTTTCTTCACTACCGATCCCGGTATTACGGTATTAATGGAATGTTTAAGAATATGTCTACTGTAGAAATAAAGGCACATTTCAATAGGCGAAAGTATTTTCGTATGAAAACACTAGATGGCGCTAGTAGTTTTTTAAAACGCGGTAATGAAATGTTTTCTGCGATGTGATAAAGGTGTGGGGTGCATAGTGTTCGCCACGCGGACACGTTCGCCTCGCGAAAACTTAGAACTTAGAACTTAAAACTTAAAAATGAAAAATGAAAACCGCCTACGGTACGGTAGTAGGTACCATGTGTGGGGTGTCGTTTGAAAGAGGAACTCGAGCCGCGTTCGATGGTACAACCCTTACGGCGATCGGTGACGACATGTCGCGCAACATTGTACAGCTATAGTACCCAGCGTGGGTGCCGAGATTGTTCCCAGTTTGGTTACGTCCATTTTAGCTTTGTAGCTCGAAAAGTGGTCAAGAGCGAGTCGGACCGGCCGGACACACTTTAGAACCCAAATGTCACTTTGAACGACACATGTCATTAACCTAAACTCGAGCGAACTAACTTCGAGTGACCTACTTGTTCCTGTCCAGTGTCCAGTACGGTTCGGGTGAATTTTTTTTTTTATTATTAAAGTCCTTTTTTTATAATTTGACCAGTATGAGGACAGCATATATTACATAAATCAATAAAAATATCTGTGTGTTGCGGGACCGTTACGGTGTAATAATTAAAATCAAGTTAAGTGAGGCCAGCTTAAACTGGTCTCTCGTAGTGTTTTGTATGAAAACACCAGAGTAATGATCCCTGCTTGGGATAGGTTCATGTGCTGCCGATAGTACCCAGTTTGCTTCGTTGAGATTGTTCCTAGTTTGGTCACTTGAGATTGTTCCTAGTTTGGTTAGTTGAGATTGTTCCTAGTTTGGTTGGATGAGATTGTTCCCAGTTTGGTCAGTTGAGATTGTTCCTAGTTTGGTTGGATGAGATTGTTCCCAGTTTGGTTAGTTGAGATTGTTCCTAGTTTAGTTGGATGAGATTGTTCCCAGTTTGGTTACTTGAGATTGTTCCTAGTTTGGTTAGTTGAGATTGTTCCTAGTTTGGTTGGATGAGATTGTTCCCAGTTTGGTCAGTTGAGATTGTTCCTAGTTTGGTTCGATGAGATTGTTCCCAGCTTTTTTCACACAGGTAGAACTACTTGTCAGCATAGCGGTGAAAGACCCGCGATCGTCAGTGCGGCGCACAGCGCTCATGGGTCTACGTAACTAGCCGAGCATGCAGCCTTGTGGCCGGCTGAATGCATCAGGCATCTGGTGACCTGTGCCACGTCCCAGAATTCTGACGTCATGCTGTGTTTGGAAGTTATGCAGGTAACATTCATGGGTCTACGTAACCAGCCGAGCATGCAGCCTTGTGGCCGGCTGAATGCATCAGGCATCTGGTGACCTGTGCCACGTCCCAGAATTCTGACGTCATGCTGTGTTTGAAGTTATGCAGGTAACATTCATGGGTCTACGTAACCAGCCGAGCATGCAGCCTTGTGGCCGGCTGAATGCATCAGGCATCTGGTGACCTGTGCCACGTCCCAGAATTCTGACGTCATGCTGTGTTTGGAAGTTATGCAGGTAACATTCATGGGTCTACGTAAACTAGCCGAGCATGCAGCCTTGTGGCCGGCTGAATGCATCAGGCATCTGGTGACCTGTGCCACGTCCCAGAATTCTGACGTCATGCTGTGTTTGGAAGTTATGCAGGTAACATTCATGGGTCTACGTAAGCTGGCCGAGCATGCAGCCTTGTGGCCGGCTGAATGCATCAGGCATCTGGTGACCTGTGCCACGTCCCAGAATTCTGACGTCATGCTGTGTTTGAAGTTATGCAGGTAACATTCATGGGTCTACGTAACTAGCCGAGCATGCAGCCTTGTGGCCGGCTGAATGCATCAGGCATCTGGTGACCTGTGCCACGTCCCAGAATTCTGACGTCATGCTGTGTTTGAAGTTATGCAGGTAACATTCATGGGTCTACGTAAACTAGCCGAGCATGCAGCCTTGTGGCCGGCTGAATGCATCAGGCATCTGGTGACCTGTGCCACGTCCCAGAATTCTGACGTCATGCTGTGTTTGGAAGTTATGCAGGTAACATTCATGGGTCTACGTAAACTAGCCGAGCATGCAGCCTTGTGGCTGGCTGAATGCATCAGGCATCTGGTGACCTGTGCCACGTCCCAGAATTCTGACGTCATGCTGTGTTTGGAAGTTATGCAGGTAACATTCATGGGTCTACGTAAGCTGGCCGAGCGTGCTGCCGCGTTGTGGCGGTGAAAGTATTTTCGTATAAAAAAACTAGATGGCGCTAGTAGTTTTTTAAAACGCGGTAATGAAATGTTTTCTGCGATGTGATAAAGGTGTGGGGTGCATAGTGTTCGCCACGCGGACACGTTCGCCTCGCGAAAACTTAGAACTTAGAACTTAAAACTTAAAATGAAAATGAAAACCGCCTACGGTACGGTAGTAGGTACCATGTGTGGGGTGTCGTTTGAAAGAGGAACTCGAGCCGCGTTCGATGGTACAACCCTTACGGCGATCGGTGACGACATGTCGCGCAACATTGTACCTATAGTACCCAGCGTGGGTGCCGAGATTGTTCCCAGTTTGGTTACGTCCATTTTAGCTTTGTAGCTCGAAAAGTGGTCAAGAGCGAGTCGGACCGGCCGGACACACTTTAGAACCCAAATGTCACTTTGAACGACACATGTCATTAACCTAAACTCGAGCGAACTAACTTCGAGTGACCTACTTGTTCCTGTCCAGTGTCCAGTACGGTTCGGGTGTTTTTTTATTAATAAAGTCCTTTTTTATAATTTGACCAGTATGAGGACAGCATATATTACATAAATCAATAAAAATATCTGTGTGTTGCGGGACCGTTACGGTGTAATAATTAAAATCAAGTTAAGTGAGGCCAGCTTAAACTGGTCTCTCGTAGTGTTTTGTATGAAAACACCAGAGTAATGATCCCTTGCTTGGGATAGGTTCATGTGCTGCCGATAGTACCCAGTTTGGTTCGTTGAGATTGTTCCTAGTTTGGTTACTTGAGATTGTTCCTAGTTTGGTTAGTTGAGATTGTTCCTAGTTTGGTTGGATGAGATTGTTCCCAGTTTGGTCAGTTGAGATTGTTCCTAGTTTGTTGGATGAGATTGTTCCCAGTTTGGTCAGTTGAGATTGTTCCTAGTTTGGTTGGATGAGATTGTTCCCAGTTTGGTCAGTTGAGATTGTTCCTAGTTTGGTTGGATGAGATTGTTCCCAGCTTTTTTCACACAGGTAGAACTACTTGTCAGCATAGCTGTGAAAGACCCGCGATCGTCAGTGCGGCGCACAGCGCTCATGGGTCTACGTAAACTAGCCGAGCATGCAGCCTTGTGGCCGGCTGAATGCATCAGGCATCTGGTGACCTGTGCCACGTCCCAGAATTCTGACGTCATGCTGTGTTTGGAAGTTATGCAGGTAACATTCATGGGTCTACGTAAACTAGCCGAGCATGCAGCCTTGTGGCCGGCTGAATGCATCAGGCATCTGGTGACCTGTGCCACGTCCCAGAATTCTGACGTCATGCTGTGTTTGGAAGTTATGCAGGTAACATTCATGGGTCTACGTAAACTAGCCGAGCATGCAGCCTTGTGGCCGGCTGAATGCATCAGGCATCTGGTGACCTGTGCCACGTCCCAGAATTCTGACGTCATGCTGTGTTTGGAAGTTATGCAGGTAACATTCATGGGTCTACGTAAGCTGGCCGAGCATGCAGCCTTGTGGCCGGCTGAATGCATCAGGCATCTGGTGACCTGTGCCACGTCCCAGAATTCTGACGTCATGCTGTGTTTGGAAGTTATGCAGGTAACATTCATGGGTCTACGTAAACTAGCCGAGCATGCAGCCTTGTGGCCGGCTGAATGCATCAGGCATCTGGTGACCTGTGCCACGTCCCAGAATTCTGACGTCATGCTGTGTTTGGAAGTTATGCAGGTAACATTCATGGGTCTACGTAAACTAGCCGAGCATGCAGCCTTTTGGCCGGCTGAATGCATCAGGCATCTGGTGACCTGTGCCACGTCCCAGAATTCTGACGTCATGCTGTGTTTGGAAGTTATGCAGGTAACATTCATGGGTCTACGTAAACTAGCCGAGCATGCAGCCTTGTGGCCGGCTGAATGCATCAGGCATCTGGTGACCTGTGCCACGTCCCAGAATTCTGACGTCATGCTGTGTTTGGAAGTTATGCAGGTAACATTCATGGGTCTACGTAAACTAGCCGAGCATGCAGCCTTGTGGCCGGCTGAATGCATCAGGCATCTGGTGACCTGTGCCACGTCCCAGAATTCTGACGTCATGCTGTGTTTGGAAGTTATGCAGGTAACATTCATGGGTCTACGTAAGCTGGCCGAGCATGCAGCCTTGTGGCCGGCTGAATGCATCAGGCATCTGGTGACCTGTGCCACGTCCCAGAATTCTGACGTCATGCTGTGTTTGGAAGTTATGCAGGTAACATTCATGGGTCTACGTAAACTAGCCGAGCATGCAGCCTTGTGGCCGGCTGAATGCATCAGGCATCTGGTGACCTGTGCCACGTCCCAGAATTCTGACGTCATGCTGTGTTTGGAAGTTATGCAGGTAACATTCATGGGTCTACGTAAACTAGCCGAGCATGCAGCCTTGTGGCCGGCTGAATGCATCAGGCATCTGGTGACCTGTGCCACGTCCCAGAATTCTGACGTCATGCTGTGTTTGGAAGTTATGCAGGTAACATTCATGGGTCTACGTAAACTAGCCGAGCATGCAGCCTTGTGGCCGGCTGAATGCATCAGGCATCTGGTGACCTGTGCCACGTCCCAGAATTCTGACGTCATGCTGTGTTTGGAAGTTATGCAGGTAACATTCATGGGTCTACGTAAGCTGGCCGAGCGTGCTGCCGCGTTGTGGCGGTGAAAGTATTTTCGTATAAAAAAACTAGATGGCGCTAGTAGTTTTTTAAAACGCGGTAATGAAATGTTTTCTGCGATGTGATAAAGGTGTGGGGTGCATAGTGTTCGCCACGCGGACACGTTCGCCTCGCGAAAACTTAGAACTTAGAACTTAAAACTTAAAAATGAAAATGAAAACCGCCTACGGTACGGTAGTAGGTACCATGTGTGGGGTGTCGTTTGAAAGAGGAACTCGAGCCGCGTTCGATGGTACAACCCTTACGGCGATCGGTGACGACATGTCGCGCAACATTGTACCTATAGTACCCAGCGTGGGTGCCGAGATTGTTCCCAGTTTGGTTACGTCCATTTTAGCTTTGTAGCTCGAAAAGTGGTCAAGAGCGAGTCGGACCGGCCGGACACACTTTAGAACCCAAATGTCACTTTGAACGACACATGTCATTAACCTAAACTCGAGCGAACTAACTTCGAGTGACCTACTTGTTCCTGTCCAGTGTCCAGTACGGTTCGGGTGTTTTTTTTTATTAATAAAGTCCTTTTTATAATTTGACCAGTATGAGGACAGCATATATTACATAAATCAATAAAAATATCTGTGTGTTGCGGGACCGTTACGGTGTAATAATTAAAATCAAGTTAAGTGAGGCCAGCTTAAACTGGTCTCTCGTAGTGTTTTGTATGAAAACACCAGAGTAATGATCCCTTGCTTGGGATAGGTTCATGTGCTGCCGATAGTACCCAGTTTGGTTCGTTGAGATTGTTCCTAGTTTGGTTACTTGAGATTGTTCCTAGTTTGGTTAGTTGAGATTGTTCCTAGTTTGGTTGGATGAGATTGTTCCCAGTTTGGTCAGTTGAGATTGTTCCTAGTTTGGTTGGATGAGATTGTTCCCAGTTTGGTCAGTTGAGATTGTTCCTAGTTTGGTTGGATGAGATTGTTCCCAGTTTGGTCAGTTGAGATTGTTCCTAGTTTGGTTGGATGAGATTGTTCCCAGCTTTTTTCACACAGGTAGAACTACTTGTCAGCATAGCTGTGAAAGACCCGCGATCGTCAGTGCGGCGCACAGCGCTCATGGGTCTACGTAAACTAGCCGAGCATGCAGCCTTGTGGCCGGCTGAATGCATCAGGCATCTGGTGACCTGTGCCACGTCCCAGAATTCTGACGTCATGCTGTGTTTGGAAGTTATGCAGGTAACATTCATGGGTCTACGTAAACTAGCCGAGCATGCAGCCTTGTGGCCGGCTGAATGCATCAGGCATCTGGTGACCTGTGCCACGTCCCAGAATTCTGACGTCATGCTGTGTTTGGAAGTTATGCAGGTAACATTCATGGGTCTACGTAAACTAGCCGAGCATGCAGCCTTGTGGCCGGCTGAATGCATCAGGCATCTGGTGACCTGTGCCACGTCCCAGAATTCTGACGTCATGCTGTGTTTGGAAGTTATGCAGGTAACATTCATGGGTCTACGTAAACTAGCCGAGCATGCAGCCTTGTGGCCGGCTGAATGCATCAGGCATCTGGTGACCTGTGCCACGTCCCAGAATTCTGACGTCATGCTGTGTTTGGAAGTTATGCAGGTAACATTCATGGGTCTACGTAAACAGGCCGAGCATGCAGCCTTGTGGCCGGCTGAATGCATCAGGCATCTGGTGACCTGTGCCACGTCCCAGAATTCTGACGTCATGCTGTGTAATAAAAACTAGATGGCGCTAGTAGTTTTTTAAAACGCGGTAATGAAATGTTTTCTGCGAATAGATAAAGGTGTGGGGCGCATAGTGTTCGCCACGCGGACACGTTCGCCTCGCGAAGACTTAGAACTTAGAACTTAAAACTTATAAATTAAAATGAAAACCGCCTACGGTACGGTAGTAGGTACCATGTGTGGGGTGTCGTTTGAAAGAGGAACTCGAGCCGCGTTCGATGGTACAACCCTTACGGCGATCGGTGACGACATGTCGCGCAACATTGTACCTATAGTACCCAGCGTGGGTGCCGAGATTGTTCCCAGTTTGGTTACGTCCATTTTAGCTTTGTAGCTCGAAAAGTGGTCAAGAGCGAGTCGGACCGGCCGGACACACTTTAGAACCCAAATGTCACTTTGAACGACACATGTCATTAACCTAAACTAACTCGAGCGAACTAACTTCGAGTGACCTACTTGTTCCTGTCCAGTGTCCAGTACGGTTCGGGTGTTTTTTTTTTTTTATTAATAAAGTCCTTTTTTTATAATTTGACCAGTATGAGGACAGCATATATTACATAAATCAATAAAAATATCTGTGTGTTGCGGGACCGTTACGGTGTAATAATTAAAATCAAGTTAAGTGAGGCCAGCTTAAACTGGTCTCTCGTAGTGTTTTGTATGAAAACACCAGAGTAATGATCCCTTGCTTGGGATAGGTTCATGTGCTGCCGATAGTACCCAGTTTGGTTCGTTGAGATTGTTCCTAGTTTGGTTACTTGAGATTGTTCCTAGTTTGGTTAGTTGAGATTGTTCCTAGTTTGGTTGGATGAGATTGTTCCCAGTTTGGTCAGTTGAGATTGTTCCTAGTTTGGTTCGATGAGATTGTTCCCAGCTTTTTTCACACAGGTAGAACTACTTGTCAGCATAGCTGTGAAAGACCCGCGATCGTCAGTGCGGCGCACAGCGCTCATGGGTCTACGTAAACTAGCCGAGCATGCAGCCTTGTGGCCGGCTGAATGCATCAGGCATCTGGTGACCTGTGCCACGTCCCAGAATTCTGACGTCATGCTGTGTTTGGAAGTTATGCAGGTAACATTCATGGGTCTACGTAAACTAGCCGAGCATGCAGCCTTGTGGCCGGCTGAATGCATCAGGCATCTGGTGACCTGTGCCACGTCCCAGAATTCTGACGTCATGCTGTGTTTGGAAGTTATGCAGGTAACATTCATGGGTCTACGTAAACTAGCCGAGCATGCAGCCTTGTGGCCGGCTGAATGCATCAGGCATCTGGTGACCTGTGCCACGTCCCAGAATTCTGACGTCATGCTGTGTTTGGAAGTTATGCAGGTAACATTCATGGGTTTACGTTAGGGCTTTCGAATACCGGACTTTTTCAATTCCGGTATTGAATACCGGATCATTTTCTTCACTACCGGGATCCCGGTATTACGGTATTAATGGAATGTTTAAGAATATGTCTACTGTAGAAATAAAGGCACATTTCAATAGGCGAAAGTATTTTCGTATGAAAACACTAGATGGCGCTAGTAGTTTTTTAAAACGCGGTAATGAAATGTTTTCTGCGATGTGATAAAGGTGTGGGGTGCATAGTGTTCGCCACGCGGACACGTTCGCCTCGCGAAAACTTAGAACTTAGAACTTAAAACTTAAAAATGAAAAATGAAAACCGCCTACGGTACGGTAGTAGGTACCATGTGGGGTGTCGTTTGAAAGAGGAACTCGAGCCGCGTTCGATGGTACAACCCTTACGGCGATCGGTGACGACATGTCGCGCAACATTGTACAGCTATAGTACCCAGCGTGGGTGCCGAGATTGTTCCCAGTTTGGTTACGTCCATTTTAGCTTTGTAGCTCGAAAAGTGGTCAAGAGCGAGTCGGACCGGCCGGACACACTTTAGAACCCAAATGTCACTTTGAACGACACATGTCATTAACCTAAACTCGAGCGAACTAACTTCGAGTGACCTACTTGTTCCTGTCCAGTGTCCAGTACGGTTCGGGTGATTTTTTTTTTTTATTATTAAAGTCCTTTTTTTATAATTTGACCAGTATGAGGACAGCATATATTACATAAATCAATAAAAATATCTGTGTGTTGCGGGACCGTTACGGTGTAATAATTAAAATCAAGTTAAGTGAGGCCAGCTTAAACTGGTCTCTCGTAGTGTTTTGTATGAAAACACCAGAGTAATGATCCCTTGCTTGGGATAGGTTCATGTGCTGCCGATAGTACCCAGTTTGCTTCGTTGAGATTGTTCCTAGTTTGGTCACTTGAGATTGTTCCTAGTTTGGTTAGTTGAGATTGTTCCTAGTTTGGTTGGATGAGATTGTTCCCAGTTTGGTCAGTTGAGATTGTTCCTAGTTTGGTTGGATGAGATTGTTCCCAGTTTGGTTAGTTGAGATTGTTCCTAGTTTAGTTGGATGAGATTGTTCCCAGCTTTTTTCACACAGGTAGAACTACTTGTCAGCATAGCTGTGAAAGACCCGCGATCGTCAGTGCGGCGCACAGCGCTCATGGGTCTACGTAAACTAGCCGAGCATGCAGCCTTGTGGCCGGCTGAATGCATCAGGCATCTGGTGACCTGTGCCACGTCCCAGAATTCTGACGTCATGCTGTGTTTGGAAGTTATGCAGGTAACATTCATGGGTCTACGTAAACTAGCCGAGCATGCAGCCTTGTGGCCGGCTGAATGCATCAGGCATCTGGTGACCTGTGCCACGTCCCAGAATTCTGACGTCATGCTGTGTTTGGAAGTTATGCAGGTAACATTCATGGGTCTACGTAAACTAGCCGAGCATGCAGCCTTGTGGCCGGCTGAATGCATCAGGCATCTGGTGACCTGTGCCACGTCCCAGAATTCTGACGTCATGCTGTGTTTGGAAGTTATGCAGGTAACATTCATGGGTCTACGTAAACTAGCCGAGCATGCAGCCTTGTGGCCGGCTGAATGCATCAGGCATCTGGTGACCTGTGCCACGTCCCAGAATTCTGACGTCATGCTGTGTTTGGAAGTTATGCAGGTAACATTCATGGGTTTACGTTAGGCTTTCGAATACCGGATTTTTCAATTCCGGTATTGAATACCGGATCATTTTCTTCACTACCGATCCCGGTATTACGGTATTAATGGAATGTTTAAGAATATGTCTACTGTAGAAATAAAGGCACATTTCAATAGGCGAAAGTATTTTCGTATGAAAACACTAGATGGCGCTAGTAGTTTTTTAAAACGCGGTAATGAAATGTTTTCTGCGATGTGATAAAGGTGTGGGGTGCATAGTGTTCGCCACGCGGACACGTTCGCCTCGCGAAAACTTAGAACTTAGAACTTAAAACTTAAAATGAAAATGAAAACCGCCTACGGTACGGTAGTAGGTACCATGTGTGGGGTGTCGTTTGAAAGAGGAACTCGAGCCGCGTTCGATGGTACAACCCTTACGGCGATCGGTGACGACATGTCGCGCAACATTGTACAGCTATAGTACCCAGCGTGGGTGCCGAGATTGTTCCCAGTTTGGTTACGTCCATTTTAGCTTTGTAGCTCGAAAAGTGGTCAAGAGCGAGTCGGACCGGCCGGACACACTTTAGAACCCAAATGTCACTTTGAACGACACATGTCATTAACCTAAACTCGAGCGAACTAACTTCGAGTGACCTACTTGTTCCTGTCCAGTGTCCAGTACGGTTCGGGTGAATTTTTTTTTTTATTATTAAAGTCCTTTTTTTATAATTTGACCAGTATGAGGACAGCATATATTACATAAATCAATAAAAATATCTGTGTGTTGCGGGACCGTTACGGTGTAATAATTAAAATCAAGTTAAGTGAGGCCAGCTTAAACTGGTCTCTCGTAGTGTTTTGTATGAAAACACCAGAGTAATGATCCCTGCTTGGGATAGGTTCATGCTGCCGATAGTACCCAGTTTGCTTCGTTGAGATTGTTCCTAGTTTGGTCACTTGAGATTGTTCCTAGTTTGGTTAGTTGAGATTGTTCCTAGTTTGGTTGGATGAGATTGTTCCCAGTTTGGTCAGTTGAGATTGTTCCTAGTTTGGTTGGATGAGATTGTTCCCAGTTTGGTTAGTTGAGATTGTTCCTAGTTTAGTTGGATGAGATTGTTCCCAGTTTGGTTACTTGAGATTGTTCCTAGTTTGGTTAGTTGAGATTGTTCCTAGTTTGGTTGGATGAGATTGTTCCCAGTTTGGTCAGTTGAGATTGTTCCTAGTTTGGTTCGATGAGATTGTTCCCAGCTTTTTTCACACAGGTAGAACTACTTGTCAGCATAGCGGTGAAAGACCCGCGATCGTCAGTGCGGCGCACAGCGCTCATGGGTCTACGTAAACTAGCCGAGCATGCAGCCTTGTGGCCGGCTGAATGCATCAGGCATCTGGTGACCTGTGCCACGTCCCAGAATTCTGACGTCATGCTGTGTTTGGAAGTTATGCAGGTAACATTCATGGGTCTACGTAAACTAGCCGAGCATGCAGCCTTGTGGCCGGCTGAATGCATCAGGCATCTGGTGACCTGTGCCACGTCCCAGAATTCTGACGTCATGCTGTGTTTGGAAGTTATGCAGGTAACATTCATGGGTCTACGTAACCGAGCCGAGCATGCAGCCTTGTGGCCGGCTGAATGCATCAGGCATCTGGTGACCTGTGCCACGTCCCAGAATTCTGACGTCATGCTGTGTTTGGAAGTTATGCAGGTAACATTCATGGGTCTACGTAAACTAGCCGAGCATGCAGCCTTGTGGCCGGCTGAATGCATCAGGCATCTGGTGACCTGTGCCACGTCCCAGAATTCTGACGTCATGCTGTGTTTGGAAGTTATGCAGGTAACATTCATGGGTCTACGTAAGCTGGCCGAGCATGCAGCCTTGTGGCCGGCTGAATGCATCAGGCATCTGGTGACCTGTGCCACGTCCCAGAATTCTGACGTCATGCTGTGTTTGGAAGTTATGCAGGTAACATTCATGGGTCTACGTAATCTTGCCGAGCATGCAGCCTTGTGGCCGGCTGAATGCATCAGGCATCTGGTGACCTGTGCCACGTCCCAGAATTCTGACGTCATGCTGTGTTTGGAAGTTATGCAGGTAACATTCATGGGTCTACGTAAACTAGCCGAGCATGCAGCCTTGTGGCCGGCTGAATGCATCAGGCATCTGGTGACCTGTGCCACGTCCCAGAATTCTGACGTCATGCTGTGTTTGGAAGTTATGCAGGTAACATTCATGGGTCTACGTAAACTAGCCGAGCATGCAGCCTTGTGGCCGGCTGAATGCATCAGGCATCTGGTGACCTGTGCCACGTCCCAGAATTCTGACGTCATGCTGTGTTTGGAAGTTATGCAGGTAACATTCATGGGTCTACGTAAGCTGGCCGAGCGTGCTGCCGCGTTGTGGCGGTGAAAGTATTTTCGTATAAAAAAACTAGATGGCGCTAGTAGTTTTTTAAAACGCGGTAATGAAATGTTTTCTGCGATGTGATAAAGGTGTGGGGTGCATAGTGTTCGCCACGCGGACACGTTCGCCTCGCGAAAACTTAGAACTTAGAACTTAAAACTTAAAATGAAAATGAAAACCGCCTACGGTACGGTAGTAGGTACCATGTGTGGGGTGTCGTTTGAAAGAGGAACTCGAGCCGCGTTCGATGGTACAACCCTTACGGCGATCGGTGACGACATGTCGCGCAACATTGTACCTATAGTACCCAGCGTGGGTGCCGAGATTGTTCCCAGTTTGGTTACGTCCATTTTAGCTTTGTAGCTCGAAAAGTGGTCAAGAGCGAGTCGGACCGGCCGGACACACTTTAGAACCCAAATGTCACTTTGAACGACACATGTCATTAACCTAAACTCGAGCGAACTAACTTCGAGTGACCTACTTGTTCCTGTCCAGTGTCCAGTACGGTTCGGGTGTTTTTTTTTTTTTATTAATAAAGTCCTTTTTTTATAATTTGACCAGTATGAGGACAGCATATATTACATAAATCAATAAAAATATCTGTGTGTTGCGGGACCGTTACGGTGTAATAATTAAAATCAAGTTAAGTGAGGCCAGCTTAAACTGGTCTCTCGTAGTGTTTTGTATGAAAACACCAGAGTAATGATCCCTTGCTTGGGATAGGTTCATGTGCTGCCGATAGTACCCAGTTTGGTTCGTTGAGATTGTTCCTAGTTTGGTTACTTGAGATTGTTCCTAGTTTGGTTAGTTGAGATTGTTCCTAGTTTGGTTGGATGAGATTGTTCCCAGTTTGGTCAGTTGAGATTGTTCCTAGTTTGGTTGGATGAGATTGTTCCCAGTTTGGTCAGTTGAGATTGTTCCTAGTTTGGTTGGATGAGATTGTTCCCAGTTTGGTCAGTTGAGATTGTTCCTAGTTTGGTTGGATGAGATTGTTCCCAGCTTTTTTCACACAGGTAGAACTACTTGTCAGCATAGCTGTGAAAGACCCGCGATCGTCAGTGCGGCGCACAGCGCTCATGGGTCTACGTAAACTAGCCGAGCATGCAGCCTTGTGGCCGGCTGAATGCATCAGGCATCTGGTGACCTGTGCCACGTCCCAGAATTCTGACGTCATGCTGTGTTTGGAAGTTATGCAGGTAACATTCATGGGTCTGGTTAACTAGCCGAGCATGCAGCCTTGTGGCCGGCTGAATGCATCAGGCATCTGGTGACCTGTGCCACGTCCCAGAATTCTGACGTCATGCTGTGTTTGGAAGTTATGCAGGTAACATTCATGGGTCTACGTAAACTAGCCGAGCATGCAGCCTTGTGGCCGGCTGAATGCATCAGGCATCTGGTGACCTGTGCCACGTCCCAGAATTCTGACGTCATGCTGTGTTTGGAAGTTATGCAGGTAACATTCATGGGTCTACGTAAACTAGCCGAGCATGCAGCCTTGTGGCCGGCTGAATGCATCAGGCATCTGGTGACCTGTGCCACGTCCCAGAATTCTGACGTCATGCTGTGTTTGGAAGTTATGCAGGTAACATTCATGGGTCTACGTAAACTAGCCGAGCATGCAGCCTTGTGGCCGGCTGAATGCATCAGGCATCTGGTGACCTGTGCCACGTCCCAGAATTCTGACGTCATGCTGTGTTTGGAAGTTATGCAGGTAATACTACCGGGATCCCGGTATTACGGTATTAATGGAATGTTTAAGAATATGTCTACTGTAGAAATAAAGGCACATTTCAGTAGTCGAAAGTATTTTCGTATGTAAACACTAGATGGCGCTAGTAGTTTTTTAAAACGCGGTAATGAAATGTTTTCTGCGATGTGATAAAGGTGTGGGGTGCATAGTGTTCGCCACGCGGACACGTTCGCCTCGCGAAAACTTAGAACTTAGAACTTAAAACTTAAAAATGAAAAATGAAAACCGCCTACGGTACGGTAGTAGGTACCATGTGTGGGGTGTCGTTTGAAAGAGGAACTCGAGCCGCGTTCGATGGTACAACCCTTACGGCGATCGGTGACGACATGTCGCGCAACATTGTACCTATAGTACCCAGCGTGGGTGCCGAGATTGTTCCCAGTTTGGTTACGTCCATTTTAGCTTTGTAGCTCGAAAAGTGGTCAAGAGCGAGTCGGACCGGCCGGACACACTTTAGAACCCAAATGTCACTTTGAACGACACATGTCATTAACCTAAACTCGAGCGAACTAACTTCGAGTGACCTACTTGTTCCTGTCCAGTGTCCAGTACGGTTCGGGTGAATTTTTTTTTTTTTATTAATAAAGTCCTTTTTTTATAATTTGACCAGTATGAGGACAGCATATATTACATAAATCAATAAAAGTATCTGTGTGTTGCGGGACCGTTACGGTGTAATAATTAAAATCAAGTTAAGTGAGGCCAGCTTAAACTGGTCTCTCGTAGTGTTTTGTATGAAAACACCAGAGTAATGATCCCTTGCTTGGGATAGGTTCATGTGCTGCCGATAGTACCCAGTTTGGTTCGTTGAGATTGTTCCTAGTTTGGTTACTTGAAATTGTTTGGTTAGTTGAGATTGTTCCTAGTTTGGTTGGATGAGATTGTTCCCAGTTTGGTCAGTTGAGATTGTTCCTAGTTTGGTTCGTTGAGATTGTTCCTAGTTTGGTTACTTGAGATTGTTCCTAGTTTGGTTAGTTGAGATTGTTCCTAGTTTGGTTCGATGAGATTGTTCCCAGCTTTTTTCACACAGGTAGAACTACTTGTCAGCATAGCTGTGAAAGACCCGCGATCGTCAGTGCGGCGCACAGCGCTGATGGGTCTACGTAAACTAGCCGAGCATGCAGCCTTGTGGCCGGCTGAATGCATCAGGCATCTGGTGACCTGTGCCACGTCCCAGAATTCTGACGTCATGCTGTGTTTGGAAGTTATGCAGGTAACATTCATGGGTCTACGTAAACTAGCCGAGCATGCAGCCTTGTGGCCGGCTGAATGCATCAGGCATCTGGTGACCTGTGCCACGTCCCAGAATTCTGACGTCATGCTGTGTTTGGAAGTTATGCAGGTAACATTCATGGGTCTACGTAAACTAGCCGAGCATGCAGCCTTGTGGCCGGCTGAATGCATCAGGCATCTGGTGACCTGTGCCACGTCCCAGAATTCTGACGTCATGCTGTGTTTGGAAGTTATGCAGGTAACATTCATGGGTCTACGTAAGCTGGCCGAGCGTGCTGCCGCGTTGTGGCGGTGAAAGTATTTTCGTATAAAAAAACTAGATGGCGCTAGTAGTTTTTTAAAACGCGGTAATGAAATGTTTTCTGCGATGTGATAAAGGTGTGGGGTGCATAGTGTTCGCCACGCGGACACGTTCGCCTCGCGAAAACTTAGAACTTAGAACTTAAAACTTAAAAATGAAAATGAAAACCGCCTACGGTACGGTAGTAGGTACCATGTGTGGGGTGTCGTTTGAAAGAGGAACTCGAGCCGCGTTCGATGGTACAACCCTTACGGCGATCGGTGACGACATGTCGCGCAACATTGTACAGCTATAGTACCCAGCGTGGGTGCCGAGATTGTTCCCAGTTTGGTTACGTCCATTTTAGCTTTGTAGCTCGAAAAGTGGTCAAGAGCGAGTCGGACCGGCCGGACACACTTTAGAACCCAAATGTCACTTTGAACGACACATGTCATTAACCTAAACTAACTCGAGCGAACTAACTTCGAGTGACCTACTTGTTCCTGTCCAGTGTCCAGTACGGTTCGGGTGAATTTTTTTTTTTTATTAATAAAGTCCTTTTTTATAATTTGACCAGTATGAGGACAGCATATATTACATAAATCAATAAAAATATCTGTGTGTTGCGGGACCGTTACGGTGTAATAATTAAAATCAAGTTAAGTGAGGCCAGCTTAAACTGGTCTCTCGTAGTGTTTTGTATGAAAACACCAGAGTAATGATCCCTTGCTTGGGATAGGTTCATGTGCTGCCGATAGTACCCAGTTTGGTTCGTTGAGATTGTTCCTAGTTTGGTTACTTGAGATTGTTCCCAGTTTGGTCAGTTGAGATTGTTCCTAGTTTGGTTGGATGAGATTGTTCCCAGTTTGGTCAGTTGAGATTGTTCCTAGTTTGGTTCGATGAGATTGTTCCCAGCTTTTTTCACACAGGTAGAACTACTTGTCAGCATAGCTGTGAAAGACCCGCGATCGTCAGTGCGGCGCACAGCGCTCATGGGTCTACGTAAACTAGCCGAGCATGCAGCCTTGTGGCCGGCTGAATGCATCAGGCATCTGGTGACCTGTGCCACGTCCCAGAATTCTGACGTCATGCTGTGTTTGGAAGTTATGCAGGTAACATTCATGGGTCTACGTAAACTAGCCGAGCATGCAGCCTTGTGGCCGGCTGAATGCATCAGGCATCTGGTGACCTGTGCCACGTCCCAGAATTCTGACGTCATGCTGTGTTTGGAAGTTATGCAGGTAACATTCATGGGTCTACGTAAACTAGCCGAGCATGCAGCCTTGTGGCCGGCTGAATGCATCAGGCATCTGGTGACCTGTGCCACGTCCCAGAATTCTGACGTCATGCTGTGTTTGGAAGTTATGCAGGTAACATTCATGGGTCTACGTAAACTAGCCGAGCATGCAGCCTTGTGGCCGGCTGAATGCATCAGGCATCTGGTGACCTGTGCCACGTCCCAGAATTCTGACGTCATGCTGTGTTTGGAAGTTATGCAGGTAACATTCATGGGTCTACGTAAACTAGCCGAGCATGCAGCCTTGTGGCCGGCTGAATGCATCAGGCATCTGGTGACCTGTGCCACGTCCCAGAATTCTGACGTCATGCTGTGTTTGGAAGTTATGCAGGTAACATTCATGGGTCTACGTAAGCTGGCCGAGCGTGCTGCCGCGTTGTGGCGGTGAAAGTATTTTCGTATAAAAAAACTAGATGGCGCTAGTAGTTTTTTAAAACGCGGTAATGAAATGTTTTCTGCGATGTGATAAAGGTGTGGGGTGCATAGTGTTCGCCACGCGGACACGTTCGCCTCGCGAAAACTTAGAACTTAGAACTTAAAACTTAAAAATGAAAATGAAAACCGCCTACGGTACGGTAGTAGGTACCATGTGTGGGGTGTCGTTTGAAAGAGGAACTCGAGCCGCGTTCGATGGTACAACCCTTACGGCGATCGGTGACGACATGTCGCGCAACATTGTACAGCTATAGTACCCAGCGTGGGTGCCGAGATTGTTCCCAGTTTGGTTACGTCCATTTTAGCTTTGTAGCTCGAAAAGTGGTCAAGAGCGAGTCGGACCGGCCGGACACACTTTAGAACCCAAATGTCACTTTGAACGACACATGTCATTAACCTAAACTCGAGCGAACTAACTTCGAGTGACCTACTTGTTCCTGTCCAGTGTCCAGTACGGTTCGGGTGAATTTTTTTTTTTATTATTAAAGTCCTTTTTTTATAATTTGACCAGTATGAGGACAGCATATATTACATAAATCAATAAAAATATCTGTGTGTTGCGGGACCGTTACGGTGTAATAATTAAAATCAAGTTAAGTGAGGCCAGCTTAAACTGGTCTCTCGTAGTGTTTTGTATGAAAACACCAGAGTAATGATCCCTTGCTTGGGATAGGTTCATGTGCTGCCGATAGTACCCAGTTTGCTTCGTTGAGATTGTTCCTAGTTTGGTCACTTGAGATTGTTCCTAGTTTGGTTAGTTGAGATTGTTCCTAGTTTGGTTGGATGAGATTGTTCCCAGTTTGGTCAGTTGAGATTGTTCCTAGTTTGGTTGGATGAGATTGTTCCCAGTTTGGTTAGTTGAGATTGTTCCTAGTTTAGTTGGATGAGATTGTTCCCAGTTTGGTTACTTGAGATTGTTCCTAGTTTGGTTAGTTGAGATTGTTCCTAGTTTGGTTGGATGAGATTGTTCCCAGTTTGGTCAGTTGAGATTGTTCCTAGTTTGGTTCGATGAGATTGTTCCCAGCTTTTTTCACACAGGTAGAACTACTTGTCAGCATAGCGGTGAAAGACCCGCGATCGTCAGTGCGGCGCACAGCGCTCATGGGTCTACGTAAACTAGCCGAGCATGCAGCCTTGTGGCCGGCTGAATGCATCAGGCATCTGGTGACCTGTGCCACGTCCCAGAATTCTGACGTCATGCTGTGTTTGGAAGTTATGCAGGTAACATTCATGGGTCTACGTAAACAGCCGAGCATGCAGCCTTGTGGCCGGCTGAATGCATCAGGCATCTGGTGACCTGTGCCACGTCCCAGAATTCTGACGTCATGCTGTGTTTGGAAGTTATGCAGGTAACATTCATGGGTCTACGTAAACTAGCCGAGCATGCAGCCTTGTGGCCGGCTGAATGCATCAGGCATCTGGTGACCTGTGCCACGTCCCAGAATTCTGACGTCATGCTGTGTTTGGAAGTTATGCAGGTAACATTCATGGGTCTACGTAAACTAGCCGAGCATGCAGCCTTGTGGCCGGCTGAATGCATCAGGCATCTGGTGACCTGTGCCACGTCCCAGAATTCTGACGTCATGCTGTGTTTGGAAGTTATGCAGGTAACATTCATGGGTCTACGTAAACTAGCCGAGCATGCAGCCTTGTGGCCGGCTGAATGCATCAGGCATCTGGTGACCTGTGCCACGTCCCAGAATTCTGACGTCATGCTGTGTTTGGAAGTTATGCAGGTAACATTCATGGGTCTACGTAACCAGCCGAGCATGCAGCCTTGTGGCCGGCTGAATGCATCAGGCATCTGGTGACCTGTGCCACGTCCCAGAATTCTGACGTCATGCTGTGTTTGGAAGTTATGCAGGTAACATTCATGGGTCTACGTAAACTAGCCGAGCATGCAGCCTTGTGGCCGGCTGAATGCATCAGGCATCTGGTGACCTGTGCCACGTCCCAGAATTCTGACGTCATGCTGTGTTTGGAAGTTATGCAGGTAACATTCATGGGTCTACGTAAGCTGGCCGAGCGTGCTGCCGCGTTGTGGCGGTGAAAGTATTTTCGTATAAAAAAACTAGATGGCGCTAGTAGTTTTTTAAAACGCGGTAATGAAATGTTTTCTGCGATGTGATAAAGGTGTGGGGTGCATAGTGTTCGCCACGCGGACACGTTCGCCTCGCGAAAACTTAGAACTTAGAACTTAAAACTTAAAAATGAAAATGAAAACCGCCTACGGTACGGTAGTAGGTACCATGTGTGGGGTGTCGTTTGAAAGAGGAACTCGAGCCGCGTTCGATGGTACAACCCTTACGGCGATCGGTGACGACATGTCGCGCAACATTGTACCTATAGTACCCAGCGTGGGTGCCGAGATTGTTCCCAGTTTGGTTACGTCCATTTTAGCTTTGTAGCTCGAAAAGTGGTCAAGAGCGAGTCGGACCGGCCGGACACACTTTAGAACCCAAATGTCACTTTGAACGACACATGTCATTAACCTAAACTCGAGCGAACTAACTTCGAGTGACCTACTTGTTCCTGTCCAGTGTCCAGTACGGTTCGGGTGAATTTTTTTATTATTAAAGTCCTTTTTATAATTTGACCAGTATGAGGACAGCATATATTACATAAATCAATAAAAATATCTGTGTGTTGCGGGACCGTTACGGTGTAATAATTAAAATCAAGTTAAGTGAGGCCAGCTTAAACTGGTCTCTCGTAGTGTTTTGTATGAAAACACCAGAGTAATGATCCCTTGCTTGGGATAGGTTCATGTGCTGCCGATAGTACCCAGTTTGCTTCGTTGAGATTGTTCCTAGTTTGGTCACTTGAGATTGTTCCTAGTTTGGTTAGTTGAGATTGTTCCTAGTTTGGTTGGATGAGATTGTTCCCAGTTTGGTCAGTTGAGATTGTTCCTAGTTTGGTTGGATGAGATTGTTCCCAGTTTGGTTAGTTGAGATTGTTCCTAGTTTAGTTGGATGAGATTGTTCCCAGTTTGGTTACTTGAGATTGTTCCTAGTTTGGTTAGTTGAGATTGTTCCTAGTTTGGTTGGATGAGATTGTTCCCAGTTTGGTCAGTTGAGATTGTTCCTAGTTTGGTTCGATGAGATTGTTCCCAGCTTTTTTCACACAGGTAGAACTACTTGTCAGCATAGCGGTGAAAGACCCGCGATCGTCAGTGCGGCGCACAGCGCTCATGGGTCTACGTAAACTAGCCGAGCATGCAGCCTTGTGGCCGGCTGAATGCATCAGGCATCTGGTGACCTGTGCCACGTCCCAGAATTCTGACGTCATGCTGTGTTTGGAAGTTATGCAGGTAACATTCATGGGTCTACGTAAACTAGCCGAGCATGCAGCCTTGTGGCCGGCTGAATGCATCAGGCATCTGGTGACCTGTGCCACGTCCCAGAATTCTGACGTCATGCTGTGTTTGGAAGTTATGCAGGTAACATTCATGGGTCTACGTAAACTAGCCGAGCGTGCTGCCGCGTTGTGGCGGTGAAAGTATTTTCGTATGAAAAACTAGATGGCGCTAGTAGTTTTTTAAAACGCGGTAATGAAATGTTTTCTGCGATGTGATAAAGGTGTGGGGTGCATAGTGTTCGCCACGCGGACACGTTCGCCTCGCGAAAACTTAGAACTTAGAACTTAAAACTTAAAAATGAAAATGAAAACCGCCTACGGTACGGTAGTAGGTACCATGTGTGGGGTGTCGTTTGAAAGAGGAACTCGAGCCGCGTTCGATGGTACAACCCTTACGGCGATCGGTGACGACATGTCGCGCAACATTGTACCTATAGTACCCAGCGTGGGTGCCGAGATTGTTCCCAGTTTGGTTACGTCCATTTTAGCTTTGTAGCTCGAAAAGTGGTCAAGAGCGAGTCGGACCGGCCGGACACACTTTAGAACCCAAATGTCACTTTGAACGACACATGTCATTAACCTAAACTCGAGCGAACTAACTTCGAGTGACCTACTTGTTCCTGTCCAGTGTCCAGTACGGTTCGGGTGTTTTTTTTTATTAATAAAGTCCTTTTTATAATTTGACCAGTATGAGGACAGCATATATTACATAAATCAATAAAAATATCTGTGTGTTGCGGACCGTTACGGTGTAATAATTAAAATCAAGTTAAGTGAGGCCAGCTTAAACTGGTCTCTCGTAGTGTTTTGTATGAAAACACCAGAGTAATGATCCCTTGCTTGGGATAGGTTCATGTGCTGCCGATAGTACCCAGTTTGGTTCGTTGAGATTGTTCCTAGTTTGGTTACTTGAGATTGTTCCTAGTTTGGTTAGTTGAGATTGTTCCTAGTTTGGTTGGATGAGATTGTTCCCAGTTTGGTCAGTTGAGATTGTTCCTAGTTTGGTTGGATGAGATTGTTCCCAGTTTGGTCAGTTGAGATTGTTCCTAGTTTGGTTGGATGAGATTGTTCCCAGTTTGGTCAGTTGAGATTGTTCCTAGTTTGGTTGGATGAGATTGTTCCCAGCTTTTTTCACACAGGTAGAACTACTTGTCAGCATAGCTGTGAAAGACCCGCGATCGTCAGTGCGGCGCACAGCGCTCATGGGTCTACGTAAACTAGCCGAGCATGCAGCCTTGTGGCCGGCTGAATGCATCAGGCATCTGGTGACCTGTGCCACGTCCCAGAATTCTGACGTCATGCTGTGTTTGGAAGTTATGCAGGTAACATTCATGGGTCTACGTAAACTAGCCGAGCATGCAGCCTTGTGGCCGGCTGAATGCATCAGGCATCTGGTGACCTGTGCCACGTCCCAGAATTCTGACGTCATGCTGTGTTTGGAAGTTATGCAGGTAACATTCATGGGTCTACGTAAACTAGCCGAGCATGCAGCCTTGTGGCCGGCTGAATGCATCAGGCATCTGGTGACCTGTGCCACGTCCCAGAATTCTGACGTCATGCTGTGTTTGGAAGTTATGCAGGTAACATTCATGGGTCTACGTAAACTAGCCGAGCATGCAGCCTTGTGGCCGGCTGAATGCATCAGGCATCTGGTGACCTGTGCCACGTCCCAGAATTCTGACGTCATGCTGTGTTTGGAAGTTATGCAGGTAACATTCATGGGTCTACGTAAACTAGCCGAGCGTGCTGCCGCGTTGTGGCGGTGAAAGTATTTTCGTATGAAAAAACTAGATGGCGCTAGTAGTTTTTTAAAACGCGGTAATGAAATGTTTTCTGCGATGTGATAAAGGTGTGGGGTGCATAGTGTTCGCCACGCGGACACGTTCGCCTCGCGAAAACTTAGAACTTAGAACTTAAAACTTAAAAATGAAAAATGAAAACCGCCTACGGTACGGTAGTAGGTACCATGTGTGGGGTGTCGTTTGAAAGAGGAACTCGAGCCGCGTTCGATGGTACAACCCTTACGGCGATCGGTGACGACATGTCGCGCAACATTGTACCTATAGTACCCAGCGTGGGTGCCGAGATTGTTCCCAGTTTGGTTACGTCCATTTTAGCTTTGTAGCTCGAAAAGTGGTCAAGAGCGAGTCGGACCGGCCGGACACACTTTAGAACCCAAATGTCACTTTGAACGACACATGTCATTAACCTAAACTCGAGCGAACTAACTTCGAGTGACCTACTTGTTCCTGTCCAGTGTCCAGTACGGTTCGGGTGAATTTTTTTTTTTATTATTAAAGTCCTTTTTTTATAATTTGACCAGTATGAGGACAGCATATATTACATAAATCAATAAAAATATCTGTGTGTTGCGGGACCGTTACGGTGTAATAATTAAAATCAAGTTAAGTGAGGCCAGCTTAAACTGGTCTCTCGTAGTGTTTTGTATGAAAACACCAGAGTAATGATCCCTGCTTGGGATAGGTTCATGTGCTGCCGATAGTACCCAGTTTGCTTCGTTGAGATTGTTCCTAGTTTGGTCACTTGAGATTGTTCCTAGTTTGGTTAGTTGAGATTGTTCCTAGTTTGGTTGGATGAGATTGTTCCCAGTTTGGTCAGTTGAGATTGTTCCTAGTTTGGTTGGATGAGATTGTTCCCAGTTTGGTTAGTTGAGATTGTTCCTAGTTTAGTTGGATGAGATTGTTCCCAGTTTGGTTACTTGAGATTGTTCCTAGTTTGGTTAGTTGAGATTGTTCCTAGTTTGGTTGGATGAGATTGTTCCCAGTTTGGTCAGTTGAGATTGTTCCTAGTTTGGTTCGATGAGATTGTTCCCAGCTTTTTTCACACAGGTAGAACTACTTGTCAGCATAGCGGTGAAAGACCCGCGATCGTCAGTGCGGCGCACAGCGCTCATGGGTCTACGTAAACTAGCCGAGCATGCAGCCTTGTGGCCGGCTGAATGCATCAGGCATCTGGTGACCTGTGCCACGTCCCAGAATTCTGACGTCATGCTGTGTTTGGAAGTTATGCAGGTAACATTCATGGGTCTACGTAAACTAGCCGAGCATGCAGCCTTGTGGCCGGCTGAATGCATCAGGCATCTGGTGACCTGTGCCACGTCCCAGAATTCTGACGTCATGCTGTGTTTGGAAGTTATGCAGGTAACATTCATGGGTCTACGTAAACTAGCCGAGCATGCAGCCTTGTGGCCGGCTGAATGCATCAGGCATCTGGTGACCTGTGCCACGTCCCAGAATTCTGACGTCATGCTGTGTTTGGAAGTTATGCAGGTAACATTCATGGGTCTACGTAAACTAGCCGAGCATGCAGCCTTGTGGCCGGCTGAATGCATCAGGCATCTGGTGACCTGTGCCACGTCCCAGAATTCTGACGTCATGCTGTGTTTGGAAGTTATGCAGGTAACATTCATGGGTCTACGTAAACTAGCCGAGCATGCAGCCTTGTGGCCGGCTGAATGCATCAGGCATCTGGTGACCTGTGCCACGTCCCAGAATTCTGACGTCATGCTGTGTTTGGAAGTTATGCAGGTAACATTCATGGGTCTACGTAAACTAGCCGAGCATGCAGCCTTGTGGCCGGCTGAATGCATCAGGCATCTGGTGACCTGTGCCACGTCCCAGAATTCTGACGTCATGCTGTGTTTGGAAGTTATGCAGGTAACATTCATGGGTCTACGTAAACTAGCCGAGCGTGCTGCCGCGTTGTGGCGGTGAAAGTATTTTCGTATGAAAACTAGATGGCGCTAGTAGTTTTTAAAACGCGGTAATGAAATGTTTTCTGCGATGTGATAAAGGTGTGGTGCATAGTGTTCGCCACGCGGACACGTTCGCCTCGCGAAAACTTAGAACTTAGAACTTAAAACTTAAAAATGAAAAATGAAAACCGCCTACGGTACGGTAGTAGGTACCATGTGTGGGGTGTCGTTTGAAAGAGGAACTCGAGCCGCGTTCGATGGTACAACCCTTACGGCGATCGGTGACGACATGTCGCGCAACATTGTACCTATAGTACCCAGCGTGGGTGCCGAGATTGTTCCCAGTTTGGTTACGTCCATTTTAGCTTTGTAGCTCGAAAAGTGGTCAAGAGCGAGTCGGACCGGCCGGACACACTTTAGAACCCAAATGTCACTTTGAACGACACATGTCATTAACCTAAACTCGAGCGAACTAACTTCGAGTGACCTACTTGTTCCTGTCCAGTGTCCAGTACGGTTCGGGTTTTTTTTTTTATTAATAAAGTCCTTTTTTTATAATTTGACCAGTATGAGGACAGCATATATTACATAAATCAATAAAAATATCTGTGTGTTGCGGGACCGTTACGGTGTAATAATTAAAATCAAGTTAAGTGAGGCCAGCTTAAACTGGTCTCTCGTAGTGTTTTGTATGAAAACACCAGAGTAATGATCCCTTGCTTGGGATAGGTTCATGTGCTGCCGATAGTACCCAGTTTGGTTCGTTGAGATTGTTCCTAGTTTGGTTACTTGAGATTGTTCCTAGTTTGGTTAGTTGAGATTGTTCCTAGTTTGGTTGGATGAGATTGTTCCCAGTTTGGTCAGTTGAGATTGTTCCTAGTTTGGTTGGATGAGATTGTTCCCAGTTTGGTCAGTTGAGATTGTTCCTAGTTTGGTTGGATGAGATTGTTCCCAGTTTGGTCAGTTGAGATTGTTCCTAGTTTGGTGGATGAGATTGTTCCCAGCTTTTTTCACACAGGTAGAACTACTTGTCAGCATAGCTGTGAAAGACCCGCGATCGTCAGTGCGGCGCACAGCGCTCATGGGTCTACGTAAACTAGCCGAGCATGCAGCCTTGTGGCCGGCTGAATGCATCAGGCATCTGGTGACCTGTGCCACGTCCCAGAATTCTGACGTCATGCTGTGTTTGGAAGTTATGCAGGTAACATTCATGGGTCTACGTAAACTAGCCGAGCATGCAGCCTTGTGGCCGGCTGAATGCATCAGGCATCTGGTGACCTGTGCCACGTCCCAGAATTCTGACGTCATGCTGTGTTTGGAAGTTATGCAGGTAACATTCATGGGTCTACGTAAACTAGCCGAGCGTGCTGCCGCGTTGTGGCGGTGAAAGTATTTTCGTATGAAAAAACTAGATGGCGCTAGTAGTTTTTTAAAACGCGGTAATGAAATGTTTTCTGCGATGTGATAAAGGTGTGGGGTGCATAGTGTTCGCCACGCGGACACGTTCGCCTCGCGAAAACTTAGAACTTAGAACTTAAAAATGAAAAATGAAAACCGCCTACGGTACGGTAGTAGGTACCATGTGTGGGGTGTCGTTTGAAAGAGGAACTCGAGCCGCGTTCGATGGTACAACCCTTACGGCGATCGGTGACGACATGTCGCGCAACATTGTACCTATAGTACCCAGCGTGGGTGCCGAGATTGTTCCCAGTTTGGTTACGTCCATTTTAGCTTTGTAGCTCGAAAAGTGGTCAAGAGCGAGTCGGACCGGCCGGACACACTTTAGAACCCAAATGTCACTTTGAACGACACATGTCATTAACCTAAACTCGAGCGAACTAACTTCGAGTGACCTACTTGTTCCTGTCCAGTGTCCAGTACGGTTCGGGTGTTTTTTTTTTTTATTAATAAAGTCCTTTTTTTATAATTTGACCAGTATGAGGACAGCATATATTACATAAATCAATAAAAATATCTGTGTGTTGCGGGACCGTTACGGTGTAATAATTAAAATCAAGTTAAGTGAGGCCAGCTTAAACTGGTCTCTCGTAGTGTTTTGTATGAAAACACCAGAGTAATGATCCCTTGCTTGGGATAGGTTCATGTGCTGCCGATAGTACCCAGTTTGGTTCGTTGAGATTGTTCCTAGTTTGGTTACTTGAGATTGTTCCTAGTTTGGTTAGTTGAGATTGTTCCTAGTTTGGTTGGATGAGATTGTTCCCAGTTTGGTCAGTTGAGATTGTTCCTAGTTTGGTTGGATGAGATTGTTCCCAGTTTGGTCAGTTGAGATTGTTCCTAGTTTGGTTGGATGAGATTGTTCCCAGTTTGGTCAGTTGAGATTGTTCCTAGTTTGGTTGGATGAGATTGTTCCCAGCTTTTTTCACACAGGTAGAACTACTTGTCAGCATAGCTGTGAAAGACCCGCGATCGTCAGTGCGGCACAGCGCTCATGGGTCTACGTAAACTAGCCGAGCATGCAGCCTTGTGGCCGGCTGAATGCATCAGGCATCTGGTGACCTGTGCCACGTCCCAGAATTCTGACGTCATGCTGTGTTTGGAAGTTATGCAGGTAACATTCATGGGTCTACGTAACTAGCCGAGCATGCAGCCTTGTGGCCGGCTGAATGCATCAGGCATCTGGTGACCTGTGCCACGTCCCAGAATTCTGACGTCATGCTGTGTTTGGAAGTTATGCAGGTAACATTCATGGGTCTACGTAAACTAGCCGAGCATGCAGCCTTGTGGCCGGCTGAATGCATCAGGCATCTGGTGACCTGTGCCACGTCCCAGAATTCTGACGTCATGCTGTGTTTGGAAGTTATGCAGGTAACATTCATGGGTCTACGTAAACAGCCGAGCATGCAGCCTTGTGGCCGGCTGAATGCATCAGGCATCTGGTGACCTGTGCCACGTCCCAGAATTCTGACGTCATGCTGTGTTTGGAAGTTATGCAGGTAACATTCATGGGTCTACGTAAACTAGCCGAGCATGCAGCCTTGTGGCCGGCTGAATGCATCAGGCATCTGGTGACCTGTGCCACGTCCCAGAATTCTGACGTCATGCTGTGTTTGGAAGTTATGCAGGTAACATTCATGGGTCTACGTAACCAGCCGAGCGTGCTGCCGCGTTGTGGCGGTGAAAGTATTTTCGTATGAAAAACTAGATGGCGCTAGTAGTTTTTAAAACGCGGTAATGAAATGTTTTCTGCGATGTGATAAAGGTGTGGGGTGCATAGTGTTCGCCACGCGGACACGTTCGCCTCGCGAAAACTTAGAACTTAGAACTTAAAACTTAAAAATGAAAAATGAAAACCGCCTACGGTACGGTAGTAGGTACCATGTGTGGGGTGTCGTTTGAAAGAGGAACTCGAGCCGCGTTCGATGGTACAACCCTTACGGCGATCGGTGACGACATGTCGCGCAACATTGTACCTATAGTACCCAGCGTGGGTGCCGAGATTGTTCCCAGTTTGGTTACGTCCATTTTAGCTTTGTAGCTCGAAAAGTGGTCAAGAGCGAGTCGGACCGGCCGGACACACTTTAGAACCCAAATGTCACTTTGAACGACACATGTCATTAACCTAAACTACTTGTTCCTGTCCAGTGTCCAGTACGGTTCGGGTGAATTTTTTTTTTTTTATTAATAAAGCCCTTTTTTTATAATTTGATCAGTATGAGGACAGCATATATTACATAAATCAATAAAAATATCTGTGTGTTGCGGGACCGTTACGGTGTAATAATTAAAATCAAGTTAAGTGAGGCCAGCTTAAACTGGTCTCTCGTAGTGTTTTGTATGAAAACACCAGAGTTATGATCCCTTGCTTGGGATAGGTTCATGTGCTGATAGTACCCAGTTTGGTTCGTTGAGATTGTTCCTAGTTTTGTTGGATGAGATTGTTCCTAGTTTGGTTAGTTGAGAATGTTTCTAGTTTGGTTCGTTGAGATTGTTCCTAGTTTGGTTGGATGAGATTGTTCCCAGTTTGGTAATTTGAGATTGTTCCTAGTATGATAATTTGAGATTGTTCCTAGTTTGGTGGATAAGATTGTTCCTAGTTTGCTGGATAAGGTAGAAAGTGGTCGAATTGGTCCAAGAGCGTGTCGGGCACGCTAGTAGGTAGAAACTGTGACGAAACGGACCGGAGAAGTAGTTCACACAGGTAGAACTACTTGTCAGCATAGCTGTGAAAGACCCGCGATCGTCAGTGCGGCGCACAGCGCTCATGTGTCTACGTAAACTAGCCGAGCATGCAGCCTTGTGGCCGGCTGAATGCATCAGGCATCTGGTGACCTGTGCCACGTCCCAGAATTCTGACGTCATGCTGTGTTTGGAAGTTATGCAGGTAACATTCATGGGTCTACGTAAACTAGCCGAGCATGCAGCCTTGTGGCCGGCTGAATGCATCAGGCATCTGGTGACCTGTGCCACGTCCCAGAATTCTGACGTCATGCTGTGTTTGGAAGTTATGCAGGTAACATTCATGGGTCTACGTAAACTAGCCGAGCATGCAGCCTTGTGGCCGGCTGAATGCATCAGGCATCTGGTGACCTGTGCCACGTCCCAGAATTCTGACGTCATGCTGTGTTTGGAAGTTATGCAGGTAACATTCATGGGTCTACGTAAACTAGCCGAGCGTGCTGCCGCGTTGTGGCGGTGAAAGTATTTTCGTATGAAAAAACTAGATGGCGCTAGTAGTTTTTTAAAACGCGGTAATGAAATGTTTTCTGCGATGTGATAAAGGTGTGGGGTGCATAGTGTTCGCCACGCGGACACGTTCGCCTCGCGAAAACTTAGAACTTAGAACTTAAAACTTAAAAATGAAAATGAAAACCGCCTACGGTACGGTAGTAGGTACCATGTGTGGGGTGTCGTTTGAAAGAGGAACTCGAGCCGCGTTCGATGGTACAACCCTTACGGCGATCGGTGACGACATGTCGCGCAACATTGTACAGCTATAGTACCCAGCGTGGGTGCCGAGATTGTTCCCAGTTTGGTTACTTGTCCATTTTAGCTTTGTAGCTCGAAAAGTGGTTAAGAGCGAGTCGGACCGGCCGGACACACTTTAGAACCCAAATGTCACTTTGAACGACACATGTCATTAACCTAAACTCGAGCGAACTAACTTCGAGTGACCCACTTGTTCCTGTCCAGTGTCCAGTACGCTTCGGGTGAATTTTTTTTTTTTTATTAATAAAGTCCTTTTTTTATAATTTGACCAGTATGAGGACAGCATATATTACATAAATCAATAAAAATATCTGTGTGTTGCGGGACCGTTACGGTGTAATAATTAAAATCAAGTTAAGTGAGGCCAGCTTAAACTGGTCTCTCGTAGTGTTTTGTATGAAAACACCAGAGTAATGATCCCTTGCTTGGGATAGGTTCATGTGCTGCCGATAGTACCCAGTTTGGTTCGTTGAGATTGTTCCCAGTTTGGTTAGTTGAGATTGTTCCTAGTTTGATAATTTGAGATTGTTCCTAGTTTGGTTGGATGAGATTGTTCCTAGTTTGGTTGGATAAGGTAGAAAGTGGGTCGAATCGGTCCAAGAGCGTGTCGGGCACTCTAGTTGGTAGAAACTGTGACGAAACGGACCGGAGAAGTAGTTCACACAGGTAGAACTACTTGTCAGCATAGCTGTGAAAGACCCGCGATCGTCAGTGCGGCGCACAGCGCTCATGGGTCTACGTAAACTAGCCGAGCATGCAGCCTTGTGGCCGGCTGAATGCATCAGGCATCTGGTGACCTGTGCCACGTCCCAGAATTCTGACGTCATGCTGTGTTTGGAAGTTATGCAGGTAACATTCATGGGTCTACGTAAACTAGCCGAGCATGCAGCCTTGTGGCCGGCTGAATGCATCAGGCATCTGGTGACCTGTGCCACGTCCCAGAATTCTGACGTCATGCTGTGTTTGGAAGTTATGCAGGTAACATTCATGGGTCTACGTAAACTAGCCGAGCATGCAGCCTTGTGGCCGGCTGAATGCATCAGGCATCTGGTGACCTGTGCCACGTCCCAGAATTCTGACGTCATGCTGTGTTTGGAAGTTATGCAGGTAACATTCATGGGTCTACGTAAACTAGCCGAGCATGCAGCCTTGTGGCCGGCTGAATGCATCAGGCATCTGGTGACCTGTGCCACGTCCCAGAATTCTGACGTCATGCTGTGTTTGGAAGTTATGCAGGTAACATTCATGGGTCTACGTAAACTAGCCGAGCATGCAGCCTTGTGGCCGGCTGAATGCATCAGGCATCTGGTGACCTGTGCCACGTCCCAGAATTCTGACGTCATGCTGTGTTTGGAAGTTATGCAGGTAACATTCATGGGTCTACGTAAACTAGCCGAGCATGCAGCCTTGTGGCCGGCTGAATGCATCAGGCATCTGGTGACCTGTGCCACGTCCCAGAATTCTGACGTCATGCTGTGTTTGGAAGTTATGCAGGTAACATTCATGGGTCTACGTAAACTAGCCGAGCATGCAGCCTTGTGGCCGGCTGAATGCATCAGGCATCTGGTGACCTGTGCCACGTCCCAGAATTCTGACGTCATGCTGTGTTTGGAAGTTATGCAGGTAACATTCATGGGTCTACGTAAACTAGCCGAGCATGCAGCCTTGTGGCCGGCTGAATGCATCAGGCATCTGGTGACCTGTGCCACGTCCCAGAATTCTGACGTCATGCTGTGTTTGGAAGTTATGCAGGTAACATTCATGGGTCTACGTAAACTAGCCGAGCATGCAGCCTTGTGGCCGGCTGAATGCATCAGGCATCTGGTGACCTGTGCCACGTCCCAGAATTCTGACGTCATGCTGTGTTTGGAAGTTATGCAGGTAACATTCATGGGTCTACGTAAACTAGCCGAGCATGCAGCCTTGTGGCCGGCTGAATGCATCAGGCATCTGGTGACCTGTGCCACGTCCCAGAATTCTGACGTCATGCTGTGTTTGGAAGTTATGCAGGTAACATTCATGGGTCTACGTAAACTAGCCGAGCATGCAGCCTTGTGGCCGGCTGAATGCATCAGGCATCTGGTGACCTGTGCCACGTCCCAGAATTCTGACGTCATGCTGTGTTTGGAAGTTATGCAGGTAACATTCATGGGTCTACGTAAACTAGCCGAGCATGCAGCCTTGTGGCCGGCTGAATGCATCAGGCATCTGGTGACCTGTGCCACGTCCCAGAATTCTGACGTCATGCTGTGTTTGGAAGTTATGCAGGTAACATTCATGGGTCTACGTAAGCTGGCCGAGCGTGCTGCCGCGTTGTGGCGGTGAAAGTATTTTCGTATAAAAAAACTAGATGGCGCTAGTAGTTTTTTAAAACGCGGTAATGAAATGTTTTCTGCGATGTGATAAAGGTGTGGGGTGCATAGTGTTCGCCACGCGGACACGTTCGCCTCGCGAAAACTTAGAACTTAGAACTTAAAACTTAAAAATGAAAATGAAAACCGCCTACGGTACGGTAGTAGGTACCATGTGTGGGGTGTCGTTTGAAAGAGGAACTCGAGCCGCGTTCGATGGTACAACCCTTACGGCGATCGGTGACGACATGTCGCGCAACATTGTACAGCTATAGTACCCAGCGTGGGTGCCGAGATTGTTCCCAGTTTGGTTACGTCCATTTTAGCTTTGTAGCTCGAAAAGTGGTCAAGAGCGAGTCGGACCGGCCGGACACACTTTAGAACCCAAATGTCACTTTGAACGACACATGTCATTAACCTAAACTAACTCGAGCGAACTAACTTCGAGTGACCTACTTGTTCCTGTCCAGTGTCCAGTACGGTTCGGGTGAATTTTTTTATTAATAAAGTCCTTTTTATAATTTGACCAGTATGAGGACAGCATATATTACATAAATCAATAAAAATATCTGTGTGTTGCGGGACCGTTACGGTGTAATAATTAAAATCAAGTTAAGTGAGGCCAGCTTAAACTGGTCTCTCGTAGTGTTTTGTATGAAAACACCAGAGTAATGATCCCTTGCTTGGGATAGGTTCATGTGCTGCCGATAGTACCCAGTTTGGTTCGTTGAGATTGTTCCTAGTTTGGTTACTTGAGATTGTTCCTAGTTTGGTTGGATGATATTGTTCCCAGTTTGGTCAGTTGAGATTGTTCCTAGTTTGGTTGGATGAGATTGTTCCCAGTTTGGTTAGTTGAGATTGTTCCTAGTTTAGTTGGATGAGATTGTTCCCAGTTTGGTCAGTTGAGATTGTTCCTAGTTTGGTTGGATGAGATTGTTCCCAGTTTGGTTAGTTGAGATTGTTCCTAGTTTGGTTGAATGAGATTGTTCCTAGTTTGGTTGGACGAAATTGTTCCTAGTTTGGTTGGACGAGATTGTTCCTAGTTTGATAATTTGAGATTGTTCCTAGTTTGGTCAGTTGAGATTGTTCCTAGTTTGGTTGGATGAGATTGTTCCTAGTTTGGTTGGATGAGATTGTTCCTAGTTTGGTCAGTTGAGAATGTTTCTAGTTTGGTTCGTTGAGATTGTTCCTAGTTTGGTTGGATGAGATTGTTCCCAGTTTGGTAATTTGAGATTGTTCCTAGTATGATTGGATGAGATTGTTCCCAGTTTGGTCAGTTGAGATTGTTCCTAGTTTGGTTGGATGAGATTGTTCCCAGTTTGGTCAGTTGAGATTGTTCCTAGTTTGGTTCGATGAGATTGTTCCCAGCTTTTTTCACACAGGTAGAACTACTTGTCAGCATAGCTGTGAAAGACCCGCGATCGTCAGTGCGGCGCACAGCGCTCATGGGTCTACGTAAGCTGGCCGAGCATGCAGCCTTGTGGCCGGCTGAATGCATCAGGCATCTGGTGACCTGTGCCACGTCCCAGAATTCTGACGTCATGCTGTGTTTGGAAGTTATGCAGGTAACATTCATGGGTCTACGTAAACTAGCCGAGCATGCAGCCTTGTGGCCGGCTGAATGCATCAGGCATCTGGTGACCTGTGCCACGTCCCAGAATTCTGACGTCATGCTGTGTTTGGAAGTTATGCAGGTAACATTCATGGGTCTACGTAAACTAGCCGAGCGTGCTGCCGCGTTGTGGCGGTGAAAGTATTTTCGTATGAAAAACTAGATGGCGCTAGTAGTTTTTAAAACGCGGTAATGAAATGTTTTCTGCGATGTGATAAAGGTGTGGGGTGCATAGTGTTCGCCACGCGGACACGTTCGCCTCGCGAAAACTTAGAACTTAGAACTTAAAACTTAAAAATGAAAAATGAAAACCGCCTACGGTACGGTAGTAGGTACCATGTGTGGGGTGTCGTTTGAAAGAGGAACTCGAGCCGCGTTCGATGGTACAACCCTTACGGCGATCGGTGACGACATGTCGCGCAACATTGTACCTATAGTACCCAGCGTGGGTGCCGAGATTGTTCCCAGTTTGGTTACGTCCATTTTAGCTTTGTAGCTCGAAAAGTGGTCAAGAGCGAGTCGGACCGGCCGGACACACTTTAGAACCCAAATGTCACTTTGAACGACACATGTCATTAACCTAAACTCGAGCGAACTAACTTCGAGTGACCTACTTGTTCCTGTCCAGTGTCCAGTACGGTTCGGGTGTTTTTTTTTTTTATTAATAAAGTCCTTTTTTTATAATTTGACCAGTATGAGGACAGCATATATTACATAAATCAATAAAAATATCTGTGTGTTGCGGGACCGTTACGGTGTAATAATTAAAATCAAGTTAAGTGAGGCCAGCTTAAACTGGTCTCTCGTAGTGTTTTGTATGAAAACACCAGAGTAATGATCCCTTGCTTGGGATAGGTTCATGTGCTGCCGATAGTACCCAGTTTGGTTCGTTGAGATTGTTCCTAGTTTGGTTACTTGAGATTGTTCCTAGTTTGGTTAGTTGAGATTGTTCCTAGTTTGGTTGGATGAGATTGTTCCCAGTTTGGTCAGTTGAGATTGTTCCTAGTTTGGTTGGATGAGATTGTTCCCAGTTTGGTCAGTTGAGATTGTTCCTAGTTTGGTTGGATGAGATTGTTCCCAGTTTGGTCAGTTGAGATTGTTCCTAGTTTGGTTCGATGAGATTGTTCCCAGCTTTTTTCACACAGGTAGAACTACTTGTCAGCATAGCGGTGAAAGACCCGCGATCGTCAGTGCGGCGCACAGCGCTCATGGGTCTACGTAAACTAGCCGAGCATGCAGCCTTGTGGCCGGCTGAATGCATCAGGCATCTGGTGACCTGTGCCACGTCCCAGAATTCTGACGTCATGCTGTGTTTGGAAGTTATGCAGGTAACATTCATGGGTCTACGTAAACTAGCCGAGCATGCAGCCTTGTGGCCGGCTGAATGCATCAGGCATCTGGTGACCTGTGCCACGTCCCAGAATTCTGACGTCATGCTGTGTTTGGAAGTTATGCAGGTAACATTCATGGGTCTACGTAAACTAGCCGAGCATGCAGCCTTGTGGCCGGCTGAATGCATCAGGCATCTGGTGACCTGTGCCACGTCCCAGAATTCTGACGTCATGCTGTGTTTGGAAGTTATGCAGGTAACATTCATGGGTCTACGTAAACTAGCCGAGCATGCAGCCTTGTGGCCGGCTGAATGCATCAGGCATCTGGTGACCTGTGCCACGTCCCAGAATTCTGACGTCATGCTGTGTTTGGAAGTTATGCAGGTAACATTCATGGGTCTACGTAAACTAGCCGAGCATGCAGCCTTGTGGCCGGCTGAATGCATCAGGCATCTGGTGACCTGTGCCACGTCCCAGAATTCTGACGTCATGCTGTGTTTGGAAGTTATGCAGGTAACATTCATGGGTCTACGTAAGCTGGCCGAGCGTGCTGCCGCGTTGTGGCGGTGAAAGTATTTTCGTATAAAAAAACTAGATGGCGCTAGTAGTTTTTTAAAACGCGGTAATGAAATGTTTTCTGCGATGTGATAAAGGTGTGGGGTGCATAGTGTTCGCCACGCGGACACGTTCGCCTCGCGAAAACTTAGAACTTAGAACTTAAAACTTAAAATGAAAATGAAAACCGCCTACGGTACGGTAGTAGGTACCATGTGTGGGGTGTCGTTTGAAAGAGGAACTCGAGCCGCGTTCGATGGTACAACCCTTACGGCGATCGGTGACGACATGTCGCGCAACATTGTACCTATAGTACCCAGCGTGGGTGCCGAGATTGTTCCCAGTTTGGTTACGTCCATTTTAGCTTTGTAGCTCGAAAAGTGGTCAAGAGCGAGTCGGACCGGCCGGACACACTTTAGAACCCAAATGTCACTTTGAACGACACATGTCATTAACCTAAACTAACTCGAGCGAACTAACTTCGAGTGACCTACTTGTTCCTGTCCAGTGTCCAGTACGGTTCGGGTGATTTTTTTTTTTATTAATAAAGTCCTTTTTTTATAATTTGACCAGTATGAGGACAGCATATATTACATAAATCAATAAAAATATCTGTGTGTTGCGGGACCGTTACGGTGTAATAATTAAAATCAAGTTAAGTGAGGCCAGCTTAAACTGGTCTCTCGTAGTGTTTTGTATGAAAACACCAGAGTAATGATCCCTTGCTTGGGATAGGTTCATGTGCTGCCGATAGTACCCAGTTTGGTTCGTTGAGATTGTTCCTAGTTTGGTTACTTGAGATTGTTCCTAGTTTGGTTAGTTGAGATTGTTCCTAGTTTGGTTGGATGAGATTGTTCCCAGTTTGGTCAGTTGAGATTGTTCCTAGTTTGGTTGGATGAGATTGTTCCTAGTTTGGTTAGTTGATTGTTCCTAGTTTAGTTGGATGAGATTGTTCCCAGTTTGGTCAGTTGAGATTGTTCCTAGTTTGGTTGGATGAGATTGTTCCCAGTTTGGTTAGTTGAGATTGTTCCTAGTTTAGTTGGATGAGATTGTTCCCAGTTTGGTCAGTTGAGATTGTTCCTAGTTTGGTTGGATGAGATTGTTCCCAGTTTGGTTAGTTGAGATTGTTCCTAGTTTGGTTAGTTGAGATTGTTCCTAGTTTGGTTGGATGAGATTGTTCCCAGTTTGGTCAGTTGAGATTGTTCCTAGTTTGGTTCGATGAGATTGTTCCCAGCTTTTTTCACACAGGTAGAACTACTTGTCAGCATAGCTGTGAAAGACCCGCGATCGTCAGTGCGGCGCACAGCGCTCATGTGTCTACGTAAACTGGCCGAGCATGCAGCCTTGTGGCCGGCTGAATGCATCAGGCATCTGGTGACCTGTGCCACGTCCCAGAATTCTGACGTCATGCTGTGTTTGGAAGTTATGCAGGTAACATTCATGGGTCTACGTAAACTAGCCGAGCATGCAGCCTTGTGGCCGGCTGAATGCATCAGGCATCTGGTGACCTGTGCCACGTCCCAGAATTCTGACGTCATGCTGTGTTTGGAAGTTATGCAGGTAACATTCATGGGTCTACGTAAACTAGCCGAGCATGCAGCCTTGTGGCCGGCTGAATGCATCAGGCATCTGGTGACCTGTGCCACGTCCCAGAATTCTGACGTCATGCTGTGTTTGGAAGTTATGCAGGTAACATTCATGGGTCTACGTAAACTAGCCGAGCATGCAGCCTTGTGGCCGGCTGAATGCATCAGGCATCTGGTGACCTGTGCCACGTCCCAGAATTCTGACGTCATGCTGTGTTTGGAAGTTATGCAGGTAACATTCATGGGTCTACGTAAACTAGCCGAGCATGCAGCCTTGTGGCCGGCTGAATGCATCAGGCATCTGGTGACCTGTGCCACGTCCCAGAATTCTGACGTCATGCTGTGTTTGGAAGTTATGCAGGTAACATTCATGGGTCTACGTAAGCTGGCCGAGCGTGCTGCCGCGTTGTGGCGGTGAAAGTATTTTCGTATAAAAAAACTAGATGGCGCTAGTAGTTTTTTAAAACGCGGTAATGAAATGTTTTCTGCGATGTGATAAAGGTGTGGGGTGCATAGTGTTCGCCACGCGGACACGTTCGCCTCGCGAAAACTTAGAACTTAGAACTTAAAACTTAAAAATGAAAAATGAAAACCGCCTACGGTACGGTAGTAGGTACCATGTGTGGGGTGTCGTTTGAAAGAGGAACTCGAGCCGCGTTCGATGGTACAACCCTTACGGCGATCGGTGACGACATGTCGCGCAACATTGTACAGCTATAGTACCCAGCGTGGGTGCCGAGATTGTTCCCAGTTTGGTTACGTCCATTTTAGCTTTGTAGCTCGAAAAGTGGTCAAGAGCGAGTCGGACCGGCCGGACACACTTTAGAACCCAAATGTCACTTTGAACGACACATGTCATTAACCTAAACTAACTCGAGCGAACTAACTTCGAGTGACCTACTTGTTCCTGTCCAGTGTCCAGTACGGTTCGGGTGAATTTTTTTTTTATTATTAAAGTCCTTTTTTTATAATTTGACCAGTATGAGGACAGCATATATTACATAAATCAATAAAAATATCTGTGTGTTGCGGGACCGTTACGGTGTAATAATTAAAATCAAGTTAAGTGAGGCCAGCTTAAACTGGTCTCTCGTAGTGTTTTGTATGAAAACACCAGAGTAATGATCCCTTGCTTGGGATAGGTTCATGTGCTGCCGATAGTACCCAGTTTGGTTCGTTGAGATTGTTCCTAGTTTGGTTACTTGAGATTGTTCCCAGTTTGGTCAGTTGAGATTGTTCCTAGTTTGGTTCGATGAGATTGTTCCCAGTTTGGTCAGTTGAGATTGTTCCTAGTTTGGTTCGATGAGATTGTTCCCAGCTTTTTTCACACAGGTAGAACTACTTGTCAGCATAGCTGTGAAAGACCCGCGATCGTCAGTGCGGCGCACAGCGCTCATGGGTCTACGTAAACTAGCCGAGCATGCAGCCTTGTGGCCGGCTGAATGCATCAGGCATCTGGTGACCTGTGCCACGTCCCAGAATTCTGACGTCATGCTGTGTTTGGAAGTTATGCAGGTAACATTCATGGGTCTACGTAAACTAGCCGAGCATGCAGCCTTGTGGCCGGCTGAATGCATCAGGCATCTGGTGACCTGTGCCACGTCCCAGAATTCTGACGTCATGCTGTGTTTGGAAGTTATGCAGGTAACATTCATGGGTCTACGTAAACTAGCCGAGCATGCAGCCTTGTGGCCGGCTGAATGCATCAGGCATCTGGTGACCTGTGCCACGTCCCAGAATTCTGACGTCATGCTGTGTTTGGAAGTTATGCAGGTAACATTCATGGGTCTACGTAAACTAGCCGAGCATGCAGCCTTGTGGCCGGCTGAATGCATCAGGCATCTGGTGACCTGTGCCACGTCCCAGAATTCTGACGTCATGCTGTGTTTGGAAGTTATGCAGGTAACATTCATGGGTCTACGTAAGCTGGCCGAGCATGCAGCCTTGTGGCCGGCTGAATGCATCAGGCATCTGGTGACCTGTGCCACGTCCCAGAATTCTGACGTCATGCTGTGTTTGGAAGTTATGCAGGTAACATTCATGGGTCTACGTAAGCTGGCCGAGCGTGCTGCCGCGTTGTGGCGGTGAAAGTATTTTCGTATAAAAAAACTAGATGGCGCTAGTAGTTTTTTAAAACGCGGTAATGAAATGTTTTCTGCGATGTGATAAAGGTGTGGGGTGCATAGTGTTCGCCACGCGGACACGTTCGCCTCGCGAAAACTTAGAACTTAGAACTTAAAACTTAAAAATGAAAAATGAAAACCGCCTACGGTACGGTAGTAGGTACCATGTGTGGGGTGTCGTTTGAAAGAGGAACTCGAGCCGCGTTCGATGGTACAACCCTTACGGCGATCGGTGACGACATGTCGCGCAACATTGTACAGCTATAGTACCCAGCGTGGGTGCCGAGATTGTTCCCAGTTTGGTTACGTCCATTTTAGCTTTGTAGCTCGAAAAGTGGTCAAGAGCGAGTCGGACCGGCCGGACACACTTTAGAACCCAAATGTCACTTTGAACGACACATGTCATTAACCTAAACTAACTCGAGCGAACTAACTTCGAGTGACCTACTTGTTCCTGTCCAGTGTCCAGTACGGTTCGGGTGAATTTTTTTTTTTTATTAATAAAGTCCTTTTTTATAATTTGACCAGTATGAGGACAGCATATATTACATAAATCAATAAAAATATCTGTGTGTTGCGGGACCGTTACGGTGTAATAATTAAAATCAAGTTAAGTGAGGCCAGCTTAAACTGGTCTCTCGTAGTGTTTTGTATGAAAACACCAGAGTAATGATCCCTTGCTTGGGATAGGTTCATGTGCTGCCGATAGTACCCAGTTTGGTTCGTTGAGATTGTTCCTAGTTTGGTTACTTGAGATTGTTCCCAGTTTGGTCAGTTGAGATTGTTCCTAGTTTGGTTGGATGAGATTGTTCCCAGTTTGGTCAGTTGAGATTGTTCCTAGTTTGGTTCGATGAGATTGTTCCCAGCTTTTTTCACACAGGTAGAACTACTTGTCAGCATAGCTGTGAAAGACCCGCGATCGTCAGTGCGGCGCACAGCGCTCATGGGTCTACGTAAACTAGCCGAGCATGCAGCCTTGTGGCCGGCTGAATGCATCAGGCATCTGGTGACCTGTGCCACGTCCCAGAATTCTGACGTCATGCTGTGTTTGGAAGTTATGCAGGTAACATTCATGGGTCTACGTAAACTAGCCGAGCATGCAGCCTTGTGGCCGGCTGAATGCATCAGGCATCTGGTGACCTGTGCCACGTCCCAGAATTCTGACGTCATGCTGTGTTTGGAAGTTATGCAGGTAACATTCATGGGTCTACGTAAACTAGCCGAGCATGCAGCCTTGTGGCCGGCTGAATGCATCAGGCATCTGGTGACCTGTGCCACGTCCCAGAATTCTGACGTCATGCTGTGTTTGGAAGTTATGCAGGTAACATTCATGGGTCTACGTAAACTAGCCGAGCATGCAGCCTTGTGGCCGGCTGAATGCATCAGGCATCTGGTGACCTGTGCCACGTCCCAGAATTCTGACGTCATGCTGTGTTTGGAAGTTATGCAGGTAACATTCATGGGTCTACGTAAACTAGCCGAGCATGCAGCCTTGTGGCCGGCTGAATGCATCAGGCATCTGGTGACCTGTGCCACGTCCCAGAATTCTGACGTCATGCTGTGTTTGGAAGTTATGCAGGTAACATTCATGGGTCTACGTAAACTAGCCGAGCGTGCTGCCGCGTTGTGGCGGTGAAAGTATTTTCGTATGAAAAACTAGATGGCGCTAGTAGTTTTTAAAACGCGGTAATGAAATGTTTTCTGCGATGTGATAAAGGTGTGGGGTGCATAGTGTTCGCCACGCGGACACGTTCGCCTCGCGAAAACTTAGAACTTAGAACTTAAAACTTAAAAATGAAAATGAAAACCGCCTACGGTACGGTAGTAGGTACCATGTGTGGGTGTCGTTTGAAAGAGGAACTCGAGCCGCGTTCGATGGTACAACCCTTACGGCGATCGGTGACGACATGTCGCGCAACATTGTACCTATAGTACCCAGCGTGGGTGCCGAGATTGTTCCCAGTTTGGTTACGTCCATTTTAGCTTTGTAGCTCGAAAAGTGGTCAAGAGCGAGTCGGACCGGCCGGACACACTTTAGAACCCAAATGTCACTTTGAACGACACATGTCATTAACCTAAACTCGAGCGAACTAACTTCGAGTGACCTACTTGTTCCTGTCCAGTGTCCAGTACGGTTCGGGTGTTTTTTTTTTTATTAATCAAGTCCTTTTTTTATAATTTGACCAGTATGAGGACAGCATATATTACATAAATCAATAAAAATATCTGTGTGTTGCGGGACCGTTACGGTGTAATAATTAAAATCAAGTTAAGTGAGGCCAGCTTAAACTGGTCTCTCGTAGTGTTTTGTATGAAAACACCAGAGTTAAGAATCCGTTGCTTGGGATAGGTTCATGTGCTGCCGATAGTACCCAGTTTGGTTAGTTGAGATTGTTCCTAGTTTGGTTACTTGAGATTGTTCCTAGTTTGGTTAGATGAGATTGTTCCTAGTTTGGTTGGATGAGATTGTTCCCAGTTTGGTTAGTTGAGATTGTTCCCAGTTTGGTCAGTTGAGATTGTTCCTAGTTTGGTTAGTTGAGATTGTTCCTAGTTTGGTTGGATGAGATTGTTCCCAGTTTGGTCAGTTGAGATTGTTCCTAGTTTGGTTCGATGAGATTGTTCCCAGCTTTTTTCACACAGGTAGAACTACTTCTCAGCATAGCGGTGAAAGACCCGCGATCGTCAGTGCGGCGCACAGCGCTCATGGGTCTACGTAAACTAGCCGAGCATGCAGCCTTGTGGCCGGCTGAATGCATCAGGCATCTGGTGACCTGTGCCACGTCCCAGAATTCTGACGTCATGCTGTGTTTGGAAGTTATGCAGGTAACATTCATGGGTCTACGTAAACTAGCCGAGCATGCAGCCTTGTGGCCGGCTGAATGCATCAGGCATCTGGTGACCTGTGCCACGTCCCAGAATTCTGACGTCATGCTGTGTTTGGAAGTTATGCAGGTAACATTCATGGGTCTACGTAAACTAGCCGAGCATGCAGCCTTGTGGCCGGCTGAATGCATCAGGCATCTGGTGACCTGTGCCACGTCCCAGAATTCTGACGTCATGCTGTGTTTGGAAGTTATGCAGGTAACATTCATGGGTCTACGTAAACTAGCCGAGCGTGCTGCCGCGTTGTGGCGGTGAAAGTATTTTCGTATGAAAAAACTAGATGGCGCTAGTAGTTTTTTAAAACGCGGTAATGAAATGTTTTCTGCGATGTGATAAAGGTGTGGGGCATAGTGTTCGCCACGCGGACACGTTCGCCTCGCGAAAACTTAGAACTTAGAACTTAAAACTTAAAAATGAAAAATGAAAACCGCCTACGGTACGGTAGTAGGTACCATGTGTGGGGTGTCGTTTGAAAGAGGAACTCGAGCCGCGTTCGATGGTACAACCCTTACGGCGATCGGTGACGACATGTCGCGCAACATTGTACCTATAGTACCCAGCGTGGGTGCCGAGATTGTTCCCAGTTTGGTTACGTCCATTTTAGCTTTGTAGCTCGAAAAGTGGTCAAGAGCGAGTCGGACCGGCCGGACACACTTTAGAACCCAAATGTCACTTTGAACGACACATGTCATTAACCTAAACTAACTCGAGCGAACTAACTTCGAGTGACCTACTTGTTCCTGTCCAGTGTCCAGTACGGTTCGGGTGTTTTTTTTTTTTTATTAATAAAGTCCTTTTTTTATAATTTGACCAGTATGAGGACAGCATATATTACATAAATCAATAAAAATATCTGTGTGTTGCGGGACCGTTACGGTGTAATAATTAAAATCAAGTTAAGTGAGGCCAGCTTAAACTGGTCTCTCGTAGTGTTTTGTATGAAAACACCAGAGTAATGATCCCTTGCTTGGGATAGGTTCATGTGCTGCCGATAGTACCCAGTTTGGTTCGTTGAGATTGTTCCTAGTTTGGTTACTTGAGATTGTTCCTAGTTTGGTTAGTTGAGATTGTTCCTAGTTTGGTTAGTTGAGATTGTTCCTAGTTTGGTTGGATGAGATTGTTCCCAGTTTGGTTAGTTGAGATTGTTCCTAGTTTGATAATTTGAGATTGTTCCTAGTTTGGTTGGATGAGATTGTTCCTAGTTTGGTTGGATAAGGTAGAAAGTGGGTCGAATCGGTCCAAGAGCGTGTCGGGCACGCTAGTAGGTAGAAACTGTGACGAAACGGACCGGAGAAGTAGTTCACACAGGTAGAACTACTTGTCAGCATAGCTGTGAAAGACCCGCGATCGTCAGTGCGGCGCACAGCGCTCATGGGTCTACGTAAACTAGCCGAGCATGCAGCCTTGTGGCCGGCTGAATGCATCAGGCATCTGGTGACCTGTGCCACGTCCCAGAATTCTGACGTCATGCTGTGTTTGGAAGTTATGCAGGTAACATTCATGGGTCTACGTAAACTAGCCGAGCATGCAGCCTTGTGGCCGGCTGAATGCATCAGGCATCTGGTGACCTGTGCCACGTCCCAGAATTCTGACGTCATGCTGTGTTTGGAAGTTATGCAGGTAACATTCATGGGTTTACGTTAGGGCTTTCGAATACCGGACTTTTTCAATTCCGGTATTGAATACCGGATCATTTTCTTCACTACCGGGATCCCGGTATTACGGTATTAATGGAATGTTTAAGAATATGTCTACTGTAGAAATAAAGGCACATTTCAATAGGCGAAAGTATTTTCGTATGAAAACACTAGATGGCGCTAGTAGTTTTTTAAAACGCGGTAATGAAATGTTTTCTGCGATGTGATAAAGGTGTGGGGCGCATAGTGTTCGCCACGCGGACACGTTCGCCTCGCGAAAACTTAGAACTTAGAACTTAAAACTTAAAAATGAAAAATGAAAACCGCCTACGGTACGGTAGTAGGTACCATGTGTGGGGTGTCGTTTGAAAGAGGAACTCGAGCCGCGTTCGATGGTACAACCCTTACGGCGATCGGTGACGACATGTCGCGCAACATTGTACCTATAGTACCCAGCGTGGGTGCCGAGATTGTTCCCAGTTTGGTTACGTCCATTTTAGCTTTGTAGCTCGAAAAGTGGTCAAGAGCGAGTCGGACCGGCCGGACACACTTTAGAACCCAAATGTCACTTTGAACGACACATGTCATTAACCTAAACTCGAGCGAACTAACTTCGAGTGACCTACTTGTTCCTGTCCAGTGTCCAGTACGGTTCGGGTGAATTTTTTTATTATTAAAGTCCTTTTTATAATTTGACCAGTATGAGGACAGCATATATTACATAAATCAATAAAAATATCTGTGTGTTGCGGGACCGTTACGGTGTAATAATTAAAATCAAGTTAAGTGAGGCCAGCTTAAACTGGTCTCTCGTAGTGTTTTGTATGAAAACACCAGAGTAATGATCCCTTGCTTGGGATAGGTTCATGTGCTGCCGATAGTACCCAGTTTGCTTCGTTGAGATTGTTCCTAGTTTGGTCACTTGAGATTGTTCCTAGTTTGGTTAGTTGAGATTGTTCCTAGTTTGGTTGGATGAGATTGTTCCCAGTTTGGTCAGTTGAGATTGTTCCTAGTTTGGTTGGATGAGATTGTTCCCAGTTTGGTTAGTTGAGATTGTTCCTAGTTTAGTTGGATGAGATTGTTCCCAGTTTGGTTACTTGAGATTGTTCCTAGTTTGGTTAGTTGAGATTGTTCCTAGTTTGGTTGGATGAGATTGTTCCCAGTTTGGTCAGTTGAGATTGTTCCTAGTTTGGTTCGATGAGATTGTTCCCAGCTTTTTTCACACAGGTAGAACTACTTGTCAGCATAGCTGTGAAAGACCCGCGATCGTCAGTGCGGCGCACAGCGCTCATGGGTCTACGTAAACTAGCCGAGCATGCAGCCTTGTGGCCGGCTGAATGCATCAGGCATCTGGTGACCTGTGCCACGTCCCAGAATTCTGACGTCATGCTGTGTTTGGAAGTTATGCAGGTAACATTCATGGGTCTACGTAAACTAGCCGAGCATGCAGCCTTGTGGCCGGCTGAATGCATCAGGCATCTGGTGACCTGTGCCACGTCCCAGAATTCTGACGTCATGCTGTGTTTGGAAGTTATGCAGGTAACATTCATGGGTCTACGTAAACTAGCCGAGCATGCAGCCTTGTGGCCGGCTGAATGCATCAGGCATCTGGTGACCTGTGCCACGTCCCAGAATTCTGACGTCATGCTGTGTTTGGAAGTTATGCAGGTAACATTCATGGGTCTACGTAAACTAGCCGAGCATGCAGCCTTGTGGCCGGCTGAATGCATCAGGCATCTGGTGACCTGTGCCACGTCCCAGAATTCTGACGTCATGCTGTGTTTGGAAGTTATGCAGGTAACATTCATGGGTCTACGTAAACTAGCCGAGCATGCAGCCTTGTGGCCGGCTGAATGCATCAGGCATCTGGTGACCTGTGCCACGTCCCAGAATTCTGACGTCATGCTGTGTTTGGAAGTTATGCAGGTAACATTCATGGGTCTACGTAAACTAGCCGAGCATGCAGCCTTGTGGCCGGCTGAATGCATCAGGCATCTGGTGACCTGTGCCACGTCCCAGAATTCTGACGTCATGCTGTGTTTGGAAGTTATGCAGGTAACATTCATGGGTCTACGTAAACTAGCCGAGCATGCAGCCTTGTGGCCGGCTGAATGCATCAGGCATCTGGTGACCTGTGCCACGTCCCAGAATTCTGACGTCATGCTGTGTTTGGAAGTTATGCAGGTAACATTCATGGGTCTACGTAAACTAGCCGAGCATGCAGCCTTGTGGCCGGCTGAATGCATCAGGCATCTGGTGACCTGTGCCACGTCCCAGAATTCTGACGTCATGCTGTGTTTGGAAGTTATGCAGGTAACATTCATGGGTCTACGTAAACTAGCCGAGCATGCAGCCTTGTGGCCGGCTGAATGCATCAGGCATCTGGTGACCTGTGCCACGTCCCAGAATTCTGACGTCATGCTGTGTTTGGAAGTTATGCAGGTAACATTCATGGGTCTACGTAAACTAGCCGAGCATGCAGCCTTGTGGCCGGCTGAATGCATCAGGCATCTGGTGACCTGTGCCACGTCCCAGAATTCTGACGTCATGCTGTGTTTGGAAGTTATGCAGGTAACATTCATGGGTCTACGTAAACTAGCCGAGCATGCAGCCTTGTGGCCGGCTGAATGCATCAGGCATCTGGTGACCTGTGCCACGTCCCAGAATTCTGACGTCATGCTGTGTTTGGAAGTTATGCAGGTAACATTCATGGGTCTACGTAAACTAGCCGAGCATGCAGCCTTGTGGCCGGCTGAATGCATCAGGCATCTGGTGACCTGTGCCACGTCCCAGAATTCTGACGTCATGCTGTGTTTGGAAGTTATGCAGGTAACATTCATGGGTCTACGTAAACTAGCCGAGCATGCAGCCTTGTGGCCGGCTGAATGCATCAGGCATCTGGTGACCTGTGCCACGTCCCAGAATTCTGACGTCATGCTGTGTTTGGAAGTTATGCAGGTAACATTCATGGGTCTACGTAAGCTGGCCGAGCGTGCTGCCGCGTTGTGGCGGTGAAAGTATTTTCGTATGAAAAAACTAGATGGCGCTAGTAGTTTTTTAAAACGCGGTAATGAAATGTTTTCTGCGATGTGATAAAGGTGTGGGGTGCATAGTGTTCGCCAGCGGACACGTTCGCCTCGCGAAAACTTAGAACTTAGAACTTAAAACTTAAAAATGAAAAATGAAAACCGCCTACGGTACGGTAGTAGGTACCATGTGTGGGGTGTCGTTTGAAAGAGGAACTCGAGCCGCGTTCGATGGTACAACCCTTACGGCGATCGGTGACGACATGTCGCGCAACATTGTACAGCTATAGTACCCAGCGTGGGTGCCGAGATTGTTCCCAGTTTGGTTACGTCCATTTTAGCTTTGTAGCTCGAAAAGTGGTCAAGAGCGAGTCGGACCGGCCGGACACACTTTAGAACCCAAATGTCACTTTGAACGACACATGTCATTAACCTAAACTCGAGCGAACTAACTTCGAGTGACCTACTTGTTCCTGTCCAGTGTCCAGTACGGTTCGGGTGATTTTTTTTTTTATTAATAAAGTCCTTTTTTTATAATTTGACCAGTATGAGGACAGCATATATTACATAAATCAATAAAAATATCTGTGTGTTGCGGGACCGTTACGGTGTAATAATTAAAATCAAGTTAAGTGAGGCCAGCTTAAACTGGTCTCTCGTAGTGTTTTGTATGAAAACACCAGAGTAATGATCCCTTGCTTGGGATAGGTTCATGTGCTGCCGATAGTACCCAGTTTGGTTCGTTGAGATTGTTCCTAGTTTGGTTACTTGAGATTGTTCCTAGTTTGGTTAGTTGAGATTGTTCCTAGTTTGGTTGGATGAGATTGTTCCCAGTTTGGTCAGTTGAGATTGTTCCTAGTTTGGTTGGATGAGATTGTTCCCAGTTTGGTTAGTTGCGATTGTTCCTAGTTTAGTTGGATGAGATTGTTCCCAGTTTGGTCAGTTGAGATTGTTCCTAGTTTGGTTGGATGAGATTGTTCCCAGTTTGGTTAGTTGAGATTGTTCCTAGTTTAGTTGGATGAGATTGTTCCCAGTTTGGTCAGTTGAGATTGTTCCTAGTTTGGTTGGATGAGATTGTTCCCAGTTTGGTTAGTTGAGATTGTTCCTAGTTTGGTTAGTTGAGATTGTTCCTAGTTTGGTTGGATGAGATTGTTCCCAGTTTGGTCAGTTGAGATTGTTCCTAGTTTGGTTCGATGAGATTGTTCCCAGCTTTTTTCACACAGGTAGAACTACTTGTCAGCATAGCGGTGAAAGACCCGCGATCGTCAGTGCGGCGCACAGCGCTCATGGGTCTACGTAAACTAGCCGAGCATGCAGCCTTGTGGCCGGCTGAATGCATCAGGCATCTGGTGACCTGTGCCACGTCCCAGAATTCTGACGTCATGCTGTGTTTGGAAGTTATGCAGGTAACATTCATGGGTCTACGTAAACTAGCCGAGCATGCAGCCTTGTGGCCGGCTGAATGCATCAGGCATCTGGTGACCTGTGCCACGTCCCAGAATTCTGACGTCATGCTGTGTTTGGAAGTTATGCAGGTAACATTCATGGGTCTACGTAAACTAGCCGAGCATGCAGCCTTGTGGCCGGCTGAATGCATCAGGCATCTGGTGACCTGTGCCACGTCCCAGAATTCTGACGTCATGCTGTGTTTGGAAGTTATGCAGGTAACATTCATGGGTCTACGTAAGCTGGCCGAGCGTGCTGCTGCGTTGTGGCGGTGAAAGTATTTTCGTATAAAAAAACTAGATGGCGCTAGTAGTTTTTTAAAACGCGGTAATGAAATGTTTTCTGCGATGTGATAAAGGTGTGGGGTGCATAGTGTTCGCCACGCGGACACGTTCGCCTCGCGAAAACTTAGAACTTAGAACTTAAAACTTAAAAATGAAAAATGAAAACCGCCTACGGTACGGTAGTAGGTACCATGTGTGGGGTGTCGTTTGAAAGAGGAACTCGAGCCGCGTTCGATGGTACAACCCTTACGGCGATCGGTGACGACATGTCGCGCAACATTGTACAGCTATAGTACCCAGCGTGGGTGCCGAGATTGTTCCCAGTTTGGTTACGTCCATTTTAGCTTTGTAGCTCGAAAAGTGGTCAAGAGCGAGTCGGACCGGCCGGACACACTTTAGAACCCAAATGTCACTTTGAACGACACATGTCATTAACCTAAACTCGAGCGAACTAACTTCGAGTGACCTACTTGTTCCTGTCCAGTGTCCAGTACGGTTCGGGTGTTTTTTTTTTTTTTTAATTAATAAAGTCCTTTTTTTATAATTCGACCAGTATGAGGACAGCATATATTACATAAATCAATAAAAATATCTGTGTGTTGCGGGACCGTTACGGTGTAATAATTAAAATCAAGTTAAGTGAGGCCAGCTTAAACTGGTCTCTCGTAGTGTTTTGTATGAAAACACCAGAGTAATGATCCTTGCTTGGGATAGGTTCATGTGCTGCCGATAGTACCCAGTTTGGTTCGTTGAGATTGTTCCTAGTTTGGTTACTTGAGATTGTTCCTAGTTTGGTTAGTTGAGATTGTTCCTAGTTTGGTTGGATGAGATTGTTCCCAGTTTGGTCAGTTGAGATTGTTCCTAGTTTGGTTCGATGAGATTGTTCCCAGCTTTTTTCACACAGGTAGAACTACTTGTCAGCATAGCGGTGAAAGACCCGCGATCGTCAGTGCGGCGCACAGCGCTCATGGGTCTACGTAAACTAGCCGAGCATGCAGCCTTGTGGCCGGCTGAATGCATCAGGCATCTGGTGACCTGTGCCACGTCCCAGAATTCTGACGTCATGCTGTGTTTGGAAGTTATGCAGGTAACATTCATGGGTCTACGTAAACTAGCCGAGCATGCAGCCTTGTGGCCGGCTGAATGCATCAGGCATCTGGTGACCTGTGCCACGTCCCAGAATTCTGACGTCATGCTGTGTTTGGAAGTTATGCAGGTAACATTCATGGGTCTACGTAAACTAGCCGAGCGTGCTGCCGCGTTGTGGCGGTGAAAGTATTTTCGTATGAAAAACTAGATGGCGCTAGTAGTTTTTAAAACGCGGTAATGAAATGTTTTCTGCGATGTGATAAAGGTGTGGGTGCATAGTGTTCGCCACGCGGACACGTTCGCCTCGCGAAAACTTAGAACTTAGAACTTAAAACTTAAAAATGAAAATGAAAACCGCCTACGGTACGGTAGTAGGTACCATGTGTGGGGTGTCGTTTGAAAGAGGAACTCGAGCCGCGTTCGATGGTACAACCCTTACGGCGATCGGTGACGACATGTCGCGCAACATTGTACCTATAGTACCCAGCGTGGGTGCCGAGATTGTTCCCAGTTTGGTTACGTCCATTTTAGCTTTGTAGCTCGAAAAGTGGTCAAGAGCGAGTCGGACCGGCCGGACACACTTTAGAACCCAAATGTCACTTTGAACGACACATGTCATTAACCTAAACTCGAGCGAGCTAACTTCGAGTGACCTACTTGTTCCTGTCCAGTGTCCAGTACGGTTCGGGTGTTTTTTTTTTTTTTTTTTTTATTAATAAAGTCCTTTTTTTATAATTTGACCAGTATGAGGACAGCATATATTACATAAATCAATAAAAATATCTGTGTGTTGCGGGACCGTTACGGTGTAATAATTAAAATCAAGTTAAGTGAGGCCAGCTTAAACTGGTCTCTCGTAGTGTTTTGTATGAAAACACCAGAGTAATGATCCCTTGCTTGGGATAGGTTCATGTGCTGCCGATAGTACCCAGTTTGGTTCGTTGAGATTGTTCCTAGTTTGGTTACTTGAAATTGTTTGGTTAGTTGAGATTGTTCCTAGTTTGGTTGGATGAGATTGTTCCCAGTTTGGTCAGTTGAGATTGTTCCTAGTTTGGTTCGTTGAGATTGTTCCTAGTTTGGTTACTTGAGATTGTTCCTAGTTTGGTTAGTTGAGATTGTTCCTAGTTTGGTTCGATGAGATTGTTCCCAGCTTTTTTCACACAGGTAGAACTACTTGTCAGCATAGCAGTGAAAGACCCGCGATCGTCAGTGCGGCGCACAGCGCTCATGGGTCTACGTAAACTAGCCGAGCATGCAGCCTTGTGGCCGGCTGAATGCATCAGGCATCTGGTGACCTGTGCCACGTCCCAGAATTCTGACGTCATGCTGTGTTTGGAAGTTATGCAGGTAACATTCATGGGTCTACGTAAACTAGCCGAGCATGCAGCCTTGTGGCCGGCTGAATGCATCAGGCATCTGGTGACCTGTGCCACGTCCCAGAATTCTGACGTCATGCTGTGTTTGGAAGTTATGCAGGTAACATTCATGGGTCTACGTAAACTAGCCGAGCATGCAGCCTTGTGGCCGGCTGAATGCATCAGGCATCTGGTGACCTGTGCCACGTCCCAGAATTCTGACGTCATGCTGTGTTTGGAAGTTATGCAGGTAACATTCATGGGTCTACGTAAGCTGGCCGAGCGTGCTGCCGCGTTGTGGCGGTGAAAGTATTTTCGTATAAAAAAACTAGATGGCGCTAGTAGTTTTTTAAAACGCGGTAATGAAATGTTTTCTGCGATGTGATAAAGGTGTGGGGTGCATAGTGTTCGCCACGCGGACACGTTCGCCTCGCGAAAACTTAGAACTTAGAACTTAAAACTTAAAAATGAAAAATGAAAACCGCCTACGGTACGGTAGTAGGTACCATGTGTGGGGTGTCGTTTGAAAGAGGAACTCGAGCCGCGTTCGATGGTACAACCCTTACGGCGATCGGTGACGACATGTCGCGCAACATTGTACAGCTATAGTACCCAGCGTGGGTGCCGAGATTGTTCCCAGTTTGGTTACGTCCATTTTAGCTTTGTAGCTCGAAAAGTGGTCAAGAGCGAGTCGGACCGGCCGGACACACTTTAGAACCCAAATGTCACTTTGAACGACACATGTCATTAACCTAAACTCGAGCGAACTAACTTCGAGTGACCTACTTGTTCCTGTCCAGTGTCCAGTACGGTTCGGGTGAATTTTTTTTTTTATTATTAAAGTCCTTTTTTTATAATTTGACCAGTATGAGGACAGCATATATTACATAAATCAATAAAAATATCTGTGTGTTGCGGGACCGTTACGGTGTAATAATTAAAATCAAGTTAAGTGAGGCCAGCTTAAACTGGTCTCTCGTAGTGTTTTGTATGAAAACACCAGAGTAATGATCCCTTGCTTGGGATAGGTTCATGTGCTGCCGATAGTACCCAGTTTGCTTCGTTGAGATTGTTCCTAGTTTGGTCACTTGAGATTGTTCCTAGTTTGGTTAGTTGAGATTGTTCCTAGTTTGGTTGGATGAGATTGTTCCCAGTTTGGTCAGTTGAGATTGTTCCTAGTTTGGTTGGATGAGATTGTTCCCAGTTTGGTTAGTTGAGATTGTTCCTAGTTTAGTTGGATGAGATTGTTCCCAGTTTGGTTACTTGAGATTGTTCCTAGTTTGGTTAGTTGAGATTGTTCCTAGTTTGGTTGGATGAGATTGTTCCCAGTTTGGTCAGTTGAGATTGTTCCTAGTTTGGTTGGATGAGATTGTTCCCAGTTTGGTCAGTTGAGATTGTTCCTAGTTTGGTTCGATGAGATTGTTCCCAGCTTTTTTCACACAGGTAGAACTACTTGTCAGCATAGCGGTGAAAGACCCGCGATCGTCAGTGCGGCGCACAGCGCTCATGGGTCTACGTAAACTAGCCGAGCATGCAGCCTTGTGGCCGGCTGAATGCATCAGGCATCTGGTGACCTGTGCCACGTCCCAGAATTCTGACGTCATGCTGTGTTTGGAAGTTATGCAGGTAACATTCATGGGTCTACGTAAACTAGCCGAGCATGCAGCCTTGTGGCCGGCTGAATGCATCAGGCATCTGGTGACCTGTGCCACGTCCCAGAATTCTGACGTCATGCTGTGTTTGGAAGTTATGCAGGTAACATTCATGGGTCTACGTAAACTAGCCGAGCATGCAGCCTTGTGGCCGGCTGAATGCATCAGGCATCTGGTGACCTGTGCCACGTCCCAGAATTCTGACGTCATGCTGTGTTTGGAAGTTATGCAGGTAACATTCATGGGTCTACGTAAGCTGGCCGAGCGTGCTGCCGCGTTGTGGCGGTGAAAGTATTTTCGTATGAAAAAACTAGATGGCGCTAGTAGTTTTTTAAAACGCGGTAATGAAATGTTTTCTGCGATGTGATAAAGGTGTGGGGTGCATAGTGTTCGCCACGCGGACACGTTCGCCTCGCGAAAACTTAGAACTTAGAACTTAAAACTTAAAATGAAAATGAAAACCGCCTACGGTACGGTAGTAGGTACCATGTGTGGGGTGTCGTTTGAAAGAGGAACTCGAGCCGCGTTCGATGGTACAACCCTTACGGCGATCGGTGACGACATGTCGCGCAACATTGTACAGCTATAGTACCCAGCGTGGGTGCCGAGATTGTTCCCAGTTTGGTTACGTCCATTTTAGCTTTGTAGCTCGAAAAGTGGTCAAGAGCGAGTCGGACCGGCCGGACACACTTTAGAACCCAAATGTCACTTTGAACGACACATGTCATTAACCTAAACTAACTCGAGCGAACTAACTTCGAGTGACCTACTTGTTCCTGTCCAGTGTCCAGTACGGTTCGGGTGTTTTTTTTTATTAATAAAGTCCTTTTTTTATAATTTGACCAGTATGAGGACAGCATATATTACATAAATCAATAAAAATATCTGTGTGTTGCGGGACCGTTACGGTGTAATAATTAAAATCAAGTTAAGTGAGGCCAGCTTAAACTGGTCTCTCGTAGTGTTTTGTATGAAAACACCAGAGTAATGATCCCTTGCTTGGGATAGGTTCATGTGCTGCCGATAGTACCCAGTTTGGTTCGTTGAGATTGTTCCTAGTTTGGTTACTTGAGATTGTTCCTAGTTTGGTTAGTTGAGATTGTTCCTAGTTTGGTTGGATGAGATTGTTCCCAGTTTGGTCAGTTGAGATTGTTCCTAGTTTGGTTCGATGAGATTGTTCCCAGCTTTTTTCACACAGGTAGAACTACTTGTCAGCATAGCGGTGAAAGACCCGCGATCGTCAGTGCGGCGCACAGCGCTCATGGGTCTACGTAAACTAGCCGAGCATGCAGCCTTGTGGCCGGCTGAATGCATCAGGCATCTGGTGACCTGTGCCACGTCCCAGAATTCTGACGTCATGCTGTGTTTGGAAGTTATGCAGGTAACATTCATGGGTCTACGTAAACTAGCCGAGCATGCAGCCTTGTGGCCGGCTGAATGCATCAGGCATCTGGTGACCTGTGCCACGTCCCAGAATTCTGACGTCATGCTGTGTTTGGAAGTTATGCAGGTAACATTCATGGGTCTACGTAAACTAGCCGAGCATGCAGCCTTGTGGCCGGCTGAATGCATCAGGCATCTGGTGACCTGTGCCACGTCCCAGAATTCTGACGTCATGCTGTGTTTGGAAGTTATGCAGGTAACATTCATGGGTCTACGTAAACTAGCCGAGCATGCAGCCTTGTGGCCGGCTGAATGCATCAGGCATCTGGTGACCTGTGCCACGTCCCAGAATTCTGACGTCATGCTGTGTTTGGAAGTTATGCAGGTAACATTCATGGGTCTACGTAAACTAGCCGAGCATGCAGCCTTGTGGCCGGCTGAATGCATCAGGCATCTGGTGACCTGTGCCACGTCCCAGAATTCTGACGTCATGCTGTGTTTGGAAGTTATGCAGGTAACATTCATGGGTCTACGTAAGCTGGCCGAGCGTGCTGCCGCGTTGTGGCGGTGAAAGTATTTTCGTATGAAAAAACTAGATGGCGCTAGTAGTTTTTTAAAACGCGGTAATGAAATGTTTTCTGCGATGTGATAAAGGTGTGGGTGCATAGTGTTCGCCACGCGGACTAGTTCGCCTCGCGAAAACTTAGAACTTAGAACTTAAAAATTAAAAATGGAAAATGAAAACCGCCTACGGTACGGTAGTAGGTACCATGTGTGGGGTGTCGTTTGAAAGAGGAACTCGAGCCGCGTTCGATGGTACAACCCTTACGGCGATCGGTGACGACATGTCGCGCAACATTGTACAGCTATAGTACCCAGCGTGGGTGCCGAGATTGTTCCCAGTTTGGTTACTTGTCCATTTTAGCTTTGTAGCTCGAAAAGTGGTTAAGAGCGAGTCGGACCGGCCGGACACACTTTAGAACCCAAATGTCACTTTGAACGACACATGTCATTAACCTAAACTAACTCGAGCGAACTAACTTCGAGTGACCTACTTGTTCCTGTCCAGTGTCCAGTACGGTTCGGGTGTTTTTTTTTTTTATTAATAAAGTCCTTTTTTTATAATTTGACCAGTATGAGGACAGCATATATTACATAAATCAATAAAAATATCTGTGTGTTGCGGGACCGTTACGGTGTAATAATTAAAATCAAGTTAAGTGAGGCCAGCTTAAACTGGTCTCTCGTAGTGTTTTGTATGAAAACACCAGAGTAATGATCCCTTGCTTGGGATAGGTTCATGTGCTGCCGATAGTACCCAGTTTGGTTCGTTGAGATTGTTCCTAGTTTGGTTACTTGAGATTGTTCCTAGTTTGGTTAGTTGAGATTGTTCCTAGTTTGGTTGGATGAGATTGTTCCCAGTTTGGTCAGTTGAGATTGTTCCTAGTTTGGTTCGATGAGATTGTTCCCAGCTTTTTCACAGGTAGAACTACTTGTCAGCATAGCGGTGAAAGACCCGCGATCGTCAGTGCGGCGCACAGCGCTCATGGGTCTACGTAAACTAGCCGAGCATGCAGCCTTGTGGCCGGCTGAATGCATCAGGCATCTGGTGACCTGTGCCACGTCCCAGAATTCTGACGTCATGCTGTGTTTGGAAGTTATGCAGGTAACATTCATGGGTCTACGTAAACTAGCCGAGCATGCAGCCTTGTGGCCGGCTGAATGCATCAGGCATCTGGTGACCTGTGCCACGTCCCAGAATTCTGACGTCATGCTGTGTTTGGAAGTTATGCAGGTAACATTCATGGGTCTACGTAAACTAGCCGAGCATGCAGCCTTGTGGCCGGCTGAATGCATCAGGCATCTGGTGACCTGTGCCACGTCCCAGAATTCTGACGTCATGCTGTGTTTGGAAGTTATGCAGGTAACATTCATGGGTCTACGTAAACTAGCCGAGCATGCAGCCTTGTGGCCGGCTGAATGCATCAGGCATCTGGTGACCTGTGCCACGTCCCAGAATTCTGACGTCATGCTGTGTTTGGAAGTTATGCAGGTAACATTCATGGGTCTACGTAAACTAGCCGAGCATGCAGCCTTGTGGCCGGCTGAATGCATCAGGCATCTGGTGACCTGTGCCACGTCCCAGAATTCTGACGTCATGCTGTGTTTGGAAGTTATGCAGGTAACATTCATGGGTCTACGTAAACTAGCCGAGCATGCAGCCTTGTGGCCGGCTGAATGCATCAGGCATCTGGTGACCTGTGCCACGTCCCAGAATTCTGACGTCATGCTGTGTTTGGAAGTTATGCAGGTAACATTCATGGGTCTACGTAAACTAGCCGAGCATGCAGCCTTGTGGCCGGCTGAATGCATCAGGCATCTGGTGACCTGTGCCACGTCCCAGAATTCTGACGTCATGCTGTGTTTGGAAGTTATGCAGGTAACATTCATGGGTCTACGTAAGCTGGCCGAGCGTGCTGCCGCGTTGTGGCGGTGAAAGTATTTTCGTATAAAAAAACTAGATGGCGCTAGTAGTTTTTTAAAACGCGGTAATGAAATGTTTTCTGCGATGTGATAAAGGTGTGGGGTGCATAGTGTTCGCCACGCGGACACGTTCGCCTCGCGAAAACTTAGAACTTAGAACTTAAAACTTAAAAATGAAAACCGCCTACGGTACGGTAGTAGGTACCATGTGTGGGGTGTCGTTTGAAAGAGGAACTCGAGCCGCGTTCGATGGTACAACCCTTACGGCGATCGGTGACGACATGTCGCGCAACATTGTACCTATAGTACCCAGCGTGGGTGCCGAGATTGTTCCCAGTTTGGTTACGTCCATTTTAGCTTTGTAGCTCGAAAAGTGGTCAAGAGCGAGTCGGACCGGCCGGACACACTTTAGAACCCAAATGTCACTTTGAACGACACATGTCATTAACCTAAACTAACTCGAGCGAACTAACTTCGAGTGACCTACTTGTTCCTGTCCAGTGTCCAGTACGGTTCGGGTTTTTTTTTATTAATAAAGTCCTTTTTATAATTTGACCAGTATGAGGACAGCATATATTACATAAATCAATAAAAATATCTGTGTGTTGCGGGACCGTTACGGTGTAATAATTAAAATCAAGTTAAGTGAGGCCAGCTTAAACTGGTCTCTCGTAGTGTTTTGTATGAAAACACCAGAGTAATGATCCCTTGCTTGGGATAGGTTCATGTGCTGCCGATAGTACCCAGTTTGGTTCGTTGAGATTGTTCCTAGTTTGGTTACTTGAGATTGTTCCTAGTTTGGTTAGTTGAGATTGTTCCTAGTTTGGTTGGATGAGATTGTTCCCAGTTTGGTCAGTTGAGATTGTTCCTAGTTTGGTTCGATGAGATTGTTCCCAGCTTTTTTCACACAGGTAGAACTACTTGTCAGCATAGCGGTGAAAGACCCGCGATCGTCAGTGCGGCGCACAGCGCTCATGGGTCTACGTAAACTAGCCGAGCATGCAGCCTTGTGGCCGGCTGAATGCATCAGGCATCTGGTGACCTGTGCCACGTCCCAGAATTCTGACGTCATGCTGTGTTTGGAAGTTATGCAGGTAACATTCATGGGTCTACGTAAACTAGCCGAGCATGCAGCCTTGTGGCCGGCTGAATGCATCAGGCATCTGGTGACCTGTGCCACGTCCCAGAATTCTGACGTCATGCTGTGTTTGGAAGTTATGCAGGTAACATTCATGGGTCTACGTAAACTAGCCGAGCATGCAGCCTTGTGGCCGGCTGAATGCATCAGGCATCTGGTGACCTGTGCCACGTCCCAGAATTCTGACGTCATGCTGTGTTTGGAAGTTATGCAGGTAACATTCATGGGTCTACGTAAACTAGCCGAGCATGCAGCCTTGTGGCCGGCTGAATGCATCAGGCATCTGGTGACCTGTGCCACGTCCCAGAATTCTGACGTCATGCTGTGTTTGGAAGTTATGCAGGTAACATTCATGGGTCTACGTTAGGGCTTTCGAATACCGGACTTTTTCAATTCCGGTATTACGGTATTAATGGAATGTTTAAGAATATGTCTACTGTAGAAATAAAGGCACATTTCAATAGTCGAAAGTATTTTCGTATGTTAACACTAGATGGCGCTAGTAGTTTTTTAAAACGCGGTAATGAAATGTTTTCTGCGATGTGATAAAGGTTGTTGGTGCATAGTGTTCGCCACGCGGACACGTTCGCCTCGCGAAAACTTAGAACTTAGAACTTAAAACTAAAAAATGAAAACCGCCTACGGTACGGTAGTAGGTACCATGTGTGGGGTGTCGTTTGAAAGAGGAACTCGAGCCGCGTTCGATGGTACAACCCTTACGGCGATCGGTGACGACATGTCGCGCAACATTGTACCTATAGTACCCAGCGTGGGTGCCGAGATTGTTCCCAGTTTGGTTACGTCCATTTTAGCTTTGTAGCTCGAAAAGTGGTCAAGAGCGAGTCGGACCGGCCGGACACACTTTAGAACCCAAATGTCACTTTGAACGACACATGTCATTAACCTAAACTCGAGCGAGCTAACTTCGAGTGACCTACTTGTTCCTGTCCAGTGTCCAGTACGGTTCGGGTGTTTTTTTTTTTTTTTAATATAAAGTCTGTTTTTTATAATTTTACAAGTATGAGGACATCATATATTACATAAATCAATAAAAATATCTGTGTGTTGCGGACCGTTACGGTGTAATAATTAAAATCAAGTTAAGTGAGGCCAGCTTAAACTGGTCTCTCGTAGTGTTTTGTATGAAAACACCAGAGTAATGATCCCTTGCTTGGGATAGGTTCATGTGCTGCCGATAGTACCCAGTTTGGTTCGTTGAGATTGTTCCTAGTTTGGTTACTTGAAATTGTTTGGTTAGTTGAGATTGTTCCTAGTTTGGTTGGATGAGATTGTTCCCAGTTTGGTCAGTTGAGATTGTTCCTAGTTTGGTTCGTTGAGATTGTTCCTAGTTTGGTTACTTGAGATTGTTCCTAGTTTGGTTAGTTGAGATTGTTCCTAGTTTGGTTCGATGAGATTGTTCCCAGCTTTTTTCACACAGGTAGAACTACTTGTCAGCATAGCAGTGAAAGACCCGCGATCGTCAGTGCGGCGCACAGCGCTCATGGGTCTACGTAAACTAGCCGAGCATGCAGCCTTGTGGCCGGCTGAATGCATCAGGCATCTGGTGACCTGTGCCACGTCCCAGAATTCTGACGTCATGCTGTGTTTGGAAGTTATGCAGGTAGACTTCATAGTACTAGACTAGATAAATGATTGCGTCGCTGCGGTCGGTAGATTGAGTTGGTGTTGAGTACATGAGCCTGAATCGGCTCATCTTCATACAAGGTGTTCCAAAGGAAATACATTAAATTGGAGACGTTGTGTAGACTATTGTACTGTACAATATGCATTATGGCACCAAGTTTGAATTCTTAACAATTAAGAAGTTAAAATTTTCATACAAAGTAAATGCCTACATTTACTACAACCATTATGTATTACCCCTTAACCAAGATTGCAACCTTGCATTTTTAACTTGTTGTATTTGAATCTTCGAAAAAATTTGGAACATAGTTGTCTATGTTTTAAATTTAAACAAAAACTTTAGATAAAAGACCTCTTTCTTGGTGTCAACTTTATTTTATTGCCGCCTCAAACTAAAAACTTCTCTTGACTTAGAGCACCCATAGACACGCAAAAACAAAGAGCCAATCAGAGAACCCAGTAGAGTCTGTAGTGTCAGTTGTGTCAGTTTTTGACGACCATGACATTTAACCTTGGTCTACGCCACAACTGTTGCCTTGGCAACTAAATTACCGCCTAAACCGTTGCCTTGGCGACAGTTGTGGCAGTAATTTCAAAAGTTTTTCCAAGACGGCAACATGACATAAATAAAGGTCATAATCAATAAAGTCCCTTTCATAATGTGGCACTCAATTAAATTTAAGTTGCTAATTACTTCTAAACGAGGGGTTTTTATAACTTGGCCCCATAATGAAAATTATTCGGTACGATGGGCTACACAATGTCTCCAATTTAATGTATTTACATTGGAACACCTTGTATTTCTGACTGTTACCCAATTATTTTTAAAATGCACTTAGAGCTGCCAAAATTCATAGTTTGCAGCATAGGTTTGCAGTACTCATTGCAAATAAACAGATTATAAAAATTTTGGACGTTTTTTTGATCTACCGAACCCAGCAAGGAAATACTAGACATTCTTTTAGAAAACCGGCCAAGAGCGTGTCAGACACGCCCACAAATAGGGTTTCGTAGTCAACGTTTAAATATCAGGTTCGTTTAAATATCAGGTTATCAGCGTTACAAAGTTAATTTTGTTGCTGGTTTGTTTGCAGCTGTATGATTACCAACCGCAAATAGAAAAACTTTTTTTATTCTGAAGTCTTTAGTGGTACAGTATCCGTTATAGTTTTCATGGTAACTTCAGATTGAGAAGTAAATTCCATATTTTTTTCAAATTTTTTGCGTTTATACTTTAGGAGTTACAGCTGGAACAAATTATGGCTCAAAAACGCCCCTTTTAAAAGCAAATATCTCGAGACAGAAACATTGTAGTGACTTTGTTTCAAAGAAACCTCCCCTTAGTTTTAAAAGACCTATTCAACGATACCCTACTCAATATTACAGGAGAAAAAAAAAATTGCCCCTCGTTTCACTTGTATGGGGTCCAAAAAATAATTAAAATAATTTTTTCTCAACATTTCTAAATTTGAGTCAAGACGATCTATCTTCACACCAAATTATAATATCTTCACAAAAAATCTTCACCAAGTCGATAGCTCTAAAACTGACGGAGTTATAAGGGCGCGGCATACAGACAGACAGACAGACAGACAGACATACTTGACGAAACTATAAGGGTTCCTAGTAGACTACGAAACCCTAAAAAGGAAGTACTAGACATCCTTTTAGATTTATTTGACAGTAGGTAGATTAGCATGATCTTAAATTCTGGGTTAGTTCTTTACCGTGCAATATTTGTTTCATTTGTAAGCTGTCAAAAAATTGTACTCTATAAATTATCCCATCTTCTCTGTAGATCTTAGTAGAGTGCCCCGCGATCTGCGCCGCGGCCGGCTGCCCCCCGGGGGGGCAGGAGAGCCCCCTACGTCAGTACTGCAGCGAGGCAGCCCTGAGCGCGGACCTGCGACACGCCGCCACTGCAGCCACTGTGTTGACTAGGATTGTAGTGCATTGGTAAGTACTTGTAGGTTCTAGTTAGTGCGTCAGTACTGCAGCGAGGCAGCCCTGAGCGCGGACCTGCGACACGCCGCCACTGCAGCCACTGTGTTGACTAGGATTGTAGTGCATTGGTAAGTACTTGTAGGTTCTAGTTAGTGCGTCAGTACTGCAGCGAGGCAGCCCTGAGCGCGGACCTGCGACACGCCGCCACTGCAGCCACCGTGTTGACTAGGATTGTAGTGCATTGGTAAGTACTTGTAGGTGCTAGTTAGTGCGTCAGTACTGCAGCGAGGCAGCCCTGAGCGCGGACCTGCGACACGCCGCCACTGCAGCCACTGTGTTGACTAGGATTGTAGTGCATTGGTAAGTACTTGTAGGTGCTAGTTAGTGCGTCAGTACTGCAGCGAGGCAGCCCTGAGCGCGGACCTGCGACACGCCGCCACTGCAGCCACTGTGTTGACTAGGATTGTAGTGCATTGGTAAGTACTTGTAGGTGCTAGTTAGTGCGTCAGTACTGCAGCGAGGCAGCCCTGAGCGCGGACCTGCGACACGCCGCCACTGCAGCCACTGTGTTGACTAGGATTGTAGTGCATTGGTAAGTACTTGTAGGTTCTAGTTAGTGCGTCAGTACTGCAGCGAGGCAGCCCTGAGCGCGGACCTGCGACACGCCGCCACTGCAGCCACTGTGTTGACTAGGATTGTAGTGCATTGGTAATCAGAATCAGAATTATTTATTTCTGAATCCCTGGTAATTTCTATAGGTCCTAAATATGTTAACTAACATGTCAAGAGGCACTGTGATCAGCCTTACGGTATACAAAAATTACAATGTAAGTGGATTTGGAAATTGTAAAATTTAACTGAGCCTGATAATTTTTTTAGCGAGATACGAAAAAGAATTTGGCTGTCCTATTATATTAAAAAAACAGATCACATTGTATGAGATCAATAAAACTTTTTGTCATATTTCTATAAATAGTTTGATAAGAAAAGTTATTCAGTTTCACGCTTTCAAGTCGCTCAGTTTTCTTCAATTCGATACGTTACGAAAATATCTCACCTTTCCAGAAACACGCTGTATTTAAAAAAATAACTTCTTGTGCTTTCAGCTACGAAGAAAGTTTGCCGGTGGAGGGAGCGGATCTCATGCTGGCTTTGGAATCGTTGGTGATAGCGACCGGGGCCGCGCCTAACAACCAGAACAATATCAAACCTCTGCGCATGGCATTGCGCTGTTTGGTAAGATCATCATCATCATCATCTGATGATCATGTTAGATATTTTATACAAAACGTCTGTTTTGATCATTAAATTAGTTGCTACCTTAAAGTATATAATAAGCAAGCTATAGAGTGCGCCTATCAGCCCACGTCTTACTGTTAAAGCGTAAGCAGTTGCTCCCTAGATACAGACGTCAAATGTATGAGAAGTCATATAAAGGGTTAATAGTGCTGTCACTGGCGTTTTGCTACTGATGGACAGAGAGGTTGTGTTCTAACTACTGCCGTCAGTTCTAACTTTTTAGACGCACTCTATAGCTTGCTTATATACATACTCTAAGGTTGCTTCGAAGAAAGTTTGCCGGTGGAGGGAGCGGATCTCATGCTGGCTTTGGAATCGCTGGTGATAGCGACCGGGGCCGCGCCTAACAACCAGAACAATATCAAACCTTTACGCATGGCATTACGGTGTTTGGTAAGATATTATACCGGGAGTAATAGAAAGGGTATGGTTGATTTACTATGGGATGCCCAATTTTTTTTCATATTTCGACCCATGTTTCATGGGGAAAGTTGATCAGTTTCATGAGTACCTTGACCTGCTTTCGGCTTCTTATACCTTTTTTGTTACTCCCGGTATAAACAAAACATAACATAACATAACATAAATATACTTTATTGCACATAAAACATGAAATGGACAAACAGAAATAAAACAAAGAGTACAATGCAGGCGGTCTTATAGCTAAGTAGCTATTTCTACCAGACAACCTTAAGGTAGAGGAAAAATTTATTTAAATTGATCAAAACTTGTGTATTGATCATTGAATTAGTTGCTACGAAGATAGTTTGCCAGTGGAGGGAGCGGATCTCATGCTGGCTTTGGAGTCGTTGGTGATAGCGACCGGGGCCGCGCCTAACAACCAGAACAATATCAAACCTCTGCGCATGGCATTAAGGTGTTTGGTAAGATATTTTATATAAAACGTCTGTTTTAATCATTGAATTACCTAGTTGCTAGAAAGAAAGTAAGAAAAGTAAAGAAAGAAAGGAAGTTTGCCGGTGGAGGGAGCGGATCTCATGCTGGCTTTGGAATCGCTGGTGATAGCGACCGGGGCCGCGCCTAACAACCAGAACAATATCAAACCTCTGCGCATGGCATTACGCTGTTTGGTAATATATTTTATACAAAACATGTGATCATTGAATTAGTTGCTGAATAGAACGTGGTGTAAGAGACGGTGTAATTTTCAGTTTTTTCGATTTCCACCATATCTTGCATGGGGAAAGTTGTTCAGTTTCATGGTCTGAGCACGCCTGCAAAATTTTCGTTACACCGTCTCTTACACTCCATCTAAAGAAAGGATTTGGAGTCGTTGGTGATAGCGACCGGGGCCGCGCCCAACAACCAGAACAATATCAAACCTCTGCGCATGGCATTACGCTGTTTGGTAAGATATTATACAACGTGTTACAGAAAGGGTATAACAAGCCGAAAGGAGGTCAAAGTACTCATGAAACTGAACAACTATCCCCGTGGAACATGGGTCGAAATATGTAAAAAAAAATTGGGCCTCCCTTACAAAATCGCCGATCGGCTGATTGATTTAGGGAGGTGCAAACGTTTTTATCATTTTTCGACCCATGTTTCACAGGGAAAGGTATTCAGTTTCATGAGTACCTTGACCTGCTTTCGGCTTGTTATACCTTTTTGTTACTCCCAGTATGAACAAAACTTGTGTTTTGATCATCGAATTAGTTGCTACTAAGAAAGTTTGCCGGTGGAGGGAGCGGATCTCATGCTGGCTTTGGAATCGTTGGTGATAGCGACCGGGGCCGCGCCTAACAACCAGAACAATATCAAACCTTTGCGCATGGCATTACGCTGTTTGGTAAGATATTTTATAAGGTCATATTAAAGTCACTGCAAATATTTTAGGGGCAGATCAAACAAAATATAAGCATGTACTAGGCAAATTTTGGTAAGATAAGATATTATACAAAACGTCTGTGTTGATGTGTGGTGCCGGCTTAGAATAGCATCACCCCATATCTGGAATCGCTGGTGATAGCGACCGGGGCCGCGCCTAACAACCAGAACAATATCAAACCTCTGCGCATGGCATTACGCTGTTTGGTAAGATATTATACAAAACGTCTGTTTTGATCATTGAATTAGTTGCTAGAAAGAAAGTAAGAAAAGTAAAGAAAGAAAGAAAGTTTGCCGGTGGAGGGAGCGGATCTCATGCTGGCTTTGGAATCGTTGGTGATAGCGACCGGGGCCGCGCCTAACAACCAGAACAATATCAAACCTCTGCGCATGGCATTACGTTGTTTGGTAAGATATTTTATACATAAAGTCTGTAATGATTATTGATTTAGTTGCTACCTTATAGTATATACAACGTGTTACAAAACAACCCATAAAAATTCCCATACAAATTGAGTTCACTTTGTATAGGGGGTCCAATTTTTTTTTCATATTTCGACCCATGTTCCATGGGGAAAGTTGTTCAGTTTCACGAGTACCTTGACCTCCTTTCAGCTTTATTGGTTGTTTTGTAACACCCAGTATAAGCAAACTATAGAGTGCGCCTATCGGCCCGCGCCGTTACTGTCAAAGCGTAAAGCAGTTGCTCCCTAGATACAGACGTCAAATGTATGAGAAGTCATAGAGGTTCAATAGTGCTGTCACTGGCGTTTTGCTACTGATGGACGGAGAGGTTGTGTTCTAACTACTGCCGACAGTTCTAACTTTTTAGGTGCACTCTATAGCTTGCTTTTATATACTCTAAGGGTGCTACGAAGAAAGTTTGCCGGTTGAAGGAGCGGATCTCATGCTGGCTTTGGAATCGTTGGTGATAGCGACCGGGGCCGCGCCTAACAACCAGAACAATATCAAACCCTTGCGCATGGCATTACGCTGTTTGGTAAGATCATCATCATCGTCATCATCTGATGACCATCTTAGATATTTTATACAAAACGTCTGTTTTGATCATTGAATTAGTAGCTACCTTAGAGTATAAGCAAGCTATAGAGTGCGCATAAGGACCCACTGTGTACTGTCGAAGCGTAAGCAGTTGCTCCCTAGATACAGACGTCAAATGTAGAGAAATCATAGAAGTTCAATAGTGCTGTCACTAGCGTTTTGCTACTGATGGACAGAGTGGTTGTGTTCTAACTACTGCCGACAGTTCTAACTTTTTAGGCGCACTCTATAGCTTGCTTATATACATACTCTAAGGTTGCTACAAAGAAAGTTTGCCGGTGGAGGGAGCGGATCTCATGCTGGCTTTGGAATCGTTGGTGATAGCGACCGGGGCCGCGCCTAACAACCAGAACAATATCAAACCTCTGCGCATGGCATTACGGTGTTTGGTAAGATATTATATAAGGTGAAATTTTGCTAGTGACCGATAGTGAAATTTCAGAACGACCTGATGATAAAGAACAACTTTCCCCAAGGAACATAGGTCGAAATATGAAAAAGAAATTTGGGCGTCTCATATACAAAATTGCCGATAAGCTGATTTGGGTGACTATGGGAGGTACAAATCTTTTTTCATATTTAGACCTATGTTTCTTCGGGAAAGTTGTTCCTTATCACCAGCTGGATCTGAGTTTTCGCTATCGGTCACTAGTTAAATTTCACCCTATATACAAAACGTGTGTTTTAATGTGTGGTGCCGGCTTAGAATAGCATCACCCCATATCTGGAATCGCTGGTGATAGCGACCGGGGCCGCGCCTAACAACCAGAACAATATCAAACCTCTACGCATGGCATTGCGCTGTTTGGTAAGATATTATACAAAACATGTGTTTTGATGTGTGGTGCCGGCTTAGAATAGCATCACCCCATATCTGGAATCGCTGGTGATAGCGACCGGGGCCGCGCCTAACAACCAGAACAATATCAAACCTCTGCGCATGGCATTACGCTGTTTGGTAAGATATTATACAAAACGTCTGTTTTGATGTGTGGTGCCGGCTTAGAATAGCATCACCCCATATCTGGAATCGCTGGTGATAGCGACCGGGGCCGCGCCTAACAACCAGAACAATATCAAACCTCTGCGCATGGCATTACGCTGTTTGGTAAGATATTTTATAAGGTCATATTAAAATCACTGCAAATATTTTAGTGGCAGATCAAACAAAATATAATCATGTACTAGGCAAATTTTGGTAAGATAAGATATTATACAAAACATGTGTTTTGATGTGTGGTGCCGGCTTAGAATAGCATCACCCCATATCTGGAATCGCAGGTGATAGCGACCGGGGCCGCGCCTAACAACCAGAACAATGTCAAACCTCTGCGCATGGCATTACGCTGTTTGGTAAGATATTATACAAAACATGTGTTTTGATGTGTGGTGCCGGCTTAGAATAGCATCACCCCATACCTGGAATCGCTGGTGATAGCGACCGGGGCCGCGCCTAACAACCAGAACAATATCAAACCTCTGCGCATGGCATTACGCTGTTTGGTAAGATATTTTATAAGGTCATATTAAAGTCACTGCAAATATTTTAGGGGCAGATCAAACAAAATATAAGCATGTACTAGGCAAATTTTGGTAAGATAAGATATTATACAAAACATGTGTTTTGATGTGTGGTGCCGGCTTAGAATAGCATCACCCCATATCTGGAATCGCTGGTGATAGCGACCGGGGCCGCGCCTAACAACCAGAACAATATCAAACCTCTGCGCATGGCATTACGCTGTTTGGTAAGATATTTTATAAGGTCATATTAAAGTCACTGCAAATATTTTAGGGGCAGATCAAACAAAATATAAGCATGTACTAGGCAAATTTTGGTAAGATAAGATATTATACAAAACATGTGTTTTGATGTGTGGTGCCGGCTTAGAATAGCATCACCCCATATCTGGAATCGCAGGTGATAGCGACCGGGGCCGCGCCTAACAACCAGAACAATGTCAAACCTCTGCGCATGGCATTATGCTGTTTGGTAAGATATTATATAAGGTGAAATTTTACTAGTGATCGATAGCGAAATTTCAGCACCACCTGATGATAAAGAACAACTTTCCCCAAGGAACATAGGTCGACATATGAAAAAGAAATTTGGACGTCTCATACAAAATTGTCGATAAGCTGATTTGGGTGACTACGGGAGGTCCAAATCTTTTTTTCATAAATAGACCTATGTTTCTTTGGGAAAGCTGTTCCTTATTCTTCTTCTTCTTTTCGTGTCGGACACCCAACGACACAATGAATGAATGTTCCTTATTACCAGCTGGTTCTGAGTTTTCGCTATCGGTCACTAGTTAAATTTCACCCTATATACAAAACGTGTGTTTTGATCACTGAACTAGTTGCCACGAAGAAAGTTTGGCACTGCGCTGTTTGGTAAGATATTATACAAAACATGTGTTTTGATGTGTGGTGCCGGCTTAGAATAGCATCACCCCATATCTGGAATCGCTAGTGATAGCGACCGGGGCCGCGCCTAACAACCAGAACAATATCAAACCTCTGCGCATGGCATTACGCTGTTTGGTAAGATATTATATAAGGTGAAATTTTACTAGTGACCGATAGCGAAATTTCAGAACCATCTGATGATAAAGAACAACTTTCCCCAAGGAACATAGGTCGAAATATGAAAAAGAAATTTGGACGTGTCATACAAAATTGCCGATAAGCTGATTTGGGTGACTATGGGAGGTCCAAATCTTTTTTTCATATTGAGATCGATGTTCCTTCGGGAAAGTTGTTCCTTATCACAAGCTGGTTCTGAGTTTTCGCTATCGGTCACTAGTTAAATTTCACTCTATATACAAAATGTGTGTTTTGATCACTGAACTAGTTGCCACGAAGAAAGTTTGGCACTGCGCTGTTTGGTAAGATATTATACAAAACATGTGTTTTGATGTGTGGTGCCGGCTTAGGATAGCATCACCCCATATCTTGAATCGCTGGTGATAGCGACCGGGGCCGCGCCTAACAACCAGAACAATATCAAACCTCTGCGCATGGCATTACGCTGTTTGGTAAGATATTATACTGGGAGTAACAAAAAGGGTATAACAAGCCGAAAGGAGGTCAAAGTACTCATGAAATTGAACAGCTTTCCCCATGGAACATGGGTCGAAATCGAAATATGTAAAAAAACGGCCTCCCTTGCAAAATCGCCGATCGGCTGATTGATTTACTATGTGAGGTCCAAATTTTATTTTTCATATTTCGGCCCATGTTTCATGGGGAAAGTTATTCAGTTTCATGAGTACCTTGACCTGCTTTCGGCTTGTTATACCCTCTTTGTTACTCCCGGTATAAACAAACCTTGTGTTTTGATCACTGAATTAGTTGCTACGAACAAAGTTTGCCGGTAGAAGGTGCGGATCTCATGCATGGCATTACGGTGTTTGGTAAGATATTGTACAAAACATGTGTTTTGCCGTGTGGTGCCGGCTTAGAATAGCATCACCCCATATCTGGAATCGCTGGTGATAGCGACCGGGGCCGCGCCTAACAACCAGAACAATATCAAACCCCTGCGCATGGCATTACGCTGTTTGGTAAGATATTATATAAGGTGAAATTTTACTAGTGACCGATAGCGAAATTTCAGAACCACCTGATGATAAAGAACAACTTTCCCCAAGGAACATAGGTCGAAATATGAAAAAGAAATTTGGACGTCTCATACAAAATTGCCGATAAGCTGATTTGGGTGACTATGGGAGGTCCAAATCTTATTTTTCATATTTAGACCTATGTTTCTTCGGGAAAGTTGTTCCTTATCAGTTCACCAGCTGGTTCTGAGTTTTCGCTATGGGTCACTAGTTAAATTTCACCCTATATACAAAACGTGTGTTTTGATCACTGAACAAGTTGCCACGAAGAAAGTTTGGCACTGCGCTGTTTGGTAAGATATATTATACAAAACGTCTGTGTTGATGTGTGGTGCCGGCTTAGAATAGCATCACCCCATATCTGGAATCGCTGGTGATAGCGACCGGGGCCGCGCCTAACAACCAGAACAATATCAAACCACTTCGCATGGCATTACGGTGTTTGGTAAGATATTTTATACAAAACGTCTGTTTTGATCATTGAATAAGATTCGAAATAATACTGGGTGTTACATAACAACAAATAAAGCCGAAAAGAGGTACTCATGAATCGGAACAACTGTCCCATACAAAAATTTTGGACTTCCCATACAAAATGTACCAGCCGACCGAGTAAATTTTTTTGGGAAGTCGAAACACCTTTTTTATATTTCGAACCATGTTCCATGGGGAAAGTTGTTCAGTTTCATGAGTATATTGACCTCCTTTCGGCTTTATTTGTTGTTTTGTAACACGTTGTATGCAAATTCTAATCTCTGCAAATAAAGAAAGGACAAATGGTGGCTGGCGATGGTTAGTTCTCGCTTGCACTAAGCCTCTCACGCATACCATAAGGTGATTCTTACCCCTTCGCACTTAAGTAACTGTCGTCATTTACAAATTATTTCTGTACATGGACGAAAGGAAAGGATTCAAAAAGCTACAAAGTACACTTATATTGTTCAGGTTCAATTATGCAATGCCGAGCCTACACTGTACGCGTCCCGCACCGCGTCTGTACTAGGAAACCAGCTACAGACATGCGCCGCGGCGGGAGACAGGATGTCAGGTAAAACACTATTTCATTTCTATTATGATGACTTCGTTTGAAAGTTTGTACTAAAACGTTTCACATCAAACAGGAGTCCGACAGGTCGCTCGCGCGCGTTACCACCGCCCGTCGGGAACTGCGCGCCTCGGCTCGCTGCGCCAAGAACCACCCACTATCTCTATTAAAGTTCGGGCGACGGCTTATTTCGATAGCTTCAAAAAAAAATAAAGAAAAATACGCGAAGCTATCGAAATAAGCCGTCGACCGAACTTTAATAGAGATAGTGGGTGGTTCTTACCACAGTCGTGGAAACCAGTGCTAAGAGCAGCATTGCCGACCGGGCTACAAGCTGTAAAAAGTGAAGAGTATTTGTAAAGTCAATTTTTAAATATTTGTGTTTGGTCTGGGTGTTTTCTATGTAAAAAAAAGTATATAAGTATTGTATCAGCTGTCTAGTTCCCATAGTACAAGCTTTGCTTAGTTTGGGGCTAGATAGCGCTGTGTGTCTCGTCCAGGGATATTTATTATTTATTTATTTGTTATAGGGTTACTGGAAGCATTGGCCGCGCTCGGTGGAGACGCGCATTGTCGCTGCCTCACGCCCGCTATGCCACCAATTTGGACCGCCCTTACTAACAGGTAACTCGGTAAGCTAGGAATAGGAACACATTTAAGAACACCATACAATACGGGCAGGTATGCCGTGTGGTGCCAATTGATGGTGAAGTAAGCGAGATCGCGACGCGAGTGGAAGCCTCGGCAAGAGTAGCGTTGAACGCCCTCCGGCCAGATGGACCGATGTCTTGAAGAGAGCGGCTTGTAGTGAGTGACTAGATAGCGAAATCGGCTGATCGTGTTTTATGACGTACCTTGGAAGGCTTTCACCCAGCAGTAAAGCTATTAGCTAATGTGATTTATACGTGTTGACGGTAGTGAAACTTTGCAGCATGATAGACCATCCTGAACAACTATGGAGCCAATGGTGGAACGAAAAATCTTACAAAATTCACGATCAGTGAGTGACTTTATATGGAGGTTGGAAAATGTTTTATGACTCCTTAAAGGCTTTCACCCAGCAGTAAAGCTATTAGCTAATGTGATTTATATATGCCTTAAAATGTTACTGAAATTCGTACGCAACACTGAAACGTGCTTGAGTTTGCATCTCGGGTTTGCATTTAATTGTATTATGTACAATAATAAACACTAACAGTGTTATTTTTCATCCATATATAATCAAATAACTTTCTATTTATTTTCAGAGCCATATCGGAAGGCGACGGCACAGCCCTAGTACTTCTATGCACCGTCATATTCCAAGAGCGAGCTGGGGCAGCCCTGACGTGCAAGATCAACAAAGATTGGGAGACCAGAATTTTGAAGGTGATTCGAAACACTGATGGATGGACGAGGTACAGGGTGGCAAGGGCTGCGTTGAGGTGAGATTCTAAGACCCTTTATTGCACTATTCGATTTGGCATTACGATCGAATACCAAATACCTGATTCACGAGAAAAAAAATCATTCTTTCCGAGTACTTACTACTTACTCCCAAAAAATTACTACTCGTTTCCAAGTACTTACTATTTCGTTCCCAAGTATTTACTACTCGTTCTCAAGTAACTATCACTCATTTTCAAGTACCTATTACTCAGTCCCAAGAACTTACAGCTTATTTCCAAGTACTTATCACTCATTCCCAAGTACTTACCACTTACCACTCATTAACAAGTACTTACAACTTATTACCAAGTACTTACCACTCATTTAAGTGAAAGTTCGACCTGGGTTTTTTAAAGCAACATTTTTTATGTCCTGTCTTGTTCACATTAGTAAGCTCTAATAGTTACCAATTATAGATCCAATCGGATCCTGGAGAAATTCAGATAACTCGTCAATTCCAGAAACATCACTGTTGAAGTCACATGCTAATAATTTACAATATTTTTATTTTTCAGGTACGGGCATCACAGTTTAGCCGCGGAGATATTAAAATGCTTATCAGCTGAAGCGCCCACTGAATCAGCACAGCGTTGGCTATCGGCGTTACACCGCGCCGCGGCGGCCGACGCTACTCTCATACAAGAAGGTATGTACAGTTGTAGGTACGGGCATCACAGTTTAGTTATAGATATTACAATGCTTGTCAGCTGAAGCGCCGACTGAATCAGCGCAGCGTTGGCTATCGGCGTTACACCGCGCCGCGGCGGCCGACGCTACTCTCATACAAGAAGGTATGTACAGTTGTAGGTACGGTCAGCATAGTTTATAGATATTAGAATGCTTGTCAGCTGAAGCGCCCACTGAGTCTGCCCAGCGTTGGCTATCGGCGTTACACCGCGCCGCGGCGGCCGACGCTACTCTCATACAAGAAGGTATGTACAGTTGTAGGTACGGGCATCACAGTTTAGTTATAGATATTACAATGCTTGTTATTTGAAGCGCCGACTGAATCAGCGCAGCGTTGGCTCTCGGCGTTACACCGAGCCGCGGCGGCCGACGCTACTCTCATACAAGAAGGTATGTATAGTTGTAGGTACGGTCAGCATAGTTTAGTTATAGATATTAGAATGCTTGTCATCTGAAGCGCCGACTGAATCAGCGCAGCGTTGGCTATCGGCGTTACACCGCGCCGCGGCGGCCGACGCTACTCTCATACAAGAAGGTATGTACAGTCATGCAGTCCTATACCGAAGTAAAGGGATTTTGTTTCATATAAATTTCAACAGATGGCGTTACTGGTAGCGAATTTAACATTAGGTTCGAAACAAAGGCAAAAATTATAGCAAAAAAGTATTGAAAAAATATAATTCCATTATTTGAGACGCCCGGAAACTAAAAAACGCGAAATTAGCACATTTTCGCAAGCACTAGAACAGCCCGCTTGTGTCATCTGGCGAGCATTTAAGGTGCTGCATCGAAGCCGCCAGCACCGTTTTAGCCACGCCCCCAGGGGGTGCTCCCTTTGCGGGGGTCAAGATGTCAAAACTTTTCTTTCCAAGTAAATTTACAATAATTAGCCATCTGTTGATCAATTGTGGAACAAATTAGTGCAATGCCACCTAGGGGAAAAGCTTTGAACAAATACACTTCTAAAACAGGTGAAAGTAAATATACCCGAACACCCGCAAGGCAACGCACTCACCGTACGCGCCGAATAATGCGGATGGCTTAGCACACTTAGCAGCAAGCACAGCTGCATCGAATCGAATCGGTGTTGCCAAATAAGTACTTTCCTCCCAGTTTAATGGATAATTTTGCCATGTATGTGTACTTTTCGGAAAGTTGCATGCGGCAGGCAACAATAGGTGGAAATATTTTTGCCCACTGGTTCTACAGTGGAACAAAACTTGTGAGCATATCATAGGTGCCACTAGTTCAACGTTTTAAAAATATTATTATTCAAGGAAGTAGAATGTGCAGAAAGGCAAAATGACAAAACGTCAAAGTAGCAGAATGTAAACGTGATAAAATGTAAAGAAGAAGCAGAAAACATTTTGTCCAAATGTGTAAATGTTAAGGAAACAGAATGTCAAGTAATTGAATTTTACTATTGTTCATGTAGTTATTGTAATGGCTTCAAAGTAAAAATTGTTCAGCATGACGAGGTGTTTTTGCTGACAAATTTTAACGAGGATATAGAGTATAATCCGTTCCACTAAAGAAGGGGAATATAAATGGCGGCACTTGACAACTGACAGCGCTGCTACAGTCAGCATACAAAGTTTAGTTTATACGTCCGTGTTTTCTTTTTCGTTTTATTTCCTTATATAGCATTAGATTCTTCATGAAATGGATCCAAAATATCAACCAAACCCCGATTACAGTGTTTACACTCAATTATTACATGCGGAAAGTTATAATTTCAAGTTAAACTTGTATATAATTTTGTGCATCGACAACGTCATAGTCATCATCATTATAGTCTATGATCAGCACTGGCTGGGGAATCCGTTCGATTCGGCGCGTGCGGTTCGGCAATATTTTCGAGGTTCCATAGATTTTCATACAAAGCACCCAAAATTTGGTGAGTGCGTTTCGGGTGTGCGGGTATAAGTAGGTACTTTTAACTATAAACAGCTTTGCAACTCTGAATTCATGTAACAAAAAGTGAGAATTGAGATGGAATGGAGTCGATATTTTCTTTTACTTGTAACATTTAATTTTGCTAGTGAACAATACTAAAAACCTAGAACTTGCGTTTAAAATTATCTGAATGGGGTTATGGAACGGAGTAGATTTTTTTTATTGTAAAATGATATTTCGCTAGTGATCAACACTCAAAACCTACACTAAATTTCAGTAGGTGTAGGTTTATGTCGTATAGTTTTTAAAATGAGTTAAAATTCACTGAAATAAATTTACTTGTATACGTTTACCTATTAATTCCTATATAAAAATTTTTAAATAGGCCAGCAACGCTCGACCGGGCTCGCATGTGTGACGTCACTAGACGTAAATCAATGAGACGGAGACCTACGCAACGATGTCAGATGTCTACGCCACAACGACATAAATGCCTAAGCAATCATATCAGAGGACTAGGCATTAATGTCCGAGTTATAAAAAAATATATTTTAAAGAAAGAAAGAAAGAAAGAAAGAAAAATCATTTATTCAAAAATTGTGACAAGGTACACACTTAAATGTAAAGAGAAAACATATGTTACACTTTTAAGAGTTGAACAAATAGAATGCAAACCTATACTCTACACAAAAGTATGCAGCAGGGCACAACAGTGAAAAGGTCACGACTCAGCATAGTGTCTAACTCAAGGTGAGCTAGACGCTGTTTTTCAGTCGAGCCTGTTTCGTCTACCGGATCCCAAGAAGTGCCGATGCAATGGCGAAAAATAAAAAAGAAGTTCTTTAATGTAATATACATATAAAGGTACAAAAAAGATAAACGTAAAATAAATACGGAACAAAAATAAACTTACAAGTCAAGTATCTTTATCAATCTATATATCTATCTATAGTATATATAATAAATATAAACTAAATTGTATATAAACCAGATTATAAGTAAATACATGAATTAAATTTATGCTGGTATATGATAAATATGTATACATATTAACATATTTGGAAGCTCTCGGTATCATTTCAGCTTTTGACTGTCTAAAAGAATTTTTTTTAAATGCTTTTTAAAAGTTGATTTAGAAATGGGTTTTCTTAAAGGAGGTGGTAAATTATTCCAGCATTTTGTAGCCTGATACCGAAAACTTCCTTCAAATGCTCTTGTCTTGTGATATGGTGTAACTAATAGTAAACTGTTTGTCCTACGAGAATTGTATGAATAGGTTGCCCATTTTAATTTAGAATAAAGGTACGGTGGAGCTTTATATCTCACAATTGAATGCATACAGCTTGAGAAATGTAAAATTCTTCTTGATTCCATATTCAGCAAACCAAAACGATTAAGATAAGGAGTTATATGTGATCGAGGAGGAATGCTGAAAATGAATTTCATACACGCGTTTTGAACTCGTTGGATAATGCGTTTTGAACTCTCAAGCAGACAAGGACCCACGACTATGTCTCCATAATTCAATCTGGACAGTATAAGAGATTCGCAAATTTTAAGCCTGACATCCTCACTAAGCAGTCTTCGAATTTTGTATAAAACTTTTATACGAAAGAGACAGTTTTTAGCGATATTCTCAATATGGCTTTCGAATCTCAAACGACTGTCCATTAGAATACCTAGATTTCTGGCCTGATGAACATATTCCACATATTCCAACGTTAGGGTTATGCACCTCTACGTTAGAAACTTGTTTTTTTGAGCCAAGTATCATAAATTTCGATTTAGAAGGGTTAAGCATCAAAGCATTACGGATAGACCACTGTGCTATGGAGTCAAGATCAGAATTTAGTTTCATAAGATTAGATGTTAAATTTTGAGGGTCAGTATGGATGTAGATTTGGACGTCATCTGCGTACAAATGGAATTTGCAGTGTTTTATCTGATGTATAATATCTGCTGAATATAAGATGAATAGGATAGGCCCTAGGATTGACCCTTGCGGTACACCTCTAATTGAATCACTAATTGAAGATTTAGATATACTACCATTGGATGCTTTAACTTGTACTATCTGTGAACGGTCTGTTAAATAACTACGAAACCAATTAACGGTAGGTACATCAAATCCGTAGAAGTGTAATTTGGCAAGAAGGAGAGGAATGCTAAGCGAGTCAAATGCTCTAGAAAAATCAAGAAGAGTCAATATAGTTGCCTTACCCTGATCTTGGGCAGCGAGCACATTGTCGACAACCTCCGAGAGAGCAGTTGCTGTGCTTACTCCCTTTCTAAAACCGGACTGGACTTCAGGCAAAATATTGTTTTCTTCTAGATAATCAGACAACTGCCAAAATACTACTCTTTCTAACATTTTGGATAGGTAAGGTAAAAGACTAATAGGCCTAAGGTCTTTATACTGAGTAGGTGCCGAAATTTTAGGGATTGGAGTAATCAGGGCAGTTTTCCAGAAAGATGGGAAAGTTGAAGATGAGATACTTTGATTTATTATAGCAGTTATGAAAGGGAGAGAAAAAGGCAAAGATAATGCGATCATATCTGAATTTATACCGTCAACTCCCTGTGCATTTGACTGAATAGAATGAATTGCTTTACTGACTGTCATTTCATCAACCGTTTTTAGCTTGAATATTATATTACTACTGAACCTATTCTTCAAAAAGTTGTTAATTTCAGAAGGTGGTACTGTATCAGAACAGGGTAGAGTCAGAAACTGTCTGTTAATTTCATCAGGGTCACTAATTTGCAAGGGTAAGACTTCTTGATTTTGATTATCAGTAAGGACGTCTGACTTTAAATTCTTCCAAAGAAGTTTAGGATCATTACATGTTTTATTAATACGTTCGTTAAAGTATGCTCGCTTTTCAGAAAACATAGTAATTTCCATATGTTTTTTTAGGCTTTTATAATATACTTTATGACTATCGCAACGGCTTTGTCTATAACGGCTGAGAGCTTTGTTACAAAGATCGATGACGCATTTGGTGTTGCTTGTCACCCACGGAGTCGGTTTATACTTAAGGTAGACAGTTTTTAAAGGCGCGTGGCAATCAAACAAGGATAAAATAGACTTAGCAAAATAGTCTACCATATCATCAACCGACGTCAGGGCAGAAAATATGTACCAATCAAGACTTAGTAGATCATTATTAAATAAGTCGATATTAATGTCTTTTAGTGGTCTATATGTAATATATTTTGGTTGGAATTTATCTTTCTTAATATTAAAAGTAACAATAACCATACTGTGTCCTAAATTCTTAGACATATTATTTAACTCCACTTTCTTTACAGTAGTATCTGTACAAACAACATCGAGCAGTTTAGCAGTAGAGTCTGTGAAATGTGTGGGTTCGTTCACTACCTGTGTCAAACCCGTACACTGTAGAAACGAGTTAAATTTACGAACGCAAGGAAGTCCTGGGTCAAGCAGATTGATGTTAAAATCACCTAACAAAATGATTTTGTCATAATTTGCAAAGCAATGAACAGACTCCGTAATAGCGTTAATAAATGAATCTACTGACTGCCATCCGGGTCTGTATGCAGTACCTAGAGCGATACGAAGTCCGTTAACCGTTACCCCAAGCCAAAGTTGTTCCAGGGTGGAAGGAGGACAACTTAGCTTCCTCGCCTTGATTCCCTCTCGTATATAGAAGGCGACTCCCCCTCCCCATCCCTTTTTTATTTCTTTTGGGCGCGGGAGCATTAGAAGCTTATACGAAGGAATGGTGGGGGCGAGAGCGTCACATCCCTCTTTTAGCCAGGATTCATTTATAGCCAGAATATCTGGTTTACTTTGCTCTACCGCTAAAACAAAGCTATCGCCGCAGGTATTTAATGATTGGGCATTGTAGAGGTTAACTTTAAACATTTTTTTGTTAACCATCATTGTTTAAGAGTATATGTGTATAATATGTAGGACATAATGTTTGTGAATTAAAGTAGTTATTACATATTTGATTAATTAGAGCGTGGATTGCAATGGCGCTGTGAATAAGTTTATAATAATTACTTAATGTACTTATAAAAAATCTGAAATGAGTATAAATATAGGAGTAAAACAATGACCTGTTCTCTGTTGCGCTACAATTCATGTGGCACTTGTTTATGAACATGTTTGTTACATAAATACTTGTCGATGTTAAATAACTTAGAAAATCTTTGCTATCATGATTGTTCCTTAAAATGCATCTCAATCTTGTTCCTAATAAAAATATTATTATAAATAATTTTAAGTAAGTAAATAAATGTAAATGGAAGTACATAACTGTTAAAATATTGAGCCATATTAATAACAAATTACGAGGGTAATACAAGATTTCATGGTTTTTGAAACTGAAACAAATCATTTTCGGACTTAATTAGGTACGTGTCACCGTGTTCATTTTTTTTGATGAAAATGCGACCATTTTTCTTCCAAACGAATTTGAAGTTCAGCTCCCGCGCGATGCTCCGCGTCTTTCCATAAAGCTGTCGGTCAGATTTAGTGAGGTGCTCGTTTAAATAAATTGGCCTGCGCTCTCCAGCTACCTCTATCAAATCTGTCGAGAGGTTACGGCGAGTTCTCGCGGCACGCAACAACTCGTCTCGAGGTGCGCGACGTACGAAGCGGACGATGATGGGACGAGGACGCGGGGCCTGCTCGCCTTCAGCTGGTAGGTGACGCTTGCCGGCACGTGCTACGTAATCGATGTCCCTGGCGTCGAGACTGACTCCTAACTTTGTAGCAAGAACAGTGATAATTTGGTGAAGGTTTTCGCCACCGTTTTCAGTTACTCCAGAAATCTCTACATTGTTCATGAGCTGCATTCGGTCGCGATGCTCGATCTCAGAGCGTAAAACTGAAATCTCTTCGTTCAGCTGTCGTATCTCTTCCTCATTGCTTTCACAGCGTTTGTTCACCTCTCTTTTTAGCTCAATTAGATCCGTGCGCACTGCAGTTATCTCTTCATGGCATGCCATTACGGAGGAATTAAGAGCAGTTATGCTACTATTCAGCGTTGAAAACATTTCCTGCAACTTCAGCATAGATACAGATGGAATTTCGGAGGGAACTGCATTCGCACCATCAATTGTCACCTTTTCGGGACTGCTTTGCCCGGACGGTTCGAAGGACGTGTTACTATCAATGTTGCCGGCATCATTCCTTTTCCGTGGAGCCATGTTAACATTTAGCTTTGTGTCGTCATGACCAGAGCCATCACATGACATAAGCGAATCGTCATGTTTATCAGTGAAGGGTGACTGAAAGACCAATACAGGAGAGGATTCTTTTTCTTTAGCATGCTGCGCATCTACGCTGCTACATTGGTTGCATATATAAGAGTTCAGTAATTCCTGTCGGTTTTCTCTAAATTCAGCTGATGTGATATTTAAGCAAGCATAATGAAATATTATTTTGCACTTCTTGCAAGGCAGTGATTCGCCTGAGTAAACAATTTGTTTCTGACATGAACCACAGTTAGGCATTTTTGCTGTATGATATTCAACAGGCGTTAAGCTGGTTTAGCTAAGCAATTAACAAGCTCAGTGAATGACGTCACCCGTAGCGGTAAGCGATCGGTGAATTCGACGCGCAGCGATCACCTACCGTGGCGCAGTGGCTACGACAGTCGGCACAGAATCTCGAGGGCTCCGGATCGATCCCGCCTGCGGTCGCCTGATGCTCGATCGATGTGTTTCTTTCGATGACGTCCAAAGGTTGGCTTCCGGTGTTAAGGCAAGTAAGTACTCACACGATGTCCACCGAAGCTTGATGAAGGAGAGGTCCGACACAAATCAATATGGCCGCCAGCTCTTACGGCAACTCTCTCAAGAAGAAACAGGAGGCACCGATGTTCACAATATTTCGAAGATTGACAATTAAATTAAAATGAATATAAAAATTCTCAAAATTCGCCACAGGCACGACCATCCAACTCGAGAGCCGGAAGACGAAAAAAAAAAAAAAAAAATTTAAAGTAGTCTTATTGAAAAGATACCGACTGGCATAGCCATTTTTAGGGTTTTGTAGGGTTTCTACTCGTCATCTGCCTGCCCTTATCCCAATTTATTTGGGGTTGCCGCAACATGTCTTTCTGTTCCATTCATCAGCCGTCAAATCTTCGTTTACACCTTTGTGATTCATATCATCTTTTACACAATCCATCCAAACTTTTTTAGGCCTTCCTCTCCTTCTGCGTCCATCCACATTCATATTCATTACCTTTTTCGTCACATGATTTCCATCCCTCCTCACGGCTAGCTCTTAACTTTTCTGTCACAGGTGCAACTTTTAAACTTCCTCTAATATACTCATTCCTTTTTTTATCCATTCTTGTCACACCACACATCCATCTCAACATTCTCATTTCAGATACATGTAATCGTCTTTCATCCGTCACTTTTGTAGGCCAAGACTCAGATCCATACATGACGACAGGTCTGACCACCGTCTTGTAAATCTTGCCCTTCAGTTTGAGGGGCATTCGGGGGTCACACACTGTGCCCGTGACCTGTCGCCATTTCATCCATCCTGCATTTATTCTGTGCTTGATAGTCCGGTCTATCTCACCATCGCCTTGTAAAAGTGAACCGAGGTACCTGAAGTCGGAACAGACTGGTAAGGTAACGCCATTTAGCGCTACCGAGCATAGCTGGAGAGACCGCCGAAATCACAAAACATTTCTTTTATTCAGTCTCCGTTCTGCCGTTTCTCAGGTCAACACTCTCCAGCTTTTCCCGCCATTTTCCAGTCTGCTCTGTACCTCATCAGGCTAGTTTATTTATTATTAATAATAAAAATATATTTGATGAGATATTAGCCAAAGGCAAATCTAGGCAAAGTCATGCCAGGTCTAAGGTTCCTTGATGCTATTTCTTTATTCATATAGTTAAATTTATACGACTGACCGTTAAATTGTATCCACAAATCGTATGTAAACGTAACGTTCAACGGCCAGTCGTATTAAAGATATAGTATCAAGGAACCTTAGACTTGGCATGACTTTGCCTAGATTTGATTACTTTTTAGAGATAAACAAGCAGCTTCATCGAGACTTGGCTACTTTTTTACAGAATGGTTTTGGTGGGATTTCACTTATTTTATAGAAGAAGAATCCCATCAAGGTGAACAACTTTTGCTTTGAAGTCATATCTGTATCTCCTATGGTGTAGCTGGGCTCCTAGAGGTGTGCCTGGCCTAACCTTCGATTATCTTAGTTTTTAAAGTTTTCCTTTATGTGGTCATTAAAATCTAACTCCGTACTAAATTTCAGCTCTCTGAGTTTATGGGAAGCACTAGTTCTATTTTGGTGATCATGAGTGAGTGAGTGTCCGTCTAAAATCTGAAACTTTGCCTATGCTTAACTTCAAAACTAAATGACCTACGGACTTGAAATGTTGGCTTTTAGTATGTGATTATAGCTTACAACGAGATAGCGGGGCATGAAAATGCGGCGAAATTGTTCCAGTAAAGGATGGTACGGTAGTGTTTGCTTTGCGCTCGACTCGGCGGGGGCACTGCCGTGCCCCCAGATAGACAATATAATTTCCACCGCTGACAGGATTTGAACATGCGACCTTCGGCATCTGCACTGCTGTATATTCACACTTATGTCATTATCATTGTCCCTTTTGTAATAATTGACATTTCTCAACTAAAGGTCGGGTTTCCAATATTGCTAAAAAAATGTAAGTATCTAGGTACTGGAAGTAGTGTTAGAATTCAATGCCAAATTATATTAGGTGAAATTTTACTAGTGGCTGATAGTGAAATCTCAGATCGGGCTGGTATAAGAATCAACTTTGTCCAGCGAACATGGGTCGAAATATGAAAAAAATGTACCTCCCATACAAACAAAGTTGCCAATCAGCTGATATTTTGAGTTACTAGTGGAGAGCAATTTTTTTTATATATTTCGACCTTTGTTCCTTGAGGAAAGTTGAACCTTATCACCAGCCCGTCCTGAGGTGTCGGTCACTAGTCTTTCATTGTATATAAATTTAGTACCTATAAATATATTTAAAAATTGACTATCTGTGTAAGCCATTACTAATATGTAATACCAAGTAAAAAAAAATTTTGTTACGTACATTGTTTGGTCATCAAATTTAAATAATGTATTGGCGACTCTATGTACTCTGTGCCATAGTCTCTGTGACGTCTGTGGCAGATATTTTCGCAATTTAAAAATCTGTAAATATCTAATCTAATCTATAGGTAAATATAAAAATTATTTTGTGAATATGTTCATGTAATTATGATGGTTTTCATTGATAGTAAGCAATAAATAATAATCCAATAATCTTTCATCAAGTTAAAAAAAAACATGAAAGAATAAGTAATAAGTATTAAGAATTTATGATTAAAGTAACAGTGTAAAAAGAGAAAACCTAAAAATATCCAACAAAATAAATACAAAAAAACTATATCTCGGGATTTGATCCGAGTACCCAAAGTTTATTAGTATGCCAAAGAATTCACTCACTCTAGCCACTAAGCCAATGTCACATCCAAGAGAGGTATCAAAATTTAGAGTAGGTATCGGCAAACTCGTTCAAAGTAATGCGATTGATTAGAGGAGATTCCATGCATCAACACTTCTCTCTACCAATAAGGTGTCTACATAATGTGTACGCGTTACATTGGTAAAAAAAGCTAACTATTCTTCTTCACTAACATAAATATAATTTACTTTTCATATAAATAGATAGTACTTGATAAATATGAACAAAAAACGTTCACGTAATGCTAAATGTACCTATTTCCTTATTTTTTGCATTTTGCTATTTTCGCGTTGAAAAATCTTTTGCGCTTCCTCGATATAATTGTTTTGATATGTTGCCCATTTTTCAAATTTACATTATGGGTACACTGGATGATGGAGGCACAAGACCGTAAACTGGCGTAAAAACTAGATACACTTATTCTAGTAACGTATCTTATTCAGAGTTGACTACAAAATATTTAGAAGCCTAAAAATTTACACAATCTTCAAATAAACAAATAACTGAAATTACGACAAAAGCTGTCAGTTTCGGCGTAGAGTGCGACATGACCTCTCTCTGGCAGTGGCCACGGTGGAATGAGAGCGGAGCTGGGTGTGGCCTGTTTGCAATTCGCGCGTACGCGTTAGAGAGGGACAGAGCGACCCGTCCGCAAAATGGCTGAAACCAAGCCATTGTTGAAAATCTAAAATTATTGATTTCTCAGCAATAAAAGGTTTAAATAAAAAAACAAACGTTGACGAACTAGATAAGTATAATGTGCTTATGCTTACGAAAAATCATTGATTAGCTCGGCACCGTTTCGGCATAAAGTTAAAAAATCTGAAAAAATGGAGTCATCTTTGGAAAAAAAATCTATCGAGAAAATTTAATCGAATCGTGTTTGCGAACGTTGAGAATCTAGCAAATATTATCAAAAATCATATATAAAATAACCACAGTCAGGTGTCGTCTCCAAGTGGAAGTATTTTGAATTGAAAAAACCCTTTTTGCATCACGGCACGGCCTTAATGAAAACTACCATAGCCGGCCCGCAACCCCTTTTTGGGGCTATTGGTTTTTTAGTTTGACATAAGGTATCTGTAAACGTTAGTTTATTATATTATCTGTGGTACAGTTATAGGTACGGGCATCACAGTTTAGCCGCGGAGATATTAAAATGCTTGTCAGCTGAAGCGCCCACTGAGTCTGCCCAACGTTGGCTATCGGCGTTACACCGCGCCGCGGCGGCCGACGCTACTCTCATACAAGAAGGTATGTACAGTTGTAGGTACGGTCAGCATAGTTTAGTTATAGATATTAAAATGCTTATCAGCTAAAGCGCCCACTGAATCTGCCCAGCGTTGGCTATCGGCGTTACACCGCGCCGCGGCGGCCGACGCTACTCTCATACAAGAAGGTATGTACAGTTGTAGGTACGGTCAGCATAGTTTATAGATATTACAATGTTTATCATTGAAGCGCCGACTGAATCAGCGCAGCGTTGGCTATCGGCGTTACACCGCGCCGCGGCGGCCGACGCTACTCTCATACAAGAAGGTATGTACAGTTGTAGGTACGGTCATCATAGTTTAGTTATAGATATTAGAATGCTTGTCATCTGAAGCGCCGACTGAATCAGCGCAGCGTTGGCTATCGGCGTTACACCGCGCCGCGGCGGCCGACGCTACTCTCATACAAGAAGGTATGTACAGTTGTAGGTACGGTCATCATAGTTTAGTTATAGATATTAGAATACTTGTCATCTGAAGCGCCGACTGAATCAGCGCAGCGTTGGCTATCGGCGTTACACCGCGCCGCGGCGGCCGACGCTACTCTCATACAAGAAGGTATGTGGATACCTAGGGCCTTACCACAAAAAGTTAAACGCTGGTCTAGCGTGTTTTATTTGTGTGAAGTTTTATTTTAAACACGCGTTCAATACGTATCTATGCCTTTTGTGGTAAGGCTACTAGCCTTTTAGAAAACTTTCTAAGTTTTGCAGGTAGAATTTGAACTTGCGATTTTCCAACTTCAACTGGCTCTAATCAACTGGGCTACCTTTTGCAATATATTGAAGTGTTTTTCACATCGACAACTTGCTCTAGGTCGTTCAAAGCCAGCTGATGCGACTTCTATGGCATTACAAAATTTTAGTATTCGCCACCTCGTGTCAAAGGGTTCAAGGCTTCTTTAGATATAGGGCGATTCTATTGAAATCTGGTATTTCTCCTCATTCTCCAGGCATAACCGGTCTGGAGGCTGCGAGCGCGGGCTGGGAAGTAGCTTCCGGTTGCGGCGGCGCGGGCGCGGCCGGCGGCGGGGGCTGCGCCCCGGGGTGCGCTGGCTGCGGCGCATGTACTCCTCTAGCGGCGGCGTGGCTGGGAGCCCGCGCGGCGGCGCTGGCGGCCTTGGCTAGAGCTGGGCATGCGGCGAGGGCACTGTGTACGCAGCCCCCGCCTGCTATTGCACATGCTAATGCTCAGGTAACGTAAAAAACAAAATAGAAGTGGAAAATTTAAACTTGGTCGTGCTTCCTTCCTTCCTTTTCGTGTGGGACACCGAGTTGTTCAACGACCTGATGAACCCTGGTGTCGTGCTTAAAAGTTGATATTGGGTTTGTGAGTGTTTTATGAAAGACGCGCGAAGAAAGCGTTGATATGTGTGTGAGTTGAAAACCGAATCCTTCCGGGTGGGGTTTCTCCCCCCTCTGCCCCCGAAGGGGGCTACACACAACTCAACTTGCCACATCTACTCGTACCTTTGCCCCCGAAGGTCCTTGCCCTGTCAGTAAAGGAACGCTCCCAATTAAAACCAACATGGTGGACGCTATGATATCGGGTTATATTTCCCAGGCGGCGCGCGACCCGGCCGCTAAGGCTGGCGCGTGTGCGAATGCCCTACGTAAGGCTGCGCGCGCTGTGACGGCGGTGGCGCAGCGGTACGCCGCTATTGCGAGGATGTCCTTCCATGCTGACCTGTGTCCAGCAGTGGACTGTTGTGACTGTTATAGATGGATGTATGGTGGACGCTATTATATTGGTGTATATCTTAGAGTATATATAAGCAAGCTAGAGATTAGAGTGTGCCTAAAAAATTAGAAATTCTCTGTCCATCAGTAGCAAAACGCCAGTGACAGTACCATTTTTGACGTCTGTATCTAGGGAGCAACTGGTTACCCTTTAATAGTTTGCTTGCATCGCTGTTATAGATGGATGGATGGTGGATGCTATAATATTGGGTTATCTTTTCAGTGGACTGTTGTGACTGTTATAGATGGAATGGATGTATGGTGGACGCTATGATATCGGGTTATATTCCCCAGGCGGCGCGCGACCCGGCCGCTAAGGCTGGCGCGTGCGCGAATGCCCTACGTAAGGCTGCGCGCGCTGTGACGGCGGTGGCGCAGCGGTACGCCGCTATTGCGAGGATGTCCTTCCATACTGACCTGTGTCCAGCAGTGGACTGTTGTGACTGTTATAGATGGATGGATGGATGGATGGATGGATGGATGGATGGATGGATGGATGGATGGATGGATGGATGGATGGATGTATGGTGGATGCTATGATATCGGATTATATTTCCCAGGCGGCGCGCGACCCGGCCGCTAAGGCTGGCGCGTGCGCGAATGCCCTACGTAAGGCTGCGCGCGCTGTGACGGCGGTGGCGCAGCGGTACGCCGCTATTGCCAGGATGTCCTTCCACGCTGACGAGTCCACGCTAAGGCATCTGCATATGTATCCTTTTTAAAGAATTATTAACAAATAAAAATGTTTATTAAAATCGTTATAATAAGTGATAAGACATACATATACAGGGTGTAAGGGACGGTGTAACGAAAACTTTGTAGGCGCGCTCAGATCATTAAACTGAAAAACTTTACCTGTGGAACACATGATGGTAGACGAAAAACCACACACCCTGTATATACATACTAAATTTTACTCTTATAAACCCGAGCGTGTTGTGTGTTTGTTCCCTATTCACGATTGAATATAGCCTGAAGTAAAACAGGTTACTTTTTACCGCGGGAAATCATGTAATTTCTTCAGGAAAATTAATAAACAATTGCAAATGTAACAGTGGGGCCGGAAATCTAGTAATCGCGTAACTTCCTTACGAGATCAGTTCCCAGCACACCTACACTCTACTAGCGCAATTTTTGGAGCGTGTCACATGCAGCCAGCAGGAGCGCCCCACCGAACTGCTCAGCCAGGAGTTGAAACCACAGGTAAGCATTCATCATCATCATCATCATCATCAGCCCACATCCACCCACTGCAGGGTTATAGGCCTCTTCTCTGTTGCGCCACTCCTCACGGTCCTGTGCTAATCTCATCCATTTAGGTAAGCATTCAGCAAGGTTTTTTTGGAAAACTTCCAAAATTTTCACCGCAGGCAGGATTTGAACCTGCGAACTTCGGCATCAGTACTGCCGAAATTGTAATTGTGAGAAGTGTTTTAAAATTTGGTATTCAATTCAGCAAGGTTTTATTTAGGGGGGTCTTAGTTTCTACGACTGAAACAGTAAATGGACTGTACCTTATTCAAAAGTAGGTATTGTGGCTATTTCAGAGATATCATAAAAAAAGAATACAGAATAAACTGGTCCTTTATATGGGTAAGTTACGATAGAAGAAAAAGAACGACATTTTTTAAATCACTTGAGTTTATACACAAAAAAGCGATTCGGCCTCTTATTTGTTTTTTTTCCACCCAATGTCATTTCATTATATATCTTTTTAACAATTTAACATACAATATAACTTTTGAAGCACTCGCGATTGTTTTCACACATTTTAAGTATTGAACCGGGTCTATCGCGATAATTATTTAGGTAAACCTTTATAATTACACAACGGGAGTTCAACGTCGAATGAAAACCAGGAAAGAAAGACATCCGGAGGTAAGTAGACAGCCAGCGTACTTACCCTTTGTGAAAGGAGTAACAGACAAGATTGGGACAGTGTTGAGTAAAAATTCAGTTAAGACTGTTTTCACTCCATTGTCGAAGGTGTCACACTGTTTACGGACGCCGAAGGATGTCATTCCGTTTCAGAACGCAGGAGTCTATAAAGTACAATGCAGCTGCGGTAAATCATATATTGGCCAAACGAGGCGGACTGTCAGCGAACGGGTCAAAGAACACATCGCAGCTGTAAAAAACCGACAGATGCATAAATCAGCAATAGCAGAACACCTTCTAACATCCGGTCCGAATCATTGGATTGAACTTCATGCCCCAAAAATCCTCTCTGTGGAACGTCATTATTACCCAAGGATCGTCCGCGAAGCTATTGAAATTAAGAAAACCCGAATAATTTCAACCGAGAGGACGGGTTTAAATTGTCATCCGCATGGAGTCCAGTGATTGACAAGTTGAAACCGCGCGATTTATCATCGGGGCAATCGTCGGATACTGTGAGTCATGGTATAATAAGATACTCCGCCTGGTATTTCTTTCCGAGACTCGTGAACCACGTGACCAACACAAGACTACGTCATCATGCTTGTGGGTTACCAGAATTACCCTTTCTTATGATGTTTTTTGTAAATCATATAAGATACTGTTAACTAATAAATAAAATTTAAGTGTTGCTGTAAAGTTAAAGTTAATACACACGTAAATCTAAATTATAAAATTATTAAGAAATATTTTAACCCATTGTTCTGAGATTGAATTTACCCCATAACGTATTTTATTGAAATAAAGTGGCAATACTAAGTGACGTTGACTTGTGTTTCTCTGGGAAGGAAAGACCATGTTTTATTAGACTATGCTGTGAGTGTTGTGTGCCGGCCTAGTGCAGTGTTTACAAACAATTAATAAAATATCAAAATTATAAAGACATATGTGGGTAGCAGAAGAACTCGTCGCCCACCGCCTAGATGACATCTCGCTGGGACCTTAGTCAACCCGCGACCACAACACATGAAACTGTGTTGAAACGTCGGGACACAGGTAAATTATAAAGGTTTACCTAAATAATTATCGCGATAGACCCGAATTTAACATACATTGAAAAATTCATATTTTATCTTTGTACTTCACAGACTTTGGAAGAGACCATGGCGTTGGCAGCTGGTAACGCGCTGATGAAGATATCGAGCAAACTGTTCGATAATCCCACTACGCAGCCTGGGATTACGCATAGGGTAAGTTTTTTTAGTCGGAAAGTTCTAGAATGGGGCCTCATCATCTGATTTGTACAATGATCTTGTGAACACATAAGATTCATGATATAATTTGAATTTTTGCTGTTATGAGGACTAACCAAGGACAATATTTTGTTTATATTTACTTGTAATGCCGTCCACTAGGTGTCGCTACACAGTCTTTTGAGATAATAGGAAATAATAATTTTATTAAAATTATAGGAAATTTGTTAAAAGGTACTCCACATACAACTTTTTGTTCAAACCGCATTTCCTGAGCTAAATCAGATTTCACAGATGTGTACTGGAGCCACTGAAGTCGTCCTGTTTGACCGTTGTAGTTTTAAATGGGCTTTTTTGTTTGGTAGCATGCTGAGGCAGTCTTAGCGGCTGTCCGTGCGTGCTCCGGCGGTGCTATTTGGCCGCGTGGTGTCTGCGCCGGAAGAACCGGCGGAGCCCTATGCCGGGTGTCACTTACACCGGCTTACAGGTACTTAAAAAAATATATTTTATTTTGCCTTTCCAGCTTGAAAACAACATTCCCCGCAAAATTCTGCATGAAAAACTGACTTTTAGTCACTTTATGAGATAAAGTTATTTGAATTTTGAACATCTCATTATAATTTACAGGTATGATAGTATTTCCATGAACTCGTATTTTTGAATCCCTCATTGAGCTCAGAATACTATTTTTGTACTCGCTACGCTCGTGATTCAAAATAACACATGTAGCAAAGATAAACTTTGCTCTGTTGTTGTACAAATCATTATTGTATTATTGTAATTTGAACTAGACTGACATAGACATAGAAAAACTTTATTCACAACCACAAAAATACAGGAAGTAGTAAAATATGGTATCAAGTAACACTAAGTAAAATAACAGTACAGAATAGTTGCAGTAGTTCAAGTACAGAATATAATGTATAGTTACAGAGTAAAGAACATACAGAAACATTTTAAAGAACAAATATGTGTAGGCATGGCATATTGTGGCTGTGAATAGGTGCTGACTCAGCATATGCTGTGGATTACCACAGCGCTGTTATTCTGCCAGAACCCTTATAAAAGTCCACGAACACATCACAGCGCGCGTTCAAAACGTGCAAAATAAATAACAAATAAATAAATAAAAATATATTAAGCATGATTCTTGAAGTAGAAGAGTCTTGAAATATAGATAAATAGTTTTATATGAATACAGAATATCTGTTTATGTAAGTTTATTGAAATATACAGGGTGATTGGAAATTCGATGCATTCCCTGAAGGTGGTTAGAGGGGGGGCCATTTCCAACATATTCTTCCATGGAACCAGGGGTCGGAAATGATTGGTTACAAAATTATTAGGACTTTTGATTTTAAAGAAAATTTCCGATTTCAACTTAAAGTCATGCAAAGCTAGCCAAACCTTTTATGCATAGTTTGACATGATTCATAGTGAATGAATAGGACAATCATTTTAGTTACAAGTTTAGTTAGAAATACTCTTCTTTTTAAAATACAGCGCCAAAACAAGAAAATATTTTGGTGGAAAGGATTTTTCAACACTCATAGTAATCTACTGTAAAAATCACTATGGAATAATCCGTAAAAACTTCATAACAGAGTTCTCTGTTGCATTAGCTAACAAAAGGTACAAAAATCTACAATCAAACAAGTTTTCATAAAAAAAAATAGAATAAAAGCAAAAATCGGCGTGCGAAACAATGCAATAGACAATGGTCGGTCGAATACGCCAAAGTCAGCAAATGCTCTATAGACAACTTTTCAAGTATTTTCGTGGTCTAATGGATGGAGCATTCCCCTCAGGAGTCTGTGGTTCAGGTTCGATTCGTGAGTTGACCTACAAGTTGATATTCAACACTTGTGAATTTTTCCCAGTTTGGTTTAAAAATCACGTTGAACCACCTGATTGTCCGTAAGAAAATATCGTGCTCCGGAGGGCATATTAAACCATCGGCCTCGATTGATGTCTAATAAACGCAGACGGTGGTTGTAACATCACCATAGCAGAGGTCTAATACTTGTAGAAGGTGGTTTAAAAACTCCGACAAAGATTTATCATTTCAGTTTTTTAGGCTGTTTAAAGCTCAGGAGCTCCATTTCTGAATTGTCGTAATCCAAATCCGTGCACGGAAATCTAAAACGAGTGGTCTAACCATTCGTATTACACGTTCTACTACTCGACACTTTAAATGTTAAGGGTTTGTGTGAATTTATTAGGGTGTGCATAAATTAATAAGTTTAGTAGAACATGTGATACGAGCACAATTAGTAGCAGATTTTCGCACGATTAGGATTACGACAATTCAGAAATGGAGCTCCTGAGCTTTAAACAGCCTAAAAAACTGAAATGATAAATCTTTGTCGGAGTTTTTAAACCACCTACTACAAGTATTAGACTCTGCTATGGTAGTGTTACGACCACCGTCTGCGTTTATTAGACATCAATCGAGGCCGATGGTTTAATATGCCCTCCGAGCACGATATTTTCTTGCGGACAATCAGGTGGTTCAACGTGATTTTAAACCAAACTGGGAAAAAATTCACAAGTGTTGAATATCAACCTGTAGGTCAACTCACGGAATCGAACTGAAACCACAGACTCTGAGGGGAATGCTCCACCCATTAGACCGAAAATACTTGAAAAGTTGTCTAAACAGCATTTGCTGACTTTGGCGTAGTCGACCGACCATAGTCAATTGCCTTGATTCGCACGCCGCTTTTTGCATTAATGCTAATTATTTTATGAAAACATGTTTGATTGTAGATTGTACCTTTTCGGTTAGCTAATGAAACAGAGAACTCTGTTATGAAGTTTTACGGATTATTCCATAGTGATTTTTACAGTAGATTACCATGAATGTTGAAAATCCCTTCACCAAAAATATTTTCTTGTTTTGGCGCTGTATTTTAAAAGAAGAGTATTTCTAACTAAACTTGTAACTAAAATGATTGTCCTATTCATTCACTATGAGATGTCAAAACTATGCATAAAACGGTTTGGCTAGCTTTCGCATGACTTTTAAAGTTGAAATCGGGAAATTTTCCTTAAAAAATCAAAAGTCCTAATAATTTTGTAACCAATCATTTCCGACCCCTGGTTCCATGGAAGAATATGTTGGAAATGGCCCCCCCTCTAACCACCTTCAGGGAATGCATCGAATTTCCAATCACCCTGTATAACTACGGTTTTTAGGAGGAATAGGTTTTATGGTGAATACTTGTGTTATGTGTGTGTATGTAAAATCTAATGTTAAATGTAAATTAAAGAGACGAAAAAATTGTTAAGTGGAGTTTTTTAGCTGCTGGATTAGAAGGTACATTTTGTATGCATTTTTGAATTGTTTTTTAGTCTGTGTCCTTCTAATTGGCGGTGGAATATTATTCCAGCATTTCGTTGCGTGGTATTTGAAACTCCCTCTAAAAGCTGCAGTGCGGTGCCTGTGAGTACATAGAACTTTAGAACGACAATCTCGTAGCTTGAAACGAGGATTGATATTAACTGACCATTTCAATTTATCAAAAAGGTACTTAGGTTTTTCATTTTGATCACATCAAACAGTAGACATGCAAGCATTTGTTCCTGTCTGTAGGACATCTTCAAAATATTTGCATTGTTCAAATATGGCGTGACATGTGTTCTGGGAGGAATAGAAAAACAATATCTCGCGCATGCATTTTGAACCCTTTGGATCATTTTTTGAGTTCGTGATAAAAGACAAGGGCCGTAAGCTTCGAGCATTTCCGTCCCGTTCCGGCCCCGGGGGAGACGGTATAGTTACTTTACTCTATACAAATATTTCTGTCATTTTTTGCGGGGGGAGAGGTAAAGCTGTCAAATCAAGCTAGTGTTGAAATCGACAATATCGATACTTGACCTTTCGATTAATTATAACAGTCTACTCAAAATTGTGTCATATTATTGAATTTTTAAAAGCAACTTAGTTTACAAGAATAGGATTTTTAGTAAATAGAAATATTGGCGCAATAACATCATTTTAAATATTGCATAAGGTACCCTAAATTAACCAAAATATTAGTTTCTTACTCCAAAGACCAGATAATACAATTATGTAGGTACAATCAATGCAATACCTACTATTTACTGATAATTAAGTATCATAGGATATTATGTAAGGGAATTTACTAAAAAAACACCTATACAACAAATCATACATAATAACTTCGACTGTCCCGATGACGTAGTGGTTAGTACGCCTGTCTTCTACGCCGAGGCTCGTGGGTTCGATTTCCACCGGACACAATCAAATATTCGTGTTTTGTCTGAGCACTCTGCCTGATAAAGGATCACCGACTGGACCGAAACGGTCGTGAAATCGCGATGTAATAAGAAGTAGGTAAGTGCGAAATCCTTTTTATACCTATACATAATAATTAAAGTTAAAATGTCGCACTTGAGTTTAACCAATTTATAGCACACCAAGTTGTCCAACGACCTGATGAACCCTGGTAAACGTACCAGAGTTTGTCAACCACCTACTGCAAGAACGGGACGCGTCTTTCCGTTTCCGGAAATGCCTCCTACTGAACACGGAAACGGAAAGACGCAACCGGGACCGACGGCTAAACGTGGCTCCAAAGCACGGAACCATCTTGCTTCTCGGACAATCAGGTGGTTCAGCCTGTGTGGTGTCCTGACCAGTCTAGGAACATATTCATAAAGAGATAAAGCATTAATTAACTACTATAGCTTATAGCTTTTAGACATAAGGAGAGAGGAGTCATTCCCAACACAAGTTTCATTACTTACCGGGGACTCAACCATGTTTGTTAACATATTTTGCAAATAAAGCTTTTTGTATTTTTTTGTATTTGTATAGATAAATGTCAACTTTGTGAGTGAAAGGAATAGAACCCGGAACCTTCTGCGTCGCAGGCAGTCGGACTAGCCACTACGACACATTGGCTGACATCCGATGTCACCCGATCAGCTGAGACTGACATTAATTTTCAATGAAACTCGAACAAAATCAGGATTTCCCAAAATCCATAGTAAAAGTTGTACAATTTCATAATCTGATCATGCCTGCAAAGTTTTCGGTACAGACCGTCTTTACATAGTATAGGTTTGAAACTATGGCGATAGAAAAAGTATCGACGTTTTGTATTAGTTGGATCACTGCACTAGCTTGGGTTCAGTGTGGCTCAATACTTCAAGTTAAAATTATCGTTTTTTCATTACATATCGACTGGAAATGAACATCATTGAATAAGTAGAACAATCCCAAACTAACATTCTAATCTTACTTAGCAAGCTATTAACTGTTAATAAAGGCATTGTTTTCTTCGGTAGCTCAGATTTAATGTTTTAATTCCCTTCAAACTAGCTTTGGGCCTCACTTACCGCCTCCTCGACCAGCGCAGCCCGAGTTGAACACGATGTCCCGAGCACGTCGTATCTTGGAAGTTTTATGGTAGAAGTTAGCCGGCTATAGTTTATTAGGTTTTGGAGTATAGTTTTATGGTCTTGCTGTGTTGTTTACAGGATAATTTTATATTTTTCAATTTGCACGGAGAGCAGACAAACTTTTAGGCGCACGCTCCGATTTTGACAGACGGAAGAAGAAAATTAGCGCCACCAACGGCAATGATGCGAACTAAGTTCTCGCGTTCAGTGTGGCGCGCCTGCGCGGTTTGTTGGCGGGATTTTTGAAGGCCCAAAACCCTACATTCCCCCCACCGAAATCCGTTAGGATTTCCCAGTTATAAAACCAAAAAGAAACCTAACGAAGTGTTGATTAACTTGACAAGAATTCGATAGAATAACAATGTAACAAGTGAGAGTAGTGGACTGTATACAATAAAGAAAATTAAACTTATCTAATAATAATGAACTGTAGCGTGACAGTTTAAAATATTAAAGAACTTAAAAACTTATTCTAAGATAATGAACTCACAAAATGATCTTAGTGAGCATTCCTTTAATTTAAAAACTAAAACTATTAGTTTGATTCCTGCTCCAGAGGGAGAGGACTTAATTTTACCACGGGTCGAGTGAACTCACTGGTCTTTGTGCGAACACTGACCACGCGCACAACATTGTCAGGGCCAGGATGAAGCTTTGTGACTCTACCTAAAACCCATTGTAATGGGGGTGCATCGGAATGTAAAAGAACTAGATCCCCTACTTGCAAATCTCGAGAGTTATCTAACCATTTCTGACGTTGCTGAAGGGTATGCAGATAATCTTTGCGCCAAAGACGCCAGAAATGTTGAGCGATTTGTTGTACAGCTTGCCAGCGGTTAAGTCTGTTTTGCGGCAGACTGGTTAAGTCATATTCCGGTGGTTGTAGTAAATCACGACCTATGAGAAAATGTGCCGGCGTGAGTACCTCGAACTCACTGGGGTCGGAGGACAAGGCGCACAATGGTCTTGAATTTAGTACCGCTTCTATGCGTGTAAATAACGTGGTGAGCTCTTCAAAACTTAATGCTCTGTTTTGGACAGTTCGTTTCAGGAGTGTTTTAGCCGATTTTATAGCAGCTTCATATAATCCTCCAAAATGACTTCCTGCAGGAGGATTGTATTTCCATTCTACCTTGCGTGTGATAAATCCATTTGATAATTCCTCGCAGTTTTCGTTTAGGAACTTAGTGACTTCTGCTAACTGTCTTCCTGCTGCTACGAAATTAGTACCATTGTCCGATATGATAGCCTGACAGAGACCCCGGCGATGCGCAAAGCGGTCGAACGACGCCAAAAAACATTCGGCGCTGAGTGATGTTAGAGTTTCCAAATGGACGGCACGAGTCGCGCAGCATACGAAAACGCATAAGTATGATTTGTATATCCGAGCATTTCTTCGAGTAGACTCTTTTGTGTAAAAAGGTCCGCCTATATCAACACCTACGGTGTGAAAGGTGTGTATATCTTGTGTTCTGAACTTAGGCAACTGGCCCATAATAGGTTGCCTAGTCGTAGGTCTGACCTTGAAGCATGATATGCATTTCATGGTACGAGTCCGAATAACGCTGCGGGCTGATATTATCCAGTACTTTTGACTAAGTATTCCTTGCAGTGTACGTGGACCAACGTGTAAGTACAGAATATGGTAATAGTCAATGAGGGTGTACGTGAAATTACATTTTTTTTGCACAAGGACAGGGTGCTTTTTCTCATAGGACATATTTGTTTGTGAAAGCCGACCCCCCACCCTAAGGAAACCAAGCGGATCAATGAACGGGTTGAGCTTTCGCAAACTCTGCTGAGGTTGTTGCCCTTTAGATAACGCGGCCGTGTCATCACAAAAATGATGCTGTTGCACAGATTTAATCAGGCTGTCGTGTGCTTTACGCAAATCAACTATTGAGAGTCCGGTACGTTGGGATACTGTTGTTCGGCAGTATCGAATAAATTGATGTACTCTAGCTACGACGTTAAGCAACTTATTAAAGTTAGAATGTCGTTGCGTTAAGTCGTATATGTCATTGGACGGGGGTTCCGCGGACAACAGGTTCTTCGACTCTGTAGAATGTTTCATCTCTGGTGGATTCTCATCGCGGAACTCATCTATATTCCGTACCGGCCATTTTTCATTTAGTATCCAGTGTGGACCATGCAACCATTCGGACATTACCATTAATGTTGATGGTAAAGCACCTCGTGAGCATACATCTGCTGGATTGCTCTCTCCGCTTACATGTCTCCAATGGTTTGCAGGAAACGTTTCGAGTATCTTGGTCACTCTGGTTGCTACAAAGATTTTTAACTTGTAGCTGGGTGTATTGAGCCAAGCTAATACAACTGACGAATCTGTGAACAGCAATATGTCGTCGATACACACATCGCGTTCTTGTAAGATGAGCGCTACATACTTGACGAGTTTGGCTAATAGATGCGCTGCCATTAACTCTAGTCGAGGTACGGACAGTGTTTTTAAGGGCGCTACCTTAGATTTAGCAATAAGCAAGCTGGTTTTTGTTTCTTTGTTTTCGTTCTCAGTGAAAAGATACACTACAGCCGCATAACCGAGTGTCGAAGCGTCGCAAAATCCTAATATTCGATGAATTATACTTTGTTTGACCATAACGTGCCGTTCATGCTGTAGTTCGGACAGGAGAGGTAATTCCTTCACGAATGTAATCCACTCAGACTCTAGATGTGGGGGCAAACTTTGGTCCCAGTCCAGTTGTACAGCCCAGAGTTTCTGCATAAAGCATTTAGCGTAGAACACACAAGGAGATACAAATCCAAGTGGATCGAACAATCGACCAATTTGTGATAAAATTGTTCTCTTTGTGATCTCTTTTTCCACTGTAGCAGTACAAAAGGAAAAGCAATCGGTAGCAGGTTGCCACTGTAAACCTAATACTTTTAGAGCGAAGTTTTGTTCTTCGTCAAACTCGATTGGCGTTTCTCGGTGATCTTCTGGAACTGCGGCCAGCACTTGAGAGCAGTTGCTCGACCACTTACGCAAACAAAACCCGCTCGCTGTAAGATAGTGCGTAATTCTATTTGTAGTTGAAGGGCATCTTCAATCGTGGGTTCAGACCATAACAGATCATCCATGAAAAATCCTGTCTTTAGAACCTGAGCTGCAGTCGGATAACTCTCTTTTTCACTGTCAGCCAGTGTATGCAAAACTTTAATTGCCAGATATGGACTACTGGACACACCATATGTGACTGTATTTAATTCATAAACCTTTATTGGTTGGTCTGTTGAGTACCTCCATAAGATGTGTTGATAGGCACGCTGATCTTCATGGATCATAATCTGCCTATACATCTTGCAGATGTCAGCCGATAGGCATATCTCATGAAGTCGAAAGTTAATAAGTATTTGATTTATGTCGGCTTGTAGCTTAGGTCCCGGCAGAACTACGTCATTGAGTGATTTATGATTCGTACTCTTACAAGCCATGTCAAATACAGTTCTTAATTTCGTGGTGGTACTAGACGGTTTAATAATGCAGAAATGCGGCGCTACATATTTGGAACACACATTTGGCATTTCCCCCAGACACGTCATGTGACCCAATGATTCATATTCTGACATGAATTTGTGATATTCTTCCTTTAATTGCGGATCACGATCAAGTTTTGCTTCTAGATTACATAGTCGCCTTACTGCGATTTGTCGAGACTCACCTAGTTCATGATCAGGCCGAAACGGGTACCTGACAATATATCTACCGGACTCATCACGACTATGTTCTTGTGCGAACAATTCTTCGGCCAATATGTCATCTGGTTTTTTCGGCTTCTCTGAAGGGATATTTTCAACCTCCCAAAATCTATTCATAATCTGATCCATGTTCATGGTCCCTGTGAAACCGCAAAATATGCTCTCAGTGACGCCTTCCGCGGCAGTTGTGACCATGGAGACCTTTTGGTTTTCGTTATTTATTACTGCTGCACCTCCAATTATATAGCCAAATATCGAATTCATTGCCACAGGCATGCCACTTTCTGCCGGAAATATTTTTTCACCGGTGTAAATATACGGAAATAAATCTCCAGCAATCAACATGTCCACTGTAGCCGGTTGGTGAAAAGCAGGATCTGCCAATTCTAGGTTTTGAAATTGGCTAACGACATTATTCGGCAGACATGTAGTCGGTAAATGTCCTGCTATATTTGACACAATAACAGAGTCCGTCGTCATTATCGGCTCGCTGTTGTTACGAGGTTTTATCGTACATGTTGTCAAACCGAATTGCTCAACTCGGTTCCCACCCAGACCTACCGGTTCAAAATTGCACTTACGACGAGTAAGTCCTAACTTTTTGGCCAAGTCTTGTGTTATAAAACTTGACATGGCTCCGCCGTCTATGACAGCACGAACGAGGTGGTACTGACCCCAAGCATCTGCAACGTGTATGTTGGCTGTACCAAGCAAAACTGTACGTTTAGTGGAGCACATAAGCGTCACACTATCCTCCTTGGGCGTATCAGTTGAATCCATATGGAGGGTGACATGATGTCTTTATTTGCAGACTGTACAAGAATATTTTGATGTACACTCAGCTACTGTGTGATCATCTCGCAAACAATTTTCACATAACTTGAGCTCAATGACTTTAGCAGTGCGTTGCTCTGGTGTGAGATTGTTGTAGTCGATGCATCTATAAATAGAATGTGGCTTTTGACAATACAAACAAGTGTGGAAGTTTCTTGACTCGCTGTTGTCTGCACTGGCCACACCTGTTGCTAGCGAAGGCCTTTTAGTAAATGATGATTTACTTGCATCTGAATTTTGGTAGGCTGTAGAAGCTGACTTGGATGTGCTTGGTTTGGTCGGTATAGCAGATTTAATAGAGGCAATTTTGCACTCAGTCATCTCTAGTACGCGTGCTTGCCTTTCAAGGGAACGCAAGGCTACATAAAACAAAATAAAACTTGCCATATAAGGAATGCCAAGTTGTTCCAAAGCTATCATATTTTCTTGATATGTCTGTACAAAATTATTCAAATTAGATGCTGTCTCTGTCATTGGTTTAAAATTAAACATCTTGTCTAAATAAGCAGTTGCTAGCATTCGCTTGTTCTCATAGCGCTTTTGCAGCGCACTCCAGACTATGGCATAATTATCACCACTTACCGGCATAGACTTGACTATGGACAAAGCTTGACCGCTGACAGATGAAAGCAAATAATAATATTTTTCAATATTACTAATAGTAGAATTTTCATGAATCAGAGTTCTGAATGTGTCTCTGAATGTGGTCCAATTTTCCACTTTGCCATCAAACTTATATATTTGTAATTCTGGTAATTTGACCCGGCATTTTGCTTCTGCACCAGTAGTTTCATTTTTCACCTTTGGTTCAGTTTTAACGCTGGAACTAATACAACTTGCCACTTTTTTAATCTCATAGTAAAGAATATCAAATTCCTGGACTTCTTTATAGGACGGCACAAATTCAGGTAAGTGTCTTTTACTCATTGCATTTATTTCTGATACACATCGCTCAAATTCTATGCGAAGGCTGCCTAAATCTTGGGCTCTTACTGCGAATTCAGCAACAGATGGGTTCGATAAATCACATTTTGGTAATTCACCTATTTTCTTTGCTAATTCATAAAGATACTGCACGCGAAGAAGACACACCTCTTTTGATGCTACAAAAGGGTGTATCAATTCCTCAAGATCAATGCCGTTGTGAGTCATTTTGATGAATATTAAATTCTCCTAAGAATTTACCTGATCATTTGTGTACGCATGGCAAGTATTCACAAATTACACCAATTATAAGCTCCGTTACGTTAATTTACCTAGAAATATCATAACAGGCAAACTACTACTAAAAAACTAGAAAGAACCAACAAACAATAGGTATATGCTAAATATTCTCACTCAATCACTGATATTTTCACCAAAATTTCACTTTGTTTTTCCAGTTTATATAACGTGCTCACTATTTGATCACAATTTGTCACTTAATTACAGCAAACAAAGCGAAACTTTTGAGAAATAACAAAATTACTTTAGAAAAGGTCAATGACCTTTTCGTTTTCTAACAAATGAATATCTCGTCAATCCTGATACTTAGACACAAAATATACCTAATTTCAACTGAACTTATTGTAATCGTATTAATCACTATTAATTTTAATGTGTAACATACATATACATGTGCTAAAATTGAATATTTTGTTACGGACACAGGCCGGTCGCCATGCCTGTTTGTGTCACGTAAAATAGATTTTTGGTTCTATAACTGAGTATATCGTGGCTCGAATGGCCAATGTTTTCTTCGGTAGCTCAGATTTAATGTTTTAATTCCCTTCAAACTAGCTTTGGGCCTCACTTACCGCCTCCTCGACCAGCGCAGCCCGAGTTGAACACGATGTCCCGAGCACGTCGTATCTTGGAAGTTTTATGGTAGAAGTTAGCCGGCTATAGTTTATTAGGTTTTGGAGTATAGTTTTATGGTCTTGCTGTGTTGTTTACAGGATAATTTTATATTTTTCAATTTGCACGGAGAGCAGACAAACTTTTAGGCGCACGCTCCGATTTTGACAGACGGAAGAAGAAAATTAGCGCCACCAACGGCAATGATGCGAACTAAGTTCTCGCGTTCAGTGTGGCGCGCCTGCGCGGTTTGTTGGCGGGATTTTTGAAGGCCCAAAACCCTACAGGCATCGATAAACTAAGATCGTTAATTGTTACCCATTGTATGGTGGAATATTATAATTCTTTTTTTGAAAAATAAACGATACTATGATGAACACTATTGCTCGACACAAAATAATAACAAAAAGAACAAAATACAATTATTTTATTATAGATCCACCTAAAAAAAACTCCAAATCAGTCATTTTGTACGACTTACTGGCAACACTTATGTACAATTTTCAATCGCTTATTTTAAATATTATTTAGTGATATTGTACTGGAAGAATGCTTTCAGATGAAAAGTGATATTGTTTTGTTGTAAATTGCTATTTTTACATATTTTTTTAGGCATTATTAGCTTTACAATTCGGCTTTTTATCGGAGCTCATTTGACATGCTGCGCGACTGGACTCGTTCTAGGAAATAATCTGACAGCAACTGGTTTTTGTAATAAGAAAAGCCCCCGTGGGCAAAGGCCGTGACAGAGGGGAAGTGCTTCGTATGGCGTCTCCCCCGACGGGACGGACGGAAATGCTCGAAGGCCGTAAGCATTTAGGCAGTAGCCAAGCTTCGATAAAACAAGCGCTTCACATAAACGAATTTTTTTGACGTCTGCTGCTTTGTTCGAACTTAAGGTGTACTCTAGGTAACGCCTACATCCAGCAATGTATTACTGCTATTCGCTTGTGTGATGTGTCATGTTAATCTATAAAAACATTAATAAAATACAGGAACAATTTTCGTCAAGAAACATTGGTCGAAATATGGAAAAGAAATTGGACCTCCAATACAAAATGTGTATTTGCGGTTAATTTTTGTACACCATTAATAGACATTTTATTTTGTTATTCTCAGACCGCCGCCCGCGGAACATGCCGCAACCCTGCCCATATCGCATCGACTTGCGTTGAAGCTTGAAGGGGTTATACTACCGGCTGCTTCAATCAGGTAAAATTTAAATAGATTGTATAGGTTTCTGAGTGTATAGGCTTTAAAACTGATCTTGCAGCAACTTCAATGACACTCAAAAATGACGAAATGTTCGTCCTAGAAAAATACTAAGGATTAAGTCAAAATAAAATAGCTAGTCCTTTAAAAAAGCTGCTTAATGAAAATGAAATGATATCAATCAAATGTTCTTTTTTGTGTGCAAATAAGTTATTTTATATTATCGTTTTTTTGTCCTTTCTTGTTCCCATTCGCTTTCTGTATTTTCTTACATGTATAAAAGGCCTTATTGTCCATCTTAATGGTTTATATCTTTTCACAGTAAGAAACAGAAGCAAAGAGAAGTGAAAGGAGTCCAAATAACAGTTACAGCGACACCACACCCACGGAATACTGAAAAATCACAGGTAAATCATTGTATTTAATTGAGTACTAATATAAATATTAACATTGTGTGTTCTGCTCACAAAACTGAAAAACTTTAATTGCTTTTCTTCGAATATGCACTCATTTTTGATACCAAATCAAAACTTCCGAAAATATTCCTTGTGTCAGCTGTGGCATAAAAATTTCAAAAGTTGTCTGCTACTTCTTGCGTACTTTTTAACTTCTTCTATTATTTTCTTTTACTTTTCGTAAATGGTATACCTACCACTCCTTTAATATTCGGTATTGTTTCAGACCGTGGAGCTAACCAACGTGCCGCCAATCCTATCGGCCACTCAAACCGTCAACCCTATCAGGGATTTCTTCTCAGCGCAGCAGTTAGTCTCAGTACCTCAAGCAGGGTTGTACACTGTGGCGGTAGAATGCGCTTTTGTAGATGAGAATGGAGAGCTGTGGAACACTGGGCCTAGAACTGCTATAGTTGTCAAGGTAAGCAGCAATAAATTCCCTTCCTTCAACAATCAGTAGCCGTCCTTTAACAATAAGTAGCCCTCCTTCAACAATTAGTAGCCGTCTTTCTACAATAAGTACCTCTCCTTCAACAATAACAACCCTCCTTCAACATTAAGTAGCCTTCCTTTAACAATAAGTAGCCCTCCTTCAACAATAAGCAGCCCTCCTTCAACAATCAGTAGCCCTCCTTCAACAATAAGTAGCCCTCCTTCAACTATAAGTAGCCGCTCTTCAACAATTTAGAATCCCTCAATCATCAGTTAGTATCCGTACCACAAGCAGGGTTGTACACTGTGGCGGTGGAATGCGCATTTGTGGATGAGAATGGAGAATTGTGGAACACTGGGCCTAGGACTGCTATAGTTGTCAAGGTAAGCAGCAATAAGTAGCCGTCTTTAACCGCTCGCAACCCGGTGGCTCCCAAGAGAGCCATCGATTTTGAACCCTACTACCAACACTTAGAGTTCAAAACCTATAAAAAAAACAAAACAAAAGCCGGGTTGCGAAGGGTTAACAATAAGTGGTCCTTCTTCAACAATAAGTAGCCCTCCTTCAACAATAAGTAGCCTCCCTTTAACAATCAGTAGCCGTCTTCAACAATTTAGCATACCTCAATCATCAGTTAGTGTCGGTACCTCAAGCAGGGTTGTACACTGTGGCGGTTGAATGCGCATTTGTGGACGAAAATGGAGAATTGTGGAACACTGGGCCTAGAACTGCTATAGTTGTCAAAGTAAGCAGAAATAATTACCCTTCCTACAACAATAAGTAGCCCTTCTTCAACAATGAGTAGCCCTCCTTCGACAATAAGTAGCCCTCCTACAACAATAAGTAGCCCACCTTCAACAATAAGTAGTCCTCACTCCTCCTTAACCAATAAGTAGCCTCCTTCAACAATAAGTAGTCCTCCTTCAACAATAAGTAGCCCTCCTTCAACAAAAAGTAGCCCTCCTTCAACAATAAGTAGCCCTTCTTAAGCAATAAGAAGCCCTCCTTCAACAATAAGTAGCCCTCCTACAGCAATAAGTAGCCTTCCTTCAACAATAAGTAGCCCTCCTTGAACAATAAATAGCCCTCCTTTAACAATAAGTAGCCCTCCTTCATGAATAAGAAGCCCTCCTTCTACAATAAGTAGCCCTCCTTCAACAATAAGTAGCCCTCCTACAGCAATAAGTAGCCTTCCTTCAACAATAAGTAGCCCTCCTTGAACAATAAATAGCCCTCCTTTAACAATAAGTAGCCCTCCTTCATGAATAAGAAGCCCTCCTTCTACAATAAGTAGCCCTCCTTCAACAAGTAGTAGCCGTCTTTCAACAATTTAGCACCCCTTAATCAGCAGTTACTGTCCGTGCCACAAGCAGAATTGTATATGTGGCGGTTAAATAGAATGCTATAGTTGTCAAATTCAAATTACCATTACCAAAATGAGCTACTTTTATGAAAACAAATCCAAAAGATGGCGTTCAAATAACTTAACAAATAGTGGACTTTAAAATAGTCAGGTGTAGTACTTACAATATTACCAACAATCACGATAATTTATTCAGCTGAGTAAAACAACAGAATTATGCTTTATACAATTTATGATTTATGTACAAAATGACGTCAGAACCTACTTTCATGCTGGTCTATTGTAGTATAGACAACAAGGTTATTTACATGGGTAGGTACAATGTCACCTTTGCTACTCTTAGATTTGCTATGACACTGTTATGATGATGCAATAAAGAAAATCTTTACTACCCGGTTCACAAAAGAAGGGACCCGAAATGGCAACATTATTGTTTGCGTCTTTTTCATATTACATGAATAAAATTTGAGCAAGATGTCAACAATAATGTTGCAATTTTGGACAACTTCTTTTGTGAAGCAGTTTATACCGGGTGAATTTTTACTAGTGACCGATAGCGAAAACTCAGAACTGGCTGGTGATAAGGAACAACTTTCTACAAAGAACATAGGTCGAAATATGAAAAAAAAAAATTGGATCTCCCATACAAAGTTGCCGATTAGCTGATTTGAGTTACTATGGGCGGTCCAATTATTTTTTTCCTATTTCGACCTATGTTCCTTGGGGAAAGTCCTCATCACCACCTGGTTTTAAGTTTTCGCTATCGGTCACGAGCAAAATGTCACCATATTTTAATAGTTAGGTCATTAATTAGATTAAAAGAGATAAATTGAAGAGCTTCCTGCATTTTCAAGTCGGTTAAAAAGTGCATAAAATAATCAATAATTGCCTGTATATTTGTTATTCTTATCTAGGATACGTGCATAATCAAATCCGGTCATTGACCTTGAAATGACTTATCTATTTTAGCATATCTATCATTTATATTTTATCTATTATCTTTGCAGGCTCACGAAGACGCTAGTTCGAAGAGTACGGTGCAGAATGCTAGGGGAAGGTTCTAACTATAAGGTCTTTATAAGTATTCATTTAACAATTTCTTATCTCATAGATTTATAATAGATATAAGTACTTAGTTATATGGAATTGTAAATAATTTGCATGCGAGAAATAAATCAAATGGTTTGACACTTAAAACACGGTTTCTTTTTTTTTATATACACATGTGTTAAAAAATGCTAAAGTTCTAATTATGTCACTTTACAACTTATATTCCGAGAGATCTACCTACATCATAATTTAGAATTCGAAACATTTAAAATTGAGAAAGACCAATTTCATTTACCCCATGAATTGAATTAGATCTTTAGCTGTTATAACTTAAAATTCTTAAAATATAATGCATTTCCTATTCAAATATTTAATCACTTTCACACACAAACACATACTTAAAAAACGTAAACACACTTACAATTACCAATAATCAAATAGAAAATATCGGCGATAACGCTATCTGACGTCTGCCTACTTTGATAACGTACACATACACTATCGGACTATCACACAATACCTGAACGAAACAGTCAGGCTACGAAACACAGCAAAATGTGGTTTTCTATCGTGTTTTTAATAATAATATTAAACAATTACAACGTAAACGGGTCCATATGTGATAGCCAGTGTAGTTGTAAACATGATTTGAGTGTAGATTCAAAAGGTGAATACATTGACTGCTCTTATCAACCGTTTATTCTAAGGTCTGGTTTTGAATTGCCTAGGACGGCGTATTCGCTAGATTTATCCATGAACAATATAAGTGTGGTTGAGTCATCGACTTTGTTAAGATCGAAAGGCTTGGTGGAACTGTTTTTGAACGAAAACAAAATCAAAGAGGTGAACAATGTTTTTGAGTTGCCTGAACTGAAACTGTTGGATCTAAGTGATAATTTGTTGGAGTTTATCCATGAAGATACTTTCAAAGGAATGCCGAAACTAGAGTATTTAAATTTATCAAATAACTTGTTTGAAAGTTTTGATAAGTTGGCTTTTCATCACCTAATAGAACTGAAAGAAATAGTTCTAAACAATAACAACATTGGAGCAAGTTTGAGAAAAATAAACATATTTGATGAGAATGGTTTTGGACTAACACATAAAATTGAAAGCATCAGTATTAGAAAAATAAATTTGAATATTGTCCCAGAGAATTTCTTCACAGACGCTTATAACTTGAAGAAATTGATAATTTCGAATAACAATCTAACGGAGATTTTCGAAATTCCTTTTACATTGGAATATCTAGATTTATCTGACAACCCAATCCAATTTATCGAAATGGAAGTATTTTCTAACTTACCTGCTTTAAAAGAGCTAAAACTAAACAATTTACAAATCAAAGAAATACCAGATTTCGTATTCTCTCCGCTTCACGCTTTAGTCAATCTAGAACTGGAAAGGAATAGAAATTTAACAGTATTTAGTCCTTTAGCCTTCGGCAAAGAAGTTTTAGAAGATGCAGACGATTTTACGCTGAAGAGATTGTCAATAAGAAGCTGTAGATTGAAGACGATTGACGAGCGACTGATGGAGCCGTTTAGCCAGTTGACCAAGCTGGATTTGCAGGGGAACATGTGGACTTGCGATTGTAACTTGCTGTGGATTAAAAAGTTACAAATACCGGCGACTGATAGAGAACAGTTACGGTAAGAATATTTTTTTGTTTAATTTTTAGGAGAGAGAACCTAGCCATTTTACAAACTGGACATTTTGCAAACTGGTCGTTATGCAAACCGGACATTTTTTTCACCACTGGACATTTTGCAAAATGGACATTATGCACCTAAAGGCTATAGATTGGTTATGAGACCTGTACCCTTTTTATCAAACTACAGGCTAAAATTCTACAGCTGAAATTCGATGTACATTACGTAGCTGGTTAAATAATCGGGTCATAACGGCTGACCAGCTACGCAATGCACATCGAATAACGCCTGTTGATTTGTTGCATAGGCCACAGGTCAATTTTATATCTATAACTTTGATTAAAGAAAGTATTATCTCCTAGTCCCCAAAAAGTCGAAATACCTAAAGGTATGTTTTTTGCAAGATTAGGATTTTGGTCTAGGCAGGTAGATATTACTTCCTTGAAGGTCAAAGAGGTGATGTGATCATCCATCACATCACCCTGACTGAATGACATCATTTTATACATAAGTATCGTAAACCTAGAGAACCTAATGAAATGAATTTCATATGACTAAAGGCTTAATCACGCGTTCAAATGAAGCTATAATATATTGGCACAATTCAATAACAATGGATAAAAACATAGAATGCAACTGGAAATATACGATACTTATAAAATATTAGAGGCTCGCAAAGAGTTGACTTGATATCCGTTTTACCGTAGTAAAAATTAGCCTTTATACAAAGTGTCCGTATCGGCTTATACAGCCATGAAAAATCTTGCCTCAGACACTGAATAAATCGTCTGTCACAGACGTATGAGGCCAATGATGAAGGGAAAGCTTATAGGGCGCATTCAGACGACGAAATTGAACAACATCCAATTAAAAATATTTAAAGAGAAGGAAAAAAATGTCGTCAAGTACAAAACCACGATCAGCTGAATTTAAGTAGAAGGAAAAAATGTCGTCCCATACAAAGTCACGATCAGCTGACTGCATTTACTATGGGAGGTCAAAAATTTTTAAAGTGTCCTGAATTATTTTCCTATGGAAAGATATTTAGTTTCATGGTCTGAATGCACCCTATCAGCTTTCGGTTAGCTGCCCCTTACACCCCGTATAGCTATAGTAGATAGGTAGAGTGGCGACGATACAGTACTAAAAGTCGTTAGTTCGAATCCCGTGTGAACATTTTACGTTTTCTATTTACCAGCTATACCTACTACAGTAAAAATTTAAAGATAAATTCTCTATTTTCAGCTGCGCATCACCGAAACTTCTCTACAACAGCAAAATCTTCGAGCTAGACGACAAATACTTCGTTTGCAGAATAACCAAACACGTCCTAGGCTTAACATTAGCCATTTGTGCCGGTGCCATAGCCTGTAGCGCTTTGGCGTTCTATCTAGTTCTTTTTATGCCTAGGAATAAAACTAGGTGCAAGTTTATCCAGAATATGTACAGTCCGTCGGCTGCGTATACGGCGTTGCCTTTGGGTGCGAGCCTTGGACAAATCAACCTCACAAGTGCGAGCTTGTCTTTCACAGCTAGTAGATGAGGGCAGGAGAGAAAGTGTCTAGACACACTACGACCGAAATTCGGCGGCCGATTTTCCGTTTCGACCGTCTCCGGCGTTTTCGGTTGAGATGACACACTATAAACGCCAAAATGACGTCCAATTCCAGTTACTTCAAACCGAAATTCGGCGGAATTTCATGTGTCATCCGTAATGCAAATAACATTGCAGGCGTAATTGCGCCGAATTCCGTTGCGTAATTTCGGTCGTAGTGTGTCTAGACACAAGCTGTTTTGATTCTCACAGAAATTGAATAGAAACTTCTGTGGTGTATTCCTGTCAGTTTCAGCAATATATAGAAAAAGGGGCTAAAAATCTACAGCTATAATCTAGGTAGGTAACCTACAGAGGACCATAAGCATATGCTAATTTTTGCAATGCATCAAATTACCCATATTTTTCTTGGACTTTGTTTAATAAAATGGGAGAAATAGCTAATGAAAGCCTGCTGTTAGAATCGAGAATGAAGAAGTGTCCTACGTAATTCAGTAGAAGTCTTATGTTGAGTAAGTAACGCTAGCTTACGTGATATTATTTTTCTCTATATAGAGTGAAACTTTGCTAGTGATCGATAGCGAAAACTCGGAACCAGCTGGTGATAACGAACAACTTTCCCAAAGAACATAGGCCGAAATATGAAAAAAAAAATACCTCCCATACAAAATAGTCGATCAGCTGATTTGAGTTCCTATGGGAGGTCCAATTATTCCTTATCACCAGCCGGTTCTGAGTTTTCGCTATTTGTCACTAGTAAAATTTCACCCAGTATATATATTTAACCAACCTACGGTGTGCCAATAAGCATCGGCTGTGGTAAACTTATGATCGTGAAGTTTGCAGTATTATGAACAAAATTGTTGGTGTTAATATTGTTTGAATAAAATTGTTTTAAGTCTGCTTGTTCTTTTTAACCCCCGACGAACCAACCGGAGGGGTGTTATAAGTTTCACGCGTCTGTATGTCCGTGTGTCTACGATTCTTTGAGGCAACGTATCTCCGAAACGACTGAACCGATTTCAATGCGGTTTTGTTTATATAAAAGCTAATATGGTCAGGATGGTTCTTAGCTATATTTCATGAAAATCTGATGATGGAGACGGAAGGTAGACTAGGAATCACACTACGACTATTTGACTCGGAGTTGGCATATCTTTCAAGTCATGCATGACATTATGGAGGTCCTAACTATTATAAATATGACTTGAATGACCGGACTCGTATTTATTTGACTTTAAGAAATAGGTAGGTAAAAGATCTATTACTTAAAACCTGCGCGTAGGTACGAGTATAACATGTATTTAGTAAGTTAGTAGTACCTATACAAAAGTTATATGAAATACTTCTGTATGTACCTATGAGTACCTGTACTGTGCTTTATCCTGGGTGAATGAGTTCCTTGCTTAAATAGGTAGGTATGTAGAAATTGTATTTAAAACCCGTACTCAATTTTTCTCGCTTTGCTCGAGGACTGCTTAAACTAGCTTTCTTGACAGTTTACCTATTATTGCCAATGTAGGAAAAAATGACTTTACAAACAAATGTACTTAATAATCCAGATCTATTTTGGGTAATATTGTAAAAATTTGCGCATGCTTCGCTCGCGATCATCTAGAGTAATTGCTTGGCTTACCCCCTCAGAAGGAGACGTCAAATGTCTTTTGCAGAATTCTTATAAGCACTAAGTGTCATTACCGGGGGGTTGAGGGGGCTTGCTCCCCATACAGAAGACGTCAAACGTCTGTTGCAGTATACTTACAAGCACCAAGTGTCATTACCGGGGGGTTGAGGGGGCTTGCTCCCCATACAGAAGACGTCAAACGTCTGTTGCAGTATACTTACAAGCACCAAGTGTCATTACCGGGGGGTTGAGGGGGCTTGCTCCCCATACAGAAGACGTCAAACGTCTGTTGAAGTATACTTACAAGCACCAAGTGTCATTACCGGGGGGTTGAGGGGGACTTGCCCCCCTCACAGAAGACGTCAAACGTCTGTTGCAGTATACTTACAAACACCAAGTGTCATTACCGGGGTTGAGGGGCTTGCTCTCATACAGAAGACGTCAAACGTCTGTTGCAGTATACTTACAAGCACCAAGTGTCATTACTGGGGTTGAGGGGCTTGCTCCCATACAGAAGACGTCAAACGTCTGTTGAAGTATACTTACAAGCACCAAGTGTCATTACCGGGGTTGAGGGGGCTTGCCTCTCAGAAGACGTCAAACGTCTGTTGCAGTATACTTACAAGCACCAAGTGTCATTACTGGGGGTTGAGGGGCTTGCTCCCATACAGAAGACGTCAAACGTCTGTTGAAGTATACTTACAAGCACCAAGTGTCATTACCGGGGGGTTGAGGGGGGCTTGCCCCCCTCACAGAAGACGTCAAACGTCTGTTGCAGTATACTTAGAAGCACTGAGTGTCATTACCGGGGGGTTGAGGGGGGCTTGCCCCCCCTCACAAAAGAAGACGTCAAACGTCTGTTGCAGTATACTTACAAGCACTAAGTGTCATTACCGGGGGGTTGAGGGGGGCTTGCCCCCCTCACAGAAGAAGACGTCAAACGTCTGTTGCAGTATACTTACAAGCACCAAGTGTCATTACCGAGGGGTTGAGGGGGGCTTGCCCCCCTCACAGAAGAAGACGTCAAACAACTGTTGCAGGATTCTTACAAAAACTAAGTGTCATTGCCGGGGGGGTCATCCATCACAGAAAAAAGCGAACGTCTGTTACCAAAAAGTACCAAAAATGTTGCTCGCTTTGCTCGAAGACTTTTTAACGTTAAACCACCTTGAGTTTTCTTCACCCTGATTGCTTTTTATGGCAATGTAGGAAAAGAGACTTTATAAAGTAATCTACTGAATAATCCAGATAACTTTTAGTAGTAAAAATTTGCGCTCGCGATCTTTCTTTGTTATTTGCTTTCCGTATTTGTCTTTTTTAAAACTAAGTTGCCGTAGGTACTTATACATCAGGTTATTCTTAATTCAAAAAACTCTATGAAAACACAAAAACTTCATAGAATTTTGCGCTCGATTCGCTCGCGGTCACTCAGGACATAGAAAAGCAGGGTAGCAGGGTAGCTTTTCTATGTCTTGACTATTTCTCTGGTCCTATACGATATACAAAAGATCACTGTGTCAATTTACACAAAAAATAAGATCGTTAAGCTAAGTTTTATTGTCATATTAAATTACTGAGCAGCAGCGGGGAGAACCGCCGGTTAAAATGCTAGTTAGAAAAAGTAAGTGGTTAAAAAATCATGTTGTATGTTGTTTGAAGTCAGAAACAAAAAAATAGTTTAAAAAGCTTCAAATAAAACTTAAATTAAAAATTTAAAGGAACCCCCGACTTTCAATCCTTTAAAAATTTAAAAATAATTTATTTATTCAATAAAATATTGTTAATCAATACTCCAACGCGTCGGGGGGCCGCTAAGTAAACAATATAAGTAAGAAGTTTACAAAGCATAATAAACATATTAGTTGCAAAAGTCATTTCATTCCATACAAGTATGTCTTACGATTTTATTGAAACTTTTTACCTATATTGTTTACTTAGCGGCCCCCCGACGCGTTGGAGTATTGATTAACAATATTTTATTGAATAAATAAATTATTTTTAAATTTTTAAAGGATTGAAAGTCGGGGGTTCCTTTAAATTTTTAATTTAAGTTTTTTCTTCGTAAGAAACTGGCTGTCCATTAACCTTCAAAGATTTTTCGTGACTACAATAATTTGTTTTTTTGTTTATGTTATGAGACGTATTTATAGAATTTTTAAATGTTCCAACTTACTACAGAATGTCAAAATAAAACGAAAGTTATAAAATTTCTGTTGATATATTTAAAAATACAAAAGTGTACAAATTGTTTACATTACTTATATTTGAATATTGTGCTATCGTTCATCAATCAGGCAAACATTTGTGCTGTGAGATTCAGTTGAGTATTTCGTTATTTTAATAAAAATGTCATCATTTTTAACTTCACTGTGATAGTCTTAACTTCACTGTGATAGGGTACAAACTTCAAGGTACAAAATTAAATTCGAGTATTTTATCTGCGAGCCACTTACATACCTAACTTTCAACACATGGGTAGGTAATTAAGATAATCCTGGGAAACACGCAAGTTCCTAAGAGAATGGAGTATCCACATTCCACATGTTCCAATTTACTACAGAATGTTCAAATAATATTCCAATTAATTTCTGTCACGATTTTTTTATCACAGGATAAATACATTTTTATTTTTATTTTTATTTTCTTATCTGGTATGTTGATACGATTTTATTAGTCAAAGTTTTAATTTCAATTATGGTTTTGTATTGTATTACATAGTAATTGATATTTGTGTCTTGTACCTTATATCTAAAAAGGCAATCGATAAATTATCCTAAGATACACCACCAAGACATCTACAATTCCTTAATTTTACGTTTTATTCTATGCAGGCACAAGCATTTTACAAAAGGCTGCGATTTGAGCATAATTTATTCATTTCCTACAAAATATGAGTATAAATACGGTGTAAAAAGACGATATTTTATTTTTGATTGATATTTTACGTTTATTTTTACGCCTGACACAACCACTAAAATGTGGATATAACTGACGCAGATAAAGAATGTATCCCAAATTGGAAACATTGTTTTTCTCTTTCCAATGTTGACAATTCGGGATCCATTCGTTATCTGCGCAAGTTATAAAGAGAGTTTAATTTAGAAATTGTCATTATTTTCTTTCTTAAGTACAAAAAGCCAATCGATTTACAATCTTATGATATGCTGCGTAAGCTTTACAATTATTTCAAGCGCTCTTTGGTCAATTTAGGGACACTGACATAACATAATTTATTTCATATGTTCAATTTTGCCTATTTCAGCAAAATACCATTCATAATTGTTCTAACACAACCTTAGTCTCTTCCGATCATACGTTTAAAGTAAAAATATTTATAAAAAGCAGTCTCGTTAAGCCACTTTTGATTTAGTTAAAGTCAAATTTCGGACAATAATTTCAGGCAAAATGCAATAAATATTACAAAACTATTCTATGATATGATAATTTAACTATACGTGCCTAAACACACCGGAATATAATGTGATGTCACAATAATACCTAAAATGAACTTTGTCAGAATAATAACTTACAAATTATGACAAAGTTCCCTTTTATAAATATTCGATATTACTCTTATCAACTAGCATTTTTACTAACTTATTTTATTATATTTGTGCATATTAAAACCAGAATTGTTTTACTTAATCTACCTAACCTACATTGATGATTTGTAAAAAATATATGACACAAAATGTACAATAATACTAAAAATATTTGTCATGAATGTAAATTAAATGCATTTTAGTCTTCCAAAATAAAGTTGTGTCCAAAATTTGTAAACGCTTACAGCTATATTTATTCGAGATTCATTTATTTTAAAATTGCACTGAGTTACGAAAATAATTTTTCTCACCTATCACGCTACTATCATAGTGTCGCTAGAGTCGATTTTTATGTTTTTTTTTTCGGACACTGTGGAACTAGAGAGGTTAAATATTTTTATAGCTGCCAGTATGTAGTCGGCTCCAAACAAAATTTGACGTTATGTAAGGGAACGACATTGTCAGCGCGGTACTATCTAAGCGAAGAGACTTTATAGTCCTTTTTATGTAAAAACCATATTGAGATTGCGTCCAGCGCATTGTAATTTGAAATATGGAATGATTTCGCTAAGATCATTTTATATTCCAATACCAAATACAGGGTTAGGAAATAGCACAAAATATTTTTTTTAAACTCATAGACATAAGTGATTTAATTTCATTGTGTGTTCCCGTTGTCTCCTGTTAGCGTGTCCCCGTTATGAGGACAAGGCCAAAGAAGAAATAGCGTGTAGGTAGGTATTTGTAATTTCAAAGCAAGGTTTGGTAGGGTGGGGCAAGGCGTGGCATGGTAAGATATTGCCACAGACTGCCTCACCTTGTCCCATCCTCAACGGGAATAACGACAATGGGGACAACGAGAAGCACTTGTGATTATTTTGTCACTGCTCACCAGGGACAGCGCGAACACACGCATTTCTTGGGCTGAGTTGACTAAAACCATAAGTTTTGTGCCATTTCCAGAACTAGATCGAAACTGTTAAAACTATAATATGTATTATTTAGGCACCCTAAGCTGGGCCACCTAAATAAACTCGTGTCATACCAACCTCAACCCCTCTTTCAAACTGCCCTCCTCCTGTCAAACTGACGTCTCAGAATTCAGCCTCAAAACAAACCTGTTGCTCTTCGGGTCAACGACCTCTTCGCTCAAACTGAACTTAGGCAGAACCTTTATCGAACAAACTAGCGAAATGTCACCTTGTCGGAGCTGAAATTCGACGTTGTCAGCCAGAGGGCGGGCTAAGAGCTCGTCGGATATTAAGGACCAGCGTTGTACGGGGCGGGTTTCTTGCTCGGCGGCTAAGACGGGCCCTTCTACCAGGAATGGTTCTAAGAAGGCCCGTGGTGATGCGTCTTGAGATAAGCAGCGGGCGAGGTGCGCTAGGACCTGGAAAGTAAAGTTGCTTGGGTAAGTATAAGGTAATTTTAAATTTATTTTTAGGGTGTTTTTTACTTGTGAAAATGAACTACTTTAGGTTGAAAAATTAAAGAATTTTTTGAACCTCCCATACAAAGTGTACCTAAAACCGCGCCGTTTCCTTAATTTGTGCTAAAACTACTACCTACCAGCTGACAAGGTTAGTATGTTTGTGTGGTCCTTTTTACACATGTCGACTAATCTTCCTTGAGAAAAGTTGTTCAGTTTTACGAGTAGAACGCACCTTAATAATCTTTTCACTAAACTTTGCTTTTTTTGCCACTGGTGTGCCACGCAGAATGTTCCGGGTTCAATTTCCGGTGGGGTCACTCACAAAGTTGATATTTATCACTTTGTGAATTTGTTCCCTGCCTGGTAAGGACATTGCAGGCTGAACTACCTGATCGTCCGAAAAGTAAGATGGTTCCGTGCTTCGGATGGGCACGTTAATCCGTCGGTCCCGGTTGCTGTCTATGATGGCGGTCGTTACACAATCATGTCAGAGGCCTGCTACTTGCAGTAGGCGGTTGAAAACGTCTGACACCAGGGTTCATCGGGTCGTTGAACGATTCGGTGTCTCACACGAAGAGAGAGAGGCCACTGGGTAGATTAGCTCATTTATCTGAAAGTCTGTTTGAATAGAGTGAATATGACATACCGAATCAGCCGAATGTCTGGGCTGCTGTCGTGTGGCGCGCAGGTACTTCTGTAGGGCTCGAGCGAGCGAAGGGAAAACCGCCTGCGCCGCCTCTCTGGGGCCCAGGGCTCCGCCTTGAAAAAAGAAAATATAAAGTTAGTCTCATTTAATAGTTTTCATAAAAAAATAGTGATTTTTTAAGCAGCCGCCTTTTCATGTAGTTATGGGCTCGCTTCGCTCGCGATACATATTATGTACGTTCTTTTTCAGTTGTAGTGGGCTCACTTCGCTCGCGATACATATTTATGTGCGTCCTTTTTCAGTTGTAGTGGGCTCACTTCGCTCGCAATACATATTTATGTGCGTCCTTTTTTAGTTGTGGTGGGCTCGCTTCGCTTGCGATACATATTAGTGTTTGTGTACGTTCGTTGTAGATTATGGGCTCGCTCCGCTCGCCATATATATAAATGTGAGCGTTGAGCAGGTGTGCGTGTAACTCACCGTTAGCGCTGGAAACGCGTACTCTTCTGACATGCGCGAAGGCATCTTCAGCAGCCGTGAGCAACCGCGCGCGTCTCTTTCTAACACGTCTTTCTCGCTCAGCCTCCTCGTAGTAGCGCTCGTTGTGCGTGGAGCCCGAGTCGCGGCGCCGGCCACTAGCGCTGCCCGTGCAAGACCCAGTTGTTGATCTGGAAAGGTATGAATCATAAATTGCGTAAAAATAAAATAAATTTACTTTACTAAGTTCATAAAGTTCACATTTACGGGTGAGATTGTCAACAGACATAAATGTCATTTTCAAAAGATATAGAGAAAATTTGCTAATCTTCGACTTCAGGACTCTATAATCACAATCAGTTTAATGGCATTCCCTGAAAGCTAGTTGTGAACTAGTAGGTGTAAATATTAAAGTTTTAAGAACAATCAACAATTAGACAAGTGTAACTATTGAAAAATCACATGCAACGCAACTATCTGATATATATAATAATATAATAAGCCTTTATTGCTGTTTCACATAATTTAACTTAAACATACTAACATTTTCTTTTTAAATAAAATAAAAAATAATCAAAATTACATTTCTCGTTTCCTTTTGTTTCTTTTCCTTAATTTACAGCTTGTCTTTCAACATAGGCCTCCTCCAAAGATATTCTCCGTAATCATCTATTCCTTCTCCCAGTCTTCTCACTTCACTAATCCCTATAATGTCCCATTTTAATGCTTTTATTGCAAGCTCAAATTCAAGTAGTTTTTCAGGAGTTCTTAGTGATCTTGCGTTAATTGTGCATATGTAAAGGTTTTTTTCTTGCTCGAAGTGATTAGTATTAGGTTAGGTAAAAAATCAACAAAACTTTTGTTAACAGTAGGTAACTTACCTTGCCTGCCCTGGATTGTTAGTAGATCCATCAACTTCATAAAACTTGATACTTGACGCTGCTTTCCTCTGAGACTTTGATATCGGAATCTTCTCCAAATATGGGTTGTATATTGGGAACTCTGTATAATACTTCTGCAGCACCCAGACAGCTGCTCTTTGTATACTCAATTGACCGATGGCATATGATCTACTTTCGCCATCAGGACTTCGAACAATTTTAATGTAGTAAACCGGTTCTAGCTGCCGAATCTCCATCAAAACTACAGCAATGTAGTGAATAAACAGCAATGTATCAGAGAAACTTGATACGTAAGACACTAAAGAGTTATAATCTGTGGCCTCTTCACCAAGAGCCAAAGCCTTCGTAGCTTCAGTGATTTGAACTATGTAAAATAGCCAATAAGAAAATGTACACACAGCAAGTATGACTAAAGTCATCGCTCTGAAGACAAATATTCTTGGTAATATTGCATTTCTTGGACGTAGGAACACTGCCCATACTCCAATGGCAAGTAATACTAATTTAAATGCTAAAGACAGCAAAATTCCTTTACATTCTGCAGCGCATGATAGTAACTGTATCCTTTGACTAGGCTGTATAGCCATGTTATCGGTCAGTCCTGGGAAAAACCCAATTTTTGGCAAGACTACCATTGCTAATGGGCTCACGAATGACACAAACGTCAGTCCTAGAGTTATTGTACTGCCAATGTATCTTGAGCAAACAGAACCGATGCCATTATCCGACTCCAATGGCCAGTTGCTAACATCTTCCATGGATTGAGAGCCTTCAGAAGTGTTCCCGGTTACAGCGGTGGTGTTTTCTCCCCAGTTCTCATCTTGTGGTAAGATCTGGACTTCAATAACTTCTTGGCCGTCTCGTCCTATCTCTGGATTGATATTTACACTGGTTTGAAATGGTGCCATTGCACTGTCTGTGTCCTTTCTTGATTTGTTACTCCTGAAAATGAAATTGAAGTTTTTAAAAACATTACAAAAATACTTTTAGATCAAAAAACCTAAGAATATTGTCTAGAAACAAAGTAAGTTGATCATATTATATGCAAACTTCATCCAAAGTGTTTGTACATTCAAAATGTGTGTAGAACACAACAAAATTAGCATAATAACTTTGGGAATTTCAACCAGGATATGGTAACCATAGTATCTATAGAAATATTTAAATAAACCGCATGATGTAGTACCAAAACCAGTATAGAATACTAATTAGGGCACTACCAGCTAATAAAATTGATCCGCTGAAGACCAAAATAGTCTGTAACCCAGTTTAACTTTATATGTAACGAGATCTAGCTTATATCATGCGTAAAAGCCTATTAAAAGGCTCAAATAAAGGCAGAAATAGGTCTTACCGAGTGCTCCTATGAGTGTGCTGCCGATGTCTCGAGCTTCTTCGCGAACGGCCGCTCTGCTCAGACCTCACAGATTCCGTCTCCATAATGACCACAAACAGCCCTCAATCGACCCTCATCCATGGGTACAATGATCAAGAAACCAGCACCCCATGCCCTAAATCAAACCACTCTTCTGGGGCAATTAAAATACTTGGGGTTTCACGGAAGTTGAACACGGTATAAAACATCGCTTTTCACACATAACATGGTGGATTTCAAGCCGGAATTTTGAAGCGTAGGTCACTCAAGCACTGATTTTATTGATTATAACTAGGCTTTCACTTTAATTACTGATAAATAATGGAATTTTCTAATAAGAGCGTCGCTCACGAGCGTAGAATCGACGAATTCATTTTGATTATACGACTAAATTCAAAAGCGAGCTGTCATAAAAATTACGTTCGTCGTATCTTTTTCTCTCCAGCGGTATTTTGTATTCCGGTTTCACTCGCACACGTTAAAATGCGGTACTTTTCAACATGGCTGCATTATAGACAAGACTAGATTTTCGTTCAGAAATAAATTTAATTGAGGGAGTTAACTTTTTCGATTAAAATTAATTTTTTATCACTGTTAAAAATAGCCAAGTTAATTTATTCATTTTACTCATAATGATAGAGTTAATGGTAATGCATGAGACTGTATATTTAATGTTATGATGAATTTAACTCGCTATTCAAACTTACCATACAAAACGAAGCGGCAAATTCAAAATATTGAGCGCAAGTTGATTACGAGAAGTGATAGCGATAAGATAACACACCTGTATCGTAAAGATAACTGTCCGAGTTACTCATTTTTAGACATGAGTTGTTGTTTATCGTGTGAAAGTTATGGAGAACCCTCAAGAACCTGGTGGTAGTGGTGTCCAGAGGGAACGAAATCGCAGCGTGAGCCTTCATTTGGACAATGTGGTCGCTTCCCAGCCCGAAATCGGGCCTACGCCTCCCGATGGGGGCTACGGGTGGCTTATCGTAGTGTCGGCTGTAGTGTACCATATAACCGTACCGACTTTGCTCTCTTTGTACGGTTTGATGATTCTGAAAGGTATCCGCGAGGATGATAGTGATGAGAACGATATAAATGAAATAAGGCTATGGGACGCGGATGTGGCGCTAGTTCCCTTTATAATGGTGGTGATTCGACTGCTGATGGAGTCATGGTGCCGTGCGGTGGTGAAGATCTTCAATACGCCGAGGTTCATGGCTGTGTCTGGCCTCTGTTTGACGGTAGCTGGGGTGCTGCTGTCCAGCTATGCTACAGATGATCTGAGTACGTCAGAAATGCCAACGAATGATCACATCGTGAGCATATTTTCGGGAATCTTCGCAGGTAAGTCCCTGCCTTTATAGAGCCTGTCTGTAGTCTGTGGTAGAGAAAAGAAGGAATGGTGACTACGCTTTCAATGCTGTCCTACATACCTACTATTAACAGAAATAAACACCAACTTTATTATAACTACTCTACTACCAACTTTATTATAACTTTATTTTTCCTATTATACCAAAGTTTGTTCAGATGATTCATTTATGTTCTATTGTTGTATAAAATAGGTACTTACGTAGGTAGACACTTACGTTGTCTTGTCATCTTTTGTACTATATAATAGTTTTCCAATAGCGTAATCTTCTCTTTGTTTACTTTACGACTTGTTTTGTCTTAACAAATTGCTAGATTCATCACAATTTAATGCAACAGACAGATTTACAAATATGGACAAGTCTATTAATAAATTCCTTACACTTATGTGAAAATTAATTATGTACTTACCTCTATTATCTTGCAAAGATATTCTGTCCTGAAAACTCAAATTAAAAGCATTTATAGAAAAACAAATAGAATTCCATCGACGAAAAAAAGATAAAAGACAGGTCCAAAGTACGATACCTGAGTAACACCACATTGTAGCTGCTGCACCTACTTTTTACTGTTGATATTTCAGCGTCATTATTTGTTTGTAAACGGAAGTAGGTATTAGCAGAAATTTATCAAAATATCTTTACAACTAATCCTACAATGATTAGATCGTAAAACTTAGTACCTACCGTGCACTGAAATGTTTCGACAGATTAGCTGATTGATTATGTTTAGTTTATGATTAACAATCAATCAAATTTTACGTTTCAGGTCTCGGGTGTGCATTGACAGGACAACAAACTGATGTTATAATAACACACTACTTCAGGGATAAACTTACAATAGCTCAAAGACTGGTTCGTATGGCCCCTTCCGTTGGAAACTGCCTGATCCCAATCTTGATTGGATATCTCTGCACACTCCACACTGCAGACGTAGTCGTCCACATATACGGCGCTGTAGTCATGCAGAATTGTCTCTTCTTAGCCTCCTACACACGACCAGTTTACATTGAAAGAGTAATTAAAACTACCTATAATATGCTAAGAGATGCTATGGAAGATGAAGACGAAGTCGTATTTAATAGAAATAGGGAAAACAGACAAGACAATGAGACAGGAGGTAGAACAAATTCAGGAGCACAGCAGAACCCTGATGTAACTACGCAAGATGAAGATGACATTGTTGTTTACAATTCTAGAACAAATGCAAGAGAAGTGGAAGATCGTTCAGGGCGAACACAAGAAAACAATGCTGATAACGACCGTAGATTTTCCTCGGATTTCAGCAACGCATTCACAGATGACCCTTTGAGTCGCAACAGCCACAGATTTTCGTCAGACTTCGGCAGTTTAGACATAACAAGCTACGCAAGAGGCTACCGAGAACTCGATAACATAGACCGAGAAGGTCAAAATCCTCAGCCACTATACAGAGAAACAACTGTAGACGCTCCAGACAACTTGGTATTCCCTGCAGAAATTCCGCCAGGCACTGCTAGAAGAACTGCTTCACTAAGAAAGAACGTGATAACCTTGAAGAACGTGCTGTTAGACATCAACTTCTACTTATACGCGTTGCTGCACCTTTGTACGACATTCTCAATATTGGTATTGGGTGTAGTATTCGCCCCGCATGTGTGGATATTAAATCCAACTATGAATATTTGGTCGGTGAGTAATCATAGAATGCTATTAATCTGAAGTGCTTACGAGTGTAGATAAGTGCGATGATTTAACAAACTGTAAATAGCTGATGGGTCAATGTTGTCCGTGTTAATCGATTTCTGACGATCTGTCCTACAACTGTCCTGTTGTTGGTAGAAAATTAATTGTATTGATATTAATCTAGTTTTCTTTACAAGATTTTGCAGTTGATATATTTAGTGGTGTTGGCTGTTGAAATTGATATATTATTAATTCGTCTAGAAAGAATTGTGTGAATGACCTGATGACATCACTAAAATTTTATTTTAGCTGTTTCACCCACAACAATTTGTTATAACATTCCCTGTTCCGTTTCTACTACTTCCTGCTACATTGTTTTCTTCTGGCATACTTTCTGCGCAATCAATCCTTTTTTATTAATCCTTATTTATATATTTCTTGTAATATTTTCTACTAATCCTTTTCTTACTCTTTTTTCAGGTCTCCCTGTTGATAGCGGTGGCGCACGGGTCAGCGCTATGCTTTATAATGCTGTGCATTGCGCTTCCCAAGTCCATCAACGAGAAAGCAAGGCTTTGCGCCGTCTTCTGCGTCTTTGGAGCTATGGGTTTCTTTGGTAAGGGTAATTTAAGTTTCGAATGCTGCTCCTCACAAGGGTTTTTTTTTCTCGTTTCTGTTTTCTGTCCTCACAAGGGGATATGAAGAGAGGGGTCAGTAGTTCCATGGCTTCCAGTCTCTTCCCATCCCAGGGTTTATGGGAAGAAGACTCAAACAGACGAAACTATTTCTTTAATAACGTTTTCCATCACCTCATCACCATGTCTCAGATATTGACGATTCAAAACGGAATGTTTATCATTCAGCATATCAATCTTGGAGTTAAATCCAACCCTCTTCATTTCCAGGTATAACATTCACAGCCAACAAAAGCCTCCTAGTCATCTGGTGCATGTTTGCCAGCTTCGCCACAGCAGCCAGCCACATCCTGCAGCAGCCTCTCTACAACAGCACGCTGAACGATTTCGACGTAACGGCCACCATGACAGCCAGCAACACGCTTGTGGCTGCGTTCATCTTGATATGGTCGCTTGCGAGAAACTACGAATTTAAAACATGTTTCTTGACAGCCAGTATTTTGCAAAGTGTAACGGCTGTGGTGTTCTTATTGGCTTCGTTTAGGAGACGTCGGTGAAAATATGTTTCTTTTTTAAAGTTTTATCTAAGTTTTTACACAAATAACCGTTAGCGTTTTACTCGCTGCAGCTGCAAATCATTTTTCCGCTGAGAAAAAAGGAATTTTCCCGGCATGTTTTACACAAAAAAACTTTCCTCTTGAAAAACTTTATCTGTTTAAAAAACCGCATCAAAATCCGTTGCGCGAAGAAAGCGATTTTCACGACAGACAGAGAGAGCACCGCAAAAAGAGACTTCATTTTATACTATGTATTGATTGATTTGATATACAGCACTTTCGATGTAACGATATGACCATTTATTGTGCCATTTTTATGCCACTAATGGCTAAGTAAGTTCGTATTAAGTTGGTATATTTTAGTCAACTTACTGTAATTTAACTTCTAAGAAACACATAATTAGTTTTAATTAAATTAAGTAAAATTAATTAATGTTAAGAGACGTCACAAAAAAGTAAAGTTACCGGTTTGATAAACGTACCAACAATAAATATCAATTATAATTAAATGAAGTTAGTTTAGTGTATAATTTATGATTGCTACGATTTGTAATACCATTAGTTAAACAAGAGATCGATTTTTTTATAATTTATTTATATTTCATACTATAAGAGATCAGTTCTATACAAAGACAGTAAAACAATAATTTTTAATATGTCTACAAATAATAGTGTAAATGACCCAGTATATTCACATACATACATTCAACAAAGATTAGGTATATTTTAATACTTTTACGAAATTTAAATTACATTTTGTTACCTTAGCTGATTAATTTATAAATACATCATATTGACAGAGAATTATTATTTTTATATACATAACTAAGTACGTAATTTAAATATTAAAGTTGATAGTAGTAATAGTAACATTTAAGTTCTAATATAGTTGTAAATTAAAATTTTAATTTTGGACTTTATTTTTTATTAAACTTATTTTTTTCTTAATTACACAAATGAGTAAAACCATAATCTTGTACAAACACAGTTATAAATGCACGCTTTGAGTAAAATATGCCCCCGAATCTAAAAATATATGCTTTAGCGAACTTGTTCCCATTTTGAATGGAATGTTTGCTTACCTACATTTTGTTTCCCACCTACCCCCACCATCATCTGCCTGCCCTTATCCCAAATCAGTTGGGGTCGGTTGTTGGAGCACAATGCTTTATGACCGGTCGCCTACCTGACGTCAACCCTTTTTGGGAATGCTATTTTATGCGGGTGACCATAGTCCCATAGATCGACAGATATTCAGCAGACCTTCTACCCCCACCCCACCCTAGCCGCAAAATAACTATAATAATGTAATTGCATAAGCATTACTTCATTGAATACTGTTCGAATGATGAAGTAGGTACTGTAACTACTGTTACGCGGATGAAGAAACTTTGTATGAAGCAGATGCAGATAGTAGTGGCAGCAAAATAGATTTTTTTCAGGTATCACTTCGAAGCACTTTGTCCTGCTTACGAGAATTGAGGCTTTGCTTTCATTTGTTATCTATCATCCAACAACAGATAAGACACACAGCGTTTCCAAAAAAAAAAACAAGCTGATTATTTTTATTGCTTCCGTTACCGCGGCGCGTGCGATGTATGCTAACAACATTATGCTAAAACGGGAGAGAATGACATCCTCCCGCCATGTGTCATATACAGTTAGGTTCTTCATCCGCGGACGTTATACTAAGTGAAACTAATTCTTGCAATTCTAAATTATCTTGTTGAAATTGACTAATACGGTCTCTGAGCAATATTGAGAGTTTGCATTCGCCAGTTTCATAATCGTCTGGCAGAATTACGTAGTAATAAAGAAGAACTATCGCTATATGGAAAAGAAGCATTGAAATTATACGAGGAATCATAATTATACGAGTAAGATGTCCAAAAAATAATGTTAAAAATAATTCATTCATAATATTATAAATCACAGCAAAAATCAAAACTGATGATAATATTTACAATTTTGTTATGTAAATGATTCCTAAAAGTCATACATGATATGAATATATGTTCCTAAACTTAATAAATACGAAGAAATACCATAAGAAATATCGGTAAAAGTATCATAAATAATATTCTATTTTCCAAGACCTACTGATCCAAAAGCAAAATAAGCTTTCCTGTATATCTTTACTTCAAATATAAATAACACCTGTATGTTTTTCAATAAACTTACCTATTTTAGCTCAATAGATCCATCATTTCATTATTGCTCAACTTCTTCACATTATTATTCGCATTTTCTGTTTTCTGATTTTGTGAGGGTAGTAGAGATTCGAACGCCGACCAATCCTGCTTCATGTTGGACTGATTCTGATTGGTCGCCCATTTGTTGTTGAAATTCGCATTGGCATTCCATTGGTTGGCGGCAATATTGTGTTGCGAGTCCGGGAAGCCCATTGGTTGGTTTTGATAGTTGTAATTGGCGGTAGTTGGAACGTTGTTAGGAACCATAGGCGAGCCTCTATTTTGATAAGGATTTATGTTTGTTGGACTAGATAATGTGGACGGGAGTGGTTTAGTGTGTGACGTATTTTTCGAGAGTTGTGTTAAATTAGACTCTAAGAGTGAACTTGTAAGATCCACGGATTTTGTTGTATTTTTCATGACGGGTGGTGCGATTTTGATAGGTTGTGGAGCCTGTGCGGTGGTCTGTGAAAACTTGCGGGCGGTATCTTGTTGTTGTGCTATCCTGTAACAACGAAGTATAAATTGAGACTTTGAAAAATGTAGAAGGATTGGAGGTAGTAAGCAGGAATAAGGAAAAATAGGGTAGGAGTAGTAGGAGAAAGGAGGAAGCGGGTATAGTTCAAAGGAAAAAGATGTCGGAGAAAGGAATAAGAAGGTAGGAAGAATACAGAAGAAGGTACCTAGAACGGAAATGAAAGGAGGTAGAACAAATAAAAAGAAAGAAAGAAGGTAGAAAGATGAGGAAGACGGGAAAGTAGTAACATGTTTCTGATTTTATGTAACATATTTTTATTTTTAAGTAACATATTTCTGTCTTTTACTTATTTATTGTATTCTATTTGGTCCTACTTTTTTTGCTCCCGTGTATTCCACGCTAGGTTGGCTGTGAGTACTCTCTTATCGAGATAAGCTTGCCCTTGTTTTAAATTTTCTGTAAAAATAGTTTTCTGTAAAACTGTATTTTTAATGGTAAACAATAAACAATTTATAATACCAAGGAAGAAGGGCGTAAATAACTTACCTCTGTTTCTCCTCAATACTAAGCGAAGCAGCAGTAGGGCCGACGCCCACACTAGGCAGTGGCTCCGGCTTGCTCGGTTCGCCCATCGAGAACGCGTCCATTCCGAGCCCGGAAAACATGTTGTCGATGTCTGTGGCGGGCTGCGGCGCCGGGACCAGCGTGTCCGGGGATGCTAGAGCCCTTTCGAGACCCCTGGAAAGCAGAAGTTTTATTATTTACTGCGCCCGTAGACTGGATAGATTCGTGACCTAAACGCTTTACGCAAGTACTCTCTCAAAGCATTTTCTGAGCGGATACATTTTTAACTAACGAAAAACCAAAGAGGAGGAGATTGAGAACAAAGAGGTAAACTTTAGTTCTTTCCTTTCAAACTTAAGATGCAATTCGTTGGCCTGCGTATGACGAACTGATCATCACATATTAAAATCGTCATTTTACGTCATGGTACGCAGCGCATCGCGACTCTTAAGAACCGCTATGTGTGATTCCACTTAAAAAATAGGAAATGTCAAAATCTTACTTGGATTCATTTTGTATTGAATTCAGCTGCTCCAGTTTGATCCTATGCTCCTGTTCAACTGTGGCTATCATCTGTTTAATGAGAGTGATGAGCGCATTGAACTGATTCAATGTAAGACCATTCTCAACACAGAGTGGTACTAGGAATGGTAACACCTTTGTAGCCATCACTTCTTTTGTGATACCTAGCTTCTTGTGGCTGAGAGCTAGTTTGTATATTCCTGTAAAGAGAAATAAATTATGTTTGTCAAGTATCTAATGTGCACGTATAGCGTCAAAAGAGAGCGAATTTGGTACACCATTGAAAATTGATTGAAAATTGGATTGATCGCAAATTCGCAACTATAAATATGAAGCGTGATTTTCTTTGGAAGCCAGATACCTTTATCTTTTGTTGCAAATTACGACAGTTCATTTACTATTTGACAAAGTGTAATGAAATTAAAAATATATATATAACAGACACTCATCCTTACCAAGAATTCCCATCAATACTGCCGGTTCTCTTGACGGTATTTGTGGCAGGAATGGTATGATTTCATCCAAAACAAGCCACTTGTCCAAATGCTCCAAAATCTTTCCCAAACAAAGTAGGCAGTTCACGCGCACCGAAATATAGTTAGTATTCAAACACAGTTTCTTTATACGCGGCAGCAGAGCATTTTTCATAGCAGGGTAGTCTATCAAAGATGCGAACGTTGGTAGTACCGATAGGCACAATTCTTGGATTTGCTGTGCGTCCGATTCTAAAGCTCTGTACAACATAGGCAATATATCAGTTTTGACTTCGTCGGCAGGTGTCAGTTTCAAAAGCAGCTCCATCTTTTGCATGAATATCAACAGTATTTGTATGGGGTCTTGGATCGTCATGACTGGTTTCAAAACAGGCAGGATGAACTTGATGTATTCCTCCTTTGAAGAGTTTTCGGCTATCAGTAGCACGTTTGGTAACACAAATGGTATCATAGGTGGATTAACGAATTCCTTATTCAGGGCAGGTAGTATCCGATAAATGCAGACCCGATGAGGCATCTTCTGTATGATCTGTGGCAAGCCTTTGTAGAACTGCGATTTCTGGAGGTTGTCCCATTGAAATAAGGAATCCAAATAATTTAAAGTCTTCACACCAACATCTTCAAAGTATGGTATCTGTAAATAAATATAGATATTAGGTAGACAGGTAAATAACTAATACAAAACCCAGGATATTTATCTAGCTTAGACTTTGGCTAAGGCTTTGACTATCCTTATTTTACTCGATTTTAGCAATGCCTTCAACTCCGTTGACTTTGATATTCTTCTCGCTATCCTTCGCTCTCTTAACATTTCTTCTTCGGCAATAACCTGGTTCGATTCATACCTTCGGGGTCGCGCGCAGCGGGTCCACTCTGATGAGGCTTTCTCGGAATGGTGTGACCTTTCTGCGGGTGTTCCTCAAGGTGGCGTCCTTTCACCTCTTCTCTTCTCGGTTTTCATTAACACAGTTACTTCTGTTATTTCTTCTAGCTTCCATCTTTATGCAGACGATTTGCAGATTTATCGTCATTTCACCTATGACGATATCAATGGTGCTACTGCGGCTATCAATAATGATCTCAGAAAAATTGCAGAATGGGCTGAATCTTTCGGTCTCGTGGTCAACCCAATAAAATCTCAGGCCATGCTTTTTGGTAGTTCTTATATGTGTAAGCAAATAGACTATCCTAGTATCCCACCTGTTATTTATAACGGCACGTCTATAGCTTACACAAAAACTGCCAAAAATCTTGGAATTATACTAGATTCTAATCTCAGTTGGACTGCGCAGGTCAACGCTGTTAGCAGCAAAGTATTCTTTTCTTTCCATTCGCTGAAACGCCTCCAAAACTTTCTGCCTCTAAAACTAAAATCAATCTTGCTCAAACACTTCTTTTTCCCCTCTTCGACTACGCGGACACTTGCTACTTGGATGCCACTGAGGAGTTGTTGAGCAAACTTGAGCGTCTCCAAAACCTCTGCATCAGATTCATTTTCGGCTTACGCAAATACGACCACGTCTCACAGTTTCGCTCACAACTCAAGTGGCTTCCAATCCGGTATCGAAGAAATGCCCATGTTCTTTCTTGTCTGTACAATGTTCTATACAACCCATCTTCTCCTTCTTACCTAAAAGAACGCTTCAATTTCTCTCGTCCCCCGGACAAGCTTTGTCGCCCCCATATAAGAACGATTCTCTCGATACCCATACACCACTCCGACTTCTACAGTTATTCGTTTACTGTGCATGCGGCCAGACTGTGGAACTCCCCTCCCGCACACAGTGCGTGATAGCCCTTCTCTTTCTATCTTTAAGAAACGAGTAAAAGAGCATTATCTTTCTCTTTCAAGTTAATACGTATTTTTTTTGTATATGTAGGTATATATTTAAAATAATTTTATGTATTTATGTATATGCATAGGTATTTGTGTGTATTATATGTAATATTATGTAAGTGTATATAAATTTATATACGTAGGTACTATTCTTGTATTCCTAAACTCATTTATATCATAGTAAGTTGTACACGCCCACTGCCTCACTTTATGCCATCTCACTACCCTAGGTCTGCTGTAAGAGATTTCTTTTTAGAAATAAGCTGACCTGTTGTGTATTGTTCTGTATGTTATGTTCTTTGTTTTTTATTGTGTACAATAAACGGTTAAATAAAATAAATAAAATAGCTTAGGAAGAGCAAGAGAAAATAAGTTACCTTCAAAAACTGATGTGGATCTGGCCTCAATTCTGGCGTAGCATTCAACATTAGCTTAACATACTCCTTCAATCCATCTGCCACGCAGTTCAAACGGCTCGGTGTCAAATTCTTGACTTCATTCGCAAATCGTTTGTACTTGTAGAAATCATTACCAATGTTCCCCAGGGTCTGATGCCCAGTACTGTGCAGTGTGTAAATCAACATTCCCAAGGAAAAAATATCACTTGCTTGTGAATGACTAGCTGATAAAATGTACTCTGGAGCCAAATAGTCCAACACCGGTTGGGTCAAGTAATGCATCGCTTGACAGTACTCATTAAAAGGCCAATATGGAGCTGCTCCTGTCCCACTTTGATTAGCAATACAGAAGTCAAACCCAAATATCTTCCAGGCACCTTGCTGATTCACTATGATTGACTCCGGGCAGATGTTGTGATGGAGGAGTTTTACATCATTGTGTAAGAAGCTTAGACCCTCAGCGATTTGCATCAAACCATATTTAATCTCAACTTCAAATAACTTGTAGTTGTCTAAATGTTCTCCCACTGGGTAGAGGTTGTCTGTTTTGCCCAGAATGTTAGCTAAGCTTGCAAAGACAGGTTCAGTAGCGAAGGCTAAGCTGTCTCGACTTTCTTCGAGACTGTGTTGGACAGTAAGGATCTGTGGGTGTCGTAGTTTGGTCAACTGAACTACACCTCGCTTGAGTGTCTCCAACATGATATCTTTGTCTGCTTTTGGCCATTTGTCATCAAAGTATTTCTTTTCAAATACAAATATTGAAGCCTCTTGTTTGGTAGATTTTTTGTAACCTTTGTAGACTTTCCATAGTAAACCTGAAAATATTTAAGTTATTTGGATAAAGTAAAAGATTATGAAATTTTTGATGATAAGGATAGCTAGAACTGTCTGTAAATCAAAGTTTTAGGGATCATCTAATTTTTCTGAAGTGCTAAAAATAATAGAAAATAGTTAACAATCTCTTTGTACTCAGAGAGTTACTGGGGTTAGGAATATTATGTACCATTATTTGATTTTAGCCTATTAAAAATTTCTTTTACTCTAGATTATTCTAGTCTCAATATTCAGAACACTCAGTATAGAAATGTAGCCATAGAATTAAGACTCATGACACATGATCTATATCATAAGGTTTGAGAAAGCAATTGGTAACATTACAAAAAACTGTAGCAAGCCTTGACCGCAACATGAAACAAAAGTGGCATTGTACTTTTTAGTAGGTGTCAAGTAGGTACCAGAGTTTAACTATGAAAAGTAGTACAGAACATTAAATAACCGAGAGTTACAGCAACATGATAGGTACTTTATACTTTGATGATGATTAAGTTCTGATAATGTTCAGCAACAAATAAAGGTGGAGCTTACCAGGGCCTGCTGTGGCGATCAACTGCGTAGCCTCAAACTCTCTTGTAACGGGGTTCCCGGGCAGCACACCAGACAATTGAGACACTGTGTTGCTGACCGACGAGTAGAACTTGTTGAACACCTCCATCGTGATGACTAACACTCAAGTTTTTGGGAATGCGAAAACAAAAATCATTACAAGGGCCGAGATTTTCGTACGGCCATGTTATGTCAAACTGACATTTCAGTTTTCGTTCAGAAATTGGTGATAGGGTGGCGATCGTTTCAATAGGTGATAGAAAGAGGAGAGGAATCGAAAAGTATAATCGATCGATTATCTTTGACAGCTCCTTTGGCTTCTGTCTGGCTGCCTCCCCAAACAGGCCTTTGGCCTCTATTCTGTTCTTCTGTCAAATTGTTTGTTGATGGTGCCTTTGGCGAGACGAAAATATTTTGACCTTATTTCATAATCCTGAAGAATTGTCGAGACCAATGGAGTAAAAAGCCCAAGAACTAGAAGCAATGAAGCACTTAGTTGCTATTTCATCGATCATTCTCTTCATAGCGCCCGTTATTCGCTCAGGGAACACCTCGAATTGGGATCCTCTGGGCCCCTTGGTATTGTGCTCTTATTTGCCTCTGGAGTTTCTTGAATGTGACGAGCCTTACGACCACAAAGGCAACCACACTGCCAGGGACGCCATCGGCCACGGCTGCGTGAAGTACGGCGGTGTATACTACGACGATGTTGAAAGAACTAAAGCCCAGTGCAAAGTGTTCGACGGTATCGAATGTTACGGAATGAGGCAGTTCCTAAGAGATGGATTTCCTTGCGTGAAATACTCCGGACACTATTTTACTACAACTTTAATCTATAGCATACTATTAGGTTTCCTGGGAATGGACCGGTTTTGCCTCGGACAGACAGGGACTGCAGTTGGCAAATTACTTACTTTAGGAGGTTTAGGGATATGGTGGATAGTTGATGTAGTATTATTAATAACTAATAGGTTACACCCTGAGGATGGAAGTAATTGGAATCCTTATGTTTAGTTGTTACAGTCTAGTTTGTAAGAATATTGTTATGGTCTCCTTGTGATATTTTATTTATCCTTTTATAATAAAGAAATACCAATCAATAAACCTTCTTATTTTATTTCTAATACATACAACTCTTATTGCCTTCCCCACCTTGGTTTTGTAAAGTGCTTCCTTACCTTCAAAAATTATAAATCAGTAATAGGAACCCTGTTGCCACCATATGCATACAAAACCTTTAAAATTACTTTACTTGTGCTGTGGGAAATAAGTTTCATCAACTCTGCACTTCTGGGCAGGTTTTTGGGGGGTTTTCCTGTCCAGGGGGTCCGGCTAATTATAAGCATGTAACTTTTTTGTTTTATGTTATCTGAATTTAATTCTATTTACATGCCGTGTGGTTAGCCTGGCCAGCCCCGAGGCAGTGCCTTTATTTTTATTTTTTTATCCCGCCCGAGCCGCGTCTACACTAGGATACATAAGAAAAAGAAAATTGTGTCATTCAATTTTCTTTTTTTTACAATGACTTATCATTATTTTGTAATGACTATCAATAAGTGATATTTTTTGTATCCCACATTGAATAAATATATTTCATTTCATTTCTTTCAAAGGGTAAATGGAAATAAATGAAATAATTTATTTTATAGTTACGCTTGATACCAAAATCGGGGCAACCTGTATTTGCTAGCAATATAAATAATCTCTGTGATATTTAACTGTTTTGCTGTTGGATCATCATCTGAAATGTAGACACATTTCAGATGGTGGTGATTTGCAAAAACTACCAAATAACATGAGTGACTGCCAATAGGACTATGGGAGCATAGGGGAAGGTCCATGTCCAGCATTGGACAGATGTGGCTGTTAAATCATTCAAAGTCACAAGGGTTCAAATTCGAAATCCCTATAAGATTGTTATTTTAATGGTATAATATTTTTATTCCATAGAACTGTAACTTGACTTTGGGAATAGCATTGCAAAGCCAGCAATAAAATGATAACTTTAGAGAATTAAAAGTTGGCAAACGAAATGCAATTTCAATTTGAAGAATCAAGTATGATCATGAGTTAAATGAGAGAAAATTAAGATTATTTAAGATGATTTAAGTTAAAGAAAGCTAAGTCTGGCTGGGAGGGTTGGCAGTAGTAAATTTTAAAATAAAAGAGTTTTTTAGCTTAAACTTTTATTTAAACTTAAGCCACGAGGGCTGAAGCGGTGCTGGACTCGTATTTCCAGTTGGGTGGGAGCACACTCTTGGTCTTGTAGTAGCGGGCTAGCCTGTGGATACGGGACTCGACGAGAATCAGACGGAATTTGCTGTCCTTGTCTTTCCTGTTGCGTTCCAAGTGCTTCCTCATGGCGACGGCCTTCTTGATCAGGTAGTAGAGGTCCTCAGGTAGGTCAGGGGCCAGGCCCATAGCCTTCATGATACGGAGGATCTTTTTGCCAGTGACGAATCTGACCTGGGCAACTCCGTGAGAATCCCTGAGCATGACACCTGAAATAATGGGAAATACAGTTGTAGAGAATTTAATAAAAATCAATGTCTAGATGAAACATGGGCCAATGGATAAAGTATTTTTTTTATTTGAAGGTAAGAGTTATAAAGTATAACTCGAAACTGAGGGGAAGATAGCCCATGTATACTCTTACAGAGGTCAAAAGCAAGACCAGTCTGGACTTTGTAACAAACTACAAAAAACTAACAGGTTCCAGATTCATTGCTCATCAAATTGAATCTCCAATTAGTTCATTACTTGTGTTCATCACAGACCATGTCATCTATTATGAAGCATCTGTACTATTCGCCAGCAGCTGAGGTATAATCTTGATTGTCCAAGAAGTATATTGAATCCCATGCTGGTCAAACCCAAGAGGTATCTTGATCTTGAAATGGAGGTTTTTCGCCAAATCAAAATGACCAGCACAAGCTTATTACATGGAGTATCTACAAATCCACTGATTATGAGCGATATAATGTGTTTTATACGAAAAAGATCATCATCATACGCACCGATTTGTGAGGGGGTAAGACCCTTCTTTCCGAGTTTGAAAATTTGTTCTTTGACATCATCAGCGGTCAGTTTCAACCAGGTAGGGACACTGCGGCGGTACGGGAGCGCCGACTGTGAGATACCCTTACTGAAAACATAAAAATTACACTTAGAACAAGCGCCATGTGGTGACCATTGACATCGTTTAGGTTAGGATCTGTCACACTAATTTACACGAAGTATTTCTGGAGAAAACTTATATCCAACATATGAAACACACTTTGCACTATTGAATTATGAAATAAATTACCCAGGTGCGTGCATACGACCCATGGTTGCGGCTTTTTTAGCGAATCGCCGAACTGACAACGACAACAAGAGAAATTGAAAAGATGGTGTCCGGAAGCAGAAATTCCATTCAGCGCGCTCTTGTCTATGGTAATTTCATTCATTCATTTAGTGATGCGCGAAAATCGACACTACCGTAAATGCTGCTAGGTAGTGCAATCACTCAGTTCATTCGTTCAAAATCAAATGACATTTGCGACTGCGTAAACAAATGTCATTCTAAATTTCTAGCACGATTTGCTCTTGGACCACGAATTTATAAATTTTGGTCCGAAATGGCCACCAATAACTATGGGGTATCCGAGTCAGAGTTCAACCTCGCCAAGCAGCAGGCTGCGCGCCGCATGGAATTGAGGAAAGAATACCTAAAACAGAAGACGAACCCATGGAAAGCTGAAGCTGGTTATGTCGTACGTACTCTTACGTAATTTTGTTATTATTTCGTCCTAGTAAACAGTACTAATAATGTGTAATAAATCCATTTTTCTGTATACTTCAGCCGTCTTAAATTCCCTATAGTTTAATTACATTTGGTGTTTTTCAGTTCGACACAGCCATTCAACAATTCAATTCGATGAAAGTAACCCAACTTGACCACTTCAAGCCAAACAAGAGGAACAGTATATTTGGAGTTGCTGCCATTGTCATTCCCATGCTGACTTACGGGTACCTCATCTACAACGAACGCAACAACCGTGAACAGAAGATCCGAAGAGGCGAAATCATGTACAAAGATAGATTGTTCAAACTGCAGTAATTGTTTATTCATCCCCACAATCTAAAACTCTGTAGAATATAATGTAAAATAAATTGTTAATTTAATCAACTTAATTTTGTGTTTATTTTATAACTGTTGATTTTTCTGTGTGACTGTACTTACAACTTAATATCTAAGCGACACTTTTTTATCATAACTCTTTTGAATGATGTATGATTTATGTCAACTCTATGTTTATGTTATGTGTGAAAGAAAATGTCAAAAGTTTATTTACATACATGCAAAAATAGATATTTTTCAGTTACAAATTCATCCCAAGATTTGCTAAAATATTACAACTATGGGTGATAAAAAATGCGACTATTCCCCACTGGAGTGTGATATTATAAAGCAGCAAATTGAGAGGCGCGCCAAGTATAGGGAGGAGTTTCTCAAACAAAGAACAGACCCTTGTGCCCATTCCAAAGAAGCTGGCTATGTTGTTAGTATACCACAGCTATATCTATTATTATTATATTACAATTTACATACAAGGCATAATACTTTCCTCAAGGTGCAAGGTTTGCATCACTAGTTTTCCCATACAAAAGAAAAGAACTATATATTTCAATCATTCTATTTGGTTCATGCTATCTACCTAGATTGTAGAAGTAATTTTGTACACCTAGGTAATACTTGCATAACCTACATAACAGAAAATCGAAAGGCTTGCAGGATTCAATTACACATGTCATGTCATGTCACATCTCAAAATCAAGTGTGCTTCTTTGTAATGTTTTCGTTTGTGCAGACCATTTGTCCCACCTTGATTATCTTATGGGATGGAGGCGTTATTATTTTTATTGCCTTACAGTTCGATGAAAACATGCAAAGGTTTGTCTCCATGAAGGCTACGCAACTCGATCATTTTAAGCCGAATACAAGAACATCACTTTTTGGCATTTGCGCTATCATTTTTCCAATGGCTGTATATGGTACACTCATCTATTTTCAACGTAGTACGAGAGAGGAGCAAATTAGAAGTGGCGCTATCAAGTACAAGGATCGAATTCATAAATTAGTTTGAATTTTCTCTAAGGTCCATCCACTATCATAGTATCATGACTAGCCTAAGCGTGAGGCCAAATTACGCTGGCCGCAATACTTAGATACTACGCGACCAGCGTAACCTGCCGCTTAGGCTGGTCATGACACTATGATAGCAGATGGACTTCTAGGTGAGCCTAAACTGAAATTCTAAAATAAAGTTACTCCTTTCACAACATAACTTTGTTTCAAATTTATAGTTTGTGCTTTGTTTCATAGGCTGCGAGAATGCATGCAATATGCGATTGAATCAATGGCGATCTTACGACGTCGATGCGGTACGCCATCTGAGCTCTTTAGTAGCTTGTGCAGTTCCAAAACACAATTTTTAAAAAGCACAACATATATATTAGTGAATCATTTAAATACAATAAAATGAAAACTATACTTGATACTGAGCATAAGACTAAATAACTAAATGCTTGGTAGACTAGTTTATCGGTCATCTAGGGACTTGTCTCTTGTAATGACAGAGTCTTCAAACTTCACCATGTATGTGGTACCTTTGTGCCAGTGTGCAGTCACTTTAGCTGGCTGAAATGAGAAAAGATATTTGTTAAAATTCATTTCAAAGTATTGCCTGAAATAAAATAGAGTATTTGTTAAACTTAAAATACAATTAAAAGTATTAGAGGACAAAATATTGTAGGCAGCAGGTCACATACCAAACAACATACTAAACTCATGATCAGCCCATATCCACTCACTGCAGGGTATAGGCTTCTATTGCGCCACTCCCCAACTATTTGTTCAAATACTGGCTTAGGTTGATTAGATTTTTTACTTTATTTTAATTTAGTATCTACCAAAGATGGCTGATGCTGATTACTGCAAATAATTAGCCAGATTTTCAGATCTGGAGAAATCTAGCTGTTGACTGTAATGTGGATTTGCTTGGAATACAGGTTTTTAATATTAAAAGTAGCCAAGAAGCAGTAAGGCAACTGATGTGTTACTTACAAATCCGCTCTTAGTGAGCACAGCCTCAATGATGCCAGCATTGAATGTTGCACAGTTCAGGGAGCCTTTATCCTTTGGCACACTGATGAACTTGTTCACCTGAAAAGGATTAGCAATAAACTAAATTAGAACAAGCCTAATTATTAAAACCAAAACCCAACTGCAGTACAATTAAAGTTTTATTTTACATTCAATTGAATTTGAATTTAAGAAGCTAAAGCCTTAGACATAGACAAGAATTTACTTGCATACTCTCAAAAAACACAAATTAAATTCCCTTTTTGAAGCAGTCTGGTATAAACATGGGAGCTAATCAACTCTTAAAAATTCTATGATTTCACCAGTTGTGTTATGGAAATATGAGCTGGCCCTTCACATAAAATGCATCAAAACACTATTTGTTTAGTTTCGCATCATGTATACGCGCGTTTTATTGTTTCGCGCCATTTCGTCTGACACCGGCTGCTCGGTCGACGCCATCTTGCTTCTCGCTTTGCGAACCCCGCGAATCGCGCGGTCGGCGATATAACCTCTTACTTTTAGTCACTCGCGCGACCGGTGTTAGGCACATATTTTAAGTAGTCTGGGTTTTATTTTTTCGCATGCGCAATTGCTGCCAGGGAAGAGTTCCCTGTTCTTGTGCGGTAGTAAAACCAAGTGAATAGTGGTTTGGTAGTGCGCTTTGAATGCGAACTGGGCAGGTTTCTTGATTGAGGGCCAACGTGGCCGAACTATGAACAACTGTGAACTAGTGAATAATAGAGTGATAAACTAAGGTGAAACCAAAATTGTCGGAGGGACGGAGTGCCACACGAGCTGGTGCCCGGGTGCCGTAAGTCTAGTATCTAAATCCCTATCCAAGTGTCTTCCTCAAACCCTGATACCTTTTTCCTGTCAAAAACTAGACTTACAAGGGAACGGCGGCGTCATAATTCGCACGGTAAGCAATTCGCTGCTAGGTCCTGTATAAGTACGTTCATTGCAGTGATTTGGCAACATTACGTGGAGGTCACCGCCCTGATGACCTTTAGTACAACCGGAACTTGGTATATTTATTTTGGATATGAGCTGTGGTGGTGCAGTTAAATATTAGTAGGAGATTGTGAGAGAGCCGTCGCAGACTTTGGAAACAAAAATTTCTCGGCCGGAAACTTTCCGGAACAAAAATTCTCTCATTAAATTTATTTATTTAGCTATAGTAAAGAGCACTACGAATCGTAGTCAAATGTTGTTCCGAGGCTGATCGACCATTTAGTTTTAGATTTTAAGATAACTTTAACTTGCTTCCACTGCGCTAAGATCAGCTTCGGAATCAAAAAATTTTTGGTAGCAGAGCGTGGTTGCTTTATTGCAACATAGTTAGCCGTAATTTAGTATTAAGCGTGTTTTTTATATTACCCACATATTTTATTAATTTTGGAAAATATTGTTTCGGTTTTTTTTTGTGACTGTATTGTTTGCCTAGTGAACGGTACCTTATCGGTAAGGTCTAGGCCAGTCAACTAACATTTATTTTGTGGTATTTGTTTATTGGTTTTTCGTTTTTATTAAGTCGAGAGTGTAAAAGTTGGTACCATGGCTCCCTCGATCGCCAGGTATAAGGCTGCTATAAAGACAGAATTAAGGTGGTTTACTACCACAGCGGCAATGATCGGCCGCGAGGACCGGGAGGACGCGCTCTTGAAAAGTGCACTACAGGCAGATGAACGGGTTCGGGTTGTGTCGGAACACCTCACAGAGTGCCTCATGCTCTTGAGGAAGCTCCTAACCCTGAAGATAAGGAGATTGTAGAGGGCGATGTAAGCCAGTGCTTTGAGCTGGCACAGGACATTGAGCAGGCAGCTGCGGACATATCTAGGCGACGTGACGGAAAGGAAAAGCCATTCCGTGGTAAAGTGGGACAAGGATTACAGGTGCCTCTTCCGCCTGTTACGGTTCCAGTCTTTGCAGGCGATTACGCCGACTGGCCGGCGTTTGAGGACCTGTATAGCAGCGTGGTCCACACACGGACGGACATAACGCCAGCGTACAAGATGGCTCAGCTGATGTCCAGGCTACAAGGAGAGCCTCATGAATTGCTGACGCATTTGGCGGTCTCGGATAGCAATTATGAGGTGGCGTGGAAGATCCTTACCGACCGGTATCGGAACAAGCGCCTGATTGTAGACAGGCTGTTAGACCAGTGGCTGTCAATACCAACCATAACGCGAGGTACGGACCTCCGCGAGAAAATCTTCCACCCAGTCAGCGTCGCGGTCAGCGCACTGGAGCGACAGGGTTTGCCAGTGGCGGGCTACGGTTATATCTTGGTCCACACAGTGCTTCGCCGCCTGCCGAGCGAAATGGTCGCTCGATTCGAGCAGCTCCATGGGGCAAGTCCTCGGACCACCTCCCGACCTACGAGGATCTGAAGTCGTTCCTCGAGGCCGAAAGCAGGCGAGTGGACGTCCAGGCTGGTGAAGCCCTCGCAAGGAGACCTCTGCCCTCGCCACCCGGAACGGCCGGGTGCACCGGCGCGAGGAGGCAACAGTAGGCAACCCAGGCGGTACAACACTGCATTGGAATCAGGGTGTGCCTACTGCAGGAGACAGGCCACGGGGTGACAGCGTGTCAGGAGTTTGCGGCGCAGCGGGTTCAGAGGAGACGGGGTGTGGCACAGCAGAGGCGTTGGTGTTTTCGGTGCCTGGGGCCGCATCAGGTGCGAGAGTGCCCTTCAAGCACCAACTGTAGGTACTGCCAGGGTGCACACCATCCGCTGCTTTGCATGAATCGCTCCGGAGACGCCGGGGGCAGCGCTGGATCGGATCAGCGAAGGGAGCCTGCCCACCAAGGGAGGGAGCAACGCTCCCCACCCCCTCCAAGGAGGAGCCCACCTCCGCATCAGTCACAGGGACAGGCAGGGGGACGTCAACAGTCGGAGCCCACTTACCAACGGACGTGGGGACGATCTCCACCACGGCAGCAGGTGCCGGATTGGGGAGGAACGACACGGGAACATGGCCAAGGACACCCATCCCAGGTACGGGATCAAACGGGCGGGTGTCAGGGGAGCACTAGGCAGCCACCAGGGTACATGCAGTATTCTGCGGGCTTGAGCCACCTGGTTGGGTCTCAAGACCCACGCATGCCTCCGCCTATGCCTGAGTACCCGCGGCTACAGGCGCAACCTCGGTACGGACGTTTGCCGTCGGGGTACTATAGAACTCCAGCCATGGCCTTTATGGGCAGACCTCCTACCAGCAGGAGTGGGACCCATACACAGGTTTGGGTAGCGAGGGGATACCCGCGGGACGCGGCCTCACCGCGTTTAGATTCCCGCTAGGTAATCGCCGCCTACTCATCAGCTTCGGCTCCCGTCCAATCACGGTACTTTTGCCAACGGCTAAGATTTGGGTATGGGGATACGGTGGCCGGACCATTCAAGTAAGAGCCCTACTGGATACAGGGGCTCAGGGATGTATTGTATCGAGTAAGCTGGTGAGTAGGCTAGGCCTAAATGTACAGCCAAGTGCGGATGAAGCTGTAGGCATCGGGGCCTAAATGTGCCTGACATTCGGGGTCAGACGAACTTTGAGTTCGCATTAGGTAGCACATGTACAGGGGTCAGCTATCAAGTCTCAGCCGTGGTGCTGGATGAAGTGGTTGGGAAACTCCCTCAGGTTAGGTTACCACCAACGGTAAGAGGGTTAACCACAGGGTTGGAGTTAGCTGATCCTGATTTTGATACTCCTGGTACGGTGGACGTACTTCTCGGGTCAGACGTCCTTGGGAGATTATGGTGCGGTAGGAAGAAGGTACTCCAGGAAGCTGGTTTGGTGGCCGTAGATACCACAGGGGTATGTTGTTTTCGGCCCAGTTTGAGACCTCAGGACCTACCAGAAGGGATACGGTCCTCTATGGTAGTGTGCTGTCAGAGGTGCTGCAGAGGTTTTGGGAGTTGAAGAGCGCCCACGGCGGACAGACGGAAGCCAGAGGATGACGAGTGCGAGTTGTTCTATCAATACAACACTGCGAGATGCCCGTCAGGCAGATTCGTGACCAGGCTACATTTTCTCCCAAACCGCCCAGCTTTAGGTAGTTCGCGACAGCTCGCGGAACGGAGACTACTCGGAATGGAGCGGAAGATGAGGCGAGACCCAGCACTTCGGCAGAAGTATATAGAATTCATGCGGGAATATATTCAATTGGGCCACATGTCGGTGTCCAGCCTGAATTGGAGGTGTGTCGAGCATTATTACATTCCACACCTGGCTGTCTTGAAGTCACCTGAGGCGAAAATACGGGTGGTGTTTGACGGTTCTGCTCCTACCTCGAATGGTGTGTCTGTGAACCAATGTTTGCACGCGGGTCCTAAATTGAACCGGGACATTGTGGACATTCTCACAGACTTTCGGTTACACCAGGTAGCGTTCGTCGCAGACGTCAAAATGATGTTTCGCCAAACCATGATACATCCGGATGACCGTCGGTATCAGCTGATTTTGTGGCGTGAGAGCCCAGATGAGCCGATGGTCACATACGAACTTAACACGGTGACGTATGGACTTAAGCCAAGTCCGTATTTGGCAGTACGTACGCTGCGAGTTGGCCGCACAGGAAAGGGTAAGATATCCTCGAGCCGCAGCAGTACTGGATCGCGACGTCTACGTGGACGATATCTGCACGGGTGCTGATAGCGTGGAGCAGGCGCTAATTCTACGAGACGAGCTGATCGCGATCATGGGTTCAGGAGGTTACGAGTTGCGGAAATGGTTGTCCAGTTGCCCAGAGCTCCTGGCTGGTTTGCCAGGCGAGTTCCATCAGGACCCGCACCTCTTTGAGAACCCGGACAATCCAAATACGTTGGGCATCCTCGGGGTGCAATATAGGCCAACGCATGACGTATTCACGTACAAGATCGAGCCCGACCTTTGGAGAAAACTTGGACTAAGCGGTCGGTACTGTCGACAATCGCTAGAACGTTCGATCCTAACGGATGGATCGCCCCGGTTACGTTCATGGCGTTTTTACAAAGGTTGTGGCTAGCCAACTTAGGATGGGACGACCAACTCTCCGGAGAGTTGTTGAAGGATTGGCTCAAGTTTGTGACCACCTTACCAGGGATTGTGCACATAGCGATACCCCGCAAGTTAGTCCCATCGGTGGGATGTAAGGCTACCCTACATGGGTTTTGTGACGCCTCGGAGCGAGGGTACGCGGCAGCTGTATACCTTCGGACAGCAAGTTCAACGGGAACTGTGCACGTGCGTCTGGTTATGGCCAAAAGTAAGGTGGCACCAGTCAGAACTAGATGGACCATCCCCAAATTGGAATTGGCAGGGGCAGCTCTTCTAGCGCGCTTGCTAAATCATGTAACCTGCAATCTGCGTGGTACCATCAACTTGGATGAAACGGATGGATGTACGCGTGGACTGACAGTCGGATAGTTCTATGCTGGTTGCAGACGTCGGTACATACACTTGAGGTTTTCGTGGCAAATCGGGTGTCACAGATTACGGGGTCGGAAACTCCGTTAGTGTGGAGGCACGTACCGGGAGAATGGAACCCAGCGGACTGCGCTTCGCGCGGGTGCAGGGCACCTGATTTGGTGAGTCACCCACTGTGGTGGGGACCTCAATGGCTGACTGAGTCGCCGCAGGAATGGCCATTCAACGAGTGCAGGGCGCCGCTTGGGCCACCTGATCGAGGTTTGCGAGTGAACGTGGGGCAACTCGTACCGAAGCCTAACCCAGCTTTCTTGCTGGAACGGTATAGCTCCCTCGACAAACTTCTTGGGGTGACAGGTTGGATCAAACGGTTCGTGAACAACTGCAGGAAGCCTCAAGCAGAACGGAACTTTACACCTGTCCTCTCGCCTGCGGAACGGAATGCGGCTCTATGCTCATTAGTTAGAGTCGTCCAGGCGGAACATTTTGAAGAGGAGGTCAGGCTGCTCAGGGATGGACGTGGAAAGCTGAAGGGAGGAATTGTGCGCCTCAACCCATTCCTGGATGAGCAAGGTATGCTCAGGGTTGGAGGCAGACTTCGAACGCTAGCCTGCCCTTTTCGGCTCGGCATCCACTGTTACTTCCAAAAGGGGACCCTTAGTTGAGCTCTTAGTCAGGGATCGTCATGAGAAAAACTCGCACGCGGGCTGTAATGCGCTATTGGCCATTCTACAGCGCGAGTTTTGGATCTTATCGGGACGACGAACGGTACGTAGCGTTGTGTTTAGGTGCTTGCCTTGTTACCGCTTGAAGGCAGCCACAATGCAGCCACAGATGGGAGATCTTCCACCGGACCGGGTGACGGAGGCCTGGACGTTTGCAGGTGTGGGAACGGATTTCGCAGGCCCTTTCATGGTGAAGGCATCACGCCTGCGGAACGCAAAGTCTATCAAGGCGTACTTGTGCGTGTTCGTGTGCCTAGCCACCAAGGCCGTCCACTTGGAGCTCGTGGCCGACCTTTCTACGGAGGCCTTTTGGCAGCGCTGGAGAGATTTACGTCGCGACGAGGGCGACCAGCGCTGATCAGGTCGGATTGTGGTACCAACTTTAAGGGTGCTGATCGGTGTATGAAAGAAATTGTAACGTTCTTACGGGAGAACGAAGAAGCCATCAGCACGGGCCTCTCCCGTCAGGGCATTGCCTGGGTGTTCGATCCACCAGCGTGCCCTCACTGGGGTGGTATTTTTGAAGCGGTTGTAAAGTCCGCTAAGACGCATTTGTTGCGCGTTGTAGGGTTAACAATTTTGACTTTCGAGGAGCTGGCGACCGTGTTTTGTAAAATTGAGGCTGTACTCAATTCGCGTCCTTTGTGTCCGCTCAGCTCAGACCCAAATGATTTAGAGGCCCTGACGCCAGGGCATTTCTTAATTGGCCGCCCACTTAACGCCTTGCCGGAATATCCCTATACGGAGGTGAATAGCAATCGTTTGTCGCGTTATCAGTTGTTGCAGCAAATGACTCAAAACTTTTGGAAGCGTTGGTCGCTTGAGTACTTGCACATTCTGCAGCAACGCCTTAAGTGGACGGACAGGACTGAACCCCCCCCTGCATTGGGGATCTCGTTCTGGTTAAGGATGCCAACCTACCGCCACTGCGTTGGCGCCGGGGGCGCATTCTCAACCTATTTCCGGGTAGTGATGGCACTCCTCGAGTTGCAGAAGTTCAGTGGGGGGATTCAGTTCTTAAGCGAGCAGTAGCTACATTATCACGCCTGCCATGCATTGAGCGGACCGATGGGTCGGTCCGGGGCGGGTGAATGTTTAGTTTCGCATCATGTATACGCGCGTTTTATTGTTTCGCGCCATTTCGTCTGACACCGGCTGCTCGGTCGACGCCATCTTGCTTCTCGCTTTGCGAACCCCGCGAATCGCGCGGTCGGCGATATAACCTCTTACTTTTAGTCACTCGCGCGACCGGTGTTAGGCACATATTTTAAGTAGTCTGGGTTTATTTTTCGCATGCGCAATTGCTGCCAGGAAGAGTTCCTGTTCTTGTGCGGTAGTAAAACCAAGTGAATAGTGGTTTGTAGTGCGCTTTGAATGCGAACTGGGCAGGTTTCTTGATTGAGGGCCAACGTGGCCGAACTATGAACAACTGTGAACTAGTGAATAATAGAGTGATAAACTAAGGTGAAACCAAAATTGTCGGAGGGACGGAGTGCCACACGAGCTGGTGCCCGGGTGCCGTAAGTCTAGTATCTAAATCCCTATCCAAGTGTCTTCCTCAAACCCTGATACCTTTTTTCCTGTCAAAAACTAGACTTACAAGAGAACGGCGGCGTCATAATTCGCACGGTAAGCAATTCGCTGCTAGGTCCTGTATAAGTACGTTCATTGCAGTGATTTGGCAACATTACGTGGAGGTCACCGCCCTGATGACCTTTAGTACAACCGGAACTTGGTATATTTATTTTGGATATGAGCTGTGGTGGTGCAGTTAAATATTAGTAGGAGATTGTGAGAGAGCCGTCGCAGACTTTGGAAACAAAAATTTCTCGGCCGGAAACTTTCCGGAACAAAAATTCTCTCATCAAATTCTCAATTCGAATCGTAGTCAAATGTTGTTCCGAGGCTGATCGACCATTTAGTTTTAGATTTTAAGATAACTTTAATTTGCTTCCACTGCGCTAAGATCAGCTTCGGAATCAAACACTATTTGTATGGAATTCATCTTTAACCATGCTTGCCATGCCACTATTTGCAAAACATGGTGATTGGCTAATAATGCAAATCATTTATACATTTTTAAGAATTGGACATGTTTTCTATAGAACTTACCAGTGCATCTTTCTCAATAATGTAGTAGGTTCTCTCATCATCATTGGCATGTTCTAACTTATCTGCTTCTTTGCCAAACAGCACCTGGAATTTATGATAATAATTCATTTAAAAAATCAAGAAAAAAAACACTTGTTTCCTTTATAATTATAAATAATTTAATAAAATCACTTCAATCATGTTTTCTTTTCATTTATATTTTAGGCAAACACAGATGTTATGGCAACAAGAACAGATATTTTAAACAACAAAATATCTGAGTTGACGAGGCAGACAGACCTGTGCTTGTTCAAAAGGGTAGGTAAATACAGTAGCAAATAGTATCAATGGTAAACGGTCATCCATTGTCACAATTTTCTTAATTTATACCTTCGGCTCAGCTAGAATCTGAGGCCTTTTGATTCATTCTTACCTTCCAAAGGGTAGACTTCACAAAGAGAAGCATGTTCAACAGTTTGATTTCTCGTTTACTGTTTCTCTCCCTAACAAAATACAGGTCTAGTAATCTTGTACCCACATCATGACCTATATCTGACAACCTGAAATAAAATTAAAAACTTTCATGAAATCATTAATTTATAGTTCGGTTAATAATGTAGTTAGGTTGCCTAGAAATAGGTTAGATCTCCAATGAATTTACAAAAAGCGTAGAAACAAAAGTTGGAACTTTGGAAGAAAGTTGATTACCATTGGGACCAAACGGTGGATAAAAACTAAGGGATAAAAGATCACTTTATGATATACTCACTTATTCTGGAGCTCCTGGATAGAATGTGAACGATTCTGGCAATATTGCACGATTTCTGAGAATAATAGAGCGTAAAATGCTAGAGAAACCTCCCCTTTTCCTTTGCTGAGAGGTTTGTCAAGAATCGAGGATTTTGAACGACCAGAAGACATTGTGGAAATCTAAAGGAATTGAGGATTTGAGTCTTGTCTTGTTCTTATAGATTTTAGTGCAAAGCTTTTCTTCCTCTGTTCAAATATCTAATAAATCGAAACTGAAAACATCATCACCGAAATGGTCCACATTTTTTTTTTAGTTTGACACTTTGACAGTTAAATCGATCATAGACAATTTTTAATACTTTTTCAGAAGAGTGAATGAATGAATTGCCAGACTACCAGCAGCTTTTCTACCATGAATTTAATGGGAAAGTTTTAATTAGTTCATCTAGCTTCTAGTAGATGGCGCTGATGGCGAATCATGGAAATGCTCAGAAGCGATTTCCCTTAATAAGGGGTAACATTTTTTTTATCATACAGTATATTTTATTTTCGTATTTTGTAGAAATTATATAATTTAAGAAAAACAAACGATAATTTTGCAAAACTGCTTATTTTCGATACTTTGAATCGAGGATATACGCCAAATCTAAACTTTGTAAGGACTTGCAGTTTAGAAAGCGGCAACACATGTTTCGTATAATCTGTGATGTCATGGTGGTTGAATTTGACATTTGACAGCTGATCCCATAACAGCGCCATCTAGTTTGGACTCGTGAAGCAGTCAGTCCAAAAAATCCCCATTGGTTGGTAGGTTTCATTTTTGCTAAACTTCTTGGCAATAGTTTCTCGGATCGAAGGAATGGAATAGGATGATGCAGCAGGTTCAAGTTGGCAAAGATCACTAGGAATAAGAAATTCGACTGTGCTGTATTATTATCTGTACTCTTCTGCATCATCATCATTACAGAAACAGAGTCAACTCGGCCTAAACAGTGTTGCCAAGTTGGCCCTTTTGGGGCTAGATCTAGCCCTTTTTTAGCCTAGTTAGCCCCTAAAAAAATGATTTAGCCCCTAGCCTCTAATCTAGCCCCAAAACGGGGTAAGTAAATTAGACTCTAGACTAGAGTATACAACACTTAGGTACTTATGATGAGCACAGTCTCGAGTGTTACATAATAATTAAATAAATTGCCACACACATGATATCCCTACAGATATCCTAAAAAAATTAGGGACTAAAGATAAATATAATTTTTTACTGAATAAGAATAGATAAGACCGCTAAAAAATTAGGGACTAAAGATAAATAAAAAATTTTACTGAATAAGAATAAGACCGCTGCGCTGATGCTAATAATAAATCTGAACCACAGCCATCGACGTCGCATGTCGTACAAATTGAAGAATCTTCTTTCGATGAAGATATTTAAGTTGATATATTACTGTAAGTTGATTTTTGTATATTTTCATTAATAATTAGTAAAAAAATATGCAGAACTCCCTTGTTTTATTAATTATTGTGAAAATAAATATTTTTGGCAGAATCTAGCCCCAATCTAGCCCTTTTTTGGACTCCATTTAGCCCCAAAGCTCGAAACCCAGTTGGCAACACTGGGCCTAAAACATATCAATGTTAAGATTATTATAATCATTAAGACCCAGTATAGAGGTTTCATTATTTTCATCATCATAAGAACATCCTTGCATTTTTCATTACCTATCATACATAATCTATTTATTAATCACTATAAAAAGAGCTTAAATTCCAACAATTTCTCTGATCATTACCTTAGGTGGAGAAATGGGTAGGGGATACATACAGGATGTTACTGAATCAGATAGATTCTTCCTTGACATACTTCTTACCTTATAAGTTGGTACATAAAAACAATCAGGCAGGACTCATTTAATTACTAATTAGGTATGCAAAGGTCAGAGCATGTTGACCCAAAGTTGGATTGCTTTATTTCATCCCAAGTAGGTCATGTAAATTGGAGCAATTATTTATTACACCTATCTGAGACCAATTTATATGCGTAGGAAATAAAATTAATACTCATAAAATAATTTAACAAAACTTTACTTCATACAAAGCATTTAATAACAGCGCAATTGTGACGTAAAATTTGCAACGCAAGTAGAACATTTTCAAATCAGGTAATTTATTTATAGTGTTTTCTAAACAAAACAGAAAACATCGATGAACATTGCGGCGTGGTCATTCACATTTCTATAACGACGTTGCAATGCATATCGATGTTTAGTGTTTTGTTATAAATTTTGTTTGGAAAACACGTGAGCAGGAGACACAGTTTAGCAGTTAGTTGCCTGTTAGTAAAAAGGCAGCTTACAGCTAAACCAATTTCTTTCTAGTTAGATTCTACTTCCGTGGCAAATCATACAAAAAACAAAAACTATGACATAAACACCTAAGTTATACAAATTCATAATTATTTAATGATGCCTCAAATCAAACAATGTGCAGAATTGTAGGTAGTTACTTTCTTCCTGAGAGGTCATCAAGAGAATATAATTAATTGATTATAAAATCTCATGTTTGAGATATCTACGTGTAATAATTTGACATGCGCCGCGCCGGTAGCTTAGGGCGAGTACGGGTAACCAAGCCAAGAACCACCTTGTACCCTTCGTTCTCAGGTGTCCTACAGATCAGATCCACAATAGAACAGATGGGACTATTTTTCCAACTAGTTCTAATGAATTTATTCACAAATACTCTTGGCTTGGATGGATTATTATGAACGAGTGATACGAGTGGTAATGAATCACTCGTCTTAATTAGCGTATGCGAAATTAGATTACAATTGATTAAAAAATACGCTTCCTGAAATGATGCTTGGATGAAAAATTAACATTATACAAAACAGAAACAACAGAATTATTACCCTTATTATAATTACGTTAATAAGTTACGATGCAAGTTTACATTCCGACAAGTTTATTTATACCTATTGAGTTTAAAAACAATTAATTATTATGATGTAAGTTGTTCTAATGAGATCATATTACATTTTCATAATGACCTCAATTGCACGCGAAACAAATCTCCAGATTGCAAACACTTGTAATCTTATACGAGTTTTAAGGCCGTAACATAGTTTTTTTAAGATTTGAGGCATATTATCATTATTTATTTTTATCACTACTAACAAAACTGATAAACCCTCATTCATGTACAAGTCCGTATGTTGTGATGGTCAGAAAAAGATCTACATCAATGTGATGGACGGACTTTATACCACACAATTTATGCATGACTTCAGACTTGAGAAGTTGGATTAAATTATTCATTTATACAGCGTTAAATTGTTTTCTACACATATTGTTAGATTGTATTCGTGAAAGACGACACAGACAAAAACTCTGCTTATAGTCGCATGAGAAGACGCAGGTGGTTTTTGTTATGTAGAAACTACATAATAAGATGCACCATTTAATACCATTTATATGTAGAATTTTTGTTTTTTTTTATTTAGTACGATAGATGAGATGAGAATTTACCAGTTTTTAAATAAAAATATAAATTTAAACGACAAATTATGCGTCCATAATTAATTAATTAAACAAATTGTGTTGCAGGTACAATATTTTTAACTTACGTAAGTTGATTAGTAAATTGTTAGTTTTTAATTAATTTCAACATAAAGAAAAATAAAATAACATATTTTTGACACAGTTCCTCTTTGGTTCGGATTAAAAAAACGTAGGTATGGACTCAATTATTAAATCTTTAAATACTTGGTGTAGATGTAGTGTATCGTGAGCACTCCAGACATTAACTAGGAAAAATCTTATCAGAATTTTACATACTTATTAAAATAATTTATCTATCAGCATGAAATATTTACAGAAAAAAAAACTGTTTACAACAAAATATATCTACCAAATTAAAGCAATGTTTGCTACTTTGTTTCATAAATAAATTGCTACCATCCTTGATACCATTCAAAATTATATTCCCATTTTTGTTGAGGGTTGCATTTGACCTTCAATAATTACAGTACTTATAAAATGTTTATGACTTATCCTTTATATTTGATCAATAATCAGAAATTATGGCCAAACATGACTGTATTCATCTGACATACATATATATGTATGGCAGGATTTTGTAAATAGTGACATATTTAATTTCAATTATAAATAATTTTACTGCCTTTCCAAAACCTTACAATAAACATTATAAAATTATGCTTAGATGTGTTATGTATTTATTCTACGGTATGAGTCAATATATGTACAACTATTTCGGTTACTTTTTTTAACAGCAAGTGGACTGAACAGTTTCAGCTTCAAGAAGATTGAAATCCATACCATTGGGCCGGTTGAAACCGGTTTTGATCCCATCCCATCCATCTTCAACTTTGTATTCGCCAGTCTGGATACGGTTGTAAACCTCTTGAGCAACTAACACAAATGCTTCTTCTACATTTTGACCTGTTTTTGCGGATGTTTCTACGTGATGTAGTCCTGTAAATAAAATTAAAAATAGATATTAATTTGGGATGAATTACTTATTTGAGATACAAGTCTTTTATTTAAGTCTCAGGTTTAAATCCCTGGTTATTTTGTTTCTGACATTTTTACTTTAATAGGTACAAATGGTACAATGCCTTTATAGTAGCTATTGTTAAACTAGAATGTAATAAAATAACACATCCTATACAAATAGGTACTATAGTTTCGCTACACTTGATAATAATATATTTAAAAAAAACATAAACGCCATTTAATTACCTATTCAAATATAAGAACCACAAGAGCTCTGTTAAAGGACAAAGTTGCCTATCTATAATTAGATTTAAGGTCGCATTTTGGCTAAGTGACATTGGTTTCATCCACACAGACACAACAACCATACAGCAATATACAGTAATATAGGGTGTCCCTACTTAAAAGTAAAAAGAAACCAGTTTCTAGGCATCTTTAGCTACTAATCTGGAATATTGTTTTATAATAATACTAGCGGCCCGCCCAGCGGTTTCACTCGCTGCTACTTACCTGTTTTCCCGTAGAAATGGGATCTTTGCCCGTAGTAAAAAGTCCATTAATCCATTCTAGCAGAAGTTACTTATCATGACCATGTGCCAGCAGAGGCGGCCTGTCATGGCGAATAACTTTAACTTTGAAGCCATTACCGTATCTCTTATAGGTTTGATGGGATGCTGGTGGTCTACATCAGGCACTCCAGACCCTCGTGACCATGTGCCAGTAGAAGCGGCCCGTCATGCTCAATAACTTTAACTTTGAAGCCATTACCGAATCTTTTATAGTTTAGATGAGATGCTGGTTGTCTACATCAGGTACTCCAGACCCTCGTGACCATGTGCCAGCAGAAGCAGCATGTCGTGCTGAATAACTTTTACTTTGAAACCATTACCCTATCTCTTATAGTTTAGATGGGATGCTTGTGGTCTACATCAGGTACTCCAGATCGTCGATGACCATGTGCCAGCAGAAGCGGCCCGTCATGGTGAACAACTTTTTCTATGAAGCCATGACCGTATCTCTTATAGTTCATATGGGATGCTGGTGGTCTTCATCAGGTACTCCAGATCCTCGAGGGCTGACCATGTCCGTCTTTTATATGATAGTAAAATCAGTGCCAAAATTCGCGAGGATCGGTAAAGCGGTTTGGCTAATTTGGGTAATATCTGCTTTATTTCCCCGTTTTCCTGCTGCTAACCGTTTTCCCGTAGGAATGAGGAATTTTCCCGTGGTAAAAAGTAGCCTATGTTACTCAGGGATGTTGTAGCTTTCTAATAGTGAAAGAATTTTGGAAATCGGTCCAGTAGTTTCGGAGTTTATCGATTACATACAAACAAACAAACAAACAAAAAAACAAAAAAACAAACAAAGTTTTCCTCTTTATTATATTAGTGTAGATTAGTGTAGATGTAGAAAAGGAAAGAAATGGCACCTCCCATACTAAAAACGGTGACTGATAGAAGTTTTTGTATAGTGTAAAAAATATTCTTCCGAGTAGGTATTAAAATATTTTAGGTACCTAAGAAGGGCCAGAATTATCTTGATTTTTTCTTTAGGCTACTTAAACAGGGACGCATCAGGTAACCCTGCTGTACAAAAAACTACATAGGTACATATAAAATATGTTATACCCAAGTTTATTGTGCAAAACAAAAACAATAGCTATGATAAATTACATTGAACTTATGTTGACCAGAAAATAAGGGCAAGCAGCCTAGTTGAATCATAGGGCACATGATAAAATACAACTGATAACAGACACATGCCAGACTCAGATAAAATGCTGTTTCATCCTGCTACTTCATACCTTTTCATATTTAACTACTGCATTTACATGGCATTTACTTTAGCATGCTGTTGTGAATGGTTTTCTTTGTAGAAAGATACCAATATTTTTCAAATCAGAAAGCATAATTTGGCAAATAAATAAGTAAACACAAATGCTCTTGTAAGATTTGAATCAGAAAACTAGTGTTTTTGTGTGCCTCTAGTACAGTGTTTTTCAAACTGTGGGTCGCGACCCCCAGGGGGGTCGCGGAGCCTTCCTAGGGGGGTCGCCAGCAAAAGCTAAGAGTCAAGGCAGAACCTCAGGTTGGATAAAATTCGGTAAAACTCTTTGTTTTTCAAAACGTACTGCTATTTTATGCAATATGCAGCGTTGTATACGTATTTTACCTGTTTGTAGCGTGAAAAGTCGAGCTCGCTTCGCTCGCGATACGTGCACCTTTCTGCCTGTTTTATACTCATGGCTAGTGTTAATGCTCCTAACTTGATTTTAAGGTAAAAAGTCGAGCTCGCTTCGCTCGCGATACGTGTATTTTTCAGCCTGTTTTTCACTAACTTTCAAGCTTTTGCCCACGTTTTTAGCGTAAAAATTCTCGCTCGCTTCGCTCGCGATATTTACGGCTGGCTGTGGCTTATTTTTGCCTGAAAATTTCAGCCTACCCAGAAAAATATCCAAAGAATGCGCACAACGCTTGTAGTTTTTTTGTATCCGCCATTGATTAAATGAATTACTAATTTTATGTTCCTATGATGACCGAACAGGGGGGTCGCCATTGATTTTTTGCCTTGAAAGGGGTCGCGTATCCAAAAAGTTTGAAAAACACTGCTCTAGTAGGTACAAAGTGAGAATAATAATTGGTTCATTAAACTGCAGATATAATTACCATTTTCCTCTGCGAACATCCTGGCTTCCTCGCAGGACACCTCTCGCCTGGCGCCGTTCTTGTTTTCTGACACAAGGTCAACCTTGCACCCGACTAAGGCAAACACTGGCCTGTGAGGTTCTATGTGTCTCTTTGCCTCCATCATCCACAACGGTATGTGCTCAAAACTCGCTCTGTTACACACATCGTATACTAAAAGTGCACCAACTGAGTTCCTATAGTAAGACTTCGTGATGGATCTAAATCTCTCCTGCCCAGCTGTATCCCACAACTGCAGTTTTATTCTCGTCCCATCTTGCACCTCTATGATCCTCGCGAAGAAATCTACACCAACAGTAGGGTCTGACAACTAAAAAATAACGCGCAATTCGTAAATGTGACCACCAAAATATCTAATGGAAAACACGAAAACAATGACCACAAAACTCACCTCTGCGAATTTACCATCTGTGAAGTATTTCAGCAGTGAACTCTTGCCCACCGTACTGTCACCGATTAGAATCAACCTGAACTGGTAATCGAATATCGGATCAACCATTTTAGCTGCAGATCCAATAACATAAAATTTATAGCAACAAAGGCCTCGTCAAAAATTACGTAGATATCAATCAGATAAAAAATGAATGACTGAGACAGTGTTGCCAACTGGGTTTCGAGCTTTGGGGCTAAATGGAGTCCAAAAAAGGGCTAGATTGGGGCTAGATTCTGCCAAAAATATTTATTTTCACAATAATTAATAAAACAAGGGAGTTCTGCATATTTTTTTTACTAATGATTAATAAAATATACAAAAATCAACTTACAGTAATATATCAACTTAAATATCTTCATCGAAAGAAGATTCTTCAATTTGTACGACATGCGACGTCGATGGCTGTGGTTCAGATTTATTATTAGCATCAGCGCAGCGGTCTTATTCTTATTCAGTAAAATTTTTTATTTATCTTTAGTCCCTAATTTTTTAGCGGTCTTATCTATTCTTATTCAGTAAAAAATTATATTTATCTTTAGTCCCTAATTTTTTTAGGATATCTGTAGGGATATCATGTGTGTGGCAATTTATTTAATTATTATGTAACACTCGAGACTGTGCTCATCATAAGTACCTAAGTGTTGTATACTCTAGTCTAGAGTCTAATTTACTTACCCCGTTTTGGGGCTAGATTAGGGGCTAGGGGCTAAATCATTTTTTTAGGGGCTAACTAGGCTAAAAAAGGGCTAGATCTAGCCCCAAAAGGGCCAACTTGGCAACACTGGACTGAGATGAGATGACGGATCGTGACATTCGTGAATGACCGAATGAAATTGAAGATCTGCGATAACCTTGCAGCGGCGTTCATTGGTGTCACAAAAACCGGTAAAACTTCCATGAATGGGCAGCTTTATGTTCTGATCTACCACAGACAAAAGAGACGTATGAATGAATGAAAAGTGTGTTTGACATAAAAGAATGAATGAAATGAACTGAACTGAATGGAATTTGTTAGGAAATTAGTCGAAAATTATTTAATTATTTAGATAAATAAATGCAGTTTTGGCTGCATATTTACTGTTGATTTTAGTGCCGCGTCGTAGCGAAAGAATTTTATTAAATACGGAGCAGCGTATTCAACACTAACATTTGGATTAACCTCAAAACAGAAGCTTGGCGCTGCCGCCTAGTTTTGGGGTCTTCTAGCAGTATTTGATGAATTTTATTACATCCACCGTGAGAATGAAAGAAAATGGTACAGAATTCAATGATAGACCTATGAAATCTACACCAATAGGTGAGGAAAATTGTATTTATGAGTCGTGAATATTTGTCTACAGTTTTTTGTTTGTGAAGTGCTTGTGCTGTAGAGTAAGCGTGTTTATCGAATCATATCTCTGAAAAGATCTCGTTGACTCTTCAACCACTATTTCCCCACACCAGCTTTACTTTTTGTTCTTCTGTATTTTCTGCCAGAAGTCAATGAATCTTTATTCTTTATTTTCCAGCTATGGTAGCACCTGAACTCAAGCAAAATGCGGAGGCGGACACAGAAATCAAACAGACGTGTGCAGTGTTGGGATGTGATGATTTCAAAAGCCTCAGTTCAGAGGAGTTCTTCAGGCAAGTTGTGAATGAAATAAATTTTGGTCAGATTATAGTTCATCATCATCTATTTAATGGGCTTTACCCTTGTCGGTTCAGATTCGCCAGCTTTCCGTCTTCTGCCTTTTGGTTACCATTTGAAAAAAAAGATATAACTATAAGTTCTCATTTATTTACCTTAGTTTTGTATAATGCAAGCAAAAAGAACTGATGTAACTCCCTACACAAAAAAAGATTTTATTCGTTGTACTCACTTTGGTTAGCTAGATATAAATAAAATGCTTAATTATCAAGAAGTCCTTTATCTAGAAATGAAAATATTTATCCAACTATCTAGAGTGTGTACCTACAATTTGCTACATTATATTCATTAACTTCAGGTTTCCTGAAGACCCTCGTCTAAGAGAGATATGGACAAACCTCACGGGCCGAAGTAATTGGACGCCAACGGACTACTCTCTCATCTGCATTCAGCATTTCTCCGTCGACTGCTTCATGTGCAACGCTGATGATGAAATGGTGCTCATTGACAAGGCTGTGCCGTCGCTTAAGTTACCAAAGCATGTTTTAGAGGTAAAGAAAACTATTTTTTAAATCTTAACATAACATAATTAATATACTTTGTAGCTCACATAAGAACAGAAACCTATAACAGCAATGGTACAATTTAGGCGGCCTTATTGCCATGGTAGCAATTTCTACCAGGCAACCTTATTATTATTGAGACTTCTAAACTCAGCTGCTAGATATGTTGGATTTACATTGGCAGCTTCTAAGTAAATTGCTTGTTAAATTGATATGGTCACTCACACATAACTCAAAATACTAGGAAAATGGGTTCTTGCCAAGATTATACTAAAAATGTGTATTGTAGTAATAAGTATGATCCCCGTTTCTAGTAGAGCTGTTAAGAAATATTGAATACCTACATCAATACATTTATGGATTTTATTAAATTACATTTATTACTGCTTTCATAATAATAAAAAAAAATGTCCCCAAGATTACACAGAATTCTAATTAAAAATATTTTTTACAGGTAGAATACATAGAAGAGGAAACATTAGACAATGACTACGAAGAAGATTATGAAATGGATGGAGACACCGATTATGAGGGTGATGATGAAGCAAAACCCACGATGAATGGCCACAGTCACCAAATAACCACCAAAAGATCACCAGAAGACAATGCAAAAGTCCTCAAACTATTCACAGAAGTACAAATGATGCAACGGCAAGTTGTGAGTCTGAAAGATAAATTAAAATACAACATAAAGGTCCAAAATAGACAGACGAGATTCCTACAAAGACTAAATCAAGTGATAGAAATGAAGAAAGATGTTCTCAGTCAAAAAAGAAAGAGAAAAGCGAGAATTTTATTATCATTACAAGACAAAATCAAAGAGGACACAAGTGGTTTAGTTATGGCAATGCCCACGAAACATACAGACGACTTAAAGAACTTTGCGTTAAGTATCTATAAGTATTCTCCACAGTCGTACATTTACATAAGAAATACATTACGAACTATGCTTCCTAGTACAGAAATGCTTGATAGTTGGATTAATACTGGTTATCAACCGAAAAACGTCATATCATCAAGTAATGTTATAAAAGTATCAACGGAACAGACAGAATCAGAATTAAGTTGTAAAATTTCTCTACGCTAAATAAAATTGTTTTAAGTTTATTTTAAGTGTAAATAATTAAGGATTCTTTTTTGAGAATAAAATATTTGGAATATTTTCGACTGAAGTACTTTTACTATTGATGGAAGCAAAGAAGATGTACGTAATAAATGTGAATAGAATACTATGCTTTTTAGAAACGAATTATCGTATAAAACACTGGTTGCCAAACTTTTCTATTGATATAGAACAACAACTCTGCCTTTTAAAAACTATGACTTAAGTAAAACTATGCATCAGATTCTAAGGTGTTCAAGTACATTTAAGATTCCTATTCAAAGTTCGCAAGTGTTCATTCTCCAGTGGTTCGGAACATGTTAATTTATTCACCGTGTTTGAGTTGAGACCATCGCACCCATGCCGCATGGCGCAACGTCACGAAACATTTCCACCAAGTTCCGGCAGATGCCGCTCGAAGCCAGGGCCTGTCGGAAAGAGAAGGTGGAATACGGCTCCCACGCCGTGCGTGAGCAGGCACGCAACAACCAAACAAATGAATGTTCCGGCAGTGTCGTGATTCCGTGGCCGCGAGTCGCGCGTGTCGATACCACCTTCAACACGTACGTTGCCCTACGCGCGTCAACAAAAATAATCCCATCTGTTCAAATATTGTGCAAGTTTTTTATTATTTCCCACCAACAACAACTACAAAGGATGTGTGTGCTCAACGTTCAGAAAGGAACCTCGAAGTTTTGAGTTCTAATTATTTTGTGTTGTGTGTCTGTGTTTTTTGTTTTTATGCTGTGACTGGATTTATTTGAGCGGCGTATGAAGGAAGCTTAAAAGGTACGTTTCCCACTCTATCTATTTTCGTTCACTTCCTTGTCTGATTTCTCTTATAAATGAGGTGGAATTGGCTCTACCAGGTTGTCGCGTACTAAAGTCGGTATGGCGGTAACTGGACTTTCGTAATCACTATTCCTTGTGAGTATGACATGCCTTAAAAGTAAGCCATCGAGCCATAAGCGCGCCGTATTCAATCACAGTTGGAACTCTGTACGTGTACATATTTAATATCGCTATTTTAACATTGATTGTCATAAATATTGTGTCCTGTTGATGCATTCAACAGTTTTCTCTTTCGACTTTTATAGGGCATGAATAATTTCTACTGATTACTTGCATTGAAAGTATTCCTAGTTCCGTTTGAAGAAAACACAACGACTCTTCCTGTTACTCTGTAATTTAAAACAGTCTTCAAGTTGTAAAATAACTTCGTCACTACGAAAATTATAGAGCTCCACGGCTCCTACTGAAACATTTAAATGAAGAGCTCTCCTAAATTAGTGAAGGCAAATACAAAACTTGTCTGAACTAAACGTTTCGCTCCCAAATAGCCTGTAACTCCCTCAACACGGAAATACGAATCTACAAGTCAATCATTATGTCAGCGCCGTCTACTTCAAGGTCCTTCGAGCCGGCAAACAGCTCATTAAACATAGTCGCGGTCTATCTAAACATCATCCTGTCATCAAATAGAACACTTGGTCCTTCAAGTCATTAAACTCTTTATTTTTAATGTCCGGCTCGAAGGACCAAGGGTTTAGAATGTTCTGAACACAAGACTATTATTAAAACGATAGTCGAGTCTATCTTAGCATCATTCTATCATCAAATGGAACACTTGGTCCTTTGAGCCGGACATTAAAACTAATTGGACGGTTCTAAAAGCTATCACTATTCCGTTCGACTTACGAGTAGGTCCTTTGCGTCGGATTAATCTTAAGTAAATATAGCCGGCAAACAGCTAATAAACGTTGTCATAATCTATCTTAGCATCATTCTGTCATCGATAGAACACTTAATATTTCGAGCCGGACATTAAAACGACATTTTAGATTCACGACAGCAAACGATGACTGTTCTATCAATCACTACAACCAAAACAATTTGGTCCCTCGAGCCGGAATAATCTCAGAGATCTTCCTCATGACTTCCATCCCCTCCATCGGCTAATATAAACATAAGTAGTCGTGGTCTATCTCACCATCATATTGTCTTCGATCGAAATACTTGGTCCTTCGATTCTTCATCATCTTCTATCAGCTACTACTAATAACAAAACCAACCTAATTACTATTACCAAAACCGTTTGTTCCTTCGAGTCGGATTAATCTTAAACAAATTGTCATGCGTGCCGACAATCAGCAAATAAATATGTATAGGTACGTCGCTACGTCGAGATCTATCTAAGGGTGGATGACCCTTCATCGAACGAAATGCTTGGTCCTTCGATCATATTATAACTAAATTTTGAACTGAACAACGGTTCTAAAACCACTTGAATAGTGTGATCCTTCGAGCCGGATTAATCTTAACTAACAATGGCGCCCGACTATGGCGGGTAAGTGAATTAAAAAAAAGGAACTTTAACTGGAACGGGCTCGTGCTAACGAAGTCAGCCGCGATGTTGGCCTATTTTCCAGTGGAACTTTTGTGTTTGTATCATGGACGTATAAAAGGGCGGACAGAATGCCAGTTATGTCAAAACTGAATAACCGTAATGGCGGCGGATAAACTTGTGTGAGTGAATTAGGGTTGCCATGTTAAGATTTTTTATACTAATAAAACACAGTTAATAATACGATAATATTGAATTGTTCTATTTACGACTTACATCCCATATGTTGAGTAAGTTTTTATAATACGTTCTTTTGTTTTGAGAAATTCTTGTCTCGTTTTCTAATTTTAAGATGTGGTGAAACCGAATTTTTTGAACCCACCCACCCAATAATTACCTATACTTTAGGGAAATTTATGACGTGAATAATGGCAACACCAGCCCTCAGTTCGAGGTTAAATAATTTAAAACATGAAAATGAGTGATCAAATTATTAATTTACCTGTGAAACGCGATTCCCGAACTTTTATTCCTTTGATCTCTGCTGTTTTTTCAAATTTTTACAACGCACGACATGATGTTTTGTTTTTGTTTATTTTGCAAAAATCGGTAGGGTAGGCTGACGTCTGCATTCGGAATGGCTGGGTTTGGTGTGAATGTGTGCGTGCATTCTTGTACGTACAGCCAACTGGCTGACTTGGGGCTACACAGAGATTTTATTAGCGCGACTCTGTCCGCCCTTTTATACGTCCATGGTTTGTATACTGCACGCCGCAGAGCAAAAGAATTGTGCAGAGGGAATCTTTCAGACGACCAGAATAAACTCGCCCTAAATCAAAATTCGAACGCCTCATGCATAATTAAATGCATAAAATTTGATTTTGCGTACGTTATTTAAGGCCGCTATAGAGGTTTTCACGAAGCCCATACAATTTTCCCTGCCAGACCGCTCGGAGCGTCGTTTTGCGAAAAACATGGGAATGTTTGAATATTTTTTACAGTGATATTATGAACAAAAATAAATATATTTTTCTGCAATTAGATTAAGTACATCTTCTTAAATAACATATATTTTTTTTAAATCTTTACTACTGTTATTTATTCATACAGAAGCTGTTATAATGGCGCATTATATTGCAAAAATTCGTATATAAAAACGTGGTATTATTCTATATTTCTGAATAAAATTGTAAAATGTTCACTGTAGACTTTGTTCTCAAATAAATACTCTATTTTTTTGTATAATTGATATTTTTTTACAGTGAACCAAAATTCTAAAACTCACGCTTGATTTGAGGTCTTTTCCTGAATTTTGGTTTTGTCGCTTTAGATATTGCTGTTTGTAACATGTTTAAAACCAAAATGCTAATATTTACATTGTACATTTTTTAGATGAAGATATGCTTGATTAAATGTACAAGTAACATATTAATTTTACATAACGGTTTTCGAGAAACTCGCATGTTTATAAAGCCAATATTTGCAAATTTGCTAGAAAAAATTGAATGCGCTCTTAAGTTACAATAGGACGTACTTTTGAAAGCAAATTGTGAGATTCAAAACTATGTGTAAAACTCGTCTAATATATAGTCAAGTTTGTGTGTTTGTGCTTTTGGGTTTATTTTTGCATGTTTGAGTGCCGGTTTGTAATCCTCATTCTAGTCGTTCAAAACCTTCTCTGAAACGCACCCTTGCACCCTTTACCAGAGACTGCACGCGTAGAAATCTCTCAAACAAAGCGGGGTTTGTTCGCTAACTCATCTCGCTACATTGAGGTTATGAAAAAAGTTAGCTGTTTGTAAACGTTCCCGAGAAATCCAATTAATTTGACAAAGTGTTGTAAGCGGTTTCTGAAACTAATTTCGGAAGATTTTGAAAGCTTAACGATATTGAAAACCTTTTCAATAAAATCCCATTATGAGAAGCAATCTCCGGTTATTCAGGTATTCCGAAGTAATTCTTCTATGATCTATTGAAAACAGAATGTAGAAAATTATTAACTACTTATTTTATTAAGATATGCCTTTAGAAAAGAATAGGGAGAAGAAAAGAGAGTAAGAATAGCTTACTCCCGAAATAAAGGAGAAAGACAATGCTTTAGCATTTCATCATCTTTCTGCCCTTATCCCAAATCAACTGGGATCGGCGCAACATGATTTTTTAGATCCCAAAATCATGTAGCAAAAAGATTTGGGTGTATTTCAGTGGCGGACTAACCCCGTCGGATGCCCGGGGCGGTCAAGCCGTCGGATGCCCCCCAGCGACAGAAAATTTCCTTAATGTAAAACCCTTTTTATTAAGAACTTCATTATTGGTATTTACACAGAATATATAATGTATTTAGGTAGGTACAGTGGCGTATACAGCTTCGGATCGTGGGGAGGGGGGTCACAGCACTGCACGACTCAGGCAGAATATGCATTACGAGCAAAGGGAGTTTAACATTTCAGTTCAACAAAAACAAAAGAAAAACCACGCTTCGCCATTCGCCAAACTAACACTATACGTATTGCGAGCGAAGCGAGCTCGAATTTTCACGTTAAAAATGCATGTGACGACACACACCGTACCTACCACCACCGCACCATCACTACACGTTATGTAAGCGAAGCAAGCTCGACATTTCACATTAAAAAGACATGCAAAGAGACACATCGTGCTGCACCATCACTACACGTTATGCGAGCGAAGCGAGCTTGACATTCCGCGTCAAAAAGGCACACCGTGCTGTACCTACTATCACCTCACCGTATGCGAGCGAAGCGAGCTCGTTTTGCGTTAAAAAGGAATGCGATATATATAAGTGATCTGGGGAGGAGACACACCGTGCTGCACCATCACTATGCACGTTATGCGAGCGAAGCGAGCTAGTTATTTCGCATTAAAAAGGCACACCGTGCTGTACTAGATATGCGAGCGAAGCGAGCTCGACATTTCGCGTTAAAAAGACATGCGAGGAGATAGACACTCCGTGCTGTACCATCACTACACGTTTTGTGTGCGAAGCGAGCTAGACCAGCAGCGTTAAAAAGACATGAGGGCCACGCACGTTGTTAGCGCAAGAAACGAGCTCGATATTTCGCGTTAAAAAACAAGAGGAGATACGCCGTGTCACTTAATCCAATAATGTTTTTAAATATTTTAAATAAGCCTGCCCTAGCAACGGCTGCTATCAAGTACTGGGGGCAACAAAATGGCCTCCGAACTCCTTTGATCAAATCGTAAATAACTTTATTTACGATTCAAGTCCTGGGGGGCATTAAAATAGCCTCTGAACACCTTTAATCTAATCGTAAAAAACTTTATTAACAATTAAATTCCTGCGGGCAACAAAACAGCCTTAGAACTCTAAAAGTCCTGAGGGGCATCAAAATAGCCTCCGTACTCCTTTGATCAAATCGTAAAAAACCAAGTCCTGGGGGCAACATAACAGCCTTCGAACTCTAAACTCCTGTGATCAAATCGTAAATAAGTTTAATTACAATTCGGTCCTTGGAGTATAAAAATGTCCACCGGAGGAGGCCATTTTGACGCCCCCCCGGGACTTGCTGCCCGGGGCGGACCGCCCCCCCCGCCCCTACCTTAGTCCGCCACTGGTGTATTTTATGACCGCCCGAAAGATTATGAAGTACTCCATTATGTATGTAACCTGAACAACGAAAGTAGATTTGATGGCAAAACAAGGTCCTACATACTACTTACTTCACAAAATATTGTGTTGACTTCACAGAATTGCAATGCAATGAAAAAAACTATTCGTGTGGGCTGTTATTGCAATACTTGGCTATTATAACCACGTTTATAGGTCGCAATGATTACAATTTCAAACTTCTTGGATAGTTAACTCTGGTTGTTGGCTCACACGAGCAACGCGACCCAACCAAGCGTGCGATGCTAATTCTTTGGGCCTGTGATTATGGCAGATTGAACATTGTGTAGGGCTTCCAGAGACGCGTTCTATTTTCAATCTCGGTATTTGTTGTGTTGAAAATCTCTGCTGCAGCTAGCCTCTCTGGCTTATGGCTTTTTTGGGCGTTATGTAAAAATAGCGCAAGCTATTTTGAGTTTCTCGGCCGACGAAACAATACGCTGTTTAATCACCAAACATTGGATTTTCCAAATTGACCTGAGTCAACGTTACTTATATTACCTACTCTGCATGTAAATATAAATAAAATATATAGTTATTTTTAACGTCAAGGCGTGCCCGGCAATACTTAATTTGTGTTAAATGCAAATTGATGAAAGCAGCAGCTGTTTTGCACTGAATATGCGAATACAAATTTCCTATCTACAATAGACATATAAAACTCCTAAACCATTATCGCTTTGTGCAGGATTCAATAATTCTGCTGGATCGGAAAATAGTACAGAAGATTCTGATTTGTAATGAAAAACTGCAGAATCAGAAAAAAGTTCGGGACGCCACAATGCCGGGATTGGAAGCCCTAATGCAATTGGCACGTTGAGCATTGTATGTAAAGCGCGCCATTATAGCTACTTACGTTACGTGGTCATTTCTGCCATTGTCAGGGTCAATTACTTGGCAGGACATTCTTCTACCATCGCTCTGACTGACCTCGCCTTTTATTCTTGACGTAATGAAATTGAAGTCAATGACCAGGTTTTCGTCACGGTCATCATTAATAGTAAGTAAGTAGACAATGTTTTGACGTGTTTCAGTCTTGAATGTTAATGTTCTCTGAATAAACTACAGTCACGAGCGCCCTCTCGAGATCATTAATTATTCAAAAAGTCTACTCCACACTTTCGTAAAAAACATTACTTTGAAACCTGATCGTAGATAAGTCACGCCATGAAACTTTCTTTCAAAATTACAACACTGAGTTGCCTCAAGTTGCCTTACTTTGAACGAAGATTTTATGCAGCAGTTTTACTTTCGGCGCACTGTTCTTGTTGATTTTGCAAATGTAGAGCTATTGCTGAGTAACTTCTATCTATTTCATTCGTGTGAATGCCGACATTAGTAGTTGACGAACTTCGTAGCCGCGGACGCAGTGTCGTCGTGGTATTATGATGTATCTCGATGACATGACACGTCCGTGCTAGAGATCGTATCGCTCGAATGTTTCATCGAGATACGGTAACTGTAAGTATACCTATAAAACTGTCGTCTGCTTATGCGATCGAATCCTTACTGAAAGATTTTAACATATAAGGTGTCGTTAGATTCGTCTTAGCAGCGTGAGTGACATTGGCTGGCGGATTTTTATGGCAAAATACAACTTTTATATTACAGCAGTCGTTTAATGCATCTGCTTTCTACCTAATGGCACATAAAACGTGCCGAGATCAGGCTCCCAGTAATTATGAAGATCCCTCCATTTTGCTTCCTCATACAATTTTAATCTCTCCGAGGTACGATAACGTGAAATACTTTCTTCCACGAGCTGAAAGAGCTTCGAGATTGGATTGAATTCTGGATAACAGGTTCGAGAAAATTGTCTCTGTTTGTGCGTCTTTTTTGTGTAGATGTTCCTGAAATGGATTTCAGTCAGGGCAATGCTCAGAGCTCAGACGATTTTCCTGAGCGACAACTACGGATAATGATGCCACAAAGAACTCGTCGCAATTCGGCTTTCCCTCGTACTTGATCACAATTTTAGACGCTATTACACGAAATACTACTTTATCCAAGAATAGTGAGGGTTTTAAAACCAATCTATTCTATTAAGCAAAATATGTATAACGAGATATTCGTGCATTTCGTAGTATTTGAGCGCTAACCAAAGATTTTTATAGGCTGCATATTTATAAAGCAGTTCATTACGAACCAGCATTTGATTCTATAAAACCAACGAAAACGATAAAATTATTTTATTAAACGACTGTAGATAAATGTTTTTAAGGGCTCCTTTCTATTTGTTTGCTACATTCCCTCTGAAACATTTCTTTGTTCAGAGGAGATGTTTCTAAAGGGGCTATGGGACCAAATACGATCTTATCACATTCTTTGGATTCTGTCTCGCTATATGCCCCTATTATCTGTATTTTCCTGTATCGTTTCTCGTCCTTTGGCATATGGGGTGATGTGGGGCTTATCCGAGTTTTTCGACAGTGAAATAAGATTCTGTTTTCTCTATATATGTCACGCCTATATCCCTTGCGAGGTAGGCAGAGCATAAACGGCTGTGAAAATGGCCATTTACACCACGTCTCACAAAATTATAAGAGTCACCCAGAAGACGGTGTCCTATCCTATCATCATTGTGACAAGTTCTCACTTTGTCGCATAAAATTGCAATACACATCAATTCTAACCCAGCACCACACGGCAATATCTGCTTTTTCTATGTTTTCTCTATTCTCAGTTAAAATAGCTATACCTAATTTATTTTCTGCAGACGTCTTAAAAAGCATCCAGGCCTCGATCTAGGCACTCAATCCATAATCCGTTATAAAATTCCCAACCTAAGCTGTCACTACAGTAATTTATGTCGTTGATTTCGGCCATTTAAACTCTGCTTACTCTGCAAATGTGTATATGACATGTGTATGTTTTATCGTCTGTTTTGTTACATTTCTCTGTAATATGAGCTATTCTAATGAGGTTCCAGTCTTCCGCTTTGCTAGCTAAAGCACAAATTTTGGCTTGTAGCTAGCGGGCATTCCTACTCCCAAGCACAAAGCAAAATAACAATTTGCTTGCAACACTAATTACTTGATAAGGCCCAGTTCTCACCTCGATGCAACGCTACAAGACGTGACGGAGATCTATTCATAACATCACAAAGCGTAGCTTGACGTCACATTACCTTACCTGCGTATCACGTGTCCTCTAAGTCTTTCAAAGGTTGGCTGGAAGAGATCTCTTAATGGGATAAGCCCGCCTTTGTGCCTGTATTTTTCTTATTTTTGTAATGTGTTTTTAAATGTTTTTGGTATAATAAAGTGATTACATACATACATACATACCTTTATAGCCACAACAGAACAATGCTGGACATGGGCCTCCCGGGGATTTTGCCATAATCACCCACCACGCTTGGCAGTCGGTTTGGCGAGCGCAGTGCAGATTGTTTAATTTACAGGGAATGCTGATGCCCATCCCGTGGGGTGATGCTATTCTAAGCCGCCATCACACGGCAACACACGACGTCACATTCATGGTAGAAAATGTGAATTCACTAAAGACAATTTTAATTATAAAATCAAATACAACTGAGGCGACTTCGGGATACGTTGCCAGGAGTGATGAGGCTAGCATAATTCAGCATAATGTTATGTTAGGTAGTCGTGTAAAGAATTTGGTAGAAGTAATGATTTGTGTGGTAGCCCCTTGTCCACTCAGGGTATATCGCTAGAGGCGACGTAGAGGTTTGACCTCAGCTGAATATCTGACCATGATCAACCGCATGGTGGCGGTGATACCACCTACAATAGCATTCCCATATCCTTTTGCTACATGATTTTGTGCTCTGAATAAACATGTTGCGCTGACTCCAACTGATTTGGGATAGGGGCAGGCAGTTGATGATGATGATTTTATCACTTGCCCAAAAGATCAGGTCTTGTATCGTCGCGTCGCTTCTCGATATGAACTGACCTTAACGTAAACGAGAACTCAGGCTAGTTGCGGTAACATTAGCCAGGCCGTAAAAGGTTAGAAATCGCCCTTCCTCCGCTTCGCCGGCCATAATACCACTTATTAGCCATTTACACTGCACACACGTAGGTACGTGTTTTAGAGAGAGCCCTACGAGCAACTAGAGTGAAGTCTAAAAGAACACGTCATGAAAAATTTGTCAAAGCACAACTTAATACAAATAAATACGCTACCTACCCCTTTTTCTTAATAAAATAATATTAAATAATAAAAAATAGAGACAAATAAGAACAACTTGATTCAAATAATATTTTGTGTTGCTGTGCGTGCAACGTGTTTAATTTTATGCGTGTTAAATTGAGACGATTTTTTTATTGCTTCATTCTGTTTGCTAGAGTTCTACCTGAAATATTCGTTTGCTCTGAGGCACACACGCGGCGCAAATTATTTCCGAGAGAGAAATAAACGGAATAATCCAAATAATTGGATTAGCAGGAATCTACAGCTATTAATATGGATGAAGTTTGAGAATTTTCAGACGGAGAATTTCTTTTCTGCCAGTTCGTATTTCGGATATTAGGATTCTGCTTCCGTGGTCTAGTGGTCTAAGATCGGTCTCAGGATCTGGATCACACAATAGGTGAACATTTTTAAAACACTTCTCGTATTCGGTATATTTGGAAAACTAGCAAAATTTTCCGCCGCAGGCAGGAATTGAACCTGCGACCATCGGCATCTGTACTGCCAACGCTTCTACCAACTGGGCTATCCGGTTCTATCCGGTTTCAAGCGTCGCGATTACGCACGTCTCACGTCTTCGACGATCACTGGTTTTAGGCGCAAACTCCACCAAAAAGACGAAGGGCATAGGACGTAAGAATGACAGTTGACAGACAAGTGATCGGCAAATATTCTTCTTAGTTTTTGACGCTAGCTGTCATAGATGCGACGCTTTGGCGACGCTTGTGTGTGCTTTTGTCAATACTTTTTCCAAACTTTTTCGTACATTTTGTATGGAAACGTCGCGATGTCAAACGTCAAGCGTCATGCCCTACGTCCTATGTCCTCTCCTTGTCCTCTCTCTGTGGAGTTTGGGGCTTACAGATGCCATCTTACGTCTCACGTCTACTCTGTTCTGTGGAGCTTGTGCCTAACACCCGGATTCGTCAGTTCGTTCGTGGACTCAGTTGTCTCACGGTCATCATCATCATCTTCCTGCCCTTATCCCAATTACTTGGGGTCGGCGCCACACGTTTTGTTGAACACAAAATCGTGCTGCAAAAGGATTTGGCTGGATTTTATGACCGGCCGCCTAAGTACCAGAGGTCAACCCTCCTTGGGAATGCTTTTGTGGTGGATAAACCGCCACCATACAGTTGGTCCTGGCTGTTTGGGTCGGGTTTATCCCTCGGTCGCCTCTTACGACCCCCACGGGAAGAGAGGGGGTGGTGCTATCCTATTTTGCCGGCACCACACGGCACTCAGTTATCTCATGGTATTACAACTATATTCTCTTTATCTGTCAAATTGGGCCGGTATAACTAGCAGGTCCGTATAACATCAAAGAACGGCGGGAAGTCAATCCGGTCAGCAAGAAATAAAAGGGAAAAGCAACTTTGTACATTTCCTTTGTTTGCAAGTCCATTTGTTATGTGTGATCCGAGAAAAGGTGCCCTATACGGGATGTTAGGAAGGCCATATAAACAATATTAAATAGGCAAGTACCTACCTCATCCAAAGGAATCTTGCCAGAAATTACAGGAAAGTAAGATGTTCTTAAAGCACATAACACACCGCCTACGTATGCAGGACGTATGCGTGCGCATCATCACGCGCGTACCGGTTTTAATGTATGATGTATAAGATTGTTCCGATAGAATACAACGTCATAGCTACGCGCGTGATAACGTGCACGTCACTTCACTTCACGATACGTATGTGGCGCCCTGAAAAATGGATGCTAAACAGCTCAGTAGAATAAAACATAACATGATTATTCTTTTCGAATATGATTCTTTAACCGCTCGCAACCCGGTGGCTCCCAAGAGAGCCATCGATTTTGAACCCTAATACCCGCACGTAGAGTTCAAAACCTATAAAAAAACAAAACAAAAGCCGGGTTGCGAAGGGTTAACACCCTGTATACGAGACAGACATAGAGACGACAACAAATTACATGGATAAACAAAAAAAAGGTTGTTACTTGCTTCAGTGAGATTACGTGACTATTCGATAATGGTGCTGTAACTTTTCAGGATTTATCGAAAACGTAACCGATTTTACTCAATTTTTATAACTAGCTGGTATTTTAGCTTGATTTCAACATTCTTCAGTAAAATCTGGTAGATACCTAACTGGTTCACCTCCGGATTTTTTCGAGTAACTAGGTAGACTAGTCAATTCTGATTATGAATCGAGAGAAAATGCAGAAAAGTGTTACGTTCGATTCAGCTAAAAGATTTGGCAATGTTTAAAAATATCTACGTCACCTTGTACGAAACACCCTGAGTGGACTAGGGGTGGCAAAGCACCCTTTTCTTCTGTGTCAGATCTTAGAAGCAAAGTAACTTTTATTAATGCGTACCTTAGACGATGAATAATTAACCCCTCAAGCCTTGCTTTTTCAGAACCTTGATTTAAGTAAACGCAAGATGACGTGCGCTTTTCGGGATGTGTTTCCTTACAAAAGTTACACAGGCAAGTAAAAGGCAAAGCAAAAGTGTAAAATCACAGTGACTAGGCATATTTTAAAACTTTACCTGCAAGACACTGGTATAGTCATTGTCCCTGAATCACGGCTGAATAGGATAGGATACATTTCTATTGCATGCTTGCATAATTAATCGGAAATACATAGAAATATCTCTTCTTCCATTCCTGCGTAAAACCAAGAATTTTACTAACTTTGAAACAGCTATATTAACATCAAACAAGTATTTCGATATAGTTTTTTTCCGGTCAGGCTGCCTATCTACTTGGGTATCTATTTGTTATTTGATTCATAAACGACAGATCGCTGTTGCATCATAATTTTTCCAAGATTTGCACTATTTGTCTCGGTTCTAGATTGCAACACGCATTTTGGCACACTTACTTGCTGTTTTAGCGCAATATTGATTGGTGTTTAATTAAGTATGTGCCTAAGGCTGGGTTTCTGAGCCTTAGCCTCACTATCTGAAAGGCCCGAGATCGATTCCCGGTAGCACGACACTTGTGAAATTATTCAGCCGATAGTGTCTGATTTGTGCTTAATGGGACAACTTTGTACCTACTTCGGTGGGCTTCCGATTGTTAAAGGACTAAGAGGATATCTTCACAGATGAGACGTGCGACGCAAGACATACCTAAGGTGGAATCTGTCATAAAAGTGATCGTCAGCCGTCATCGGTACGTCGCGCGTCTCGCGTGTGTCGCCGGCGATTCTTCTGTTTCGTACATTTTTCCTATAGTTTCAAGCGACGCGATGTAGCAGATCTCACGTATCCGTCTCATTTCCTTTGCTATGTCTTACGACTCAGCTGTGGAGTGAACGCCTAAAACTTATCAAGTTGTTCTTCGATTCTTTCAAATGTTCTATTGAGTTGTTTTCGCGGATACAGATACCGGATGGAATATTAACCGGATTTTACCGGTTCGTTTCGGATGATTAGGTAACACGTCCGTTTAATGTTGATTGATTGAGTTTCGTAGGGCGGAGGCGAACAAAACATACTTTTACTCTGAATGTGATAGGTAGCTCTGAAAATTAGGACGAATATATCCAAGTACTTGTACCCTATACCTTTTTCTTACGATGCTTCATGCAAAACGAATTACAATTTTAAATGGCAGATGGCTAGAATACGAAGCTGTACTTACCCACCTACTTATTTAGTATTCTATACTTTTGCTATCGGTAGGTACTCTCTCTTTCTCTTTCTTTGTCTCGGACACCGAGTCAGTTCAGTTTCTTGTTTTGTGGCGTTTTCTTTATGATTCGGACACCGAGTCGTCCAACGACCCTATGAACCCTGGTATCCGACGTCTCTAACCAACTGGGCTACCGCGACTCACCTGTGAAAAGCGAGTGTATAGTTTTATTACTTTTTCTTTTCTACTTTATACCGTTCTTAGGTATGCCGTCGTGGGTTTGAATTTAAATCCCACTGCTGTAAAAAATTGTATCAGTTTCTTTTAAAATTAGCCTTCGTGAAACATTATCGGAAATCCTGCCACAGTAAAAATAATTCACTAAACGTTAGCATTTACTAAACGCAACTGCTATTCCAGATTGGCCTGATAACAAGCTAAGCTCATGTTTGCATTAATTGCTTAAGGAAATCGGCGAACGTGAGGTACTTGAGGTACAAACTTACATAAATTCGTTATTTATTAACCCTAGTCCAATCTATGTTCGTTTAGCCCAGTCAATTTAGGAAAAAAGTGCGGAACTGTTTGCATTAATAAAACGTAATATTTCGGCAGCAGTGGGATTGCCTGATAACACGCTAAACTCATGCTTGCATTAATTGCTTAAGGAAACCGACGAACGTGCGGTACTTATATAAATTCGTTATTTATTAGCCCTAGTCAACTCTACGTTCGTTTACTCCAGTCAAAAGGGAACTGTTTGCATTGATTATTATTATTTATGATAAATCGTTAGATGTGAGTGTTGCAATATTTTCGTAGCAATTGGGTAAGACGTAGGTTTTCCCAGAAGTGGGACGTAGTCTAGATAAAAATAGTAAAAACTTAGAACATTGATTGTTTCACTAAAATGTATAAAAGAGTTTTATTTTTAATTAACTGATTATCCCATATATTTTAAATAATCGTTTGTTGTGATTCGTTTTATTGGCCAAAATAAGAGCATAGTTACTCATTATTAAACAATTAATTAACTATGACAATGACGTATTAAATAACATTGCATGACTATTTACAAGACCTAGCAATTGTTTTGTCTCTTCATCTATTTATTTTAAATTGTTTCGGTCTCTAGTCTCTAAGCACTTGCACTAAAATTTTACTAGATTTAGGTATATTGACTAAGACAATGGCATGAAATAGCATCGCATGATTATAAATTCTCGAAAGTGTTTTGTTTTCCAGCTAATTCACTCTGTATAAAATAATGCACATTAATTTTACTGGACTATAATTCCTACAAGTTAGTAATTAGTTCGGTGGATTTGCATGCAATATTTACCGTAATTTAGGTGCTTACCGCTTCCGGTGGTGGAGAGATAGACTTAGAACTAATTTAAATCTAAGTACCTAGGTACCTACTCTAAATTGAAGTATTTTAGACAAGGTACTGAGATATTAGTGGAAACAGGTTTATTTATTTAGGTACTTGATTGATTGTAGGTACCTTTATGAGAATAATTTAACACTGTGAGAGCATGACAATCCCAATACATTGATTGTACCTACGTCCGCTTAGGATCAGCATTAGCACACTTGCGAAATTGTTAGGCATATGCATCATCATCATTAACAGCCTACAACAGTCCACTGCTGGGCATAGGCCTCTTCTTTCTCACGCCAGTTTTTACGGTCTTGTGCCTGTACTTGTTTTATTTATTTATTTATTAAACTTTATTGCACAGAAAAGTACAAAGGGCGGGCCTAATGCCACGCGGCATTCTCTACCGGCCAACCAAAAGGTAAATTGAGAGAGTCAAAAGCGGGTGCAGTGATAAAAAACACATAAAAACTGGTTTTAAAAAAAAGTAACACATTACATTAATAACATTACATGTCTACCTATTACACAAAGTAATTATTGGCTACCTATTACCAACGCTATTAATTTCGCTACCAATCAAAGCAGTTTGAACGTGTATGACATAGTTTAATAATGGGATCTACATATTATACTGATTATTGTTTATGACTGTATGAAAATCCAGTTTCAGATGATCCCTCAAATTGGCAATACGATGTGCGCTACTAATGGTTTACGTCCTTTTTCTTTCTTTTCCTTGGAAATAGTAGGTAGGTACTTATATTACTCCAGCAAAGCTACAAAAGGTATAACCACTTTGCCTATTCAAACGAAACTTCACCTTTTGTGTCTTTAGAAGTTTAACTTGACTCTTTGCGACCCAATTTCTACTTTTAAATTAAGGTCTCATTCCGAAGCAGCCGAATTCCGATTGTCAAAGAAAAAGCCATTAATAAAGGAAAATGAAAATTCACCCCAAACGCTCTTTAAGATCATCTGAATTAACTTCGAGTTGATCCAATCAAACGAACATCAAAAGAGTACTCTTGAATGTTCGGAATTTGACATTTCGTTGTGTTTTACCGAAATACGATAGATAGAGACGGTATTTTACTATTAATTATGTCATAAAGAAAACTCTTTTAGCGGTCCTTCTGTAGAGATACCATTATAAAGGCTGAATGATAATGTATCGTGTTAATTATAATGTCTGTGTACTAGTCAAATGAGCTACTTTTTAAAACGATTCTTTGTACGAATCTACAATAATCATTGGAAAAAATGTCGTCAATATATGATCTTTTAAAAAAGATTTTCAGTTTTAAAATTCGTACTTTGCATATTTTGGGTTGATTGAGAATAGCGATATTTTTGAATAATAATTTGAAACAAACTTGGTTCGCATTTTATTAACTAACCCTGCGACTACCGAATTACCTCGCAAAACTTCCACAGAGCGGAAAAATTTCAACTAAACAAAAGAAAATACATAGATGTTTACTTCTAGATGAAACGAACGTGTAAAGAATGTTTAAAAAGCAATAATGCCAGCGTCTATTTCCAGTTGCTAGTATCGCGCGGAATTTCAATGAAACGAACGCACCCATACCACAAAATAGAGAATTTACAGAATGACAGCTCGCTTCCTTTCCCGATCATTTATACCTACACTCTAGGGTTGCTGCTTTACCTTTTTAATTTTATCAAATGCGGTACCTGGACAAACGTACTTAGTTAAATTACGTACCTACATTATATCAAACTTGCACTATGACTCGCTATACAAAAATATTTAGGTACCTACACGCGAGTTGTCATTTGGCCGTTTATTCGCACCGAACGCTGCTGTTAACACTCGCTACTAGCTAGTTCAAAACGGTTCGATATCGCGCGTAAACGACGGCGTGTAGATGTGTGTGTGTGTGTGTGTGTGTGTGTGTGTGTGAGTGTGAGTGTAGCTACCTTTCCTTGTAGTCGTCTTTCTGTATTGGGCGCCCGCCAATACTTACTTTGTGCCCATACGTACCGACAACAAATATTCAATATGTCGGTGTAGCCATGTGTTATAAAAGGGCTTGTGTGAAGAAATGTTACAGGATCGGTTGACAGTTTGAAATCATTAAAAGCAGTAGGCAGATGTATAGGTACCTACATAGATGACTTGTCTGAGAGACAAGGGCGTGTGTAACTAACTAAAACTTCGCACTTACACTATTACACTAACAATTTTCCTCAGGAAACATACCTTTTTTGGGAATTACATCTCGTAAAGCTGTGATGAAAGTTCCGATAGGGGGAGGCTCATGTCCAACAGTGGACAGTGTGGCTGTAAAGAAACTCCATTACAATTTCTACACTAAATTATACACACTAGCAGGTAAATTCTGCAAAAAGCTTTTAGTTCACATATGCAAATCATGTTCGCACATTCAGGAACAGCGGTCCCGAAGCAATCCAATAAGTTGCCGAGTTTCCTACATTTATTTACACCATTCCTTCGCTCAGACAGCTACAAATCCGGCCATAAATTACCAACTACCCACCTCCACCTCCGTCTTCACTTGGATTTGCCACATGTGATATACAAAGTCTGAGCTAAGAGGCTGAATAAAGGCCTATATTCTCCTCCCCGGCGATACGATCCAGCGAACCGCTTTGCGAATTATCTGCCTTTGAAATTCATTTAAGACTTTAAGAGTTTCGGATTTTTTTCATTAAGTTGTTTATCTTTAGAACTTAAAGTACCTAGACCACCACTACGTTACCACGTTTGTTCCGATTAATTGCAATCACTGATTTGATCCAGAGATCTTCCGATTTGCGGATTTGTGGATGACTTAGTTAAAACTTATAAATAAACACATATGGTTTGGTTCGTCCCCTTTGTTCCATACCTACAAAATTACTACCTGGGATCGTGGAAGGTGGGTGTAGGTCTTTATTGGTCTTACTTTAGATTTGAGGATAGCAACATGAAATAGACAAAGCATGAATAAATGAATAACAAAGAAACGGCCCCACGTCGGGCGCCAACATCTCCCACCCAATTAGTGGAGAAAAACGTAATCGCTCGTTTTATTAAGCGCTGCGGTCGGTGTTGCCAGATGATGTCGCTGTAAAATGATTAATTAAATACTTTAATTGTTCGCATAATTTATAATTAAATTATTTTAAAGGAAATAATTTGCAATAGCTAAATGGAGGGGTAGATTAGTGAGTAGGTCTTTGTTGGACTTGCAACGCTGCTGGGTGCTTTTGGTAGAAAACTGAATAATAGAGCCTTTAGCTTAGCCAATACCTATTTACTAATGTACCGATTACCCAGAGTACATTTATGAATTCGTACACCTACCTTTCTTAAACTTCCGATTTCTACGTCGCGTCGGTTGGCTTTTTTTAAAAATATTTTGGCTGTACCACAACCTTGGCCTCATTAACCGCCCAGAATTAAATTCAAGCTTTACACTTCAATATAAATGGGTTACACAGCCCTTGTCTAATTAAACGGGGTAATTAGGCCCAAATTAGACCACGAAATACAAAACCAGACACTTGAAGTAATCGCCAAGTCGTAATTTAGCTTAAACTAAAGATTCACTTCACAGTGGAAAAAATATTGAAGAATTTATTTCTAAATCATAAAACATCGAAATTATTCCAGTCGTTTTTAAGACGCAAAAATACATGCGTATTATACGTAGTACCTATAAGATCCCGCCATACAACGGGATGAAAGATATTTTTATCAATTAATAAATACCTATCCAAGTAATTGGGATAAGGGCAGGAAGATGATGATGATTGCGAATTGCGTAGGTTGCCTAAAACAATTAATTTCTCAATTGCTTATTTTCATTATTAAAACATTTCAATCCAGTTTTTTTATGGCGGGATCTTAGTTAAAGGAAATTGGGGACGAATCTACACACACTTCTTAGATTTTGCTACAGGATTTTGCACCTTCAGGCACAACGTTAATATTAACCAACATGCATATATCACTTTACTCTTGTTTACATCATGTTAGTAGCACAACTATGAGCTCGGAATGAAAACTAAATATATCTACTGTTCCTAGTTTAGAATACTTAAGTAGATACGAGTACTACAGTGTCCTCTAATTAGCTTTATTTGTGAATTTCTCTACATGCGCTACAGTAATTTTGCTGTAACTTTGTCTACAGTTGAAACTCTAACCGCTTTAAATTAACAAGAAGTAGTTTTCGCCATTTCGTCTATAATTTTAGTTGCACCGACATTTTACTTTAGCGACTTTAGCCAAGTCGAAATAAATCTACCGCAGTCGTGTCGTTTTCAGCGGGTTTTAGCGGTTTTAGCTTCTAGCTTTCGAGCTTAGAGTTTTTCAATTTAGAAAGTTGAAGGTAGCTGGTAAGTACCTAGATAGATAGTTTTTCTGAATTATGTACTTATGTAAAAATGCTTGCTTTACATTTTTTTCTGGTGTTATCCCTTCGCATATCGTAGTCCTTTTCTACGTCAAATAGCGCTACATGCGTTTATTTTCTTTTTGGCCGGTAGAGAAAGCTGCGTGGTATTAGACCATTTGTACGATCTGCAGTAAATAATAAAGCGTTTAATGTGCCTTTTAAAAGAAAAGAAAAAAATTATAACTTGAGTTATAAAAACAACTCATTAATAAGTCTTATGAATAATCCTCATAACAATCGTCTAAAGTAAATAAAACTACGAAAATCAGTGCAAAGGAAGGAAACACAATTGCTTAATGTTTCGTGCCAGCAAATAAAGGAAACGAACTATTAGCTTAGCCGGCTAAATTCCTTGCTTAGCAGTGTTTGATACCGAGTTATGTAATTCTCATTGCCATAATAAGGTTAGGCGACTCAACTAACTCAGTTGGTAGGTTTTTGTTATTTGTGTTTTTACATGATATAGTACCTATAGGACTTCTTATTTTAAAACCTGCTAGTAAATTTTTCAATCCAAGCACCTACAGAAACCTTAACCATTTAGTTAGGTTAGGTTAGGTTACCATAGCGTTACCTACTAGTCTTTAAATCAAATTCTAAAATATTAGGGTTGACTCGCAATCGCGAGCACTAAATAAAAATCAATCCGAAGAACGCGAATTAAGAATACACAACAGGTAAGTAGGTAGGTTAAGTACTAATAAAATTAAACGTTTTCCCATGGTAAAAATTAGATAGTTGTTGAATTCTTGCAGGTGTTTGTTTACACAACTGAAACGGCTAGACAAATCGATTAGGGAGACATCCTGACATTTTTTCCTAAAAGACCTAAATAAATAAAAGAAGATAAAGTCCATTATCTTCAAGGACACTAAAATTTATAGCCAAGTTTTGGTCCTTCGAACCAGATAAAATCGCAACATAAAAACAAGTAGATGTGTTAAAAAACAAAAAACCCGACTGCGGTAAAATCCGCCATCTTGAATCTATAATTTTTTAATATAGCCAGTGTCACTTGCGCTGCTGCGACAAATCTAACGACACCTCATATGTCAAAATCCGACTATCCGTTTGGGCTGTAGCCCATGAAAAAGAATTTTCTTGTCCACATACATACATACATACATACATACATTCTCACATCTACATACATACATACTCTCGAAAAACATAACCCTCCTTTTGAGGCAGTCGGGTAATGAAAATGTGGTAAAACTTCGCGAAATAAAGTCATTGTTCCAAGTTGATTTTTACGATAAGAGATAAATTCAAAGGTCCGTCTGTCTTGAGTCTAGACTTTTACCGAAATATCGAGGAAGAACATGTTTATGACCGAAAATGTACTTAGTTTAGTTCAAGTTTCTATTGAGTTCGCATTTTTCTCAAACCTCGAAAAGTAGCAATAAAACTTTGGAATACATTTTTCAGTTTAGGTTCTTGGATAAAAGGCGCCTTGGGGAGGCCTGCGCTCATCAGTGGACTTCCCATCTCACTAGTTGATGATGGCTGATGATGAAAATTTGGCTAGATTGAAAAGCAGGGTCCATGCAGCTGCATGATGGTCGGACAGTACCGTGTGGTAGCGGCTAAGAATACTGCAACGGATAGTCCACTCGAGGTCTGTCATAAAAAGTAACGTACAAATTTTTACCACGGCTGAATAACTGTCGGCTATGGTCAATCGCATGGTGGCGATGATACCACCTACAACAGCATTCCCAAAGAAAGTTTACATCTGGCGGCCGGTCAAGGTCATAGTCATAAAACGTAGCCAAATCCTTCAATCTTGCCTTCAAGAATTGTCTTAAATAATTACTAGTCATGTCGTAACTGGTGTCCCATCATTTCCCCCCTTTTATTTTCTATAGTAGTCAGTAACGCTCTTTGTACTCTTACTTCGTTCACTTACCAACCGTATTGAGCTTTAATTCCTTTCTTCAAAAAAATCAAAGAAAATCAAGTGCACAGATCTTCCCTGAAACTAATAAAGTGCACTCTTTGGCACCACTTGTGTTCAAAGCGAGAACCGCGCTAATTACAGCGGGATGCTAATCTCCCCCCTTTGGCTGTCTACCAGAACACCACTTTTGCTATTTACCCGACTATGAGGGAAAAGAGAATGACGCTGTCTCTATTTTAATTCACATATTGATACTATCGTATTTAGTAGGTAAATATGTTACCCTTGCTTGGCTGTCTACCAGCCAGACAGCTCTATTACCCAATTGTGGGCAAAAACCGAGACTTATCACATGAGCGGTTTGCGAATATTGAAGCGGGATAGTAATGTAATACATATGCCTCCTTTGGTTGTCTCCCAGAACACCACTTCTGCTATTTACCCGACTGAGGGGACAAAGAGAATGATGCTGTCTCTATTTTGTTTTAAATAATTCAAAGATAGTCCGACGTGATGTGGCTAAAAGATTGGTGCATCACAAACGTATTTTTGGTCAGAAACAATAAGTTCTATCGCTTCAATTTATGGGACCAACTCCAGTGTCCAAGATTATTTGATGAAATTTTCTCGACGATGAATTTGCGTTCTGACATGACCATGTCTAAGGCCTACGGGAATCATGAGGTTGGTCAGGCAGGACAAACAGCGTACTTTATTGTAATAAAATAAAGTATGATTCCAACTTTCTCAAGAGATAAGTAACAAGAACCATAATAACTAATCAAAAGTAATGTTCTACTCTTTCGTAGGTACAACTACACTTGACAAGTTTGTTGCTTAGTGGGTAATTATCCTCATAGTCACCTTAGACTTTGTTTGCGTAACTAAACTTTCGCATTATACAAGAGCTTAGCAAGAAACAAACACATTCATCTACATTTTACCTTACTATTTAACAGCGTTCATCTCGTCAAGTAGAAAACTAGCGTAGTAGGCGGTTGAAAAACTCTCGACACCAGGGTTCATCGGGTCTTTAAACGACTCGGTGTCCCACACGAAGAGAGATACCACGAAAATATTCTGACACCTATGTGGATGACCTCTTAGTAGACTTCCTACAATATGGGACACAAAATCCCTTAATTTGTGTCCAATAATTTAGTCAGAAGCTTTAAGTAGACCTTTCAAACATCTCTGGCCTGCCGGCTCTTAAACAAAATTCATGAATTTGCAAACTTACAGCTCCGAAGAGACTTATCAACCTGAAGTACCTTCACGGCTGGTTTCACCGGCTGATGAAGTATAATGTCACTGAGAGGCTGTATAGTTCGGTATTTTATAAATTGCCTGAGATCCGAGGGATAACGCATTGACCGTGACTGATTGATGACCGTACATACTTCTAAAGTAAATGGCGACAACGAGATGTTTATGGATGTACCTACCTATAAACAAAGCAGCAACATAGTGATTTATGAAAATCGGGTGAAAACGCGCATTTTCCAAGTTTGAAACATCTCCCATTTGTAAAGGAAAGCGGCGAGTATTTTGTGGCCATAACTAGAAGTTCTAAAGATATCTACTTAGGAGGGCTAGATTTTCCACATGAGATATTTCATACTTTGCAAAGATAGCAAATGTTTTAGGATATCGTTATAATTACTTGATGTTTACCTTGCTGACAAGTGCCAAGCACTTAGCACTTGGAAGAGAGATAGTTATTCTACTGAACTAACACTTAGCCATTCAACAGAACAACCAATTAACCACATCATCGGCGGCACTAACACTCCCTTTTGTTACGATGCGCTTGGCTGGTCATGTTTGTATAATCTGTGCTATTTTCTTACTCTACTATGCCGTGTGGTGCCGGTAGAAAAGCATCACCCCATATCTTTTCCCTGGGTGTCGTAAGAAGCGACTAAGGGATTTGAGAGTTGATGTGTATATGGCAATTATAGGCGACAGACTAAAACCTGTCACTGGTGATACACAGTCTTCTGAATGACTCTCCAACTTTTGTCAGACGTGGTGTAAATAGCAATCCCACCCAAAACATAAATGTGAAAGGCTGCCAAGTTCGATAATATTGGAATGCTTCGCCTATAAAAGAAGTGAGATCTAAATAAGTACCAAGTTCCATACACAGACCTCAGTTGAAAATAGTTACAGGAATGCACACTTGATTTTCCGCAGTTTGGAAAGTAAATTCTGAATAAATATCATATTAAATACCTAAAATTGTAATACTTACAAAAACGCAAACCTGTTTTTTCAGCAGTTTCCTTATGACTTTTTTTATTTTTTTTCTGTACTTTGTAATGATATAACTTGGCAAGTTTTAATAGAAAATTATATACTTGACTCATTGTGTTTAGTAGGTTTATAACAAAGTGTGTGAAAACTTGCCAAGTTATATCATTACAAAGTACAGAAAAAAAAATAAAAAAAGTCATAAGGAAACTGCTGAAAAAACAGGTTTGCGTTTTTGTAAGTATTACAATTTTAGGTATTTAATATGATATTTATTCAGAATTTACTTTCCAAACTGCGGAAAATCAAGTGTGCATTCCTGTAACTATTTTCAACTGAGGTCTGTGTATGGAACTTGGTACTTATTTAGATCTCACTTCTTTTATAGGCGAAGCATTCCAATATTATCGAACTTGGCAGCCTTTCACATTTATGTTTTGGGTGGGATTTCATTTATTTTTGTAAGGTTTATTTTCTTATGATTAAGTTAGTTAAGGGAATGTCTCATTTATACTAATTTTCAGTTTTTTGAATATGGACTATGCTTCTTACAAAGAAATGGACTAGTTTTTTTTATTAAATTTTTCTACGTTTGCGTGGCAAAGGAAACTTTTTACTTTTTTCATTTTGTATGCTGTCTTGTCTTGTACGACTGACACGCTAGAGCGCATTGCCCATTCATATCTTGGATTTTTTTTACACGTTTTCTATTTACTGATAAGCTTGCCAAGTCATGGCGGTATAATGTACGTAGCCGGATATATTCAATTTTTACTTAACATAACATAACAGCTACAACAGTCCACTGCTGGACATGGGCCTCCCCCTATCGGGGGGTATTGCCATACTCACCACGCTTGGCAGGCGGATTGGCGAGGATTCCCTGGATGAGTATCCCTTTCGCTTTTTACGACACCCACGGGTAGAATTGGGGTGATGCTATTCTAAGCCGGCATCACACGGCATAGCAATTACAGCAATTTTTACTTTACTTTGACTAAATTACAAACCTTCGTAACGAATTTTAGGTCGGTACGACCATTGGAAGATATAGATAAATTTTTTGTTTTAGTTCCTTAGGGGTATGAATTTACACCTTCATTATTTTTAAAACCGACTCACACTTGGCCATTTTCAGATTTTTCCCTTTACCTTGACCTAAAGACCTACCTCCATGCCAAATTTCAAGTCAATACGACCATTGGAAGTGGTCTAGGTTTTTGATGAGTGAGTGAGTGAGTGAGTGAGTGAGTGAGTCAGTCAGTCAGTGAGTGTATAGTAAAAATAGCGATTTTCTGACGTCAATATCTCAAGACCTACAATAGGTACATTAATGAAATATTGTATTTTAGATAAGTAAGTAGATCTCGACAGATACTAGAAATTTCATATGCGTAGATAAAATAGATTTTGAGTTATAGGTAGGTCGAACTTGGCCCGAAATGGTTCGTGTAATATAACCCACGGCCGGTGTGTCGGTTCTTTGCTCGAACTTGGCGGACACACTGCCGTGTGTCTAGATTTTTACTGCCGTTCATGTTCTGCCTACCCCGCAAGGGATATAGGCGTGAATATATGTATTAACACTCCCTTTTGTTACGTTGCACTTGGCTGGTCATGTTTGTATAATCTGTGCTATTTTCCTGCTCGATAGAGGTAATTTCACGGATACATGGCACGGTTTTCATTATAGTTGCGTATATTTCCAATCATTAGAAATAATTAGTAGGAAGCAGGCGTCGGATAGTCAGATTATGTTTGGTGCGTTAGGAATGGTACAGGTAGATAAATACCAAAGGAAGTTGAGAATACTACCTCGTTGTTTATAGGTACACATACACGTTCTCAAATCACGTCTACTTATATCTCTAGCGAGGTAGGCAGAGGCGTAAAAATTCCCAAAGAAGGTAAACGTCAGTCAGGCGGCCGGTCATGAAACATCGCCAAAATCCTTTTGTTACGGTTTTGTTCTCAAACAAAACATGTTGCGCCGACCCCAAATGTTTTGGGATAACGGCAGGCCGATGATGATTTCAGAAAACTTCTTCTTTTCTTCGAGTGGGACACCGAGTCGTGAAACGACCTGATGAACCCTGATGTCACTTTTTTCACCTGAGAACAAATTAACAAAGTGATAAAACCAACTTTGTGACCCGGAACCGAGAACAAAACTTATTTAACTATGCCGAATCAAAGCTGTCGGAAAGATACAGTGAAATCCCTTAAAGACATTTCGTTAAAAACATCATAATCTGCTATCAAACCTGTATAAGTAAGAAATCCCGAGACAATCTCGGCTTTATCTGTTTATCTGTTTGTTAGGGATAAAGCTGCTTAAAATCAAAAGGTCACGTTGCGTCAGAAACAGACGAGATGGGCCGGGGGCGGGACCGTGGGCAGTGTTTACGAAAGCTTGGCAAAATAGATGCCATCGATGAGGGAAATAAGTAATTGCTTTCTTTCATATTTAGGAAACTCGTAAATTTTTCCATCACATCAGTACTGTACTGACGTCTTTAACAACTAAGCTACCGCTGCTCAACCATAGCATGCGAGATTGAACGAGTGTATCGTGACGTGACCAATAATGCTTGGCAGGGCTCTATCTACGGGGATAGTATTTGCAATTACTTAATTTTAAAACACTTTCCGTGTCTTCAAATCGCAGGTTCAAATCCTGCCTGCTGTGTTGGTTTTGCAAGTTCCAATTTGGATATCAACAATTTCTGAAGACCATTAAAGAAGGAAAAGTAGAGGATTAAGGAAGTAGTAAAGCTTCTAAATGTAGAAGAACAGGTCTTAGAAAAAAATAGTTTTACCTTTCTCTACCCTTTGTATACCTACAGGAAGAACAGGACCTATAGTCTAAGCTCCCGTCGACCAAGTCTTACCTCATAGGTCTACCGCACGGACGTATACTGTAGCGATAGATAGCACTTAGGAGGTTAGGAAAATACTGGGTTGCCATCTCCTAACCTGGAGGAAACTTTTTTATTCGAGTTGGAAAATGCAAAAAAAGTCCAAAAATTACCTCACATTTCTACCGCTCCAAACGTTTACCTACCTAAAGAGACTCCTTTTGAGATGAGAATGCGCTAGGGTTGCCAGCTCCAATCCTGGCAGGTTCAAGGTCAGCCACATTTTATGAGGCCCAAAATGGAGTTTTACCTCATCTTTCTACCGGACGAAATTAGTGTCAATCGATAGCTCTAAGCATGCCATTGACAAATATATTGGGGTTGCCTGCTATCAGCCTGGCAGGAACTCTGGTAAACCCCCTCAAAGAAACGACGGTAAAATCTTCAAACAAAGGAAAAGTCATGAAAACCACTAAGATTCCAGCAAAACTTAATGTAAACTGCGCCATAGAGTTACATTCTGTTGTGTGGGACACTGCGTCGACGAACGACCCGACGGAACCTGCTGTTTTCAAAGCATTTATAATTAGGAAGTACAAAGCAGGCCACTGACAGGCCTTACCTTTCTTGCAACCAAACAAAATTTATGCCAATCGATAGCCCTAGGTATGCCATTTATAAATATATAGGGTTGCCTGCTATCAGCCTGGTAGCATCCCTGGTAGACCCCGTCAAATGAACGCAGGTAAAATGTTCAAACCCATAAAAACCTGTGTTACACTGCCAAGATGTCTTGCTACCAAACTAAATTTATGCCAATCGATAACCCTAGACATGACATTGATGAATATATAGGGTTGCCTGCTATCAGCCTGGCAGTATCCCTGGTATACCTCCTCAAACAAACGTTGGTTTAATCTTCAAACCAAGAAAAACTTACGTAAAACTGCCAAGATATTTTGCTACCGAACAAAATTAGTGTCAATTGATAGCTCTAGGCATGCCACTGATGAAAATATAGGGTTGCCTGCTATCAGCTTGGATGTTTTCCTGGTATATCCCCTCAAACGAACGCTGGTAAAATCAACAAACCAAGAAAAACTTATGTAAAACTGTAAGATATCTTGCTACTGAACAAAATTAGTGCCAATCGATAGTCCTAGACATGTCATTGATGAATATATAGGGTTGCCTGCTATCAGCTTGGCAGTATCCCTGGTATACCCCCTGGTATCCCCTCAAACGAGCGTTGGTTAAATCTTGCGTTCGTTTGAGGGGGTATACCAAGGATACTGTCAAGCTGATAGCAGGCAACCCTATGTATTCATCAATGACATGTCTAGGACTATCGATTGGCACTAATTTTGTTTGGTAGCTAGACATCTTAGCAGTCTTACACAAGTTTTTCTGGGTTTAAACATTTTACCTGCGTTCATTTGACGGAGTCTACCAGGGAAACTGCCAGACTGATAGCAGGCAACCCTATAAATTCATAAACGGCATACCAAGGGCTATCGATTGGCACTAATTTTGTTTGGTAGCAAGATATCTTAGCAGTTTAACATAAGTTTTTCTTGGTTTGAAGATTTTACCAGCGTTCGTTTGAGGGGATATACCAGGAAAACATCCAAGCTGATAGCAGGCAACCCTATATTTTCATCAGTGGCATGCCTAGAGCTATCAATTGACACTAATTTTGTTCGGTAGCAAAATATCTTGGCAGTTTTACGTAAGTTTTTCTTGGTTTGAAGATTAAACCAACGTTTGTTTGAGGAGGTATACCAGGGATACTGCCAGGCTGATAGCAGGCAACCCTATATATTCATCAATGTCATGTCTAGGGTTATCGATTGGCATAAATTTAGTTTGGTAGCAAGACATCTTGGCAGTGTAACACAGGTTTTTATGGGTTTGAACATTTTACCTGCGTTCATTTGACGGGGTCTACCAGGGATGCTACCAGGCTGATAGCAGGCAACCCTATATATTTATAAATGGCATACCTAGGGCTATCGATTGGCATAAATTTTGTTTGGTTGCAAGAAAGGTAAGGCCTGTCAGTGGCCTGCTTTGTACTTCCTAATTATAAATGCTTTGAAAACAGCAGGTTCCGTCGGGTCGTTCGTCGACGCAGTGTCCCACACAACAGAATGTAACTCTATGGCGCAGTTTACATTAAGTTTTGCTGGAATCTTAGTGGTTTTCATGACTTTTCTTTTGTTTGAAGATTTTACCGTCGTTTCTTTGAGGGGGTTTACCAGAGTTCCTGCCAGGCTGATAGCAGGCAACCCTATATATTTGTCAATGGCATGCTTAGAGCTATCGATTGACACTAATTTCGTCCGGTAGAAAGATGAGGTAAAAAACTCCATTTTTGGGCCTCATAAAATGTGGCTGACCTTGGAACCTGCCAGGATTGGAGCTGGCAACCCTAGCGCATTCTCATCTCAAAAGGAGTCTCTTTAGGTAGGTAAACGTTTGGAGCGGTAGAAATGTGAGGTAATTTTTGGACTTTTTTTGCATTTTCCAACTCCAATAAAAAAGTTTCCTCCAGGTTAGGAGATGGCAACCCAGTATTTTCCTGACCTCCTAAGTGGTATCTATCGCTACAGTATACGTCCGTGCGGTAGACCTATTAGGTAAGACTTGGTCGACGGGAGCTTAGACTACTAGAAGAAATAGTTTTACCTTTCTCTGTCCTTTCTCCTTTGTATATAGGGAGTACAGGTCCTAGAAGAAGTAGTTTCACCTTTCTCTACATTTTTATACCTACTAGAATGGCGTACTCATGTGCTTATCAGATTGACCCTGTATTTTAATAGATAATTATACCTACCTAAGTATATTCCCACATAATTTTACTTCCTTGACCCTACTCCATGCTTTGTATTACTTTGTAATTAGGTTAATTTAGGTTAACAAAACCAACTTGTTGGATGTTAGCTTTGAACAAACACCATGTAAACTAATGTTTTGTTTGCATATTAACCTCTACGTAAGATAATATTATGGGGTCTATAGTTGGTTACAAGTTTGTTGAAATGAAATAAGTTACCTACCTATGTAACGAATAAGCATAGGGGTGTTTGCTAAGATAATATATTCGTAGGTAGTATAGGTTAGGTATGATCGTGGGGTATGTAAAATAGTCAATTAAGTAGTTGTTTCTAGAAGGTAGAGTCACAAAATAAAAAGTGTACAGAAGGTTCACTCGACCCTATTCTGCGATTGTCACTTGTTACATTGCTACTGTCAAAAATCTCAAAGTACCTATAAGAATAGGAAAACAGCAAAATCTGATGCAAGAACGTCATATGAATCCAAGAAATATGACGTTCGTGGCAACCACCTTCTTAGTTACCTTGAGTTTCCCTGAGATTCCAGTAGTTTCTAGTTAAAGCCATTAAGCGTCAAAATCGTCGTCGCTAGTACTGAGTGGGCCATCTGTATAGGCGCCCCGCGCGCCGTTTCCCTAATTTGTGGTAGAGTTTTCTATTTTACCTTGAGTTTCCCTGAGATTCCAGTAGTTTCTAGTTAAAGCCAGTAAGCGTCAAAATCGTCGTCGCTAGTACTGAGTGGGCCATCTGTATAGGCGCCCCGCGCGCCGTTTCCCTAATTTGTGGTAGAGTTTTCTATTATTTAGGTTGACGACATTTGATATTATTGTGTATGAGAACTTTTGTGAAATAGTTGTGGTAGCCATGCCATTGTCTAGCCAGGTGATTCAATGTCTCCTATTACTAGCAGTAGACTGATAGATTGAATTCATTTTGCCTTGTATGATAGGACATCTTTAGTCAAGTTATGATGGCCATCTTAAGTGTCTTAGGCGAGGAACACACGCAACGTCGGTTTGTGCGTCGTTCATTCGATTCTCCACCCTACCTGCATATGAATACGGTTTGTGTCAAACGGCATCGCACAACGCTGCGTTGTCTGTCAAATCGTTTGACATAAACCGTATTCGTATAAAAATAAGGTGGAAAATCGAACAAACGACGCACAAACCGACGTTGCGTGTGTTCCTCGCCTAACTGGCTTTTATCTGTCACTGTCAGTTAGATTGAATTTATTTGCCCTTGTATGTAGGACATCTTTTATCAAGTTATGATGGCCATCTTAAGTGTCTAACTGGCTTTTATCTGTCACTGTCAGTTCAATTCTATGCAGCTCTGCAGCTCTGTGAGTTACTGGTGCAATATCTCAGGAACTAAGTGGGTCGTAAGTAGGAGTTGGCTTTAAGTGCACTTCTTCTTACTTGCTCGGCTATAATAGGTACATTTTGTATGAGAGATCCATTTGTCTTGATTAAAGTTGTTCAGTTTCATGGTTAGTTCGCCTTGAAATATTTTCAGCAATGTTAATTACAAAATTACGTCCGCAATGAAGGATGGAATAAAAAAGTAATTTACGAAAAGGCAAAATATAACTTTTAGGGACACTCAGAAACCCAGTTGTACAAAATGCAATGCTTTTTATGCACCCAGAAAAATCAGCCACAAAGAGTTATTTCTAAAAAAATGTCTTGATCCTCGAGACCTGAAAAATATGCAGTCTTCATTCCCCTTTAATCAAACCCTAAAATCCAATAAAGTCTTGTATATGAGCAGCAAAACGCTTGACAGAAAAGAAACTTTAAAAAAATCTGGTGGTAGATTGTGCAAGCAACGTATTCAAAAAGAAGCCGCAATCAGTCATTATTATACTTTATTATTCTTTACTTTGCTTTATACTAAAAAAGTGGTCTTAATCCTTGAGACCCAAAAAATACGACTTTCCCCCTTTGGTCAAAGCCTCAAGTAGTCCCTAACGAGCACTGTATTGTATATTAGCAGCAAAACCGTGGATCCGAAATTCGAACCACGGTTTAGAGCAAATATTTTGGTTGCAGCTCTTTACCTGTGAGTTCTCTCTTGATGCACTTTATTTGGATGACTTCCTATTCAGAGTCCTCAAGACCTAAAAAATATGCAGCCTTCAGTACTCTTTAATCAAAGTCTATAGTCACCTAAAGTACTCCCTAACGAGCACTGCATTGTATATTAGCAGCAAAGGCCTGGATCCGAAATCTGAACCACGGTTTAGAGCAGATATTTTGATTGCAACTCTTTACCTGCGAGTTCTCGCTTGATGCACTTTATTTGGACGACTTCCTATTTAGAGTCCTCGAGACCTAAAAAAATGCAGTTTTCAGTCCCCTTTAATCAAACCTTAAAGTCACCTAAAGTACTCCCTAATGAGCACTTGTACCTATATTAGCAGCAAAACGCTAGAAAGAAAAGTTAAAATATACCTGGGATAGTAGATTGTGCAAGCTGCGTATCCAAAAAGAAGCCGCAAGAAAAAAGCGTGGGCTTGATCCTTGAGACCCAAAAAAATACGTCTTTTCCCCTTTGATCAAAGCCTAAAGTACTCCCTAACGAGCGCTGCATTGTATATTAGCAGCAAAACCGTGGATCCGAAATTCCTCGTTCAAAAGCCCAACTTTAAACCCGGCGCTCTAATGATTCCGTCACAAAAACTCGCAACTAAAGTTATTAACAAGTAATCGTAGCAGTTTAACTGAAAGTTCGTAGCGTGTCTCGTAAATGCGACACCAATTTGCAGTTAGTACTGAACTGGGGTTGTATTTAGAGGAGCTCATTCAAGAAGGTATTGGTAAGACGCGCAAATAAAGAAAGGATCTAAACAAAATGGCAACATTATTGTTGATATCCCGCTCATGATATGCCTTGTAATATATATGACAAACAATAATGTAGCGTAGCCATTTCGGGATTCTTTATTTATCTGCGCAAGGTATAGATAGGTGCATTGCTTTTCCTGCTAGTTTCGCTCAATGCACTTTATTTAGACGACATCCTATTCAGGGTCTTTTAATCTTTGGCTGGTATGCCCATTATTAGATAGCGTTACAAAAACTCGCAACTAAAGTTATTAACAAGTAATCGTAGCAGTTTAACTGAAAGTTCGGAGCCTGCCTCGTAAATGCGAGACCAATTTGCAGTTAGTACTGAACTGGGGTTGTATTTAGAGGAGCTCTATCAGGAAGGTATTGGTAAGACACGCAAATAAAGAAAGGATCTCAAACAAAATGGCAACATTATTTTTGGTATCACGCTCATGATATGCCTTGTAAATATATATGACAAACAATAATGTAGCGTAGCCATTTCGGGATTCTTTATTTATCTGCGCAAGGTATACCTAGATAGGTGCATTGCTTTTCCTGCTAGTTTCGCTCAATGCACTTTATTTAGACGACATCCTATTCAGGGTCTTTTTAATCTTTGGCCATTATTAGATAGCGTTACAAAAACTCGCTACTAAAGTTATTAACAAGTAATCGTAGCAGTTTAACTGAAAGTTCGGAGCGTGCCTCGTAAATGCGACACCAATTTGCAGTTAGTACTGAACTGGAGTCGTATATAACCAGGGTTTAGAGCAGATCTTTCAGGCAGTTATTAGTCGTGCAGATAAATAAAGGATCCTAAACAAAAAGGTAACATTACTATCACCAATTTGCAGTTAGTCTTCTTCTTCTTCTTCTTTTCGGGTCAATGGCAGTAAAAACCCAGGTTACAGCTTTTGTGCCCAAAAAGTGGCTACGTCAATGGCAATGTTGATGGAAACAACTGTAACCGCTGGCTCTGAAAAGAGCCGTTTTGGAGTTATTTGGGGGTTTGCCATTGTAGTGGGAGAATTGGCCAGCCTAGACACTGCGTTACCGTGTCTAGCTGTTTCCAGGGTGCACCGCGGGGAGGTTTGCAGTTAGTGCTAAGCTGGAGGACGAAGGTTGTTTAGAACCAGCGTTCAGCAGATCTTTTAGATACAATCCTTCACTATCGAGTAATCGAGTTCTATCTGACTCGATTAAATTTATCTACCTAGATGACTTCCTATTCAGAGTCTTCGAGACCTAAAAAATAGTCTTCACTCCACCACCTAAAGTACCTACTCTCTAACTCCCTAACGATTCGGCATTGTTTTAATCATTGGTAGTGGTATGCATGCTCCTCCTACGAAGGATGCTTTTTCATTTATATTGTGTTTTTAATAAGGTTTATAAAAACAGTTTTCCTATGTTTACTGCAATATCGGATTTATAAAAGCCATCTTGATTGGGAGGGTATTTTCCAAGGCGAATGCCGATGTTTGGGATGTTTATTCTTGGCAGGCCGGAAGACCCTTGATTACTATGCGTAAGTCATCCAGGACAAAGAACAAACAGGTTCACAGAAGGCCTCCAGAAGCCTCCAGATGGAACAACGACCTAAAACGGTTTGCGGACAGTCGTTCGATGTATTCGGCTTAAATTTAGTTTATGAAAGGGCTTCGAGGAGACATTTATACATATATCACGCCTATATCCCTTGCGGGGTAGGCAGAGCGCAAACGGCTATAGTGACAAGTTTTCAGCCTGTCGCTTAAAATTGCAATACCTACATTAACTCTCAAATACTTTAGTCGCTTCTTACTACACCCACGGGGCACGGGAAAGCTATAGGCTGATACTATTCTAAACCGGCACCACACGGCTGAAGGAAGCCTAGAATTCTTTAACAGTAGGCATCTTACGGCTGTCGATGATGATGATGGTAAAAAAAGGGACACTAGCCGTTTTTGAAACAGGCAACTTAGTTGCTACGAGTGAGCACTAAGTAGGTATACCATACCTAGATTTAATTTGAACCTTAGTACGATAGGAAAAATCATCAATGTGTGGAGCAATATCCAGCGAGAACCTTTGCGATCTGAAGACGTAAAGTGTGTTGTACGGATTGAGCCATCTGTATAACATAACTTCGTCTGGAAGTCAGTTGGACCTTTTCGCCCTTTCGGCTTGTAAACAGGCCTCGGACAAGTCTGAGGGTCAGAAAATAAGGCTTAACGCTGTATGCGACCACCAATTTGGTTGATACTTTTACTTTGATATTTTTTCTGTGTTAGGGCCTAACGATGTTTGTGCTCTACATTTAAATCCCACCCAAAACATAAATGTGAAAGGCTGCCAAGTTCGATAATATTGGAATGCTTCGCCTATAAAAGAAGTGAAATCTAAATAAGTACCAAGTTCCATACACAGACCTCAGTTAAAAATAGTTACAGGAATGCACACTTGATTTTCCGCAGTTTGGAAAGTAGATTTTGAATAAATATCATATTAAATACCTAAAATTCTAATACTTACAAAAACGCAAACCTGTTTTTTCAGCAGTTTCCTTATAACTTTTTTTTCTGTACTTTTTAATGATATAACTTGGCAAGTTTTAATAGAAAATTATATACTTGACTCATTGCGTTTAGTAGGTTTATAACAAAGTGTGTGAAAACTTGTCAAGTTATATCATAAAAAAGTACAGAAAAAAAATGTTATAAGGAAACTGCTGAAAAAACAGGTTTGCGTTTTTGTAAGTATTAGAATTTTAGGTATTTAATATGATATTTATTCAGAATCTACTTTCCAAACTGCGGAAAATCAAGTGTGCATTCCTGTAACTATTTTTAACTGATTTGGTACTTATTTAGATTTCACTTCTTTTATAGGCGAAGCATTCCAATATTATCGAACTTGGCAGCCTTTCACATTTATGTTTTGGGTGGGATTTCATTTATTTTTGTAAGGTTTATTTTCTTTTTTTCTTATGAATAAGTTAGTTAAGGAAATGTCTCATTTATACTAATTTTCAGATTTTCGAATATGGACTACGCTTCTTACAAAGAAATGGACTAGTTTTTTTTTAATTAAATTTTTCTACGTTTGCGTGGCAAAGGAAACTTTTTTGTTTTGTCATTTTGTATGCTGTCTTGTACGACTGACACGCTAGAGCGCATTGCCCATTCAATATCTTGGATGTTTTTTACACGTTTTCTATTTACTGATAAGCTTGCCAAGTCAGGGCGGTATAATGTACGTAGCTGGTTATATTCTATAATAGAACTTTCTTGAGCTTTAATTTGGCTAGGATCTAGGTTTATAAGATGTAACCCATTAATAGTTTTCACTCGGGACAGGGCTACATAGGCCTGTCCTTTGCTGAATATTGTATGTCGTCGCGGGTTTGATTCCTGCGACAGACAAACACAGAGATTTGTCTTGTGTCGGGCGCATTTATGAATTATCTATACAACGTGTTACAAAACAACCCATAAAAGCTCCCATACAAATTGAGTTCGTTTTGTATGGGAGGTCCAAATTTTTTTTTCTATTTCGACCCATGTTCCATGAGGAAAGTTGTTCAGTCTCACGAGTACCTTGACCTCCTTTCAGCTTTATTGGTTGTTTTGTAACACCCAGTATGGGGGTATACATGTAGGGTACCTTAAATAAGTACTTACTTATTATTTATCATTTTCGCTACATACTTATAGTCATATAATAATAATAATAATAATAAATCCTTTATTTCAGGCAACAAGGCCCATATAAAATAAAATAAAACAATACAATATGACTTACAATCTAAAATAAATTCTATAAATACACTACAATAACATACCTAACAAAAATAAGCTAACTAGGCACTTTCGGAGAGGGCGACTCACGCTCACGTTGCACAGGGGGTCGATAGCGCCTAAATACGACTCCCTGTGGCCAGACATCGGTTTGCATGAATCCGCTCATGTATTTACGGGGAACCGTCAAAACAAAAGACCTAAAATTTGTTTTAATTTTAGATTCCAGTTGACGGATTCCCAGCGTCAAACCGGCGGGGATTCTTGCAGGTTCTTGGTTCACCTTAACCATCTTCTGTAAATGCTGTAAGATGTCCTCCGGTGTCGTCTTATTGTCTAGCCGGGACACATATAGCTGTGCGATGGGTTCGGCAGCCTTGAGCGTTGTTGAGGCTGCAGTAACGGTGCCGCGTTTATTACGGTTGCGACGAAGTTGACGCTTCCTGGGTTCTACCATTATGAAGCCATCCTCGTCAACAATCGCTTTTGACGCGGCATTATTTTCATTCGCTGCAGTGCTTGTCGTCTGCTTTCCCTTTAGTGTGACGGCAGGCGTAGGTTGTCGCTTGCGGCGAGGGCGGCGAGTCTTCTGCGGCGGCACGTCCTTTTGCTTCCCAGGTACAAAGGGAGCAGCATCGGGATGCAGCGCAGGCTCGGGGCGGGGCGGTGAAGGCGGCGGCATGTTATTGTCGCCCTTTCTATCGGCTGCGGGGTCGCTAACCCGCAGTGTATCGGGTGATATAGTGGATCCATCCATCCATAACAGCCACAACAGTCCACTGCTGGACATGGGCCTCCCCCTATCGCGGGGTATTGCCATACTCACCACGCTTGGCAGGCGGATTGGCGAGCGCAGTTCCAATATGTTACATTTACATATGTTACATTTACAGGGAACGCTGCTGCCCATTCCCTTTATGAATATCCCTTAGTCGCTTTTTACGACTCCTACGGGTAGAATTGGGGTGATGCTATTCTAAGCTGGCATCACACGGCAAATAGTGGATCAAAGTTACACATTCGTTATTTTCGAAAGTGACTCACACTTAGCCGATTTCAGATTTTTACTTTACTTTGACTAAATACCTACAAACCTTCGTAACGAATTTTAGGTCGGTACGACCATTGGAAGATATAGATAATTTTTTTGTTTTAGTTCCATCATCATCTTCCTGCCCTTATCCCAATTACTTGGGGTCGGCGCAACACGTTTCGTTTAACACAAAATCGTGTTGCAAAAGGATTTGGCTGAATTTTACGACCGGCCGCCCACCAGACGTCAACCCTCCTTGGGAATGCTTTTGTGGTGGATTAACCGCCACCATACGGTTGGCCCTGGCTGTTTGGGTCGGGTTTATACCTCGGTCGCCTCTTATGACCCCCACGGGAAGAGAGGGGGAGGTGTTATTCTACTCTGCCGGCACCACACGGCTATTTAGTTTTTGTTTTAGTTCCCTAGGGGTATGAATTTACACCTTCATTATTTTTAAAACCGACTCACACTTGGCCATTTTCAGATTTTTTTCCTTTACCTTGATCTAAAGACCTACCTCCATGCCAAATTTCAAGTCCATACGACCATTGGAAGTGGTCTAGGTTTTTGATGAGTGAGTGAGTGAGTGAGTCAGTCAGTCAGTCAGTGAGTGTATAGTAAAAATAGCGATTTTCTGACGTCAATATCTCAAGACCTACAATAGGTACATTAATAAAATTTTGTATTTTAGATAAGTAAGTAGATCTCGACAGATACTAGAAATTTGATATGCGTAGATAAAATAGATTTTGAGTTATAGGTGGGTCGAACTTGGCCCGAAATGGTTCGTGTAATATAACCCACGGCCGGTGTGTCGGTTGCTCGAACTTGGCGGACAAACTGCCGTGTGTCTAGATTCCAGATTTTTCTTAGTAGTACCTAATCATAAAGAAAATTATTTTTCTTTGTTTCAGGTAAAACTCAAACATTTTAAGATAATCAGCCGTAGGGAGCTGACGGAAAGTCTAGATGATGAATAAGGCGTTAGGAAAATAACGCTTAAGTAAGTGACCTTACACTATTTAGTCATCTCATCATCATCTTCCGGCGTCGACAGAGGGCGGCGCAACATGTTCTGTTAGAACAAAAAATCATGTAGCTTTGGCTATGTTTTATGTTATGACCGAGCGCCGAGCGCCTGTCTAACGTTAACCCTCTTTGGGAATGCTAGTGTAAGTAGTATCACCGCCACCATGCGATTGACCATAGTTGACAGATAGGTAATCAGCCGATGTCAAAAACTCTACGTCGCCTTTTCCGAAACACCACAGGGGTGGCAGTATTCTTAGCCGCTACCACTCGAACTAAAATAAAATAGGGTAGAAGTAAGTGTTATAGAGGTATAAAATAGTTATTTCATAATATGTGGATAGAGTTGTTATTTAATACAAAATAACACAACTTTCGCATTTACTCCGTAATCGACAAAGTCTATCTACCGATCGTTATATTCCGCAATCAAATTCAAATATTCCATTTTTGAAACCACGCGAAACATTAATCAACACGGCCAACTGTCGATTGAGTTAACTCGATTTATCGTCAAACTTTCGACAACCGGTGGTAGCACAAAATAGAGAGGTTACAGAAGGATCACTCGACCCTATTTAGAATTTTCGTGATTGTCACTTGTTTATTACATAGCTAGCGTTGTTGATTCAATACGAGGACGAAATTCAGCCTATCTGATACAAGAACATGGCGCAAACTCCACCAAAAAGACGAAGGGCATAGGACGTAAGAATGACAGTTGACAGACAAGTAATCGTCAAAGATTCTTCTTAATTTTTGACGCTAGCTGTCATAGATGCGACGCTTTGGCGACGCTTGTGTGTGCCTTTGTCAATACGTTTTCATACATTTTATATGGAAACCGTTTCCAAGCGTCGCCAAAGCGTCGCGATATCAAACGTCAAGCGTCGTAGGGCATGTCCTATGTCCTCTCTGTGGAGCTTGGGGATATGATTCTGATGAGCCGATTTGAATGCAAGAAATATGACGTTTGTGGCAAGGTGGCAACTTTTGTGGCAACCATATTCTATGATGATTCCAGTTCATTCCAGTAAGAGTCAATATCGTCTCTATAGTCCGACAACTTCGTGCACGACCTTCTTCACGACTGCAGGGGTTGGGTGGGGGGAGATTATAATATGACGTGCGGCGTGGATGCAAGCGTGTTCTTTCCCCGCTACTCCTCCCGCTATCCGCTGATGTCTTGGATATCTCGCCCTCCACCGTCTGTCAACCCTAGGCAAGGTCGTGCGCGAACTTCTCGGACTATAGTATAAAGTGAGCCATCTGTAAAGGCGCCCGCACGCCGGCTCCATGATTTGTGGTAGGTTCAGCACTTGGAGTGCCATTTAAGTGACCAACATTAACTGGTTTCTCTTTGTAAATAAATGAAGAACGAGTATAAGTTGATCTGTGGTGTAAATCGATGTGCTGCTGATCCGGACACGGCATCGTTTATCATGCCGACTGTACTATTGTCGAAATTGATGGACGATTGCGATTGATACGTCCACCGACATCTTAGTACCTACTGGGAGGAATAATTGAAGATTGCTGTTACTAGTTATGAGATGGAGTCGGTTATGCTTTTTAAAGACGAGTTTTCGACTAGGTCAATGATTTCTTATTTTTTTAAGGTGATCAATTACATTAAAAACTATAAGAACAATCAAGTCAACAACCAGACAAGATTGCGTCTTAGTTTTGAAGATCAACTTTGTGAGGGAATTGAAACCAAAGCCTTCTGCGTTGCAGGCAGTCGCACTAACCACTGCGCCACATCGGCTGTCAATCGGGTGCTGCTGATAGTACTTATCAATAAAATACATAGAATGGAATAACAAGTAACTAAACAGTCCATATTTCCCTGAAAATAGACAGATATCCCCATTTCCGTATTATGCAATAATTGGACATGGAATTTAATACAACCGAATCAAATTATACCTGCCTGAAACAAACAGAATATTATGCTGAAATTAATGATGAATAATGAATTACTTAGCTACTGCGGGAAAATTACCCACCCATTTGTATATGCAACCTTGAAGAGGAAAGTAGAGAATTATTTATTTACTAATAAAAAGTTAGGGAACAAAAATAGTCCGTACTTACTTACATACATAATTTAACAACAGCATTCTACAAATAAGTGGCAGTCTAACAAGACTTGATTCCACTCGTCCAAAACGCTAACAAAAATACGGCTGTCACTTTCATCTTCGAAAAATTGGAGATGGACAGAAGATCAAATCTATATACGTATTCATTTATTTAAAGTACAACATACATTTTTTAACACAATAATCAAAGAAAATTATAAATTAAAAACCTCTTCCAACGCACCACACTGAGGCAACGTACCCAAAAGGCTGGCAGCATTCCCTCGCTGAATCGCGAGACAGAAGATTCATTATCTGTGGTTTACCTCGTAAAAGTAAGACTATGGCGCGGTTCCACCCCGACTTGTTCAGGAGTGAAGTGGTCGACATGGCCGAAATCGGCCGGATATAGCGTCAAAAATTCAAAATTCAAAATTCAATAATTTATTTCTTAGTAGGAATTGACAAGATTCTCTTTAAGAAAGTCACATTCTAATTCAAACTTAAAAAAGAGAAAATTTCTAATGCAAAATTTTCTATTTTATATAACAATTTGTGTTCCTACTCTAAACGCGGCGGCACGGGCGGGATAAAAAAATAAAAATAAAGGCACTGCCTCGGGGCTGGCCAGGCTAACCACACAGCATGTAACTTTATGCCTCAGTGATTGACAAGTAAATGGAATTACATTCTGTCAATATTTTAAAAAGGTGTTCCATACGTATAGTTAGCCGGACCCCCTGGACAGGAAAACCCCCCAAAAACCTGCCCAGAAGTGCGCCTATTCTAAAGTTGACAATATTTTAGGCCCGTCATATTTCCTTGTAAGGTACATGTTTATGTGGCCCGGCTGTCATGATTTTACATAATTTTAAACATTTTCTATACATAACATAACTTATATTTCGTCCTTTTTGTTATTTTTTTAGCTAAATAAATGAAAATATTTTTATACTATATTCTCGATGACTTGATGAACGCTGGTGTCAGAGATTTTCAACCGCCGATTCCTACTACAAGGCCTTTGAAATGGTTTTAAGATCTAACGTTTAGACTGCGAATTGAGTCTATTATCGAGAAATCGTTCTTTGTAGGTAATAGTTTGTTAATATATGGTTGCCATAGACGTAAACGACTCCAGCAAAAACTGGAGCTGTTGCCTTGCATGTACAGCTCATGCATGCATAATTTTCATTACTTATTTCAATATGCACGGGTAATAACCATCCAACATTGTAAAAGGGTGATTCCATTGGCAAGCATGTAAAGAGGGTTGGGGAAGAACTAGTCAAATAAGCATCTTTTATCTATGTGTGAGATGTCTACTCTTGGACTAAGGCGTTAGTCTCGCGTCCAATCTTGAAAGGTTAATGTTCTTCAACGAAAAATATATTAATTAAAAGTGGCGTCATAATTTAGCCGGAGTTATGATAAGTTTTAAACTGAAACTTACCCGTAGCTGTTATTTAAAAAAAACTAATATAAAAACGCTGTCGGAAGCGACTGCCGATATCGTTAGTGGAAACGCATCTTAACTAACCATGGAATAACCTCAAAGCCCCGAGGGGGCATGAATGAGTAAAAGTCAAATTGTACTTGAGTCAAAATGCCACAACGTCAAAATGTGCAATGGTTAAAAAGTTCAAAAAAGAACAAATGATAAATTGTCAACTTGCCTAAATGTGAAAGGCGTAAATAGTACATACGCCACAATGTGCATTGCGACAAAATGTGCAATATTGATAATCGGTGGATTTTTGTAATAAAAACTCATTCTTGATTAAGAAATGCTTGTAGTCTTCTTGTTATATCACTTGGTAGCATATGTGTCATGGATGACAAACAATTGTAAACGGGTCGAATTGACTTTTATGTGTCATTGCAAATTTTTAAGAGGTCAATATGCACGACGGACGCACAAAATTCGTTTTTTTCGGAAACTATGCATGCCAGACAACTAGTTTCTTGGAGGAAGTTGTTGTACTGGACGAAATCTACATTTGGTATGACAGCTGTCAACTTATTAACTCGTTTTTCTCGGAAACTATGCTTGCCAGGCAATTTGTTTCTTAGAGAAAAATGTTGGTCTTAACGAAATCTACATTTCAGGTGACAGCTGTCAAACTTTAATCGCGTTTTTCTCGGAAACTATGCATGCTAGGCTACTAGTTTCTTTGAAGTTGTAAGCCTAGACAAGATCTATTAAAAGACAGCTGTCAAACTGAATAATGCTTTTTCTCCAGTTATCTGGCAAGCATAGTTTCCGAGAAAAACACGTTTAAAGTTTGACAGCTGTCACCTGAAATGTAGATTTGTTCAAGACCAACAACTTCCCCAAAAAAACTAGTTGTCTGGCATGCATAGTTTCCGAGAAAAACGCGTTTAAAGTTTGACAGTTGTCACCTGAAATGTAGATTTCGTCAAGACCAACAACTTTCTCTAAGAAACAAATTGCCTGGCAAGCATAGTTTCTGAGAAAAACGCGTTTAAAGTTTGACAGCTGTCACCTGAAATGTAGATTTCGTCAAGACCAACAACTTCCACGAAAAAACTAGTTGTCTGGCATGCATAGTTTCCGAGAAAAACGCGTTTAAAGTTTGACAGCTGTCACCTGAAATGTAGATTTCGTCAAGACCAACAACTTCCACGAAAAAACTAGTTGTCTGGCATGCATAGTTTCCGAGAAAAACGCGTTTAAAGTTTGACAGCTGTCACCTGAAATGTAGATTTCGTCACGACCAACAACTTTCTCTAAGAAACAAATTGTCTGGCAAGCATAGTTTCCGAGAAAAATACGTTTAAAGTTTGACAGCTGTCACCTGAAATGTAGATTTCGTCTAGACCAACAACTTTCTCTGAGAAACAAATTGTCTGGCAAGCATAGTTTCCGAGAAAAACGCGTCTAAAGTTTGACAGCAGTCATTCGAAATGATGATCTCTTGAAGATCTACAACTTTTTCCAAGAAACTTGCAGTCTAGTTTGCATGTTAACAAAGAAAAACCATTTTGAAGTTTGACAGCTGTCATTTAATAGATCTTGTCTAGGCCTACAACTTTCTCAAAAAAACTAGTAGTCTAGCTTACATAGTTTCCGAGAAAAACACGTATAAAGTTTGACAGCTATCATACGAAATGAATGAAAACGTCATCATGGCTTAGAATTTCTTCCAATAAACGTTTAGTCTAGCTTGCACGGTTTCCGAGAAACAGGAGAGAGGGTCCGTTTGTCGCACGACACAAACATCCCCATCAGTGCGCGCAGCGCTGTACCTTACGCTTTTATCACACAAGCGGTATTGGTAGTGAATGCGAAAAGGAGGCGGATTCGTAGCAAATATGTTGTGGTCGCGCAGTGCGACGATATTTGTAACAAAACGTTGCAAATCCGCCGCGCGTCATTAACAAATTTGCTTCAGTTCCGCCTCCGCTCCGCATCCTCTCCCAAACAGCTTGTGTGATAAGAGCCTAGACAGAGGCAAATATTTTCCAAAACGATGACACGAGCAATGCAAAGCGAACTCATGTGGTGGCAATTAGTTCCCATTCATCACTAGTGGCGACTGGGATATTTTCGTCCCATTCGCCACTAGTGGCGATTAAAGTAGTGGCCAATGGGAACAAAGGGGTTACTGGACACCGATCCGTTACGTACGCGAGCCCGACTCACACTTGGCCATTTTTTTGTATTATTTCTTCTGATCCCGATCCCGACCCAGTCATTGATCCCTGCCCTTATCCCCATCCCTATTATTACTTATTGTCTTTTGCACATTTTGACGCTGTCGTATTCTGTCGTTGGATCAATTAGTCGTGAGAACATTTTGACCCTTAGTCTAATGCACATTTTGACGTTGTGGCATTTTGACTCAAGTACAATTTGACTTTTACTCATTCATGTCCCCTCGGGCTCAAAGCTCTGTGTTAGCTGATAAAATGGCAACATAAAATAATAAACAAGCAGGTAGTATTTATTTTAAATTTTCATTTCATACACAATGGCTTTGAAATTGAATATCCTGAATCAACATGTCAGAAATTGTATCCAGCCCATGAATTTATTACTGAAAATTATAGGCTTATTTGATGACCAAATTACATGTTGAGTCAATATTATATGAATAGATAAAGGCAATGGTTATTAATTATTATGGTCTGGAAAAGGCTATGGTTACACCACAATTTTAGGGTTTAAATTATGGAAATAATTTCTCAGGAATATGTCACGTGCCTACACATAGGTATAAGCGATACGAGCTTGACTTTTAAAGTCCTTTCGCTTAGATAGTGCCGCGTTGACAATGTCATTCCATACAAAATTTGACCTTATCTAAGGGAATGCCATGGCAATATCTAATAAGCGAATGGACTATACAATCATCCTGAAGGCCAAAACTTAAAAAAGGTGTTTGTATGTATTTAGTATACTGTTGAATTTCGACGCAGATTTTAAGCAACCCTGCATCTAGCGGCTACCCGGAAAATTTACATAGAATCTGCCTGTCCACCTGGCAGGAACTTAACCACTCAGAACTTTCCAAAGCCTTGTAAACATTTTGTAGTAAGTATATCTGTTTTGTAATTAACACGTCACTGGTAAAATTAGCGAAACGTTTTAGCAACACGCCCGATGTCATTAACGTCTGCCAACCTTCACCGCCCACATGATCGATGTATTCGTAACTGAAAATTTACGGGTTTTTATTACTTCAGTGCTAAATGGTTCATTGAGAAACATACCAGATGAAGAGCGTGGGTAGAACTCATAGGTCAAGGTTATGTTACCATTTCAAACAATGAAGTCATCAAGCGTAGAAAATTTCTACTAAATTTGAAAGTCCACAAAATCAATCCCAATTTTTTTATATCTAGTATCTGTTCATTTAGACATGAAGATCAGCTATACGGCATTTTGCTAAATAAATTCAAAAGGGAAAAGCAGTGGAGGTAACTGAGACTAAGTCCACGTAGAGCCCCTTGGTGGGCACCAATGAAGTTGACTTTATTATCCGGTTCGAAAAATCTAATGCATTCGTCAGCTTAAATATGAACATAGCGCAGAATGCGTATTGAGCAGAGCATGAGCAGCCGAATACCTGACTTCAACCCTCTTTGGGAATGCTATTGTAGGTGGTATCACCGCCACCATGCGGTTGACCATAGTTGACAGATATTTAGCCGAGGTCAAAAACTCTACGTCGCCGTTCTGATTGGACTAGGGGTAGCAGTATTCTAGGCCGCCGCCACGCGGAAAGCCCAATTCGCACCAAATGTGCCAGTTTTCACAGCCCGCGTATCTGGTATCGGCTTGTCGACGTCATTTGGCCAGAACACGGTGATCGGTATTTGCATTGCAATTTGGGAGCGGACCGCCGCCGGTCGATGCCTGTGAGCTGCGAAAGTAAAGGAAGGTGACATTTTGCAATGCAAATAAAATAAACGTGAAAAAAGAGTCCCTTGCTGGGCGCCAAATAGTATGATTGCGTTCGAAACAAAATACAGTCCCCGTTTCGAAAGGCGGACAAAATAAAATTACAATTGATGTGCCTATGGCAAGTCAAGTGATACAGAGTAGGTATTGAATGGTCTAAATTCCACACGATGACAGCTGTTCTTTAGATGACAGCGTCACCAAATGTGCCAATATCCTGGTATCGGCATGTTGACGTCATTTAGCCAGAACACGGTGATCGGTATTAGCATTGCAACACTGGTTGAAGGCAGTGAGTAGCGAAAGTAGAGGAGAGAGCGGTTTTGTCGAACAAAAAAGTAAATAACCAGTTTTACAAATATAAAAATATGATAAAGAAAAAGGTGGAGGAAAGCTAAGGTTAAGTAGAGACCCTTGCTGGGCGCTAAATTGCTTGATTGCTTTCAGAATTGGATCGTAACATAAAAAAAAACCGGCCAAGAGCGTGTCAGACACGCCCACAAATAGGGTTTCGTAGTCAACGTATAAATATCAGGTTTTTCAGCATTACAAACTTAATTTTGTTGCTGTTTTGTTAGCAGCAGTATGATGACCAACCGCAAATAGAAAAACTCAATTTTTACTGAAACCTTTAAAGGCACAATATTCGTTATAGTTTTCATTGTAACTTCAGATTGTAAGCTATATTGCATATTTATTTCAAATTTTTAGCGTTTATACTTTAGAAGTTACAGCTGGAACAAATTATGGGTCAAAAACGCACTTTTTAAAAGCAAATATCTCGTGACAGAAACATTTTAGTGACTTTGTTTCAAAAAAACCTCACCTTAGTTTTAAAAGACCTATTCAACGATACCCTACTCAATATTACAGAAGAAAAAAAAATTTTTTGCCCCCCTTTCACTTGTATGGGAGGGGATCCAAAAAACATTTAAAATATTTTTTTCTTAACATTTCTATATTTGGGTCAACACGATCTATCTTCTCGCCAAATTTCATGTCGATAGCTCTAAAACTGACGAAGATATGAGGGCGCGGCATACAGACAGACAGACAGACAGACAGACAGACAGACGGACAGACAGACAGACAGACAGACAGACAGACAGACAGACAGACAGACAGACAGACAGACAGACATGACGAAACTATAAGGGTTTCTAGTAGACTACGAAACCCTAAAAATGGGGCATTTCTAAAATGTTTTTATTTTATATTTGTGTGCTTCATCCTTAGCCAATATCTTCAGATAGTATTGCAACTCTTGCATAATTCATCGTCACCTACCTGCCCTTTATTTGGGGTCGGCATTTGCTTAGGATATTAATTCTTAAACTTTATGAAACCACATCTCAAATATTTCTTTATTCGTTGGCTATAGCCCAACTCAAATCTCAGCCAACCGAGGTTCGATCTCATCCGATCTGTATGAATACATAGTAGTTGCATAGTTGCATACATTACATGCAAGGTTTCGAAGTAGTCAAGTCACATATATGCAAGATTGCAAGCTGGGGCAGTAGTTGCATGTATGCATGTTTTAGTGCGGTGGACAGTTGCGATGGAAATTTTAAAAAGGTTTTGCATTCGGGTCGGTATTGGTATCAGGTGGCTAGCCAGCCAGTGATAATATCTGCATGAGATGTTTGTGCTCCAAATACACAATAATGCTTAGCAGGAGGAAAGAAGCTGTCGTTTTATTTACGAAAAATAAGTGTTGAGATTGAGACCGACATCAAAAGTTGTTTCAAAGAAAGCATTCTGTGCAAGCTTTAAAAGGTTAAATTACAGTTTTTCTCTCTTTCCATAATTTTAACATGTGCCTGATGAAAATTCACACTTTCCAAAAGTTAAAACGCTGTGTCGAAACCTTTTGCCCCGGCTTCACGGTAGGCATCATCAATCACCAATCACGTGATTAATGTACTGTTCTATACAGTTCACTCCATACGCAGGTATATATAGAGATATTATCTCTATCACACCTGTATTCCATGTGGTGTAGGCAGAGCGTAAAGAGCGTTTTTTTGCTCTGGCAACCCAAGCTGAGCAGACGTCAAAATCAGCTGTTAGTCGAATTTAATTATAATTTAATATTTTTAGCAGTATTTTCGTGTAAATAAGTGATTAAATTAGTGAATAAAGTGAAAGTGGAAACGCATCAGTGTTTTCGGACCTTTTCGGACATAAATTTGAGTAGAAATACTTGGATTTTCGACGCATGGATGTACTGCCATAACAGACAAAGGATTTGAATAACCAACGATTTTTCCCGGGGAGTATCGTTTCTTTGTTAACTTTTACACCTATAACAGATAACTACTATATTAAATCACATATAAACACAGTACACAACAGCCTATACCTCACTATTGTAGGAATTTACTACCTACACATAACACAGCCGCGTGAACTTGCCTCAGGTTACTTTTAACAAAGTTTACCTGACGGGAAGGTCAACTGCCGCTCAGACAAGCTATTCAGCAAATAATTAATACCTATAGGACCACAAATGTTTTACTTTACCTGCTAGTTTTGTTTTAGTCTAGATTTTAGTGTCTCAGATCACTTAGGGAAGTGAAATTGATGACACTGGTCAAGTGTCAGTTGTTTACTTTCTTACACATAGCACACGGTTTATTTACTTACAGTGCCTACTCACTAGCTTGCTAGCAAGTGTAAATTGTATATTAAGTAGTGTTATTTATAATTTCAGCTCAAGCAGCAGTATCAAAATGCCTACTGAAACACGTTCAATGGCTAAAGAATGGCTAAAATTACAAAAACTTATAATAGAAGTGAAGGACTATGAAGCTCAAGTTGACCGTCTGGTTGAGGAAAGAAATAACTTGCAATATGATGTGAGAATGTTAAAATCCAGCAAAGAGACAATACACCTGAAACTTTCTAACACCCTTTGTTTACTTGAAGAATCTAAAGTAGATAATGAGCACAAACAATCAGTCATTGACTTTCTACAAGTAGAGAACTGTAAACTGCAGGCTACTTCGGACCGAGTTGGACTTTTGGAAGAACAGCTTCGAGAGGCACACAGCAGCCTCAACAATTTACAAAATGAGAAATGCTCAGCAGATAAAATCCAGTCACAATCACTCCATCATGAACTGTCATTTGCCCTACACGAGGAGCTATCTTTTGCAAATGTGACCAGCGATCAACAGTTTGCTCAATGGACTGAACCAACATCAGTAAATGTGCAACACCATGCAAGACTGAACAGACCACAGCAACATAAAGCAAAATTAATAAAAGCATTGAATACAAATAGATTACTACGGAGACGGATCAAAAATAAACTTAAGAAACGGAACATTCTAATTAAACGTGTAGTGTTGCATCAGGAGATCAACTCACTCAAAGCAGCTTGTTCAACTTTATCTGAACAATATAAAGAAGCACAAAAGAAGTTGAGAAATCAATTTCCTTCCTCGGGACCTATAAGGAAGAATAATAATAATTTAATTAAAGAAAAATGTAATGAAATCATGGCCTTACTACAAAATGACACGGCCGAGGCTCATGTTTCATTGCTGACTGACACAATAGACCTGTCTAATTATTCATCAAATGACAATGGACCCCCTAAGGCTAAGAAAAAGAGGCACCGTCGTTCATTGAAAAATAAGCGTGACAGACAGCCTGCAACTGACGAAAAAAGATCAAGACCACAGAAAGGCCTCCAGGAGTGTCACACTCCACTAGAACGAAAACCTGAGTGCGGTCCTGCTTCACCACAGGGCCGAACTGCACAGGGCCCACTGGACCTACAGAAGTCACAGCCCCAGTGCAACCTTGGCACTACATGCAGCCAGCCTTCGCAGCATGACCGGGATCGTCAGCAGGGACAGTCTCGGTGGGATCCTGACTCTTCACAGGGACATCTTACTCCGTGGGGCCCCCACGCCTTGCAGAGGCCCGGGTTCCAGCCCAGTACTCCAGCGGCGCAGGCGGCGCAGTGCCAGCAGGGCCTACATGCACAACAAGGGCCCCAACCAGCTAGGCCACTAAACGAGCTAGGCCCAGGTAGTGCCGCGCATGGGCGATGTGACTCGCTCGCTACACCGCGCGTCCCGCGCGCTCCTCCTGCGGTTCTGCTTACGCCGCGCGTCGCCGGGCAAGGAGCCCAGTGCGCCTCGATGGTTCAGCGCGGTAGTAACATAGCAGCGTTGCACACAAGCACGCCCACGCCGTGTACTCGTAGCCAGCAGGTTCAGCAGCTGCCCAAGCCCGTGGACACTAATGATGTTACTAGGACGGTTATTTTTAGTGACAATATAGGAAAAGGTTTAGGTTATTTACTGCACAACCAGCTAAATCAGGTTGTTGAAAATGTTTGTCTACCCCATGCCTCGTTTGAACAAGTTACTAAACGAATGCTTAGCTATACCTATTCAAAAAACACCACAGTCGTGTTATTACTAAGTCATAGTAGTGGGGTCGACAAGCAGAACTTGACTAATTTTATTAACTCGTGTGCCACCCTAAATGTCCATAACTGTATTATAGGCACTGTTTAGTTTCGTATAAAATGGGCGGGCGGCGCTGGCAACACTGTTCGTCTATGTCTCGTCCTGTGGCCGTGGGCCCGCATCGTTGATGCGAATTTTAATTATAAATGGTGTAATTTAGTGTGCTTTCGGTTTTCTCGTGTGGTTTTCCCTGTTCGGTGGGGAAGTGACCCAAGTGGATTTGGTTCCGGCGCTTTGATTGAGAGTCACGCGGCCAACGGCAAAATATAACCTCACTTTTCGTTCGCTCGCGTCGTGGCTGCCGATAGCTACATATTTTTAATTGTTTTCTTGATTGGAGGCCAACGGGGCCGATTTCTCATTCGGAGAGAAATCTTTTAGTCATTTTGTGTTAAAAAACATTATTTGATGTCGAACTATGAACAATAGTGAACCCAAGTGCTTGTGAAAACTAAGCTGTGAATCTGCGACTGATTGACGGGACGGAGTGCCACACGAGCTGGTGTCCGGGTACAGTAAGTCTAGTACCTAAATTCCAATCCAAAATGTCTTCCTCCAAAACCTGATACCTTTTTTCCTGTCAAAAACTAGACTTACAAGGAAACGGCGGCGTCATGGTTCGCACGGTAAGCAATCCGCTGCTAGGCCCTGTTTAAGTAGACTTTGGAAACAAGAATTTCTCGGCCGGAAACTTTCCGGAACAAAATTCTCCCATTAAATTTATTTTATTTAGCTATAGTAAAGAGCACTACGAATCGTAGTCAAATGTTGTTCCGAGGCTGATCGACCATTTAGTTTTAGATTTTAAGATAACTTTAATTTGCTTCCACTGCGCTAAGATCAGCTTCGGAATCAAACATTTTTTGGTAGCAGAGCGTGGTTGCTTTATTGCAACATAGTTAGCCGTAATTTAGTATTAAGCGTGTTTTTTATATTACCCACATATTTTATTAATTTTGGAAAATATTGTTTCGGTTTTTTTGTGACTGTATTGTTTGACTATTGAACGGTACCTTATCGGTAAGGTCTAGGACAGTCAACTAAGATTTATTTTGTGGTATTTGTTTATTGGTTTTCGTTTTATTAAGTCGAGTGTAAAAGTTGGTACCATGGCTCCTCGATCGCCAGGTATAAGGCTGCTATAAAGACAGAATTAAGGTGGTTTACTACCACAGCGGCAATGATCGGCCGCGAGGACCGGGAGGACGCGCTCTTGAAAGGTGCACTACAGGCAGATGAACGGGTTCGGGTTGTGTCGGAACACCTCACAGAGTGCCTCATGCTCCTTGAGGAAGCTCCTAACCCTGAAGATAAGGAGCTGGTTGAGGGCGATGTAAGCCAGTGCTTGGAGCTGGCACAGGACATTGCGCAGGCAGCTGCGGACATATCTAGGCGACGTGACGGAAAGGAAAAGCCATTCCGTGGTAAAGTGGGACAAGGATTACAGGTGCCTCTTCCGCCTGTTACGGTTCCAGTCTTTGCAGGCGATTACGCCGACTGGCCGGCGTTTGAGGACCTGTATAGCAGTGTGGTCCACACACGGACGGACATAACGCCGGCGTACAAGATGGCTCAGCTGATGTCCAGGCTACATGGAGAGCCTCGAATTGCTGACGCATTTGGCTGTCTCGGATAGCAATTATGAGGTGGCGTGGAAGATCCTTACCGACCGGTATCGGAACAAGCGCCTGATTGTAGACAGGCTGTTAGACCAGTGGCTGTCAATACCAACCATAACGCGAGGTACGGACCTCCGCGAGAAAATCTTCCACCCAGTCAGTGTCGCGGTCAGCGCACTAGAGCGACAGGGTTTGCCAGTGGCGGGCTACGGTTATATCTTGGTCCACACAGTGCTTCGCCGCCTGCCGAGCGAAATGGTCGCTCGATTCGAGCAGCTCCATGGGGGCAAGTCCTCGGACCACCTCCCGACCTACGAGGATCTGAAGTCGTTCCTCGAGGCCGAAAGCAGGCGAGTGGACGTCCAGGCTGGTGAAGCCCTTCGCAAGGAGACCTCTGCCCTCGCCACCCGGAACGGCCGGGTGCACCGGCGCGAGGAGGCAACAGTAGGCAACCCAGGCGGTACAACACTGCATTGGAATCAGGGTGTGCCTACTGCAGGGAGACAGGCCACGGGGTGACAGCGTGTCAGGAGTTTGCTGCGCAGCGGATTCAGAGGAGACGGGGTGTGGCACAGCAGAGGCGTTGGTGTTTTCGGTGCCTGGGGCCGCATCAGGTGCGAGAGTGCCCTTCAAGCACCAACTGTAGGTACTGCCAGGGTGCACACCATCCGCTGCTCTGCATGAATCGCTCCGGAGGCGCCGGGGGCAGCGCTGGATCGGATCAGCGAAGGGAGCCTGCCCACCAAGGGAGGGAGCAACGCTCCCCACCCCCTCCAAGGAGGAGCCCACCTCCGCATCGGTCACAGGGACAGGCAGGGGGACGTCAACAGACGGAGCCCACTTACCCAAGGACGTGGGGACGATCCCCACCACGGCAGCAGGTGCCGGATTGGGGAAGAACGGCACAGGAACACGGCCAAGAACACCCATCCCAGGTACGGGATCAAACGGGCGGGTGTCAGGGGAGCACTAGGCAGCCACCAGGGTACATGCAGTATTCTGCGGGCTTGAGCCACCTGGTTGGGTCTCAAGACCCACGCATGCCTCCGCCTATGCCTGAGTACCCGCGGCTACAGGCGCAACCTCGGTACGGACGTTTGCCGTCGGGGTACTATAGAACTCCAGCCATGGCCTTTATGGGCAGACCTCCCTACCAGCAGGAGTGGGACCCATACACGGGTTTGGGTAGCGAGGGGATACCCCCGCGGGACGCGGCCTCACCGCGTTTAGATTCCCGCTAGGTAATCGCCGCCTACTCATCAGCTTCGGCTCCCCGTCCAATCACGGTACTTTTGCCAACGGCTAAGATTTGGGTATGGGGATACGGTGGCCGGACCATTCAAGTAAGAGCCCTACTGGATACAGGGGCTCAGGGATGTATTGTATCGAGTAAGCTGGTGAGTAGGCTAGGCCTAAATGTACGGCCAAGTGAGGATGAAGCTGTAGGCATCGGGGGCTAAATGTGCCTGACATTCGGGGTCAGACGAACTTTGAGTTCACATTAGGTAGCACATGTACAGGGTCAGCTATCAAGTCTCAGCCGTGGTGCTGGATGAAGTGGTTGGGAAACTCCTCAGGTTAGGTTACCACCAACGGTACGAGGGTTAACCACAGGGTTGGAGTTGGCTGATCCTGATTTTGATACTCCTGGTACGGTGGACGTACTTCTCGGGTCAGACGTCCTCGGGAGATTATGGTGCGGTAGGAAGAAGGTACTCCAGGAAACTGGTTTGGTGGCCGTAGATACCACAGGGGTATGTTGTTTTCGGCCCAGTTTGGAGACCTCAGGACCTACCAGAAGGGGATCCTCTATGGTAGTGTGCTGTCAGAGGTGCTGCAGAGGTTTTGGGAGTCTGAAGAGCGCCCACGGCGGACAGACGGAAGCCAGAGGATGACGAGTGCGAGTTGTTCTATCAATACAACACTGCGAGATGCCCGTCAGGCAGATTCGTGACCAGGCTACCTTTTCTCCCAAACCGCCCCGCTTTAGGTAGTTCGCGACAGCTCGCGGAACGGAGACTACTCGGAATGGAGCGGAAGATGAGGCGAGACCCAGCACTTCGGCAGAAGTATATAGAATTCATGCGGGAATATATTCAATTGGGCCACATGTCGGTGTCCAGCCTGGATTGGAGGTGTGTCGAGCATTATTACATTCCACACCTGGCTGTCTTGAAGTCACCTGAGGCGAAAATACGGGTGGTGTTTGACGGTTCTGCTCCTACCTCGAATGGTGTGTCTGTGAACCAATGTTTGCACGCGGGTCCTAAATTGAACCGGGACATTGTGGACATTCTCACAGACTTTCGGTTACACCAGGTAGCGTTCGTCGCAGACGTCAAAATGATGTTTCGCCAAACCATGATACATCCGGATGACCGTCGGTATCAGCTGATTTTGTGGCGTGAGAGCCCAGATGAGCCGATGGTCACATACGAACTTAACACGGTGACGTATGGACTTAAGCCAAGTCCGTATTTGGCAGTACGTACGCTGCGAGAGTTGGCCGCACAGGAAAGGGTAAGATATCCTCGAGCCGCAGCAGTACTGGATCGCGACGTCTACGTGGACGATATCTGCACGGGTGCTGATAGCGTGGAGCAGGCGCTAATTCTACGAGACGAGCTGATCGCGATCATGGGTTCAGGAGGTTACGAGTTGCGGAAATGGTTGTCCAGTTGCCCAGAGCTCCTGGCTGGTTTGCCAGGCGAGTTCCATCAGGACCCGCACCTCTTTGAGAACCCGGACAATCCAAATACGTTGGGCATCCTCGGGGTGCAATATAGGCCAACGCATGACGTATTCACGTACAAGATTGAGCCCGACCTTTTGGAGAAAACTTGGACTAAGCGGTCGGTACTGTCGACAATCGCTAGAACGTTCGATCCTAACGGATGGATCGCCCCGGTTACGTTCATGGCGAAGTGCTTTTTACAAAGGTTGTGGCTAGCCAACTTAGGATGGGACGACCAACTCTCCGGAGAGTTGTTGAAGGATTGGCTCAAGTTTGTGACCACCCTACCAGGGATCGTGCACATCGCGATACCCCGCAAGTTAGTCCCATCGGTGGGATGTAAGGCTACCCTACATGGGTTTTGTGACGCCTCGGAGCGAGGGTACGCGGCAGCTGTATACCTTCGGACAGCAAGTTCAACGGGAACTGTGCACGTGCGTCTGGTTATGGCCAAAAGTAAGGTGGCACCAGTCAGAACTAGATGGACCATCCCCAAATTGGAATTGGCAGGGGCAGCTCTTCTAGCGCGCTTGCTAAATCATGTAACCTGCAATCTGCGTGGTACCATCAACTTGGATGAAACGGTGTACGCGTGGACTGACAGTCGGATAGTTCTGTGCTGGTTGCAGACGTCGGTACATACACTTGAGGTTTTCGTGGCAAATCGGGTGTCACAGATTACGGGGTCGGAAACTCCGTTAGTGTGGAGGCACGTACCGGGAGAATGGAACCCAGCGGACTGCGCTTCGCGCGGGTGCAGGGCACCTGATTTGGTGAGTCACCCACTGTGGTGGGGACCTCAATGGCTGACTGAGTCGCCGCAGGAATGGCCATTCAACGAGTGCAGGGCGCCGCTTGGGCCACCTGATCGAGGTTTGCGAGTGAACGTGGGGCAACTCGTACCGAAGCCTAACCCAGCTTTCTTGCTGGAACGGTATAGCTCCCTCGACAAACTTCTTGGGGTGACAGGTTGGATCAAACGGTTCGTGAACAACTGCAGGAAGCCTCAAGCAGAACGGAACTTTACACCTGTCCTCTCGCCTGCGGAACGGAATGCGGCTCTACGCTCATTAGTTAGAGTCGTCCAGGCGGAACATTTTGAAGAGGAGGTCAGGCTGCTCAGGGATGGACGTGGAAAGCTGAAGGGAGGAATTGTGCGCCTCAACCCATTCCTGGATGAGCAAGGTATGCTCAGGGTTGGAGGCAGACTTCGGAACGCTAGCCTGCCCTTTTCGGCTCGGCATCCACTGTTACTTCCAAAAAGGGGACCCTTAGTTGAGCTCTTAGTCAGGGATCGTCATGAGAAAAACTCGCACGCGGGCTGTAATGCGCTATTGGCCATTCTACAGCGCGAGTTTTGGATCTTATCGGGACGACGAACGGTACGTAGCGTTGTGTTTAGGTGCTTGCCTTGTTACCGCTTGAGGCAGCCACAATGCAGCCACAGATGGGAGATCTTCCACCGGTGTGGGAACGGATTTCGCAGGCCCTTTCATGGTAAAGGCATCACGCCTACGGAACGCAAAGTCTATCAAGGCGTACTTGTGCGTGTTCGTGTGCCTAGCCACCAAGGCCGTCCACTTGGAGCTCGTGGCCGACCTTTCTACGGAGGCCTTTTTGGCAGCGCTGGAGAGATTTACGTCGCGACGAGGGCGACCAGCGCTGATCAGGTCGGATTGTGGTACCAACTTTTAAGGGTGCTGATCGGTGTATGAAAGAAATTGTAACGTTCTTACGGGAGAACGAAGAAGCCATCAGCACGGGCCTCTCCCGTCAGGGCATTGCCTGGGTGTTCGATCCACCAGCGTGCCCTCACTGGGGTGGTATTTTTGAAGCGGTTGTAAAGTCCGCTAAGACGCATTTGTTGCGCGTTGTAGGGTTAACAATTTTGACTTTCGAGGAGCTGGCGACCGTGTTTTGTAAAATTGAGGCTGTACTCAATTCGCGTCCTTTGTGTCCGCTCAGCTCAGTCAGACCCAAATGATTTAGAGGCCCTGACGCCAGGGCATTTCTTAATTGGCCGCCCACTTAACGCCTTGCCGGAATATCCCTATACGGAGGTGAATAGCAATCGTTTGTCGCGTTATCAGTTGTTGCAGCAAATGACTCAAAACTTTTGGAAGCGTTGGTCGCTTGAGTACTTGCACATTCTGCAGCAACGCCTTAAGTGGACGGACAGGACTGAACCCCCCTGCATTGGGGATCTCGTTCTGGTTAAGGATGCCAACCTACCGCCACTGCGTTGGCGCCGGGGGCGCATTCTCAACCTGTTTCCGGGTAGTGATGGCACTCCTCGAGTTGCAGAAGTTCAGGTGGGGGATTCAGTTCTTAAGCGAGCAGTAGCTACATTATCACGCCTGCCATGCATAGAGCGGACCGATGGGTCGGTCCGGGGCGGGTGAATGTTTAGTTTCGTATAAAATGGGCGGGCGGCGCTGGCAACACTGTTCGTCTATGTCTCGTCCTGTGGCCGTGGGCCCGCATCGTTGATGCGAATTTTAATTATAAATGGTGTAATTTAGTGTGCTTTCGGTTTTCTCGTGTGGTTTTCCCTGTTCGGTGGGGAAGTGAACCAAGTGGATTTGGTTCCGGCGCTTTGATTGAGAGTCACGCGGCCAACGGCAAAATATAACCTCACTTTTCGTTCGCTCGCGTCGTGGCTGCCGATAGCTACATATTTTTAATTGTTTTCTTGATTGGAGGCCAACGGGGCCGATTTCTCATTCGGAGAGAAATCTTTTAGTCATTTTGTGTTAAAAAACATTATTTGATGTCGAACTATGAACAATAGTGAACCCAAGTGCTTGTGAAAACTAAGCTGTGAATCTGCGACTGATTGACGGGACGGAGTGCCACACGAGCTGGTGTCCGGGTACAGTAAGTCTAGTACCTAAATTCCAATCCAAAATGTCTTCCTCCAAAACCTGATACCTTTTTTCCTGTCAAAAACTAGACTTACAAGGAAACGGCGGCGTCATGGTTCGCACGGTAAGCAATCCGCTGCTAGGCCCTGTTTAAGTAGACTTTGGAAACAAGAATTTCTCGGCCGGAAACTTTCCGGAACAAAATTCTCCCATTAAATTTATTTTATTTAGCTATAGTAAAGAGCACTACGAATCGTAGTCAAATGTTGTTCCGAGGCTGATCGACCATTTAGTTTTAGATTTTAAGATAACTTTAATTTGCTTCCACTGCGCTAAGATCAGCTTCGGAATCAAACAGGCACATTACCGTATATTAAGGGACAAAATGAATATAATAGTCGAATTTATAATTTTAATACCATGTTGTATAAATTGACATGTAGTCATAGTGACAAGTTATACACAGTGGACATTAATTTAGATAATAATTTTATCATGACGAACAGTACAATGTACTTATCTCTTTTTTACCGTAAACATCTAGCTAATATGTTAGCTATGAATATTTCTGACCCGGTAATACATTGTATTTCGGATGATATTGGACTTAGCCCTCTTGCATCCAGGAATAACAAATCCCAACATTTAAACTAAACAAAACGACAAAGGGAAAGCCGCTTAGTATTATTCATCAGAATATTCAGGGCTTTCCCGGCAAGGAGCTTGAGATTGAGTTGTTCCTGGAGGCAAGAAAATGTGACCTTCTTTGTATTTCGGAGCATTGGTTAAAGGATTATGAAATGCTCATTAATTACGAAAATTATGAAATAGTCAGTGCCTTCAATCGAGAGTCCACTATTCGCGGGGGGACATTTATTCTTGTTAATAAAAATATTAAAGCTAAAGAGCGGAAAGATATTGTTGGACTTTCGGTTGAATGTGTGTGTGAACTTTCATGCGTTGAGTTGGAGAAACATATTATAGTGTGCGTATACAGACCACCTAAAAATAGTAACTATGAGAGGTTTGAACTCATCATGGAAGATGTTTTAAAGATATTATTAAAATCAAAGAATAAATTTCATATTGTCTGTGGAGATTTCAATATAAACTTATTAGAAAATGTTGCTTTTAGAAGTCGTTTTATCAGTTTGTTTAAATCGTTTAATCTAGACAACATATTTAAAGAACCTACTCGAATAACTGCAACCACAGCATCTTGTTTAGAGCATTTTATCTACTGTGATTGTGTTTATTCAGACCAAGAAATCGTAAATTGTTGTAAATCAGACCACAATGGGCAATCCGTGCTCTTTCCATGTCGTCCTAGAGATGAAAAGATTGTCATTAGTAAAAGAATTATAAGCTCCAACCAAGTAGACAAATTCCATACTGCACTATCAGAAAAACTACCAGTTCTAGACTATGATACTAATAATCCAAATAACTTTTATTCAAAGCTTTTTATAACGATACGTGATGAATTTGAAGCCAAATTCAAGGTAAAGAAATTAACAATTAATCCTAAATTTAAATTCAGTGACTGGGCGACTATAGGTATTCGAACAAGTAAGAATAAGTTATTTGAGCTCTATGATGAAAAGTCTTATAATCATAGTGAAACATTCCTTGAACATGTTAAAAATTATTCAAAAATATTCAAAAATGTTTGTATACACGCTAAAGCAATTTTCACCAAAAATAAAATATACTCTGCTGAAAATGTTATTAAAACTGTTTGGAAAGTTGTTAATTCAGAGACTGGTCGAACTAAACCTATTGAAAAATCTCATTCGTTAAAGACTGCTCAGGGAATTGTTACTGCAGACGCTGATGTAGCTAATGAGTTTGAAAGTTTTTTCAGTAACATCCCATTTAAAACTACTGAGTCACTTAACTCTTCGATTATCATCGCGTCAAATCTTCTTAAAACGAATGTTCAGACTTGTAATAATGTATTTGAGTTTAGGTACATTAATGCAAATGTAATATTAAAAACTTTTAAAGATATAAAGATAAAAACTACAGAGGATTTATGGGGCATGTCAGTAAGACTATGTAGTTCCTTAATAGATACATTAGCACCATACTTAGCCTGTATATTTAATGCTTGCATTGATCATGGCGTATTTCCTGATCTCATGAAGCACAGTAAAATTATACCTCTTTTAAAGCTGGCGATAAAACCGAACTTTAGTAACTTTAGGCCAGTATCTGTACTACCAGTTTTGAGTACTTTTGAGAAAATTATACTAAATCAAATGCTCCTACATTTCAATTACGAAAATTACTACATGATCAACAATTGTTTAAAAGGGCGCTCGACAACCGACGCTGCTGTTAAGCTCCTGCAACTTATTTACGTTGCTTGGGAGGAGTCGCAGGATGTCATAGTTGTTGAAACTCTGCGATTTGTCCAAGGCGTTGAGAGCGAAAAGCATGAGACACTTTGGTGAAATCTTATTACGGTATAAGAGCGAAAAGCACTTGAATGGTGTGATCTTATCTGGGTTCTACTGTCAGAGCGGTGCAGATAAATGGTGTGAAGTTCCTATCTACTGTCAAAAACGACCGCAAGGATCAATTTTAGAATCGTTCCTATTTTTAGTGTACATAAACGACCTTTAATTTTAAAGTACAGAATCTAATATTAGTGCTTTTGCGGATGACTAGATCATATTGATAAATGGTTTAAAATTGACAAGTAAACCGCATAGATCAGGTTGATAATGGTTACGTCAAACAATTTAGTACTGAAATTAAAAAGTTTTAAACATTTGTTAAAAAGAATGAAAAGCTATGAAAAGCTAGATTATGTTACTGAAACAGTTTTCTTGGGGATTACACTCGACGCAACAGTTCAATGGGATCCACATATACTAGCACTGGCTAGTAAACTTAGCTCTGCAGCTTACGCTGTTCGAAAAATTCGACAATTGACTGATGTTGCTACGGCCAGGCTTGTATATTTTAGTTACTTTCACAGCATAATGTCCTACGGACTTTTGTTATGGGGTCAAGCCGCTAACATAGAAACTATCTTTGTGTTACAGAAAAGGGCAATAAGAGCAATATATAAACTGCGAAGTCATGAATCCCTAAAGATTGGTTTAAAGAAATTGGCATTCTTACGCCTCGCAGTACATATTTGATAATATAATGTATGTGCGTAAGAATTCCAGTTCATATTTAAGAAACTCAGATATTCATTGTCGTAATACGAGAAATAAAAATAAAATTGTACCGCCACAAACCAGATTAAGTAAGATCAGTAAATCATATATGGGTAACTGTATACGCTACTATAATAAAATTCCAGAGGAAATTCTAAAGTTAAATGAGAGGCAATTTAAACTTAAAATAAAGAATACTTTATGTTCGAAAGCGTAATATAAGACAGAACATTTTTTGAAAGATAAAGATGTCTGGTCAGTGGCAACAGTTGCTCCAACGCAATGCAAGAGATAGGCATTATTTAAAAATAAACATGACATATATTTTAGTGGTTATACTTGGGTTATACCTTTACTTTTATGATATGTAAATTGACATGTATAGTGGTTAAATTTGACATTTTCATATTATTCTTTAATTATTTTTTCTTTTTTGACATGTATTTTTTACATTTACTGTAAATCTACTTTTTTTTTCCTTTTTTGCTATGTTATTTTATTGCTCAAATGTTTATTGAACAGGAATGCACACTTGATTTTCCGCAGTTTGGAAAGTAGATTCTTATTTCCAAACTGCGAAAAATCAAGTGTGCATTCCTGTAACTATTTTTAACTGAGGTCTGTGTATGGAACTTGGTACTTATTTAGATCTCACTTCTTTTATAGGCGAAGCATTCCATAAATTATCGAACTTGGCAGCCTTTCACATTTATGTTTTGGGTGGGTATGATAATCTACCAATGTATTGAACAGATATCAAAACTTATTTCACCGTTAGAAAACCATATTACTTTTGAGTAACATACGATACCTTCTGTCGCCAGAAAACGTCTTTTCAACTGAAAATGGGTAGATTTGATACGAACCTCTAAAAACCGACGTCAAGAAATAAATATAAGCTATTACCCACATGAAATATTAATTGTTATTGATATAACCTGAAATAAATCGTGAAACGGTAAAATCAATACACAGACGTCAGACACACGAATGTCTACGTAATAATTAATGGTGCTAAATGTTCATTGGAATGTATAGGTATTAGTAAACTAATGTTTCAAAATTATCTATTTGCCTACTTTAAATCAGATGTGATATCGATCCCGCCAAAAACATAAATGTAAAAAAGGAGACCAAGTTTTTATGCTTTAAAATTACATAAAAGATGTAAAAAGGTTCGACACCTGCGTTCAGCGGATCATTCATCGATTGAGATTCGAGGTTTATAAAATGATACTAAGCAATTTTAAAATATTCGGAATCTTTTGTAGGAATAAAAACTACACTCCGTTTGATCTCTGGTAAAGTTTACCAGAATGGCCGTTTCACTAACTCAAATTCATCCACGTTTTTCCGCCAACAGATGCGTTACTTGTTTAGCTTGGCAACAAATGTCTGATCGTAACAGCCGATCGATCACCCAAAACCTGGTCGCAACAGTTGTAGGTAGGTAGCTATCAATCTGTTGGCCTATTCTGAAAATTGTTGAGCGATTGGCAGAATCATTGATCTCTACGCTGCTACCAGCGTGAACGAGAAATTTAGGCCTGCGGCTTAGCACCTATCTGTTGCAAATTGCATCGAAATTTCGACACGGTTTTATTGCTCTCGATTTAAACTCGATTTTAGATAATAGTGACTATAATCGTACTATAATGTACATTATATTATCTTTTAGTTTTTTACAGTTTAATACAAGCAAATTTCAAGCGGTTCCGACTTGTATTGTTCGGTATGACCTAAATGTTTAACAGAATATCCCGCGCGGGAAAAATTGGCGCGAAACGATACTGTACCGTGTTAACGGCTTTTTTAAATGCCGCCCATTTTCGGAACACTTTCTGGAACAGTCATTTCGTTTAAAAAGTCTGTCCAATAGGTTTTTTTAAGTAAGCAAGAGCTCTAATTTCGTTTTCCCTATTGGTTTGTCGTTTGTCTCAGCAAAGTTAACAGAAATGTTCTAAGTTCGCGCTTGAGTGTTCCTCCTTTCCTTTTCGAAACAGAATTATAAAAACAACCAATGAGAGTGTCTCGTGCTCACTGTGGCATAACACGACCCAGCCTTTGCGCAACTTCTTGTAACAATAGAAAAAAAAAACGCTAGAACGTAACCCGTCATGGGTCAGTTGACAATGTAAATGAGTGGGAACAAACAAATGGACTCGAAAAAATATTATTTTCTTTCACAAAATAAATGTAAGATTGTTCAAACCCGTTTGGAACCCAATGTATGCAATCATTTGGAGTTTGTGACTTTTGACTGTAATTTTATTGTTTGCTCTTTGACGCTAGTGTGAAATTTCGGAGTGTTGCCATAACCAGCCCGTATAAGGCAAATGTGGGTAAACGCAACAAAAACGGCGAAGTAGGTATATTTGGAGCCTCAAACAGTCGCGTTACAGCTGTGTGACCCACTTTTCTAACTATTTGGGGAGATTACCTAAAAGCTCGTATTGTGTTAGAAACTTGAAGACTCCGGAAGTGGCCGGCCGAATTTCTATAATTAAATTTTTTTTTTTTTTTTTTTTTTATAAACAATGGGTAAGCATTTGTCCGCAATCTCACCTGATGTTAAGTGACGATGCAGACAATGATGGAACATGCTCGCCCAGATAATGCCTATTCACTCTCGCCTTGAAAAGGTCCAGGTTATAACGTTCCGGAAACAGATCCGCAGGCAGGGAGTTCCACTCCTTAGCAGTTCGTATTAAAAATGTAGAAGCGAAGCGCTTTGTGCGAATTTGCGGGATGTCTACGATATAAGGGTGGAATCCCAACCGGCGTCTCGTGCACCGGAGATGGAATGGTGACGGAGGTATAAGGTCATGGAGAGACTGTGCACACTCCCCGAAATGTATCCTGTAGAATACCGACAAGCAAGCTACTTTGCGACGGTGTTCGAGACTCTGCAACTTTGCGTCAATAAGTGCCTTATCAGCGATGAGTCTCTTGGCGCGCTTCTCAATCGAGTCCAGGGCTGCCAGCTGGTATTTGGCAGACCCGTCCCATAGGTGACAGCAATACTCCATGCAGGAACGGACTTGAGCTTGGTATAGTTGTAAAAGCTGTACTGGTGTGAAATATCGCCTGACCTTTGAGAGAATTCCGAGTCTTTTTGCTGCAGTCGTGGCCAAAGACTCAATATATTGTCCAAAGTTCAGGTCAGATGAAAGTTTCATGCCAAGAAGCTCAAGATGGTCGGAAATCGGTACGGATACACCTCGGAAAGTCGGAGTCAGGTCAAAGGGACTCCGTTTAGTGGAGAATAGACATGCCTGTGTTTTAGATGCATTAAACTTGACAAGATTTGCGTCACCCCATTCGGATATTGCTTCAAGATTCAAGTTTAGGCGACTCACTAGGGCCTCTCGACAAGACTGAGTAGATTCATTGCTGGCCTTTGCACTGGACAGGTACCTATCAACTACCGTGCTGTCATCTGCATACCCAAAGGTGTCGGGCGTGAGCATATCGTTGATGTGCAGCAGAAATAGGGTTGCAGAAAGTACAGACCCTTGAGGGACGCCGGCATCAATAGCCTGTTCATCTGAAGAGCGTCCTTCCAGGACCACTCGTATTGACCGTCCACTCAAGAAATCTGCGATCCAGTTGCAAAGTCCAGCAGGTATCCCGTAGGCGGGAAGCTTGTTAATAAGACTTGCGTGCCAGACCCTGTCAAATGCCTTTGAGACATCCAGAGATACGGCAAGGGCTTCGCCGTGCCTCTCGATAGCCTCGCTCCATGAGTGGGTGGCATGCACGAGGAGGTCCCCTGTCGACCGCCCGCGGCGGAAGCCGTATTGACGGTCGTTAAGGAGATCATTGCTCTCGAGGTAAGCCAGGAGCCGATTGTTTAGTACACGCTCCATAGTCTTGCAGAGTATAGAGGTGACCGATATGGGTCTATAATTGGCAGGGTCAGCACGGCTGCCTTTTTTTGGGCACAGGTTGCACGTTTGCAAGCTTCCACGATTGGGGAACTACACCAGTCTCCAGTGAGAGGCGGAACAGGCGTGTCAATATCGGAGACAACTCAGGCGCACAGTTACGCAGAACAATTGCAGGGATACCATCAGGGCCGCTCGCCTTATTTACGTCTAGGTTTCGCAGGATTTTAAGTACCTCTTTCTGGCGAATACAGACGGCTGGCATGTTGCAGCAGACTTTAGGTAACGTTGGTGGCGTTTTACCTGCGGTATCTAGACGCGAGTTTTCCGCAAAAAGGGAAGCAAACAGGTTCGCTTTCTCTTCCGCAGTGTGAGCGAGCGACCCATCAGGTTTCTGCAATGGCGGCAAAGAAGGCTGGCAGAAATTGGTCTCAACTGCCTTTGCTAGAGACCAGAATGCCTTACTGCCAGCAGGATGGGAGGCAAGTTTGGCGCCTACAGTGCCGATGTGCTTGAAACGTGTTCTGCGTAATTCCTTTTTGCATGACTTAGAGGCCTTATTGTAGGTTTTCTTCAAATCCCGAGTATTCGGAGCTTTGCGCGATCGAGCGTCAGCCCAGGCTAGGTAAGCCGTCTGTTTTAGCGCTTCAGCGCGGTTACATTCAGCATTGAACCATGGGCGAGCTTTGCTACCAGAAGAAAATGACGGAATGTTTGAAATCTGTCGTGAATTAGTCAAACAAGAGTTAAACACAATAGTTGGCACCAAACTTTGAATAAACAATCGTAAATTTCTGAACTGTTCAGCTGAGAACGTGAAACCTATTTCGCAAGTTTCATTTCAATAAAAGTTTATCTGATATCCATCTAAATTATTTATGCTTATTACTTACGTGTAGGCTCTTTTTAGTATGAAACTGACAGCTGTCAATATTACCTATCTACATATATGCAATTTTGTTTTGATATCTGCAAACTAGGTAGGTGAAGTTATAGAGGTATCTATCTCTTTCAGCATACATACATTCAAGAAAATCATAAGTAGGTATCTCAGTTTGCAACAGCACTCGATCCATCAAAGAGATTTAGATGATACACCTGATTTCTTCGTACAGAAAACCTTTGAAATATACGAGCAGATATCATTTTCATCCCGTTTCCAATACGACACCGCATTTGCTTTTTTATTTTCCCGTTACATCACCGCCGACTCAGCGATGTGGATTATTATTCGTATTCGAAATTCAAATCAAGAACCTCTTCCTTTTTTTGTTTATGATACAATATGTTTGTAATATTTTTGGGATACCCTCAAGGTGGGTAGGCTTTTTTATATCGGTACTCGTTACGCTACCCACGCGCGAGATAAAAAAGATATAAAACCTATGATATTTATGGAAAGATATACACCTAGATGATGTTTGTGCTGTTAAGGTCTGCTCAAAAATATGTTTTTGTGTTATGTTCACACCAAATCGTTATAAACTCGACTCACTAACATCCCTTTGCTAAATTCTAAACTTTGACAATATCTGCGGCAGAACAAATAATTTAATTAATTTACTTTACGTCAAAACATGACAACACGCATTGTTATCTGTTGACAACGAAATTGAAGTGGCGTAAACGAAACGCGTTCCTAATCCGAACTACAAAATTGTTTCCTTCACACAATCTTACGATACTACTATAAATTTAAATTTAGAACACGCACACACGCATCACATTCACACGCACGCCAGCCAGTGTGTGAAATAAGTCATTAACAGAGTGTAAAACCGAGGATTTTCAACCTTAAAACAAGCTTATTGTTGTTGTTTGTTGGTTATGGAGGGTAACCCCACGTTACGTGTTCTCAGGAAGTTGTAACGGATATATGGAATTTTTATACGCCTTTCGTTATTCAGCGCCATCTTTGTTTATTTGTGAGCGGATCTGTTTCAGGAGATCCGGGAGTAAAATTAGATACAAAGTGCCGACAAAAGCGCGGATATAGTGCTTTTACGGCGCAGATGTTAGCCGTTCAAGGTTCATATCAGTTTCAAACACTTACGTCGTTAACTATTTATCCGGGATATTATAAATTGCATATCAAATAAATAATCGCCTATCAATACATATTCATCATTTATTGTTATTTTTACATCAAATATCTTACTTCACTACAAATAAACTAAATGTTTAACAAAACATAAACTGCAGATAATTCGAAATTTTACATCAATATGACATAACTTTTTTCCTCATATGCAATACAGATAAATTTATTTTTGTACAAAAATACTACATACATAGCATGAATACTGACTGCACAGCAAATTTCCCATATTTCATAGCAAAATAACTATCCCAGTCGCATATTAATTTAAAATGCGCGTCATCAATTTAAAATATGATTATCGATGTGTATGATTAACGATGATGGTTCATCTCTAATAAAAACTGCTGTAAATAATATAAAAATAGAAGCTATATTTAAAAGAAAAAGAGTTAATAGGTATAATGTGCATTAAGATTATTAGCTGTACATTGATGAAAAAGCTTTTGCTATAGGAAAGATCGCTGTACGCTGCGAAAATAAATTGTAGTGTGCTTAGTGATATTTTGAGTTGAATATTATGCTGTGCAATCAGTAATTTTGATGGGAATTTGGAATCCTATTGCATAGAAAAAGGATATTTTTTGATTTGCGTTTAAATACTACCCTATTTATCCGCCCTGACTTTGCCCGATATTTAGGTGGATGAAAATTTAAATAAGTTTACCGTTTTAATACGACGTCTGTTTGCTTACTCTCTCTCTCTCTCTCTCTCTCTCTCTCTCTCTCTCTCTCTCATCGTGTGGGACACTAAGTCGTGCAACGACCCAATGTTTGCTTACTGATTTTTCAGTCTGCTAGTTTTATCCAGGTGGTTAAAGTGAGGTCGAAAATGACCTTCACTACGTAATTCGAGAGAAGGATTGTACAGCCGCTCCGTGCCGCTTTTTGCTCGACTTGGCAGGTATACTACCGTGTCACCAGATGTTGAAGCATTTTTAAACACTACAACACGTTTATTTAAAAAAAATATTAATGTCATTTAATATGACAGAGACAAACAATAATGTTGCCAATTCGGGATATGTTCTTTATCTGCGTTAGTTATACTTAGAAATTATGCTTACTTGGCATGCCTTTTTACATCAGTGATCCCACAACCCCATCACTTCAGAATCAAATGGCTCACTTAATCAAACCGTTCTGATTGGCCAATCAACCACTCCCCTAAGTGACCGCATCTTGCGTAGGTAGGTAGATATACATTCCGGCCACTTAGTATCAAGTGGGCCATCTGCGTTGTCCCCTGCCAGACCCCATTACTGTATCTCTAAATCGATTGTTCCTAAGTCCCAAATCCATCTGTGGCGGAGCGGTTGGACGGTCTTAGGATCTGGAGGTCCCTGCTTTGATTCTCATTGGCACAAAGCTGATTCAATTCAGCATTTTGTGAGATTGTTCTCATTTTGTTAATATCACATAGTTATTCTTATTATCTACCGGGAGTAACAGAAAGGGTATAACAAGCCGAAAGGAGGTCAAGGTACTCATGAAACTGAACAACTTTCCTCATAGAACATAGGTCAAAATGTGAAAAAAAAATTTGGACCTCCCATACAAAATTGTCGATCAGCTGATTGATATACAAATTTAGACGCCCAAATTTTTTTTTCATTTTTCGACCCATGTTCCATGGGGAAGGTTGTTTAGTTTCATGAGTACCTTGACCTCCTTTCGGCTTGTTATACCCTTTCCGTTACTCCCTGTATAAGTTGGTTTCACGGGCCTACAAGATATGCTCACTTAATCCAACGGTTCTGATTGGCCAATCAACCACTCCCCTAAGTGACCGCATCTTGTGTAGGTATACATTCCGGCCACTTAGTATCAAGTGGGCCATCTGCGTTGTCCCCTGCCAGACCCCATTACTGTATCTCTAAATCGATTGTTCCCAAGTCCCAAATGCCGTTGTGGCGGAGCGGTAAGAGTTCGGTCTTAGAATCTGGAGGCCTCTGGTTCGATTCTCGTTGACACAAAGTTGATTCAATTTAGCATTTTGTGAGATTGTTCCCATTTTGATAATATCACATAGTTCTTATCCATAAGACGGTTTCGCGGGCCTACAAGATGTGCTCACTTAATAAAACCATTCTGATTTGCCAATCAACCACTCCCCTAAGTGACCGCATCTTGTGTAGGTAGGTAGATTTACATTCCGGCCACTTAGTATCAAGTGGGCCATCTGCGTTGTCCCCTGCCAGACCCCATTACTGTATCTCTAAATCGATTGTTCCCAAATCCCTCTGTGGCGGAGCGGTTGGAGTTAGGTCTTAGGATCTGGAGGTCCCTGGTTCGATTCTCATTGACACAAAGTTGATTTAATTCACCATTTTGTGAGATTTTTCTCATTTTGTTGATATTACATAGTTCTTATCCATAAGTCGGTTTCGCGGGAATACAAGATGTGCTCACTTAATCAAACCATTCTGATTAGCCAATCAACCACTCCCCTAAGTGACCGCATCTTGTGTAGGTATACATTCCGGCCACTTAGTATCAAGTGGGCCATCTGCGTTGTCCCCTGCCAGACCCCATTACTGTATCTCTAAATCGATTGTTCCGAAGTCCCAAATCCCTCTGTGGCGGAGCGGTTGGAGATCGGTCTTAGAATCTGGAGGCCTCTGGTTCAATTCTCGATGACACAAAGGTTCAATTTATCATTTTGTGAGATTGTTCCCATTTTGTGGATATCACTATATTATCCGTCCATAATAAAGACGGTTACGTGGGCCTACAAGATGTGCTCACTTAATCAAACCGTTCTGATTGGCCAATCAACCACTCCCCTAAGTGACCGCATCTTGTATAGGTAGGTATACATTCCGGCCACTTAGTATCAAGTGGGCCATCTGCGTTGTCCCCTGCCAGACCCCATTACTGTATCTCTAAATCGATTGTTCCCAAGTCCCAAATCCCTCTGTGGCGGAGCGGTTGGAGTTAGGATCTGGAGGCCTCTGGTTCAATTCTCGTTGACACAAAGTTGGTTCAATTCATAATTTTGTGAGATTGTTCCCATTTTCTTGATATCACATAGTTCTTATCCATAAGTCGGTTTCGCGGGCCTACAAGATGTGCTCACTTAATCAAACCGTTCTGATTGGCCAATCAACCACTCCCCTAAGTGACCGCATCTTGTGTAGGTAGATATACATTCCGGCCACTTAGTATCAAGTGGGCCATCTGTGTTGTCCCCTGCCAGACCCCATTACTGTATCTAAATCGAATTGTTCACAAGTTGAAAATACGTCCGTGGTGTAGCAGTCTTATATGGCATTTATATTTTCTCTGGATCTTTGGTCCACAACACCGTCGGTTCTGATTGGTGTCTATGATTAGGATTACGTTACAATATTACACTACACATCCAGATCAAACTAGTTTTAAAAGGCGTGTTACGGTGTGGTTTCATAACACCAGGGTTCTTCGGGTGGTTCATCGACTCGATCTGCCACTCAATGGAAGAATGTCGTTCGCATCCTCGAAAATAGCTCAATCGACCGACTCAACCTCAGTCTATAAAATTTTCACAACAGTAGCTCAGGTAACGACCCAAGTTTACGACCTCTGCTTTTTTCACTAAATCGGTTTTAATTTTATTTAATAACTGCTCAATTTAACATTTATTCGCCAAAGAAACAAGAGTTTTATTCGACCAGATTTTATTCAATTTGAATTTGTTACGTGAAAATTAATTTCGAAATTGTTTTTCTGTTTCAGGTACTTATTTACTACAGAGATTTCGAGAAATGTTACCAAAACGAGCGACATAAAAAACAGCTGCCAGCAAGGGTAAAGTTCTCATGAAAATTATTATTCGTATTTCGCATTAATTCAGGCGACGTATTTTCGAATCAGTAGAGACCTTTTTTCGCTAGCGCCAGTCTGTGATTTGTGGTTTGGCCTAACCATTCTTCGCGCAGATAGCTATAATAAATTAGGCAGACGTCGTGCGGAGCGCCTTTTACCTATCATAAGCTCCTCAATTCAACAGCATGTATGATTCCATTCATAATACTTTTGCGATGAACCCGTAGAACCACAGAACATTATTGATTATACCGATCCATACGAATGATTAGACCGATCCTCGCATGCCGGCGAATGCAAATCCGGATCAGGATCGGATTCAAAAATATGCCTCTTGGGCATACGTTTGGCTATGAAACAAGTACAAAAAGTTTAAACTAGACATTTTGCCAAATTGAAATGAAACCAGAAAACCGTTGACACAGAAAACTTTGTAACACAGCCAAGTCAAGTAGAGCGTGAGACATACAACACCAAGACTTGGCTAGAAATACTGTAACCAGACATTTTAAGTAATAAATATACTAAGCTTCGCTGGTTCCATTTCTTACTTACTGCGATGCCTCAGTGAAGTGACCCGAAAAGAATCTTGACTTCCGACACCAGAAGTCATCCGTTTTCGTTTCCTTTCCTCGATCTGGAGGTTGAAAATACTAAAAACGACAGGATTGTTTTGTATACCTATACGGTGAAATTTTACTAGTGACCGATAGCGAAAACTCAGAACTGGCTGGTGATTAGGAACAACTTTCCCCAAGGAACATAGGTCAAATTACGAAAAAAAATGTTGGCTTCCCATAGTAAGTAGGTACCTCAAATCAGCTGATCGGTTTTCGTCGTCTTAGCCCCAAGCTCACCAACAGCTGATGATACTACGATTACTTAACGGGTACGTTAACAAATAACCGGTGACTGACGGGGCGGCGATTTTCTTGGTGTTCACAAACACTTTTAGGACGTCGGTCTACCAACCGAGCGTTTTTGAATGAAACTTTTATGAAAGACCCAAAAGTTTAAAGCGACCACGTAAAATTGACATCCGTTTCCTTGTTGTTACTATTAACAAGAGCAGCGTTGAAACGTGGTAGCGTAACCTTTTTATACTACAAAATTAAAATGTATCCTTTGCCTAAGCATCTGGACATAGAGCAGGTACTTATTATTTTTAGCAGCATGCGAGTCTGCCAAATTCAAAGATTAAAAACAAAAAACTTTACACTCACTCAAGGGTGCAGTAGCGCCACGGGGGACATCGTAAAAGTTTTTTGTGGACCAAATTTCGGGCGCGCAGTGCAAGACAATGGGGATGAACCATTTTTTGTTAAAGATTTGGGGCTAACCGTAAGATAATGGACGAAATGAGGATGTTTAAGTAAATCGCCAAGTTAAGGCCACTTGACAGTCTTTAAATGGTGGTTAGGGTTTGGTGAACAGTAAAAATTAATTTAAACATGGAATTAGATATCATCGACCGATTATAAATTTAACAGCTGTCGATGAACACCAGCCTTAATGTTCCACTATCTTAGCTGACGCATAAGATTTTCAGAGTTTTCTAAAACACTGATGATGTTACTTTTTTGGTAGCATTCACATCGCTAAACACGTACCTCCATAAGATTTTCCAAGTTTTCTAAAAATGCTGATGGTACTTTTTCGTTTGCCTTAACATCGCCAAACACGTACTTATCAAGTCGTTAATTATGCTCCATGATTCCGACTTGGGCAGATCTTATCTCCGTTTCAATTTAGACCCGGCTGGGCTCTTAATTAAGAAACAAAAACTAAAGTCCGAGGAATTAATGGCGACAGAGTTTTTACGCGCGTTGTTCTTCCGGAAAAAGGTTTTTACACAGGTCGCGTGGTTTTCCGGTGTTTTAACGGATTCAGGTTTTGGCGAAAGGATCTTACAACTTTGCACATCGAGTTAGAAAACTGGGAATGGTGCCAACTGGGCATCACCTCCCTGCAGTCTTGACACCACCCTTAAATTGTGATCAGAAGGCCAAGAATTACCTGCACCTCACCGCTACACAAAAGAACTGGATATCAATAACATACATCGCTGCAGCATTTTTTAAATATATCACAATAGTAATCAATAGAACAGACCATATCAGCCCACTGCTGGGCATAGGCCTTTTCTTTCTCACGCTAATGTTTCCGTACCTACTTCTCCCGCCCAGTACTGTTCCATTGAATGTCGTTTGACAATATAGCAGGTGGTCTGCCTACTGAATGTCCTGTCCATGTTCAAATTTAGGCAAATTTGTTCACGCTAAACCTTGGTCTTCAGGCATTGATCTCACTAAATAATAAATCAAATTATGTAATTGTGGTGTGAATAGTGGCTGTCATAAACCGCAATATTATGTGGTGTGTGTGCGGTTCACCGGAAAACTTTTCCGGGGCTTAAAATGGGAGAGCATTAAATTTAATCCAATGCACTTCGCCGTTTGGGCCATAAAATTGTGGGCCAGTTTGGTTAACCAAGCTCTAAAATTTTTTCGAAGATGTTAATCGAGCGATATTGGAAAAGATTTTTTCGAACCTGAAGCCTTCAGGTGAATGATGAGATGAGAAAATTGAGAGCTTTCCGAAAAAGTTTCTCAAGTTGTCCCACTCATCTTAATAATGGTTTCGTGAAAATATGTTTTAATTGGTTTGGTGCTTTGGTTATGTACCTAATTATGTCTTCGCTGTGAAATTAGGTTTATTACTGAGAATTTATATTTTACATTCAATTATCATATCAATTCATGTTTACCTAGACTAGCATACCTACTGTAGATAAGCTGCCCCGTGCACCGTCTCCATAAGCTGTGACATATTTACTTACTGTTAAATGAAATTGAGAAAGTCCGGCTCCCAGACCAAATAACATATGTCGGTAGTCAATATCACTACTCGAAATGGCTCACGACATAAGTGGTTCCCAGTACTTCCCAGGCAGCTGCAACTTACAGCTTTATTCAGTTTCATGAGCTCTTTTTATACCCTTATTTTCCTTCTGAAGAATTCCGTTTATGGTTTATGGGAGGGCAAGAATAACTTGATCTGACCTCATCAACCATATAATCGATGCCTGGGAGGAATCTCAAGATGCAATAGGTGTATTTTGTGATTTGTCCAAAGCGTTTGATTGTGTCCATCATGAAACTCTTGTCAGGAAGCTAAGTCACTACGGCGTAAAAGATCAGGCTCTTAGTCTTTTGGAATCATATCTGAACAACAGAATCCAAAAGGTTGAGGTCAATGGTGAAAGATCATCAGGATCTTACATAAGCATGGGCGTCCCACAAGGTTCGATTCTTGGTCCTTTCCTGTTTCTTGTATACATCAATGATTTACCTTATCTTGTTAAAGAAAAACATGATATAGTTTTGTTCGCCGACGATACCTCATTACTTTTTAGAGTAAAGAGGCAACAACTCAACTATGACGACGTGAACAACGCTATAATCGAAGTAGTTAATTGGTTTACAGTAAATAACCTGCTATTGAATGAAAAGAAAACTAAATGTGTAAAATTTGTATTACCAAACGTCAAACCGAGCTCTACAATTATTAAGGTAAAGGATGAAAAGTTGAACCTTGCCGACTCAACAGTGTTTTTAGGTATAACTTTGGACGCCTCGCTCCAATGGGGGCCACATATTGAGAAATTGTCGAAGAGACTGAGTTCAGCAGCATACGCAATTAAAAAAATAAGATATCTCACTGATGTAGATACTGCTAGACTAGTTTACTTTAGTTACTTCCACTGCTTAATGTCTTATGGTTTATTATTATGGGGCCATGCTGCGGATGTAAAAACATTTTGTTCTGCAAAACGAGCTGTTCGAGCAATTTATAAATTAGGGCCTCGAGACTCCTTAAGGGAAAATTTAAAGAGATCAACATATTAACATTAGTGTCACAATATATTTATGAAAATCTAGTGTATGTTAAAGCCAATATTGACACTTTCAAGAAAAATTGTGATCGACATAATTTTAATACTAGAAATAAAGACAAACTAGCTGCGCACATAAGTAGGCTTAGTAAAGTAAGCAAATCGTTTAAGGGAAATTGTATACGCTTTTATAACAAGCTTCCAAAACATATTCAAGACTTACCATTAAATAAATTTAAACCAGTAATAAAACAAAAACTGTACAAGAAAGGTTATTATGATATTTCAGATTATATGCAAGATAAATCTCCATGGGAGTAGTTTTCCAATGTTTAAACAAATTTCACAGACGAATCAGTTAGAATTATCTACTGTAATTTATTATTATTTCATTATTGATTCAGCCGTTTTTGGCTTTTTACTGTTTATTTATTTTTAAAACTTAGCTAGGGTAGCATAGGGTCTAATCGATTGTAAATTTAGAATAGGAGCACTTCTGGGCAGGTTTTTGGGGGGTTTTCCTGTCCAGGGGGTCCGGCTAATTATAAGCATGTAACTTTTTTGTTTTATGTTATCTGAATTTAATTCTATTTACATGCCGTGTGGTTAGCCTGGCCAGCCCCGAGGCAGTGCCTTTATTTTTATTTTTTTTTATCCCGCCCGAGCCGCGTCTATACTAGGACCGCAAAATTGTTATAAGAAAAAGAAAATTGTGTCATTCAATTTTCTTTTTTTTACAATGACTTATCATTATTTTGTAATGACTATCAATAAGTGATATTTTTTGTATCCAACATTGAATAAACGATTTTGTATTATTTGTATTTGTATTTGTATTTGATCAGAATATCTTTTATGACGAACATTATTTTGCTTTGTGCTTTGGTTTTTGGTCCAGCATTTTTGTTTTGTTTGATTACGCTTTGCGATTGTAGATGGCTGGCTGGCAGTCAGGAGATCATAAAAAGCTTTATAATCATTATATGATGTTTTTAAGACCTCGGCTCCTTCATCTATTATACATTGGCCTAGTCTTTGTATTTAGCTTGACTCAACTTATATTCATTGATTCATATTTTTTCTTTCAGTGGGGTTACAAATAACTAAAAGCAATCAAATAGAGAAAAAAATCGACCTCGGGATACCAAAATTCTTAACTTCCATCTGAAACTTTTTTTTTTCGTATACCAATGTAGGCTTTAAGTGATAGTTTTTGTTCAGTTTCATGGTCTAATCATGCTTGCAAATCTCTTACATCCGGTATACTTACAGTAAATTTCGCCCCAAGTGAAACCACATTGTTTAAGTTTAATATTGATTCCTTAAAAGCCGAGAGAGCAAAAGCTTTGTAATAGAAATTATTCAAAGCAAACTTTTTAATCCCTTGAAGAATAATGAGGTGATTTCATTCGCCAAACTTTTTTGGGCGGTTTCAGCACTCTTATTTATGAAGGTGCTTCATCTCCAAAGAAAACAAGATATTAAAGTTGCAAAAAAGTTGGTTTGGAAAATATTTTGCTGTTTGTACGCTGAATTGGTTCTTAGCTGGACTTATTTAGTTGGATTTTACCTTAGACTATATAAAAGGCGTTTAATCAGGTATGAACGGTTGGCTCGGGTATAACCCCAACCTCTTTGTCAATCAGTACCAAAACGACAGTGACAACACCATTGTGTAATTTGTGCATCTATACTGTTTCTCCTACATTGACGTAAAGTATCTATAGAACTTCATTTATGCTGGGAACAATAGCCCAGAGCGATATGCGCACTCTAAAGCTTGCTGTAATGTATACTTTAAGGATTTTAACTTAGAATATCATTTATACCGTCAAAACGTAAGCAATTGCGCTATAGATACAGAATTCAAATATATGAGCAGTTATAGGAGTTCAATAGTGTTGTTACTAGTGTTTTGCTTCTGATAGAGAGGTTGTGTGCTTACTACTGATAACCGTTGTAAATCTTTGAGCGCACTCTATGTATAGCTTGCTTATGTATACTCTAAGGATTTTACTCTTTCCCGTTTCAGTTTAGCATATTTTTGCATTTCTGCAGTTTCTACCGTTTATTAAACTTTAACCTTTTCAACTTGCTCGATGAAATCTGTATAGATCTGTTTTATATTAACTCGTTTTGCTATTTTATTAGCTTCGAGCTTCTTGAATAATGAATGTAGTTGAACTTTCTCGCGATGAAATCAAGATTTTTCTGTGATTCGTTTTAAATTTTTCTATGTTTTATAAGTTCTCAATCAATATTTTCCTTTTTTGTGACACCGAGTCGGCAAACGCCCTTATGAACTCTGATAGGTGACTTACGCCTTCTACAATAGAAAAATCTTACTTCAAAATATTTTCTCGTGTAGTTTCAGCGTTACAGGCTAGGTATCAAACTTCAGGATCGGGTTCGAAACGAAGAGATAAGACGTCGAACAAAAGTCGTCGATGTAGGAAAACAAATCACGAGATTGAAGTAGGGGTGGGCAGGACACTTAGCTTGACGTATGTAAGGCATACCACCCGCCAGATGGACAGACAATCTGGTGACAAATACCGGAATCCAGTGGATGCGGGAGGCACAGTACCGGCGTACCTATCTACGCGAGAAAAAGAAGAGACCTATACTCAGCAGTATAGATGCAGGCTTATTTGATGATGATGATGATATTTCAGGTACTCCTACTTACAAAATATTGTTGACATCTCGCCAATTACTTATTTGTGTTTGAAACTCACAGACGAATTTCGCTGTTCCTCTTTTACCTTACAAAGTGTGGTAGACATTTCCTCGTATGAGGGTTTCAATTTCAACAGAGCTTCCTAATTCGGGAGCACTTATCTCTATGTGTGACTGACAGACAGACCGACTCACTCTTCATATGTGTTTATGTTGGATTTCTACCGCACGCCTATTCTGATTTTATCACTTTTAAATCGATAGCAAATAAGTAATTATTTGTGATGTATTTTGTGACTGATATTTGAAATTATATGTAGAGGCAGGTAATTGAATGGAATTACGAACTGTTTGGGTTGATTTTGAACATGAAATACCGTATTTAATTACATTCATCATTCAAGCATAGTTGTCTTCAATTGTTACTGTTTCAATAGCGATCAAAATGAAAAGAATTACTGAAAATAAAAAATACGAAACACTAAACAGAGATTACCAATTCGAGGTCCATTCTTTATCTGCGCAAGTTATACATTCATTAATCTTTTCAAAAACGCACAATATCGTCGGCATAGCGCGTTTCACCACCAAACGAGTCCACCAAACATCCAATTCACAGTCAATGAGAGGCGAAAAATTACTTCACTGTATCGTTTTTTTACGAGCAATTCCGATGATGTGATTTATTTCCGATCTCGTAACAGAATAGGAGCGTAACTCGATTGGCCGTTGAAAGATTAGTTAGGTAACACTTAGAGCGATTGGTTTTTTCGCCCGAAGCCAATGCTTTGTATCGACAGTTGTTGTGTAGATTGTTTCTTGTACAAGGTAGGTAGGGTAAATGTGCCATTTCTAAACGAATTTGCCGTGTGATGCCGGCTTAGAATAGCATCACGCCATATCTTTGCCGTGGGTGTCGTAAGAAGCGACTAAGGGAAATGCGAGTTGATGAGTATCGCAATTTTAGGCGACAGGCTGCCAACCTGTCACTATGGTGAGACTTAAAATATGTACTGGTGATGCATACATTCTCAAAGTTTTATCAGACGTGGTGTAAACGGCCGCTTTTACAGCCATTTACGCTCGGCCTATCCCGCAACTGATATAGGCGTGGTATATGGTGTGTGTTTGTTCTAATGCTAAACCAAAATTTACTAAGTGATATTTTTGAGTACCAACACATCATTAATCGATTTACAAAATCCTATAACACCGGGCGTAAGGGCCGGTGTATCAAAAATTGCGGACATATCAGACCATGGAACTGAACAACTTTTACTATGGTACCTAAGGTGTAGAAGGAAACTTGGTTTTTTGTTTGTTCCAGTAACCATAGATAGACAGTCCAGTCAGCTGATGTACCTATTTATGTTTCAAGGAAAAAATCTCGTTTAGCAACCTAAATTAACATCAGAATAAGTAAGATGTCTGGGTTAGGACAAGAACGTCCACCCTACTTCAATATAGTTTAATTATGGTTATGAACTACTCAAATTGGGCATAGGTAAGTATGTATTAATTTGGGGCACGTTCAGTTCACACGTGCTTTTAATACTAATAAGTACGTTTAACAGACAGATATCGATCAGGCATTTGAACTAGGATGTCCAAATTAGGTCATGGCAAGTTTTTCTTTATAGTGTTCTTACTTATCACAAAAACATAGAGCCTATTTTGATTCAGCTCATAAAATATATAAAAAATATCCCTATCAGTACCTACTCTCCAAGTTTGAAGGGCCTTGTTATTTTTACTTAAACATGAGTTTTATATTTCGCTCACCGCAAAGCTTAATATTTTCCGAGAGAACTTTGGAACACATTTTCCTCAGCTATTTGTTATGTATGAACCACGAAAATGAAATGCTTACACGGCCTGTCAACACGATACTTTTACGACACCCCCCCTACATACATTATTACCCTTAGGACCGGTATGCTACCAGTCCCGCTATGTTACCTTTTTCGAATACGTCAAAAATTGAAAATACAGCTAGAAAGAAAAGTGTTTATTAAGTTGGTTATGAGAACATTTGAAGATGATTTTTTCCAGATATCCTGGCTGGACTAGCCCATGATTCAGGGTTTGCAGGTATCAAAGTAAAACCTCGTTTATCTCGAAAACTATGCACGAACTACATTTTAGATGACAGATGTCAGACTAAAACCTCGTTTATATCGGAAACTATGCGTGCTAGACTATTAGTATCTTTGGGAAAGTTGTAGGCCTTAACGAGATCTATATGACAGGTGTCAGCTGTCATACTAAAAAGTCGTTTATATCGGAAACTATGCGTGCTAGACTATTAGTATCTTTGGGAAAGTTGTAGGCCTTAACGAGATCTACATGACAGGTGTCAGCTGTCATACTAAAAAGTCGTTTATTTCGGAAACTATGCGTGCTAGACTATTAGTATCTTTGGGAAAGTTGTAGGCCTTAACGAGATCTACATGACAGGTGTCAGCTGTCATACTAAAAAGCTGTCATACATGATGCTTGGCGTAAAAACAAGTAACCCGCTGCTACTTACCTGCTCGTTTTCCTGCTGGAACCGGGTTTTGCTCGTAGTAAATATGATAACAATGTATCAGCAGAAGCGGCCGATTAGGCTGAAAATCTTTTGTTGCGAAGCCACTTTCGTATCTTTTACATCAGGTACTCCAGACCTTCAATATACTGCTTCAGCAGAAGCCGCCCGTTATGCTGAACAACTTTTGCTATGTAGCTATTTTCATACATTTATAGTTTAGACGGGCTCTTTTTATGGTCTACATCAGGCACTTCAGATCCTCGATATTTATATAAAAGCAGAAGCTGGAGTAGGTACTCCATTCAAAAAAGATCGGTTAGTAGACGGGTTAGCTGCAAAACAGTTTTATAGCGGCCAGCTCTGTGATTTCCTGGCCGTTTTCCTGCAGGAACGACATATTTTTCTATGGCAAAAAGTGGCTTTTGTTACTAAGGAATGTTGTAGCTTACTAATATCGAAAGAATTTTTGAAATCGGTGTAGTAGTTTCGGAGTTTCATAATGTACTATTAGGCGACAGGTTGAAAGTCTGTCACTATTATGACACAAGATCGTTAAGCAAACCTTTAGATCTGTCTGTCTACGCCGCGAGTGATATAGACGTGATGTGTGTAAATTATAACCACGTAACATTTTTTTGTCCGACAGTCCATTTTCAAATGGTAGCATAGCGGAACTAGTAACATAGCGGAACTACCTTTAGATCTGTCTGTCTACGCCGCGAGTGATATAGACGTGATGTGTGTAAATTATAACCACGTAACATTTTTTTGTCCGACAGTCCATTTTCAAATGGTAGCATAGCGGAACTAGTAACATAGCGGAACTAACCCCATTTTTCAACAAATCCGAACACAATTTCGTCACATATCCCGTGAAAAGGAAATAACAAATCGTTGCATCGTTTGCTCGAAGTTTGAGGGCGCCGCCGCCATGACAGTTTTTCTCCCGCGCATTTACTTTTTTCTTTTTTTCCGATGTGCTCTATGATTTATGGCGTCTTCAGCCTTGATATTGGCTACCGCAGCAGATGTTTCGGCGCGTTTTTTATTGCGAATGCGTTTAAAATTGCTCTGCCTACGGTGGATTTACATAACGGAAGGCTTTCTTTGATCGTAACGAGTTACCCCAAAGGTTAGATAGAACATTTTTTATTCGAGAATAATAAAGAACGGAGCATAATAATCTGTGGACATATTTTTGCAAGGAGGTTTTATTACAACTGTGAAATCATGTTTATTCTTGAGTTTACCGTGTCGGTCGTAAATCAAGCATCTTATGACCCATTTAACTTGAGCTGTACCTACTACGAAAATAGGTGCATAATATGGGTTACATACAACATGCATTAATCTTACCTAAAACTTCTATTACGACAGTTTGTATGAATTTAGAATATAAATAGAAATTATTTCGATTGAATCGACATCATTCGTGAATACAACCGCAGATCACAGTGACACACTGATTCAAATGCAAATTGGGTGAATATCCCAAGCCCAAAAATTGAGTGTCCGGGCTGATAACGAGGGTTTATTGTGTAGATATCTACTGATGCAATTTTTTTTTGGGTAGAAGATGTCGTGAACTACCTGGTACAATAAATATAATTTAATTTGAAAAGCTATAAGTCACATAAAAAAATTATTAAAGTGCCATTTTTTCATCGCGGTGGGGTGTCCGGTTTACATTTTTGGTTATTAGATACCCTGTAACACTAAAGTGGTCTCATATAGACATGAAATTACAGTTATTTTTTAATAACAGTGAACCAATGAATCGATATAAGTATCACTCATCTCTTTAGCTATAATGTACTACGTTTGAGAGGTTTGAATACATGTGTCCGACGAAGCCCTTTCATTCCGGAGGGTAAAAACTTATGGCAGAATAGCTCCTCACTCCCTGCGCTTACGCACTCCGCTTGCCCTTCGACGCCTTTTATTAGTCCAGCTCTAAAGCTCGGTGCAGATTCACGAGAGCTATGTCACTTCGTTTTTCCGCCATTAACGAAAATATTTCATTTCTGTGGAGTGGCGACATTTTTTTCATCATTTCGGTGCCTTTTTTAACTCGTGTATTGCTCATTCCTTTTGTCTCAAAATTACTGTGTTTATGTGCTTTAGGAACTGTTTGACTTGAGTGCTGTTGATTTCACTATAATCGTTTTAGTTAAAAAAATATTTGAAATATACTATTCTATTTTCATTTCTGCGTTCTCATTTCGGAGGATTCGGTGGACTGAAATGTCTATATCACCCCTTAGAAATGATAACACCCCACGGAAATTTGGAGGCTCGTTGCCTTAGGGTTCCTTGTTGAATTCGAAGGTAGGGTTTGTTAATGTACGAAACTACTATGAAAACCTCGCTAGACAAATGTAAACTGCCCACACAATAATAGCATACCTATACCTACCCCCTTCGTACTATCTGGTCAGTAGGTAAGTTAGAGATACCTACTAGTAGGTAGATGGGTATGCGGCATGCGCGCTCTCTAACACACCTACCTACTGATAGGTAGATGGGCCATCTACCTATCAGCAGGTAGGTGTAGAGAGCGCGCATGCCGCACCCATCTACCCATCAGTAGGTAGGTGTATGCATGTTACCTACTAGGTAGGTGTGTTAGAGAGCGCGCATGCCGCGTACCCATCTACCTATCAGTAGGTAGGTGTTAGAGCGCATGCCGCGCGGTAGGTGTGTTAGAGACGCGCATGCCGCGTGCCACCTGCTAGTAGGTAGGTGTTAGAGAGCGCGCATGCCACGTAATTTACCTACTAGTAGGTAGGTGTGAGAGCGCGCATTATCTACCTACCAGTAGGTAGGTGTATTAGAGAGCGCGCATGCCGCGTACCCATCTACCTACTAGTAGGTAGGTGTGAGAGCGCGCATGCCACGTACCCATCTACCTACCAGTAGGTAGGTGTGTTAGAGAGCGCATGCCGCACCCATCTACTTACTAGTAGGTAGGTGTGTTAGAGAGCGCGCATGCCGCGTACCCATCTACCTACCAGTAGGTAGGTATGAGAGCGCGCATGCCGCGTACCCATCTACCTACTAGTAGGTAGGTGTTAGAGAGCGCGCATGCCGCGTACCCATCTACCAGTAGGTAGGTGTGTTAGAGAGCGCGCATGCCACGTACCTATCTACCTACTAGAAAATATGAGTGTTAGAGAGCAAACATACCGCTTACCTATCGATCTACTACCTACTTACTCTACTACCTACCTACTGCCTACCTACTACCTGTCTACCTAGGTAGTAGGTAGGTAACCTCCAACACCCTCACTCGTCCCACTCTGCTACAACCGCTGATTCCTCACTCGTCTTACTCTGCTACTGACAACTGCTGATTCCTCACTCGTCCTGCTCTGCTGAAACTATTGATTCCTCACTCGTTTCACTCTGCCATAGACACCAGTTCTTAACTAGTCCCACTCTGCTGTTGTTACCAGTTCCTCACTCGTCCCACTCTGCTAAAGACACCGGTTCCTCACTCGCGTCCCACTTTGCTGTAGTCACCAATTCCTCATTCGTCCTACTCGGCTGTAGTCACCGCTTCCTCACTTGTCTTAACACTTTGCCCGCCGAAGCTTTATTCTAATACCACACCGCGACAGCGGATCACGAGCTCCATTCGTGACGTTGTTATGCCTAAGTACGCCGCGTGTTTTTCAAAGCCTCTTCTATGGTTCGCCGGCGTCTTTCGCCGATTTTGCAAGTTTTTTTTAAAAAATAATGAGATTATCTATAGGAGTAAATCTTTTTTTATTTGGAAGATTATTTCATATTTTATAGGGATAAAAATAAAACAATATGTTTATGTATTAATTTTTATTATAATGGAAATGTATCCGAACCAGGTATTTTGAAAAAAAGAAAAACTCTAACATATCTTTATTATTGATTTTACATGGGTAATTTTTTTGTGTGCGATTTTTTTTGAAACCGAGATAATTACATAAGGGTACTGCACAATAAGAGCAAAAAAAAAAATTAAGTAAATTTCTCATATTATTTAATTTCAAGAAAATTTCACGTCGCTAGCCGGCGGCGCACTGGCAAGGCAGCGCGGGCGACGCATCGTGACGCCACCCCCGATCACTTACACTAATGAATTATATGTGTGCGTGTAGCTAAATCATTACTCTATACGTTGCTATCAAACGAATCACGAATTGTGTTCGGTATTTTAATACAAAAAGTATGAAACCTGATCACGAGTACTACTCGTCATCGGCGACTCTAAGAAAAAAAGTGTGACGAGTGGTAATCGTGATCGGCGAGTTACGCGTGTCAGTTATATAAATGGCCGGCGAAATGGCGGCAAAACTGCATACCGAGTGGTCCTCGTGATCCGCGTGCAAAGTGTTAATTTGCTTTAGTCACCAGTTCTTCACTCGTCTCACTCTGCTGTAGTCACCAGTTCTTCACTCGCCCCTATCTTCTGTAGTCACCGGTTCCTCTTTCGTCCCAATCTGCTGTAGTCACCTGTTCCTCACTCCACTCGGCTGTAGTCACCGGTTTCTCACTCGTCCCACTTTGCTGTGGTCACCAGTTCCACACTCGTTCTACTTTGCTGCACCCGCTACGTTGGTTCTTCGCTAATCCCTTCCCATACAGGCTTATTTTTGACTATTGGTTAAATCCAATCGCATTGAAAATTACCGTACAGAAACAGAACACTGCCTGCCTAGAGATACTCGCACTTGACCACTTCATTTCGATGGACATATTTCATTTCGGTGCACACTTATTATTATTTCGGTGGACAACTATCATTTCGGTGCACACTTATTATCATTTCGGAGGACATTTTTCATTTCGGTGCACACTTATTATCATTTCGGAGGACTGTTTTCATTTCGGTGCCTTTTTCAAAATTCAAACTCGTATATCTCAGCTTCTGATTAAGATATTGCTAGCATTTTTTCACAGTTAAAATAAATCACCATAAAGATTACCATTATGTAAAAAAAGTTTCAAAACACGGAAAAAATAAAAAATCCTCCGAAATGAGACAAAAAACGCAGTTGTCGATATTCACCCAATTGCATTAATCAGATACGAATGTCATTAACATCAATTCAACATGGCGTATTATTCCCGTGTATTTCCCGCGTTTTCCAGATATCAGTTCAGTATTGCTATATTAAAATAAATGAAAATGACATTAGGCAAATCAATAGTATTTAGCTGCCAGTGCCATTCTATACGAATATTTATCACAGCAATATTACATGTTCACAAAAGGCTTTATCCGGCTTATACCCGACGTTCTCTATTCAATATTGCATTTCCGCCAATACGAAGCGTTGCTCATCTCATCGCGTTATTAATTACCGCATGTGATTGGCTGTTCGTTATCGTCATAATTAATATCGCAGGCAAATGGTGTTTAAAGATTCAGCCTACCAAAAATAAAGTGAGGGACCAAGTTAAAAATGTATCTCTTTTTATCGGCTAGTTATATTTTTAAAAGGTTTAACAAACTGTAAATATTATGTTGATTGGTGCATGAAAAGGCCCGCTGGGATTTATTGGCAGGCATTCCACTTGTAAAGCCTGGTATAAAAATCATACTCTATTAAAAGCCTTGTAAAACTGTGCCAGTACTTTTATTAATTTGTGGTTATGCACGAACAAATTATTTTCTACCATAATTTATAATCATTGGTTGAGTGTGTCAGAAATTGTTTTAGACTAGGTATTTAATTTCATATCTTTTATTTTATAGTAAAGTGGTTAAGCATATTACTACTTCGAATCAACTTACCCACCTATAAGTATGGGAAATAATAAAAGATGCTGTCATATCATAATCATTCATTACATAAAACTCATTTAATGTTATATCTATCAAGTTATGCTTACGATACAGGACTATCATAAAAATTGCTTACACATCACCGCACTTCAAGGTGGGCTTAAAAACCAAGCGACAGCGACAACGACGCGCGTCGTTGCCGCTGTCAAATGACTGGTTTGTATGGGTTTGTATGGGGAACCAGAAAAACCGAGCGACGGCGTCGTTGCGGCGCGCCACGACGCCGTCACGTTGACAGCGCGCTGAGAAGCTTAGAGTTTGTATGGGATGCGGTCGGGTTTTTCTACAAGACCGCAGCGACAACGACGCCGTCAAAATTTGACGGCGACAACGACGCGCGTCGTTGTCGCGTCGCTTGGTTTTTAAGCCTATCTTCAGGCTTGCAATGTTCTCACTACCTACCGTATATTTTATAGACACGTTATAGACAATCAAGCTGGCATCATAAACCGTTGATATAACGTTCCTACTTGTGCCAGAATGCCATAACATGTGTATTAAGCGAGTGACCATCATATTTTGCTGTTACGATCGTTTTGTAGCCGTTTGAGTGAGTTTGCGTTATTCTTACGAGCCCAACGGTACCGTGCGGTTATGTCGAAGTCATAGCGTGCAATTTTTTTGCCGTTGATAAAACTACTTTTGCTAGTTGCTAGCCAATATTTTATTACTTACCTAGACGATTATTGAAACAGCTCTACCTTACTTGCTTTGATTTTAGGTTACAAAGTTAATTAACTTACACGCTGAGGGCTTTAGAGATAGATTTAGAGCTTTATTTAGCTCTGTAATTAAATCTTTTACGTAAACAAGTACATTAGAAACCCTAATTTATTTTCTTACATCCAATCCCTGGACCGAGAAAATTAGGTATCTAACAAATTGAATTGAACCCACCGACCAAATGAAGTGGAAGGGAAGGAGGGATGGTGTCCTTCAATTATTTAACAGGCCATAGACAAGACCTGTGAAAGCGCGGGAAAAGTCCATCAAATGAATATAAACCGTGTTCCAAAAAGGGCAGAGTGCAAATTCTATTGATAGGTGTCGGACGTGTGGAGTTTTGAAAAGCGGCGTAGAGTTGCCAGATATAGAGAGTATAGATTCAGATTTGTTAAATTCTTGTCGGTTGAAGCATCGAAAGTAAGAAGTCGTACGATTTTAAACTTTCCATTCAAAATAAGTACATAGGTAGGTAATTTACAATTACGCATTTTACAATTCTCTGCTCAGATTTTTTCTAATGTCAGATAATAATTGTAATTAATTAGGTATTTCCCGGGAAGAAAGAAGTACTAAAAGTTGGTTGCTCATTGTTTTAAACGGCAAATCCCAAAAGTGCATAATTTGCTGGCTGGCACATTCTTCCTTTTCGCTTTGTAGATCTGGCAGCCCCAGTGTCATAGACAACTGACAGCTTCCGTCAGTAATCAGGTCACGTTCGTTTTTTGAATCGCGCGCGCTCGTGGAATGCCGGTTGAATGGCGGCCGTGTACCTATGGCCAGGACTAAAAGTGGATTATATTGTGTCTCCTATTGGATGCTGGTAAAATTGGATTGCTTTTGTTATAGGGACGAGTTTATCTGTACCTTTAAATCATTATCCTGTACCTATTTGTCAGCTCATTTTGAGACATCGACATGTAGCCGTCTCAAGGTCGCCTAAGCCTAAGTAGGACCTCTATTCAGATACCTACTTAGAATTAGAAGGGTCTTGCGTAAAGACGTTCTGTGTGTTTTGACTAGCAATGTTTACAAAACCATCTAAGGTGTAGGTCGATGTACCTTTTTGTATTAAAGTAATCAACGTATTCTACACCCACATACCTACGATTTACTGGCTAAGTCTCTACGATCTGCTTCGACAACACTAATTTGAGAAATTCTCTTCATGTGTGTCAAGTGTGTGTCATTCAAAGATATAGTAGGTATGTAAAAAGTCGTGACAGAATATGATGGCGCTGCTAAGTTATCTAAAAGGCGCAAACTCCACCAAAAAGACGAAGGGCATAGGACGTAAGAATGACAGTTGACAGACAATCTTAATTTTTGACGCTAGCTGTCATAGTTGCGACGCTTTGGCGACGCTTGTGTGTGCCTTTGTCAATACGTTTTCATACATTTTGTATGGAAACCGTTTCAAGCGTCGCCAAAGCGTCGCGATATCAAACGTCAAGCGTCGTAGGGCATGTCCTATGTCCTCTCTGTGGAGCTTGGGGCCATACATGTAGCAACCCTTTATTATAGACGCAGTATTTCTACTTACCCCGCCCGTATGAAACATTTTGTGATTCTATTTCGATTTTATGCGTTGGTATAAAATAACTCGCCCGAATCCTCGTTACTCTTTCATAGCTTCAATATAATCGTGTTTTGTTTTCTATCTAGTAATATTACAAGTATCTACTTACCTACAGTTCTTTTTGAAGCAGCCATGTGAAAATCACCTGTGAAAATAGAAATGGATAACATAAAATTTTGCTTCTATTTCAGATTTCAATTTATTTCTACCCCGCGGATTACCCAATCCAACTCTTGTCACTCTTTTCGTCTAAAACTTTCATTTTGAGGTTATTTTTCGCGCGCGTCCTCTCCTGGCGGGCGCCATTTTCCGCGCCGCTGACTCCATCTCGCGACAAAAGGCGCGAACGATTATAGCACAAAGGATTTTGAGTGAGCTAAGTGGAACAGAGCACTTCAAGGGTTTTACTTTACAATATTCTATAGATTGCCTAAGAGTTAAGGGTTTTTGTTCCTGGAGAGCTCTCAGGAAATCCCTCATAATTCATTTTCATTTTCGACGGGGATTCGGAAGTTATTTTTGGAGCATACTACTGGATATTATGTAGACATATCTATAAGAGTTGCTATCAGGGTCATACGTCCTTAACATGCGCCAGTGTACCGATAAAACCAATCGCTCACATTCGCCAATAAGGACCATAATGCTCTAGGCCCAAATTCTCGCGTGCATTCGTGTGTCACTAACGATACGTGCCGACAGTCGAATTGCGTCCATACATGCCACTGCTACCCCACTGAGCTACTTCGTCACTTTGATTGGAAAGGGAAAGCGATATGTGCCAATTAGCTGTTTTTGGTTTTGTTGCCAGTCCCGTACTGGATTATTTTCACATTTTCCTTATTTCGATACGCAAACTTAGTAGGATGATTCTGCTCTCCTATTATCTATGAACGACGTGAAATGAGCTGTTTCACAGAGAATAAATCATACATACACACATCACGCCTCTTTCACAGAGGGGTAGGCAGAGATCATCCTTCCACTTGCTACGATCCTGAGACACCTCTTTCGCTTCTTCAACATTCATCAATCTTTCATGCACTTTCGTCGGTATAAGGTACTCTTGACCTGACCTTTCTTTAAATTTTCCCCCATTTGATCTAGAAAAATAAAATGTATATAATAATTTTGTCGAGATTTTGGAGGTAGACCCATAGAAAAGGTTATTCACAGAGATAGGTAGAATAACCCTGCGAAGTTTGCGGGGCTTATAAATAACCCTGTATTTATTTACCCATGTACCTGCCTATAGTTTGTGGTTTTGCACGGCTTCACGCGAAATTCGAACTTGCTGTGGTGTATCAACTTGCTAACATAAGGGCCGACGCTTACCTAGCGGCTTTTGGCACGCGCCCTTTTCTGTACCAAACTAAAAATGAGTCCCGTGATCTGAGCCCTAAGTCTGCTATTTATTAGCCATTGTTATGCCACCTACAGCCAACTGTCATTCTATTGCCACTGTGAATTTCTAACTAAAAATTCATAGTAGAATACGAAACTACCATCATCCAACTGACATGCCATTGACCGACACAAACTGAAACGATTTTCATTTATCAGCTGAGACAGAGGTTTTATACTGACATCTACAAAAAAATATGTGCTATGTTTGTGCCGGCCCCAACACATGTAGGTAGATGTATCTAGCTAGCAAAACGCCACTACAAGTTGCCCACTTGTTTTGTAAAGTTAAGGAATCTCTAACTCCGTGGCCAACTTTACTGGTAGACTGTCCGACGGACACTTCCTCTTGAGACTCTTGAGTTCAAGTTTAATGTATGGCTGGCTAATTTTACACATGTAGCATCTTCTGCATACATATTATTATGTATATCACGCCTATAAAGTGGGAAAGAAATGGGGTGATGCTATTCTATGCCACCATCTCTCGTTTGTATTTCAAAATCTTGGAAGTGAGTAGTTCCTCGCTATTCATTATTTTGTCCTTGATTTCATTATCTCTTGCGTCATCTGTACTCACTACTCTCATTAAGTTAGTTAAGTCCATCTTATGTCCAGTCCACCCTCGTCTCTACGCCAATAAGACGGTAAAGCTATATATTCTGTGGTAAAGCTCAGAAAGAATTAGTTTTCCCTAAGGCAGACAGATTGGAAACCCATTTTTGTAAATGGAAGAAAATAATAATAAATTATTTATAAGATTTAGACTTGAACCAAGGCCCGTGGAGTACTGTCCCATTGTTTTACCAACTGATCTATTGACCTTTCGATGCTAGCCTAGAAGCGTCATTAGCAACATCAAAGACGTCAATATTTCAACTCAATAATCTTACAAAATGTTATGCTTGTCTGTCTGTACATAAGGCTGCTTACACACACCATCAGGCTGGCTGGCGGCATGACATCATTGATCTACAATCAATGCATGACATGCCAGACATGTGTGAACGCATCCTAACCGTAGTGCGGTGCGATTTAGTTGAAGTACAGATACAAATTATGGAGACGGATTATTAGAGTGCGTTTCATCTTATAGTTCCTATGGCGTCATGTTGGTAGCGTTGGTTTATGTAATATTATGGCCGCCGTATATTTTCTAATGCCAAATTTCTAATGCTACCAACATGACGCCATGGGAACTTTATGATGAAACGCTTTGTGAAACGCACTCTAGCGACGATTTTGACGCTTACTGGCATGAACTGGAATCTCAAAGGAACTAAGAAGATGGTTGCCACGATCGTCAATTTCGTGCATTGAAATCGGCTCAGAATGATATGACGTTCTTGTATCTGATTGAGAGCTGTATTTCGTCATCTTATTGAATCTAAAAACCCTGGCTATGTAAAAGTGACAAACGCGAAAATAAATAACGTCGAGTAATCCATCTGTACTCGTTCCCTATTTTGTGGTACAGATAAGTTTGCGGCATGTTGTAAGGCTGCTCGCGAAACTTGAACTAGCCGTGTTAATATTGACTAGCTTATCTGTCTTCGGCTTTACTGGCAAACTTTAGTGTCGAGTTGCACCGAGTTTGTACGCATGTCTAACTAGGTTGCACAAGATATACAACATTGGAGCTTAGAGCAAAGGAAGAGTTTCAGACGGAACTTTACAGATAGAATGAAGCAATCGCACTTGACATACGCTAAAATGTGACGTAAGGTACAAAGGTATACACTTTACATCTTTACACGTCACGATTATTTGAAGAAAGACTTTTGCACTGAAAACGGGTCGAGTTAAAAGTCGGTACAGTCAAAGTCACAACACGCAGTTTCCCTAATTTGTGGTAGAGTGTTAGCCGTGCCGGCTAATACGAGTACGAGGATTTTTCAAAAACATGTTTCAACAACAATGTCTTTGTGTTTCAACAAATTTAATTTAAAAAAACGCACGTAATGCTTTCATGTACCGACAACCTCTTTTGCAGATCACTCGTAAGACTCAATCAGGTAATTTTACTCGGAACAGCCAAAGTTTTATTAAAGTAGGTACAACCTGTTGCGTACTGGATTGGACCCAAATCAACCCAATCAATTATTGGGCTGGAAAGCTTTCACCTTGGCGTTCCATCAGGCCCAGGACCCTTTTGCCCTTTGAACTGACAGCTATCACCACATCTTACGTAATTTCAGGGACGTTCTTTTTCAAAAATCCTTTACATCCGTCCGGTCTTTGGGGCCTATAATCGCTCGTCTGTGGCAAAGTCCTATATAGGACTTTTGCCACAGACAAGCCTATCTATAATTCACTTTTAGAATTTCTTATTTTTCATTTATGATAATAATATAGCACTGAAAGTGCATAAAAAATTCAAGTATACTTAAAATAATATAATGTTGCAAATGTGAAGTACCCGGTTGGCGGATTGTCGTATGCGCCCTGCTTGGTAGTAGATCCAGTCAAACCCGGATCAAATTTCCGCGCGACCGCCGCCGGCGGCCCGCAGTGATTTCAAACGAAACCCCATTGAATTTGCGAGTAGGGATTACTCTTATTTGTTTTTTAAAGTATTTTGGGTCTTAGTGCTTTAGAATACAGGGTATCATCTATATATTTCTGCAATGATTGTTTTCCGGTATAGGTAATAAAGAAGAAATATTATAAACATCCGAATCTACCTGTGCCACCGCCAAAACCCCATCCATTGAATTTGCAAGTATTACAGCATATTAGTTTTTTAAGGCTTTGTGGTAGTTTGTACTTCGATGCAGTTACACTCGATAAATCTAAATATCTACACGTTAGAAAAGCTAGGTATTAAAATTCTTTAAACTTTTAACTAATGAATTTATGATTACAAACAACTTCAGTCAAAATACCTCAGAGAAAAAAAAGTTTTGACTAATCAGCGCAATTTGTATCAAAAGTGTAGCTGCCAATTTTAGTTTTTTATATTACGGAAGAATCTAATATGAACTTACCTACCTACTTAAGTTGCAAAAGTAGGATTAGGATTATCCATTACAGTAGGTACTAAACATTTAGTACTTGACCCGAATAAAAGTAAATAAAAAGCTACGAAAAAGATAAAACTCGGAAACATCGTAATCCCCTTCGTAATCTGGAACTTTTTACTTTACCTTCCTCGTTTATTACTTACATGAAGTTAGAACAAACATCAGAGAAAGAAATAAATGAAGAAGGAATCTTATAATCGAACTCCAAAGCTTATTGTAGATGGCAGCAGACTCAACTGCATTTATATGACGGAAAAACTACCAACAAGAAGTAACTAAACTTTGACATTGTCACATTTTCAATCAGTCATAGAAAAAGGCACACTTGAGAGTTTACCTACCTAGACACAAACTAGTTCTCCAGTTTGCTACCTCATTAACACCCAAATAAGTACAAGTAGGTACTAAGTAACTTTACAAATGGAAATCTTATCTCTAATTATCAAGTAAGTGTTTTTAATAATGTACTATTAAGCTATTAGACAAAAAAATATAAAACATTTTTTTTATATTGCTATCAGTAAAAAAATATTTAAAAGAATTGAGGTCTAGCCAGATAAGAGAAAGAAGAAACGTGCGTATATGTACTGGTTGAGATAAGTTTTTGATGGCTTCACTCTTGTTGTCCTTAGGTTCTTTCTGCAACATTTACTGCCTCGTAGACTTAACAGGTAACTTTATAAGTAAGATGGTTTAGGATTTAATAACGTGGAATGGATTGTAAGTTCGTAGAAGGTGTTTTGTTGGAAGTTTTAATCTGTCTGTAAAATGTTCGAATGGAAAGAGACACGTGAAATTATTTACAAGTTCCATATTGGACTGGGAGTTATAGAAAAGTAGTGTTTGATTCCGAAGCTGATCTTAGCGCAGTGGAAGCAAATTAAAGTTATCTTAAAATCTAAAACTAAATGGTCGATCAGCCTCGGAACAACATTTGACTACGATTCGTAGTGCTCTTTACTATAACTAAATAAAATAAATTTAATGAGAGAATTTTGTTCCGGAAAGTTTCCGGCCGAGAAATTCTTGTTTCCAAAATCTACTTAAACAGGGCCCAGCAACGAATTGCTTACCGAGCGAACGATGACGCCGTTTCTTTGTGAGTTTAAGTATGACAGGAATCAGGTATTCAGGATATTTTAGGAGCGCAGGAATAGGGAATAACCTAAACTCACAGCACTGGAACATCCGCTCGTTCTCGAACTCCTTTCCTCCAATTTGCACTATAGTTCACAGTTCGACATCACATAATGTTTTTTAACACAAAATAACTAAAAGATTTCTCTCCGAATGAGAAATCGGCCCCGTTGGCCTCAATCATTTATAATTAAAATACGTAGCTATCGGCAGCCACGACGCGAGCCAACGAAAAGTGAGGTTATATTTTGCCGGCGGTCGCGTGACTCTCAATCAAAGCGCCGGAACCAAAATCACTTGGTTCACTTCCCCACCGAACAGGGAAAACCACACGAGAAAACCGAAAACACACTAATTACACCATTTATAATTAACATTCGCATCAACGATGCGGGCGACGGCAGAGGACGTGACAATGACAGAGCAGTGTTGCCAGCACCGCGCGCCCATTTTATACGAAAACTAAACATTCACCCGCCCCGGACCGACCCATCGGTCCGCTCTATGCATGGCAGGCGTGATAATGTAGCTACTGCTCGCTTAAGGACTGAATCCCCCACCTGAACTTCTGCAACTCGAGGAGTGCCATCACTACCCGGAAACAGGTTGAGAATGCGCCCCGGCGCCAACGCAGTGGCGGTAGGTTGGCATCCTTAACCAGAACGAGATCCCCAATGCAGGGGGGTTCAGTCCTGTCCGTCCACTTAAGGCGTTGCTGCAGAATGTGCAAGTACTCAAGCGACCAACGCTTCCAAAAGTTTTGAGTCATTTGCTGCAACAACTGATAACGCGACAAACGATTGCTATTCACCTCCGTATAGGGATATTCCGGCAAGGCGTTAAGTGGGCGGCCAATTAAGAAATGCCCTGGCGTCAGGGCCTCTAAATCATTTGGGTCTGAGCTGAGCGGACACAAAGGACGCGAATTGAGTACAGCCTCAATTTTACAAAACACGGTCGCCAGCTCCTCGAAAGTCAAAATTGTTAACCCTACAACGCGCAACAAATGCGTCTTAGCGGACTTTACAACCGCTTCAAAAATACCACCCCAGTGAGGGCACGCTGGTGGATCGAACACCCAGGTAATGCCCTGACGGAGAGGCCCGTGCTGATGGCTTCTTCGTTCTCCCTTAAGAACGTTACAATTTCCTTCATACACCGATCAGCACCCTTAAAGTTGGTACCACAATCCGACCTGATCAGCGCTGGTCGCCCTCGTCGCGACGTAAATCTCTCCAGCGCTGCCAAAAAGGCCTCCGTAGATAGGTCGGCCACGAGCTCCAAGTGGACGGCCTTGGTGGCTAGGCACACGAACACGCACAAGTACGCCTTGATAGACTTTGCGTTCCGTAGGCGTGATGCCTTTACCATGAAAGGGCCTGCAAAATCCGTTCCCACACCTGCAAACGTCCAGGCCTCCGTCACCCGGTCCGGTGGGAGATCTCCCATCTGTGGCTGCATTGTGGCTGCCTTCAAGCGGTAACAAGGCAAGCACCTAAACACAACGCTACGTACCGTTCGTCGTCCCGAGAAGATCCAAAACTCGCGCTGTAGAATGGCCAATAGCGCATTACAGCCCGCGTGCGAGTTTTTCTCATGACGATCCCTGACTAAGAGCTCAACTACGGGTCCCCTTTTTGGAAGTAACAGTGGATGCCGAACCGAAAAGGGCAGGCTAGCGTTCCGAAGTCTGCCTCCAACCCTGAGCATACCTTGCTCATCCAGGAATGGGTTGAGGCGCACAATTCCTCCCTTCAGCTTTCCACGTCCATCCCTGAGCAGCCTGACCTCCTCTTCAAAATGTTCCGCCTGGACGACTCTAACCAATGAGCATAGAGCCGCATTCCGCTCCGCAGGCGAGAGGACAGGTGTAAAGTTCCGTTCTGCTTGAGGCTTCCTGCAGTTGTTCACGAACCGCTTGATCCAACCTGTCACCCCAAGAAGTTTGTCGAGGGAGCTATACCGTTCCAGCAAGAAAGCTGGGTTAGGCTTCGGTACGAGTTGCCCCACGTTCACTCGCAAACCTCGATCAGGTGGCCCAAGCGGCGCCCTGCACTCGTTGAATGGCCATTCCTGCGGCGACTCAGTCAGCCATTGAGGTCCCCACCACAGTGGGTGACTCACCAAATCAGGTGCCCTGCACCCGCGCGAAGCGCAGTCCGCTGGGTTCCATTCTCCCGGTACGTGCCTCCACACTAACGGAGTTTCCGACCCCGTAATCTGTGACACCCGATTTGCCACGAAAACCTCAAGTGTATGTACCGACGTCTGCAACCAGCACAGAACTATCCGACTGTCAGTCCACGCGTACACCGTTTCATCCAAGTTGATGGTACCACGCAGATTGCAGGTTACATGATTTAGCAAGCGCACTAGAAGAGCTGCCCCTGCCAATTCCAATTTGGGGATGGTCCATCTAGTTCTGACTGGTGCCACCTTACTTTTGGCCATAACCAGACGCACGTGCACAGTTCCCGTTGAACTTGCTGTCCGAAGGTATACAGCTGCCGCGTACCCTCGCTCCGAGGCGTCACAAAACCCATGTAGGGTAGCCTTACATCCCACCGATGGGACTAACTTGCGGGGTATCGCGATGTGCACAATCCCTGGTAAGGTGGTCACAAACTTGAGCCAATCCTTCAACAACTCTCCGGAGAGTTGGTCGTCCCATCCTAAGTTGGCTAGCCACAACCTTTGTAAAAGCACTTCGCCATGAACGTAACCGGGGCGATCCATCCGCTAGGATCGAACGTTCTAGCGATTGTCGACAGTACCGACCGCTTAGTCCAAGTTTTCTCCAAAAGGTCGGGCTCGATCTTGTACGTGAATACGTCATGCGTTGGCCTATATTGCACCCCGAGGATGCCCAACGTGTTTGGATTGTCCGGGTTCTCAAAGAGGTGCGGGTCCTGATGGAACTCGCCTGGCAAACCGGCCAGGAGCTCTGGGCAACTGGACAACCATTTCCGCAACTCGTAACCTCCTGAACCCATGATCGCGATCAACTCGTCTCGTAGAATTAGCGCCTGCTCCACGCTATCAGCACCCGTGCAGATATCGTCCACGTAGACGTCGCGATCCAGTACTGCTGCGGCTCGAGGATATCTTACCCTTTCCTGTGCGGCCAACTCGCAGCATACGTACTGCCAAATACGGACTTGGCTTAAGTCCATACGTCACCGTGTTAAGTTCGTATGTGACCATCGGCTCATCTGGGCTCTCACGCCACAAAATCAGCTGATACCGACGGTCATCCGGATGTATCATGGTTTGGCGAAACATCATTTTGACGTCTGCGACGAACGCTACCTGGTGTAACCGAAAGTCTGTGAGAATGTCCACAATGTCCCGGTTCAATTTAGGACCCGCGTGCAAACATTGGTTCACAGACACACCATTCGAGGTAGGAGCAGAACCGTCAAACACCACCCGTATTTTCGCCTCAGGTGACTTCAAGACAGCCAGGTGTGGAATGTAATAATGCTCGACACACCTCCAATTCAGGCTGGACACCGACATGTGGCCCAATTGAATATATTCCCGCATGAATTCTATATACTTCTGCCGAAGTGCTGGGTCTCGCCTCATCTTCCGCTCCATTCCGAGTAGTCTCCGTTCCGCGAGCTGTCGCGAACTACCTAAAGCGGGGCGGTTTGGGAGAAAAGGTAGCCTGGTCACGAATCTGCCTGACGGGCATCTCGCAGTGTTGTATTGATAGAACAACTCGCACTCGTCATCCTCTGGCTTCCGTCTGTCCGCCGTGGGCGCTCTTCAGACTCCCAAAACCTCTGCAGCACCTCTGACAGCACACTACCATAGAGGACCGTATCCCTTCTGGTAGGTCCTGAGGTCTCCAAACTGGGCCGAAAACAACATACCCCCCTGTGGTATCTACGGCCACCAAACCAGTTTCCTGGAGTACCTTCTTCCTACCGCACCATAATCTCCCGAGGACGTCTGACCCGAGAAGTACGTCCACCGTACCAGGAGTATCAAAATCAGGATCAGCTAACTCCAACCCTGTGGTTAGCCCTCGTACCGTTGGTGGTAACCTAACCTGAGGGAGTTTCCCAACCACTTCATCCAGCACCACGGCTGAGACTTGATAGCTGACCCCTGTACATGTGCTACCTAATGCGAACTCAAAGTTCGTCTGACCCCGAATGTCAGGCACATTTAGGCCCCGATGCCTACAGCTTCATCCGCACTTGGCTGTACATTTAGGCCTAGCCTACTCACCAGCTTACTCGATACAATACATCCCTGAGCCCCTGTATCCAGTAGGGCTCTTACTTGAATGGTCCGGCCACCGTATCCCCATACCCAAATCTTAGCCGTTGGCAAAAGTACCGTGATTGGACGGGGAGCCGAAGCTGATGAGTAGGCGGCGATTACCTAGCGGGAATCTAAACGCGGTGAGGCCGCGTCCCGCGGGGGTATCCCCTCGCTACCCAAACCTGTGTATGGGTCCCACTCCTGCTGGTAGGAGGTCTGCCCATAAAGGCCATGGCTGGAGCTCTATAGTACCCCAACGGCAAACGTCCGTACCGAGGTTGCGCCTGTAGCCGCGGGTACTCAGGCATAGGCGGAGGCATGCGTGGGTCTTGAGACCCAACCAGGTGGCTCAAGCCCGCAGAATACTGCATGTACCCTGGTGGCTGCCTAGTGCCCCTGACACCCGCCCGTTGAATCCCGTACCTGGGATGGGTGTCCTGGCCACGTTCCTGTGCCGCTCTTCCCCAATCCGGCACCTGCTGCCGTGGTGGAGATCGTCCCCACGTCCTTGGGTAAGTGGGCTCCGTCTGTTGACGTTCCCTGCCTGTCCCTGTGACCGATGCGGAGGTGGGCTCCTCCTTGGAGGGGTGGGGAGCGTTGCTCCCTCCCTTGGTGGGCAGGCTCCCTTCGCTGATCCGATCCAGCGCTGCCCCCGGCGCCTCCGGAGCGATTCATGCAGAGCAGCGGATGGTGTGCACCCTGGCAGTACCTACAGTTGGTGCTTGAAGGGCACTCGCACCTGATGCGGCCCCAGGCACCGAAAACACCAACGTCTCTGCTGTGCCACACCCCGTCTCCTCTGAACCCGCTGCGCAGCAAACTCCTGACACGCTGCCACCCCGTGGCCTGTCTCCCTGCAGTAGGCACACCCTGATTCCAATGCGGTGTTGTACCGCCTGGGTTGCCACTGTTGCCTCCTCGCGCCGGTGCACCCGGCCGTTCCGGGTGGCGAGGGGCAGAGGTCTCCTTGCGAGGGGCTTCACCAGCCTGGACGTCCACTCGCCTGCTTTCGGCCTCGAGGAACGACTTCAGATCCTCGTAGGTCGGGAGGTGGTCCGAGGACTTGCCCCATGTAGCTGCTCGAATCGAGCGACCATTTCGCTCGGCAGGCGGCGAAGCACTGTGTGGACCAAGATATAACCGTAGCCCGCCACTGGCAAACCCTGTCGCTCTAGTGCGCTGACCGCGACACTGACTGGGTGGAAGATTTTCTCGCGGAGGTCCGTACCTCGCGTTATGGTTGGTATTGACAGCCACTGGTCTAACAGCCTGTCTACAATCAGGCGCTTGTTTCGATACCGGTCGGTAAGGATCTTCCACGCCACCTCATAATTGCTATCCGAGACAGCCAAATGCGTCAGCAATTCATGAGGCTCTCCATGTAGCCTGGACATCAGCTGAGCCATCTTGTACGCCGGCGTTATGTCCGTCCGTGTGTGGACCACACTGCTATACAGGTCCTCAAACGCCGGCCAGTCGGCGTAATCGCCTGCAAAGACTGGAACCGTAACAGGCGGAAGAGGCACCTGTAATCCTTGTCCCACTTTACCACGGAATGGCTTTTCCTTTCCGTCACGTCGCCTAGATATGTCCGCAGCTGCCTGCGCAATGTCCTGTGCCAGCTCCAAGCACTGGCTTACATCGCCCTCAACCAGCTCCTTATCTTCAGGGTTAGGAGCTTCCTCAAGGAGCATGAGGCACTCTGTGAGGTGTTCCGACACAACCCGAACCCGTTCATCTGCCTGTAGTGCACTTTTCAAGAGCGCGTCCTCCCGGTCCTCGCGGCCGATCATTGCCGCTGTGGTAGTAAACCACCTTAATTCTGTCTTTATAGCAGCCTTATACCTGGCGATCGAGGAGCCATGGTACCAACTTTTACACACTCGACTTAATAAAAACGAAAACCAATAAACAAATACCACAAAATAAATGTTAGTTGACTGGCCTAGACCTTACCGATAAGGTACCGTTCACTAGGCAAACAATACAGTCACAAAAACCGAAACAATATTTTCCAAAATTAATAAAATATGTGGGTAATATAAAAACACTATTAATACTAAATTACGGCTAACTATGTTGCAATAAAGTAACCACGCTCTGCTACCAAAAATGTTTGATTCCGAAGCTGATCTTAGCGCAGTGGAAGCAAATTAAAGTTATCTTAAAATCTAAAACTAAATGGTCGATCAGCCTCGGAACAACATTTGACTACGATTCGTAGTGCTCTTTACTATAACTAAATAAAATAAATTTAATGAGAGAATTTTGTTCCGGAAAGTTTCCGGCCGAGAAATTCTTGTTTCCAAAATCTACTTAAACAGGGCCCAGCAACGAATTGCTTACCGAGCGAACGATGACGCCGTTTCTTTGTGAGTTTAAGTATGACAGGAATCAGGTATTCAGGATATTTTAGGAGCGCAGGAATAGGGAATAACCTAAACTCACAGCACTGGAACATCCGCTCGTTCTCGAACTCCTTTCCTCCAATTTGCACTATAGTTCACAGTTCGACATCACATAATGTTTTTTAACACAAAATAACTAAAAGATTTCTCTCCGAATGAGAAATCGGCCCCGTTGGCCTCCAATCATTTATAATTAAAATACGTAGCTATCGGCAGCCACGACGCGAGCCAACGAAAAGTGAGGTTATATTTTGCCGGCGGTCGCGTGACTCTCAATCAAAGCGCCGGAACCAAAATCACTTGGTTCACTTCCCCACCGAACAGGGAAAACCACACGAGAAAACCGAAAACACACTAATTACACCATTTATAATTAACATTCGCATCAACGATGCGGGCGACGGCAGAGGACGTGACAATGACAGAGCAGTGTTGCCAGCACCGCGCGCCCATTTTATACGAAAACTAAACAAGTAGTAAGTTTTGCCTATACGTGTAATGTAGGTAAATAAAAATCTCATTGCTCGGCAACAATTATCAATTAATACGAGTAGATCGAAAATTTCATGAGAGCCTATAGCAAGAAGTCGGTTGTAATCCACAATGTAATAATTTTGTTCTAGATTTTTTTTAAACACAAAGTACCCACCTAAACAATTACCTACCAGCGAAAGTGGGAGATTATCTATGCTTTGTGTATGGCTCTTCGCTTGTAGGCTGAAGAGATGCGATGTGACCAAAACAATTACAATTTAACAGCAAGACAGTGTTGTAGCAAACACTAGGCAATTATCCAACCGACCTCAACATCTTGGGCCTCAACCACAAAACCAAGACCAGGGCAACTTTGATTATTTCACTGTTTGTTCAAAGTTGCCGGCAGAATATTCCGGAACAAACAATGAATAATCAGAGGGTTTTGTTAGATCAATAACTATACATCCTTATAGACGGCAAACAAAAGGTACATAATACTTTCCGGTTAATCTATCAGACACAGGATCTGGAGGCACATTTTTGAAAATGTGTAATCTGTTTCGGTATACGGCTCCAAAGACTGGTCTAACTATACGCATCACACTTTCTATATTTAAATTCAAAAATACATACTTCAGACTCAGACTGTGACTAAACGGACAAATAATATAACGGTAAACGGACAAATAATAAAACTGAACTTTGACACTGACGCATTTTCAGCCAATCACTGGTCAAAAGTTATATTGTTACCTACTATCGACTCGATGAAGAAGAAGGAGACTAAAAAGGCACCAGTTTCCTACATCGTTGGCACTATTTAGCACACCTCTGCTTAGGAACTACATAACAGCCCAAAAAAAATGGATCCGTGCTTCGCGTAGGGCACGTTAAGCCATCGGTTCTGGTTGTTGGCTATTATTACGTAACCTTTACATAACCATGTCAGAGGCTTGCTACATGTAGTAGGCGGTTGCAAAACTCTGACACCAGGGTCCATCGGTTCATTGGACGCGGTGTCCCACACGAAAAAAGAAAGCACATTGGCGTCTAGTAGGCTGTGTTGTCGAGGGTCTGGATGGTTCAGCTGCGTACCTTCACCTGTCAATTGTTACGAGGGTCCCTGATGGAAATGGAAGTGAATTAATTCTCCCCGGGAAAGATGAAATATGGACGGGGCCGGACACAAAGACCGGTGCTAAAAGGGTTTACAGGATTGAAATATTTAAGTCTCGGAAATACAATTAGCAATTTTTTTACCCATAGTCTGTTCCCAGTGATTCTTCTACTCGTATGTACTGAAAACAAAAACTAAATCCGCCATTTTAAAAGAGACGTCCGGAAAATGTATGAAACGCGGATTTAGAATTAAACAACGTGTTACAAGCAAGACTAACAATCAAGCCGAAAGAACGTCAGGGTTCATGAAACTGAACAACTTTCCCCATGAGACAAGGACCGAAAATTGAAAAAAAAAATTTGGTCGTCATAAACAAATTAACTCGGCTGGTATGGGAGGTCCAATTTTTTTTTCATATTTCGACCCATGTTCCATGGGGAAAGTTGTTCAGTTTCATGAGTGACCTGACCTCCTTTCGGCTTTATTGTTGGTTTTGTAACACCCAGTATATTCTGTGGCACTATTTAGCTCATAGGCGTCTAGTAGGGTCTGTTGTCGAGGATCTGGATGGTTCAGCTGCGTACCTTCACCTGTCAATTGTTACGAGGGTCCCTGATGGAAATGGAAGTGAATTAATTCTCCCCGGGAAAGATGAAATATGGACGGGGCCGGACACAAAGACCGGCGGTAAAAGGGTTTACAGGATTGAAATATTTTAGTCTCGGAAATACAATTGGCGATTTTTTTACCCACAGTCAGTTCCCAGGGATTCTTCTATGTACTGAAAACTAAAACTGAATCCGCCATTTTGAATTCATTATTTTGCTGACACGAATCTAACGAACGACACCTTATAATATGTCAACATCCTGCCCAGTCGTTTGGGCTTTAGCCCGTGAAAAATAATTTTCTTGTACACGTACATACATACACACACACCTACTCACGGAAAAAATAACCATACTTCTGAGGTAGTGGGGTAAAGTAAAAAGTTGTGTAGAGTCCAGAGTACGCAAATCAAATAGTTTTGTTGGTAGCCTCTAATATGACTGCAAATATTTACAACTCAGAAATATCTCATCGTATTGTTCCAGCGGTAAAATATTAGTTTAGATAGAGGAAAAATAGTCTTGTTTTCTTAGGACCCAAAGACACAGGATATTTCCTTTCTCAGAAACTGTTTGTGAAAGTCGCAATATTCTTAGAATCAACATAGTTAAACCGACTCAAGGTATGTTTTCTTACAACTCAGAAATATCTCATCGTATTGTTCCAGCGGTAAAATATTAGTTTAGATAGAGGAAAAATAGTCTTGTTTTCTTAGGACCCAAAGACACAGGATATTTCCTTTCTCAGAAACTGTTTGTGAAAGTCGCAATATTCTTAGAATCAACATAGTTAAACCGACTCAAGGTATGTTTTCTATAAATAAAATCAACCTTTTTAGTATCTGTATAAAATAATCCTACTTACTAATTTTATTCTGTTCCGTACAAATATTTATTGTAATGAATGATTGACTTTGGTTACTCATAGGTTTCAGTTAAAGAGATTATCAATCAATGATCTCTTTATTTACCTTCAAAAAGCATGAAAGATTCGTAATAATTGCGTTCCCCGTTGTAAAAGGGCATTACCGCGAGGAAACCCTTTATTCCCGCGGGAAAATGGCATGTAGGTAGGTAGTACGTGAAATCGTCCTAGTCTCTAGGAGGTGCCTATACTTAAAATTGCTTTAGATTGTGACAGAATAGACATTTTACAAGAACACAAACTTTCCTAAGGCTGCAAACTACCCACAGTCCGCCTTGCTTGTTGTGAATACGGGCAAAGTTGGTGCCAAACCTCGTTGTCTGGTGTTCCATTCCATTCTACATACAGGAAACTTTGAGAGCATTGTAGGGAAATTATAGGTAGGTAAGTACCTTATACAAAATAGCCTACTCCACAAACCTAAACTTCAAATTTCAGAGATAGGTATACAAGAAAATATACAGGCAGTAACGAAAAGGGTATAATAAGCCGAAAGAAGTTCAAAGTACGCATGAAACTGTACAACTTTCCCCATGGAACATAGGTCGAGATATGAAAAAGAATTTCGACCTCCCATACAACCGATCAGCTGATTGATTTACTATGAGAAGCCTGAGAAGCCCAAAATTTTTGTTTTTCTTTTCATGTCCAACGGCCCTATGATTGTTGGTGAATAGGATAAAGGAGTTGCAACGCAACAAATTGTATAACTCTGGGTCAATGGGCTTTGTAGCCAAATCATAACAGATTTCCCTCCAAAAGGCAATATAACTTGTGCCTTTGTGTAGCCCTCAATGAAACGCTGTTCACAGGTAAATAAGTATAATGGAATTCCACCTGTCAATGGGGATTGGACCCGGCCGGATAAGCCGGGTCAACACCCGGGCAAAGGAGTAGGGTTGGCAGATGGTTAAATGTATCAGGTGGGACAGCGAGTCCACGATCGCAATGAAATCTGGAGTTATTAAACTGCTTACTGGTCTCTAAGGAGACCACTGACGTAGTTGTGTAACGACCGCCATCGCAGTAAAATACCTACAGTATCCCTTACCGGGACGAATAATGTTTCCTACGCATATTTTGGTGGGTATGCCGTGTGGTGCCGGCAGAGTAGAATAGCACCACCCCCTCTCTTCCCGTGGGGGTCGTAAGAGGCGACCGAGGGATAAACCCGACCCAAACAGCCAGGGCCCACCGTATGGTGGCGGTTAATGCACCACAAAAGCATTCCCAAGGAGGGTTGACGTCTGGTAGGCGGCCGGTCGTAAAATTGAGCCAAATCCTTTTGCAACACGATTTTGTGTTTAACGAAACGTGTTGTGCCGACCCCAAGTAATTGGGATAAGGGCAGGAAGATGATGATTTTGGTGGGTAAGCGGCAGGGGACAATCTCGCAAAGTCATAGGTAATTGGTACCGACTGTGATTACCACTGAATCCCGGACTATTGTCGGCTTTGTCACTATGGGCCTTGCACAAGTTAGAAGGACAAAAACGGCCATTTTTGCGAACTTGGCGAACAAAAACTAGACACTACCCGGGAATCAAAAACTACATTTCACAGAGATGATGAAGGATAAGCGTCGTCGGTACTATGGCTTTTGCCATGCGATGAAATCCGTAGAAATTAGGCTTGTCAGACGCTCAAAAATCCGTCTGAACTGGCTGACCGGACAGTCCTACCTTATATTCTGACAGCCTCACAGAGCAGATCTGGTTTGTCGACAGCCCTATTTCGGCTCGGGACACCCAAGTAGATTTATAGGTGTGTTCGTCTAATCCCGGTAGCACCCGATATACTAAAAGTGTGCCAAGTTTTAGGTCAAGCTAGGATTAGTTAAGTTTGGTTATGTTTTGGCTCAGCATGGTACCAAAATAGGCAAATGGTCAACATTTCTTTCGTATTTAATGGAAATGACATTTGTTATAGTTAGCATAGTAGGCACTACTATAATTGAATTTCCTCCATTAGTCACTTGCGTTCTATTCAGCCATTCGCCGGTTGATATTTTACATAGATAGGTAGGTATCTAGTTTTTCTCAAGACACCACTTTTTTGTCGGTTGGTCTACAGTACGCCCGTTCGAATAGGCCATATTTGACTGCTGTCAAAATCATGTTAATGCCATGACATATTAAGGTCTATTTTTCTTTGTTGACATGCCTTCTAGTATGGGAGGTCAGATATGGCCTATTCAAACGGCCGTACTTTAAAGTACGAATATCCTTTCAGCCTTATGCCTTGATTAAATTTAGTTAGCCTGCCCGTCTTGCGTACTAATTCGATGTAATTATGCTTGAGAGCGATTTATCAATGAGAAATTGCTTGTATTAACCTTTTTGTGTCTGGCAATTTTCCGTTCAATAACCATCACGCTGAGCGACAGGAGATTAAGCTGTTGTGAAATGAATTTTCTAACTGTAATTTATTTATTAAATATCTATTTATTAAATACTAGAGTCTGTCAGCGATTTCGCCCGTTTTCCCGTTAAGATTTCATTATATAGTTGAGTAGTTCGAACCCCCCATGATTCCATTTTCCTATAAATATCTTCTACAACTAACCCTCGAAGCGTTTTTTTTTATTTATTTTTTTGTTTCTACCACTGTTATCTCATTAAGTACTACTTTGTCTATACGTTTACCCGCAGTAAAAAAGCCTATACTACTCAGAGAAGCCAGGAAAACAAAAAAAGACAAAAGAACGAACGAAAAGATTTGAAAAAGAAAGAAAAAACAGGTACCTAAAAGAGACAGAGGCAGAAGACAGAGAAATAAGTAAAATCAAATGGAAGAAAAATAAATCTAAAGATTTATTCGTCGTCTTTGATGAAATGATGATTTAATGTGACTAGCAATTAATTCACCCAACTGCACTGAACTGAAAGGCGAGGAACACACGCAACGTCGGTTTGTGCGTCGTTCATTCGATTCTCCACCCTACCTGCATATGAATACGGTTTGTGTCAAACGGCATCGCACAACGCTGCGTTGTCTGTCAAATCGTTTGACATAAACCGTATTCGTATAAAAATAAGGTGGAAAATCGAACAAACGACGCACAAACCGACGTTGCATGTGTTCCTCGCCAAAGAGTTCTAACGTCCGTTCCTGGTTTAATTTTATAACTGGAAATCTTGCAATAAAGATAATTGCGCTTTTTTTCAACGCTTAGAAGAAATTAAATTATCTAGGAAAAAAAACAATGAGGGCACTCAGGACAAGAATAATTAATGTTGATTAATTTCTGCTTAGATGCCGGCTTAAGTGTCTTAAGCTTCAACTAAGAAATTAATATTTTTCAATTAAAATTCCCTTTTCTTGATAATTTATATTAATTTGCTTTTATCTATTTGTTCACAGGTAACGGGAGTTCCTTCCATCAAGCTTAATCGCAGAAATGACTAGGAAGTGAAGGGTGACATCTTAAAGTAGGCTGGGCAAAAATGAAAAACTTGGGCACTTAGCTCGTGCTACTGCGGCAATGTTATCGATTCTAAATTCCTGAAACTCTACTTGTGTGAAATAATGTGGGAAGTCGTATTTTTCTAACGCAGCGCTAAAGTAGCACAGTAACGGACGTTACGTTACGTGTGATTCAAGCCTCAAAGAGATCAATTTATTCTGGTTTTTCTTAGTATTTATGTGAAAAGTTGATCTTATGCATACATACATACATACATACATCACGCCTTTATCCCTTGCGGGGTAGGCAGAGCGTCAACGACCGTAAAAGTACGGTCGTTATCGCCACGTCTGACACATATTTGAGGGCCGTTTAAGCTATTGTCGTGTATCGCTATAGTGACAGGTTGTCAGCCTGTCGCCTAAAATTGTAATACACATGATACCCTCGAGTCCTTTAGTCGCTTCTTACGACACCCACAGGAAAGAAATGGGGTGATGCTATTCTAAGCCGGCATCACACGGCCAGTGATCTTATGCACTAGTAACATATAATATCATTGCCTTAAACAGATAGGTTGATGTGCTCGTGATTGCCTTAAATGAATAGGAGATTTTCCGCCCAAGTTGTCATGTCTTATCTCATGTCATAGGTACCTATAGACAAATAGTTGCGCGAGCGCATGCATTTAGAAAAATACGAATTTCGAACTTATTCTCATACAAACACTGTTTATGTCAAACGCTATTACAGACGTATTCGTGGACGCAGAATAGGTAAATAGACCGCGGAAACCTCACACAGATTTGATGCGACACTAACTAGAAAATGTTACCTCAGCAAGTTAATAATTTCTAAGTTTAAACTCATTTAAGTACTTAACTACATACATCCCACCTCTTGTTGACGAAGTGGGTACGGGTATAAGATTAACATAACGCTACCTCATTAAGACTCTACGCGTGTCACCGAGAGCCGGCGGTAATATCCGCTCTATGTTAATACCTCACGTCATTAGGCTCGGGACATAACACCTACATGGAAAATAAGAAAATTAAAAAATATCATCAGTGACCGCCGTGACTTGAACCCGGGACCGTGGGGAACCGTCCCACTGCTCTGTCATCCGAATATAGCACTGTGAGTGCATTAAAACTCCCAATACAATATAATACCTAAAGTTGAATTGACGAAACGGAAATTCAGCCGCCGAATTCCGTCGCGTAATTTCGGTCGTAGTCTCTCTCTTCGTGTAGGACACCGAGTCGTTCAACGACCCGATGAACCCTGGTATCAGAGTTTTTCAACCGCCTACTGCAAGTAGCAGGTCTCTGACATGGTCGTGTAACGACCGCCATTCAGGTGGTTCAGCCTGCAATGTCCTAACCAGACTGGGAACAAATTCACAAAGTGATAAATATCAACTTTGTGAGAGACCTCACTGGGAATCGAACCCGGAACCGTCTGCGTGGCAGGCAGTCATACTAACCACTGCGCCACAACAGTGTGTTGAGATACTTACTTGTATTTCAGAGTATTTCCTATGCCGACGACACGACGACGTGACAACTCTCAACTAAATTAAATTCCCTAACCCCATTTCTTGACAATCCTCTTTAATATCCTTCATATAAGGGTTTATCCACCTTAACATAATAAGCTCCTTAATGAAGAGGATATCGTCGAGAGCGGGGAAAACCGGTTTAAAATATTAACCGTTTTTGAAGGTTTATTTGGTTTATACGGATTTTTACGTTATCTTTTTTTATGACGATTCAACGAATTCTGCTGCTACTTATCTTATAATTACTTAATACCTGTCTATCCATTATCTTGAGTTACCTAAAAATAATTAATAATATTGTTGATCTTACATTGAGAGAGGTTCTAGGGGTAGTGCAATTTATAGAAAAGTTGTGCTTTACTATCTTCATTCGCTGCTAGCACTATAATCGCAGTGTCACGCAGCATCTGATGCCTTATCACGAGTGAAGGCAAAAAATACTAATTTGGATTTCCAAAATTTATCAACAAAGGTTGTGATTCTGACCTTAAAACCCGGTTTTTCTCCCGCCATACCCGGTTTAGCCTCTGGATCTCACCTAGAGCGGATATTACCGGCACGTCGCACGCGCCGCGCATCACAATGAGGTGGTGTGAGCCGCGCTATATTGATATCAGAACATAATAAAGCAATCAAACAGACTTAAATGTTTGTTTTTGTATAAATAATCCGAAGAAGTTTTGGGTTGCTGCGTGATTCGAATCGTAGAATTATTATTTAGGTACCTATTTGTTTATAGGTTAAGGAGGACTTTCTCAGGATCCAGAGTTCGCAGATTCACATAGATATTTTGAAAACACACCTGTAATCTTCGGTTCCAGTTTATGACAACGTGCCAGCTAGGTCTAGTAAAGGGTAGTAGTAGTAGTAGTAGTAGGAGCTAAGCGTTTCTTCTCCTTCTTCTTAAAACTGTACCACTATTTACCAGGGTTGATCGGGTCGTTCACTGTGTCCACGTTCGTTCCACCCACACAGCAAAAATAGAGCTTCTGAATTTTATGGGTGTGGTGATAAGGATATCCGATATCAAGGAAGTGTTCCCTGAAAACCCATTTTCGTTGATATTTTACCGTGTAGGTACAATAGTAATGAGATCACCTCAACTACTTTACTAGCTGAAGAAGGCAGTTAAAAATTCGAGTAAATCGGCTCGTTCGAATACTCGTATCGCCCAACACAACAAAAAAAGAAGACTGCCGCTTCATTTTATAGGTGCGGAGAAATCTGATATCGAGGAAGTATTCCCTGAAAACCTGGTTATTTTCGCTGATATTTCCCCGTACAATATCCCGCTCCCTCTGAATGCCTGTCAACCTGCTTCGATACCTGTCGAAACGCCCATCCGGTGGGTTTTTAATGTTTTTGTTGCTTTTCTCAGTTTATTTTCTTTGGATAGTTTCGTCTGAGGAAGGTAACAAGTTCTTTTTGACAAAAGAAATGGAAATTACTTTCCATACTAGGTACCTATATTAACATCTCAAGAAGTGTCAACATCAGACAATTTAAAATCTAGCTCTGAAAAGCGCTAACCCCTTAACCACCTTTGCCATCAGGTGCCAGCTTAGAATAGCATCACCTCTTTCCACGATTGTTGTAAAATGAATTATGGGAATGAGCAGCAGTACTCTCTGTAAATAAGACACTTTGCCCTGCACTCTCCAATCCGCCTGCCAAGCTTGGTGAGTAGGTATAGCAAATACCCCCAAAGGGGATGCTCGCTTATAGTAGTGGACTGCTGGTTGTAGATCAAGTGTTGGCTTATTTTATTACTACAACTATAGTATTTTTAGTATACAAGGCGCAACAGAAAGGGTAGGTATATAACAAGCCGAAAGGAGGTCAAGGTATTTATGAATTTGAACACACTTCTCCATGGAAAATGGATCGGAAAATGAAAAATAAAATTTGGACCTCCCATACAAAGTTGCCTATCTCCTGATTAATTTACTATGGGAGGTCCAAATATTTTCTATATTTTGTTTTATGTTCCATGGGGAGAGTAGATGAGCCCTTGTCCTTCTTCCGACTTGTTACGCCCTTTTTGTTGCTCCCGGTATAACAAGCCAATACTGTTTTGTTTTGTCAAAAGCTCATCTTCCGGCAATTGAACTCCTAAGCAAACTGCGAACGCGTGACTTCAGATTACTTAACAGTTTCGTTACGCTTGACCACTTTCTGTCTCCGATAGTCTTAGGGCAAGCAAACATCTAGCACTATTTAGCGAGAACCGTTTTCAGAGAACTGGAACTCGTATAGCAATTGAAACCAAACTAATTGTAGCTCTAACTAAACACCTCAGCTAGGTGTTTCGTGACCTGCCAATATAAGTTTGTAATAAAATAAAATACAGGGTGTAAGGGATGGTGTACCGAAAACATTGCAAGCGTGATCAGACCATGAAACTGAACAACTTTTACTATGGAGCCAATGGTGGGAAACGAGAAAACTTTTCCGACCTCCCATACAAAATTCGCGATCAGCTGACTGACTATGTTCCATGTTAGGTGGGTACTAATAGCGTAGAATCTGTTTTAAGTCTGGTCAGAACATTGCAGGTTGAACCTCCTGATTGTCCGAAAAACAAGAGGTTCCGTGCTTCGGAGGGCACGTTAAGCCGTCTGTCCCGGTTGCTGTCCATGATTATTTAGACGGCGGTCGTTTTTAACCATGTAATAGAGGCCTGCTACTTGCAGTTAGCGGTTGCAAAACTCTGACACCAAGGTTCATCGGGTCGTTGGACGGCTTGGTGTCCCACTCGAAGAAGAAGAAGGAAGGTCGAGCACAAAGTTTTTAGACTATAGTAGATGGCATGAGCTGCACTAAACAAGTTGTTTCTTCGTGAATTAACAGTATTTGTAAGCCTTAATTCATTTTTTACTTGCTACTCAAAACGCATATGGAAACAATTCACGCCTATGGCCCTCACGGGGTGCGCAGAGCGTTGACTGTCATTATGCCCTCGTTTTCTGCACACAACTCGCGTCGTTTTTCACCAGATATGCACCGGCCCTAACATCTCGCCAATCTAATCTCAGTTAACGACAACTGCTTGAAGTTAACCTGTCGCACGGCCCGTCGGTCAATCGGCGAAGTTAACCCACTTGCGGATTACAGTTACTTATTACTTGTTAAGGTTACCGTAAGCTACTTATGAGTTTATGAAACTTATGATGGCTTGTATGTTATGTTACTGGTAGATACTTTGGGCAGTGGTTTGGTTAGGGTTTGTACAGGTTTTTAATTTACTTTACATTGCCAAAGAAACTGAAACCTGCTTACATTACTGAGAAACACACGAAGGGTATTGATTTTCCTTGTCTTGTCTTGTCATGAAGGGTCTTGATTTTCCAGGTCAAGATTTATGGATAGGATCCTGGAGATATAGGTGAAAGTCTTTGGTGCTTTACCACACCGCCGCGGGCCGTTTCCCTAATTTGTGGCTTTACATACATAACGTCCGTTTCGACGTTATGTGTGTAAAGTGCCCAGGCCACAACACAGTGGAAGGAAGTTCACATAATATTATTGTGTCAATTTGTGTCAAAATGTCAAGTCAGTTGTAAGTGATAGAGGGCGACAATGTCAAATGAATTAGATATGATAGTCTAATTAATTATCAGCTATTCAGCCATTATCATGAAATTCATGGTGGAAAGTGGTGGAAATGAGAAAGCCCTACAAATAAACAAATAACGTAATGAAAGCAACTGTATCCATCAATTAGGCTCGCAAACAACCAGCATTTGTATTCTGCTGGCACACCTAATTAAATGAAGGGTTATAGGCAAAGATCAGCCATGGTACAGATGGATCGTCTAAGTTAATATCGGCTAGGTTACCGCCTAAAGTCGTAATGTTGCCACCTAGCCTCGCAAACAACGAGCATTTGTATTCTGCTGGCACACCTAATTAAATGAAGGGTTATGGGCAAAGATCAGCTATAGCACAGATGGACCGTCTAAGTTAATAAATGTAGGTACTAGGTTACCACCTAAGGCCGTGATGCTTGGCTCGCATACAAAGAGCACCGTCGTTTGTATTCTGCTGGCACACCTAATTAAATGAAGGGTTATGGGCAAAGATCAGTTACTGTACAGAGGGACTGTCTAAGTTAATACTAGGTTACCACCTAAAGTCGTGATGTTACCACCTAGGCTCGCAAACAACCAGCATTTGTATTCTGCTGGCACACCTAATTAAATGAAGGGTTATGGGCAAAGATCAGTTATGGTACAGATGGACCGTCTAAGTTGATACTAGTTTACCACCTAAAGTCGTGATGTTACCACCTAGGCTCGCAAACAACGAGCACCGTCGTTTGTATTCCGCTGGCACACCTAATTAAATGAAGTGTTATGGGTAAAGATTAGCTGAGGTACAGACCCACCGCAAACAATTCTTCAGCTAGGCCTTGGGCGAACAAACCGGTCTTCTTAATGTCATGTGGGACAAACCAGCTACATCCGATGACACGCCATCTATCTTCCTTTACTTAAACAGTTTGCTGTGCTGTCTCGTCTCTACATTGCGTTTTGTGGAAATGGCAGTACCGTCTTGGGCTTTTGGGTGAGTTTGCTGTTTGTGACATCAGTCTTCTTCTTCAGCTTAGCGCATTTATGTACTTTTTTGCCGTTTTAAAAGCCACCCAACGATATCCCACTTTAGGCCTAGCACATGAATTAAACAATAGAGTGACCGGAGATGACGGACTGATTTGAAGTTTTATTCTACGAGTTTTTGCGGAGGCCTTCGGGAATCTTATCTTATACCTACCAAAATGTTCCATCTGTACCCTTGTTTAATCTTTGGAAATAACAAATATCCCCCAGCCCATTAGGCTGCTACATGAATTAAACAATAGAGTGACCGTAGAGGACGGGCCGATTTGGAGTTTCATTCTACGGGTTTTTTCCAAGTGTCTACAGGGAGTAGAATCCTGGTCCAGTGGCTTTAAAGTGTTCCATCTGTACCCATCTTCAGTCTTTGGGCATAACAAATGTCCCCCAGCCCATTAGGCTGCTACATGAATTAAACAATAGAGTGACCGGAAAGGACGGGCCTTGGAGTTTCATTCTACGGGTTTTTTCCATGGGCCTTTGGGGTGTAAGGATAAGTCTGCTCCTGTAGGAAGTGGACCATCTGTACCCTTGTTCAATCTTTGGAAATAACAAATGTCCGCCAGCCCATTAGGCTGCTACATGAATTAAACAATAGAGTGACCGGAAAGAACGGGCCTACTTGGAGTTTCATTCTACGGGATTTTTCCATGGGCCTTTGGGGTGCAAGGATAGGTCTGTTCCTGTAGGAAGTGAACTATCTGTACCCTTGTTTAATCTTTGGAAATAACAAATGTCCCCCAGCCCATTAGGGTGCTACATGAATTAAACAATAGAGTGACCGGAAAGGACGGGCCGATTTGGAGTTTTACGGGTCCTTCCATTGGCCTTTTGGAGTTTTCCGGGTTCTTTCCGTAAGTCTACGGGGTGTAAAGAGTCACGGGTCGCAAGTGATAGTGCCCTAGGGAATTATGTTTTATTGGGAAGTAATGAAAGTTTTACAGTTTATTGGAGTCTGTGTTCTTTGGTTTTCAGTATTTGGATTGTGTACATCTCTAGAAATGTTTTCAGCCATTCTTATTTACATGGTGTATTACGTCATTCATTACACAAACATGCCAGAGGTCTACTAGTAGCTGTAGGCGGTTGGAAAGCTCTAAAACCAGGGTTTATTGGGTCGTTCGTTGACACGGTGTGATGTCACACATGATAGACGAGAAGACTCGTTGCTCCGTGGTAACACCACCTCTCTCTCTTCGTCCCGTGTGACCCGATTAACCCTGGTGTCAGAGTTTTACAACTGCCTACTATAAGTAGCGGGCCTCTGACATGGTTGTGAAATGAGCGTCTAAGTAATCATAAACAGAAACCGGGAGAAACGGAGTACGGACCCATCTTTTTCTTTGGACAGTCAGGTGGTTCGGCTTGCAATGTTCTAACTATCAACACCACCAACACCTGTACTGTATAATATAAAACAACTTATCAACACCAAACAATAGGTACTATAGTCAGCATGGGCCTCCCTTTGTGTAATCACCAAGGCTGCGGCAGACCACATGCCTCTATGCTGGTGACATTACATCAATCATGCTTTGATTACCTACATAATTATTCACAGCATAGTTAATCTTAGAACTAATAATGATGGGGTGACCTTATGGGACGGTGTTTCGAAAACCTAGCAAGCGCGATAGACCATGAAACTATACAGAAAGTTCACTCGACCCTATTTAGGATTTTCGCGACTGTCAATTGTTACATGCCAGAGTTGCTACTGTCAACAATCTCAAAGTATCAGAATATCTTGTAGTCTGTACACAGCAAATCTGACACAAAAACGTCATAATGATTCTGAGACAATGACAATTTTAATCCAAGAAATATGACGTTTATGCCAACTAAATATGACGTTACCTTGAGTTCCCCTGACATTCCGGTTAAAGTCGGTAAGCGTCAAAATCGTCGCTGGTACTGAGTGAGCCATCTATAAGTGCGCCCCGCGCGCCGTCACCCTAATTATTGATAGAACGTACGAAAAAACTTACAATATTTTGTTCCTACTCCTACTACTCGTACAACTTACTTATTACGCGTCATTATTTCCTCGTACAATCCGAGAGAGAGTTACAAAGAATGTCAAGGGCACGTTTACGACTTGTGCCCACTCAGGCGTTGTAATCCCTTTAGTAACAAGTTTGATACGTGCTTTGGAAGGTACGGCCCCGGTTGTCGTTAGCAAATCTATCAGTCAAAAGGCCTCCTACTTCTAGTAGGTCTCTAGTACCTACCTAGGTTCATCGGATTGTTGGACGACTCGGTGTCCCACACGAAAAGTAGGAGAGAGAGAGAGAGTACCTATAAAGTAGTATAGAGAGTCGGTTCCAGAGTTAATAGGGTCGATCGCCGACTATGGCATGATAGGAAATGAAATGATAAAGAAACATTTGCTGCAGAATTTTACTACGGAGTAAAAATAGAGCTCGATAGAAGTGCAAAAGTTTACATGTATCTAACCATTGTGTCAATATTCTTTACTTACATACATACACATATCCGGTCTCATTCCCTTGCGAGGTAGTCAGAACGTTAACGGCCGTAAAATATGGTCATTATCGACATGTACTTACATGCGGGTTTTGATAACCTCCTTTTTGAAGTCGGTTAAAACACATTACACTAGACAGTTAGAAGCAAAGGTCGTAACTTACCGTTGCTATGTGTAAAATGCGATTGTACACGATTTTAACGTCCACAGTAAAATGTTTTATGGTTCTGATACATTATGTTCATTTTATGCCAAAGCGGGTGAAAATATTTTATGTCCAGACAGACACTAACATTTTTGCAACTTAATACTTATTACGATAAAAGCTTCAAACCAACATATCTAGATAAAGGTATAAAGGTGCAAAACGAAATGAAGATAATTTAAGAATTGTAACAATACCTATAAGAAGCATAGAAAAACACCTAAATATGTATAAACGAACGAACGAACGGAAACTCCTACCATAAAATAGAGAATATACAGAAGAGTAACTCGTCTCTATTTAGAATTTTCGCGATTGTCACTTGTTACATAGCCAGGGTTGCAACTGTTAAAAACTTAAAGTATATAAGAATATCAAAACAGCAAATCTGATACAAGACAGTCATATGATTCTAAGCCAATTTCAATCCCGGAAATATGACGTTCGTGGCAACCATCTTCTTAGTTACCTTGAGTTCCCCTGAGATTCCAGTTTAAGTCAGTAAGCGTGAAAATCGTCGATGGTAATGAGTGAGCCATCTGTAAATCCCGCGCGCCATGTCTCTAATTTGTGCACCTACTCTGAATAACCTTTACATTATCAAAATATGACTAAAGCACATAACAGAAATGTAGAGGTAGGTAGATCCAAGAAATAACTAATTAAAACATGAAATTGTAATTATTTTTCTAGGAAAGCAACCCGTTCTCTACTCATAAACTGTAGCAAGATGAATCATATTTATTTTCCCAGAATACGTTGGAGTTGAGCACTTTATAACGAGAACCTTTGCCTTTGACCTGCGAACTGCATCAAATGTAGCACTTTTGAGACTTCTAAGATGAAAAACTATAAAAGGAAATCTTTTTCATAATAGTCGTGTAGTTTTTTCGTCTAGCTGTAACCGTAAAGGACTACGGGAATAAATTTTGCTTGCGTTTGCTTTAAATTTCAGATTTCAACTGAAAGCAGTAGTACCTTCGGTGTCGTTTGTATTGACCAAATTTTTCGTTCGATCTGTGTGGAATGTAGACTAGAATAGTGCCATCCGTACTTGTGAGCAGTTGTTTGTGACTGATGAACGATGATAATGATAATGTTAACTTTGAAGGCCTACTTACAAATAAAAACTCCTGACTATTTGGTGTGGTGAAGCGCAAAAATTCAAGACATTCAAATCATAGAAACTCATAGTATCAGGTGTTACTTTGCGGAAGTCACTCTTGATGAAAGTGATAGAAATATATTTAGCTTCTTCCGCACTTATGTTGCTGAGTGAACACACGTACGACGAACGAGTCGGTCTGAGCTGTTTCAGGGCTTGACGACCAATTTAATGTTTTAATAATAGTTCGTAACGCTCTAATGTGCCATTAGTTAGATAAAGGCAGTGACGCATCACGACCCTATCATACTACCCTAGCATCCTATACGTACAAATAGGTAATTATAGTTTGCGTGTGACATAATCGCGTGGTAACGCGCGTGAAGCCACACAAACGCGACAAGTGGTCGGGGTCAAACGCTGCCACAGAATCTATTATAGAACTTTGTTGCCTTTATTAGGTAATTACTTTATTACTTGTCGCATTATTATAGAGCTTGTACAGGCAACCTTTTTTTTTTTTATCTTTGATGGGCTTACTCTTGACCCAATCTTACCCTAGAGCAGAGATGGGATCTACGGTGGAGCGAGCTTGCCCAGAAGATGCCTATTCACTCTAGACTTAAAGAGATTCAGGTTATATGCACTCGGAAATACAGACGCAGGCAGGGAATTCCATTCTTTAGCCGTGCGCATAATGAAAGATGATTTGAAGCGCTTAGTGCGTAATGTGGGTATATCAACTAAGAACGGATGGTAGCCGGCCGTGCGTCTGGATGTCCGATGGAAGAAAGGAGACGGTGGTATGAGCTCATGCAGCTCACGCGCACACTCTCCGAAGTACAATCTGTAGAAGACCGATAGGCAAGCAACCTTGCGGCGGTGAGCCAGGCTGTGAAGCTTGGTCGCCACCAGTTTTTTATCGCCTATTAATCTCTTGGCTCTGCGTTCCACCGAATCCAGTGCAGCAAGTTGGTATTTAGCCGAGCCATCCCAAAGGTGACAGCAGTACTCCATGCAAGATCGGACTTGAGCTTTATAAAGAGTTAGAAGCTGTTTAGGCGTGAAGTACCGCTTGACTTTATTCAGGACGCCCAACTTTCTAGCTGCAATTTGAGCCTTGGACTCGATGGTGGTGCCGAAGTTGAGGTCAGAGGACAGCTCCATGCCAAGGAGTTGAAGAGTGTTGGTCACTGGAACAGATGTACCCCGAAAAGTAGGAGAAAAGGTGAAAGGACTCCTTTTAGCGGAGAAAAGACACGCCTGCGTTTTTGAAGCATTGAAGCTGACGAGATTGTCATCGCCCCACTGGGAGACGTTACTTAACGTCAGGCTCGTACGCTCAATCATAGCCTTTCTCAATCTTTAGATTTCATCACCACTGGCTCCTGCGCCGGACAGATATTTCTCGGTGACAGTACTGTCATCTGCGTACCCAACAATTCCTGAAGATAGAAGGTCATTGATGTGCAGCAGGAAAAGCGTCGCGGAGAGTACAGACCCCTGAGGAACTCCGGCGTCAATAGCCTTGAGGTCAGAGGAGCAGCCCTACCTCTATCACTAGCTCTACCCTATTTCTATCAGTGTGAACGCAAGAGTGAATAGGCACTACCTAGGAAAGCATGCTCCAACATTGTCTGCATCATCACTTGCCAACAAGTGAGATAGCAGACAAATGCGGGCCACTCTTTAAAAAATTATAACATGATATCACATTTTTGCTTCAGCCTGTAGCAGTCCAGTGCTGGATGTATCTACGTGGCAGCCTCTCCTAGAATACGCGATAGCGATGATTTCGACGTTTTTATCATCCGGTCCCCAGCCGCTCTCTTACGTCAGTCTATCTAGCTGGACGGCGTCCGCTACGCTTGCCGAGATGATTTAAAACTAAGGTTGTGGCTACTGAAGGGAACAGATCCTGATGATTCGGCAGTAGCTGTGTGAAGGACAATGCTTAACCAACCTACCTGTTAGGCGTGATGAGGCGCCAGAGTAAGACAGAACCCCCAATTTACAAATACATAGTTACTGGTATCAAGTTTTTGTGGCGAATCTAACAAGCGATCTAGGTATCTCAGTCATTAAGCAACGGTATGGCTAGTCCTTTATTTGCTGCACAAGATAGATTTCATTTCCATTAGAAACTCAGGAACCATTCAACGAAGTGAAAACCACAAAACAGTAAACATTATTCCTCGATATTATACCTTCGTATTACCAGGCCTGGCGCACTCCGCTGCGTAGGTATAGTTTTACAAGTACGTGCGGCGACACCCGCGGGGAGGTTAATCAGTGGGTTGCCGCACGCCGCTCGTTACGCACGCGCTCCCACGTTGCCGCTCTTAATTCTTTCTTTGTACTAAATTTACGTAAATTACGCGAAAATGAGAATAAGAAAATACTGCATTGCTTATAATTGCTTGAATAATTCTAGTGATAAAAGCCTCAAGTTCCACAAGTTACCGCGTGACATCGAAAGGTAAGAAAATAGGTACCTACATAGATTCTAGCTATGTAATAAAATTATTATTTATTATCTAGGTACCTACTACTACAACGACCTGTTGAACCCTGATGTCAGAGTTTTTGAACCTATCTGCCTTCCTCCTTTAGAATTCGAAAGTGACATCCCCACTGAGCGCGCTGACTGTGACCTTCAGGACGCGCCAGCGGCAGAAGAACTTTCGCGCGCAGCCATTTGGCTCATTTTGCTTGCGCGCGCGATGAGTAGGCTAATATAAAAGTAGGTATCCAAAGCCGGCGCGAAGGAAATTGTACTTTATTATCGCGCGTAAAGATTTATATTTGTTGAATCGCTATGGCGGAGTGCGTCTTCTGTACCTGTACTATTATGTATTCTGTGGTATTACACCGCTTGTGTTTACGATGCGGTAATATTGATAGATCGTTATAAGAATGACGTCGTTTCTCTCGTAAGATGGCATAGCTGGTTTTAGAGGCATGATTTAATGTCTATATCCGCCGCCGCAAAGCTCGCTTCCGCCCAGTAGACTGCTTTGCAGTCATGATCATGAACGGCCAGAATTGACCACTGCTGGACTTCGGTGTGTCCTAACAACAAGGTACATACATACATACATATATCACGCCTATATTCCTTGCAGGATAGGCAGAACGTAATCGGCTGTAAAAAACGGCCATTTACACCACGTCTGACAAATGTTGGAGTCATTCAGAAAACTGTGTAGGTATCATCATATGGTTGTCAGGCTGTCACCTAAAATTGCGATACGCATCAACTCTCAGATCCCTTAGTCGCTTCTTACGACACCCACGGGAAAGATATGGAATGCTGCTATTCTAAGCCGGCACCACAAGGCACAGTAGAATACAGTATTGTGAATCGTCACAAACCACTTTCGATATCAACGGAACTGACGGAACCTGCCCGAGCACTTTCTATTGCAACTGTGATCTGTATGCAGATTAGACGGTACTTGAGCTCAGCTCAACAGTACGATTTATTGTACGTCTGTCTGTACAGAACAGGTTTTATGCCTACAAAAGCACAATAGTCCTAGCGGTAGTTCAAAACATGCTGCACCTGAGAGAAGAGTTCTGAAATTTGGTACACTTCATCTTTAGGGTAAATGAATCGATTTGACCCGTAGTACACAATTTAAAAAAAATCCTATGAGGAGTAATGACGTCATCTTTTTTTTGTATGGGAATAAAAAATTTTTTGTTCCATAACCTATCGTGTGTGGTATCAAATGAAAGGCCTTGCTAAGCCGATTCTAAAAATATATCACATTATTATATTTAAGTCACTTGTATAAAATTAAATAGGAAATAATTCTCGAAACATGCCACGTTTGGGCTTCTCCAGGTATGATACGGTTGAATCATTACTTATGAAATATATGTAATATAATGTGTAATATCCTCATCTCTAACCTCAAGAAAGGTACTACGGATTTTTTGTCTTAAAGTAATTTTTTTTGAATTTTAAAGTTACAGAAATTTATGAAAACACACTTAGTTGAAATTTGGCATCGAAAGTTCTATTTTGGACACCGAGAATGATAAAAATATAGCCAGTTGAGATTACAATCATATTATTATGTACATCACATCATATTCGTTTTGCAAAAAGAATGTGATGTGCTTCGGAGGGCACGGTTAACCCTTGGCCCCATAGCAGTCGCTCTCTATGAATAAAAAGACGGCGGCGGTCCGTCAGGGTCGTCAGTTAGGGGCTGAATAGTAACCATGGTTCATCGGGTCGTTCGTAGACTCGGTGTCCCACTTTTCAGAACAAGATTTATTAATAATAGGATGATAAATACAAATGCGAGAGAGTTTTCGATTGATGGTTAAAGTGATCATTTCTCTATACATACATTATATACACACCGGCAAAATTAACGGAATCTATACATAATAATAAAGTTGTAGAGGGTCGAAAGCCTGTACATAAAAGATATTGGAAAATAATTTGTCAGCGAATTCTTGAAATTGATAACAAAACACGTTTCAAAAGTTTTTATATATTTTTTCCGTTTAGATGTTTGTATGTGACAGCATCCTAAAAAACTACTGAACGGATTTTGATAAAATTTGGTACAAAGATTGCTATCGCATTGAAGAAGGTAAAGGCAACTTTTTTTCTCCACTTGAGGGACTAGAGTACCTGATGTGTACCACTAGAAGCACAACCACGAGCCCAGCTAAACAATGGGAAATACATTTATGGCACCAAAGCAAGAATTGTTTAGCATCATGGAATGCTCCTGCTAACAAACATAGATCGAAGGTTTGGAGAACCCTATGTGGACCACCAGGTGCACCTCCAAGAGCCCAGCTAAACTACAGGAGACATATATTATATAGTCCCAAAGCAAAAATTGTTTAGCGCGATGGGACGTGTCTGCTGGAAAATATAAATCGAAGGTTTGGAGAACTACAGGACATACATATACATACGTTCCCGAAGAAAAAATAATTTAGCTTGATTGGGCCCTCCTGCTAGCAATTAGAAATCAAAGGTTTTGAAAAACCTGATGTAGACCATCAGGAGTACCAAAAATAGCCCAGCTTAAATAGGTACATGAGATATACATATGGCCTCAAGGAAAAGAATATTTAGCATGGCGGGACATTTCTGCTGGCAAATAGCTAATGAAGGTGATGGATACCCTGGGAATAAATGTAAGGATGCTGGTGTGGGAATAATGTGTGTATATGTCGCAGGAATGTAGCGAAATCCGGTTATTCGCGAAATCCCTAGGCCCTTCGCGAAGAGCCGGATAATAGCGAAATGCATCGATTTATTCGCACATTTCCCGGAAATCTGCGAATTCGTTATTTGCATGGACATAAATCCAGGAAAACTGCGTATAAGGCGACACGCGGCTACGAAGCCGCCTACGCACCTGCTACGAAAGGTTCCTTATGCAGCAAAGGTTCCATATGCTGATCAGGTGGTTCAGCCTGCAATTGCCTACTCATTCATGTCAGCGGCCCACGGAACGCCCAGTGTCGTAAGGGTTCTTCCATGACCACGACCACGACCACGGCCCCCACCACGACCACGACCTGGCCCTGGACCTGGGCCTGGACCTGTACCTGGGCCTGGACCTGGGCCTGGGCCTGGGCCTGGGCCTGGGCCTGCCTGGGCCTGGACCTGGGCCTGGGCCTGGGCCTGTGCCTGGGCCTGGACCTGGACCTGGACCTGGACCTGGACCTGGACCTGGACCTGGACCTGGACCTGGACCTGGACCTGGACCTGGACCTGGACCTGGACCTGGACCTGGACCTGGACCTGACCTGGACCTTTACCTGTACCTGGACCTGGACCTGGACCTGGATCTGGACCTGGACCTGGACCTGGACCTGGACCTGAACCTGACCTGGACCTGGACCTGGACCCGGACCTGGATTTGGATCTGGACCTGGACCTGGACCTAGACTTGGACCTGGCCCTGGACCTAGACCTGGACCTGGACCTGGGCCTGGGCCTGGGCCTGTACCTGGGCCTGGACCTGGGCCTGGGCCTGCTTGGGCCTGGACCTGTGCCTGGGCCTGGGCCTGTGCCTGGGCCTGGACCTGGACCTGGACCTGACCTGACCTGGACCTGACCTGGACCTGGACCTTACCTGTACCTGGACCTGGACCTGGACCTGACCTGATCTGACCTGGACCTGGACCTGACCTGACCTGACCTGAACCTGACCTGGACCTGACCTGACCTGACCTGATTTGGATCTGGACCTGGACCTGGACCTAGACTTGGACCTGGACCTGGACCTGGGCCTGGGCCTGGACCTAGACCTGGACCTAGACCTAGACCTGGACCTGGACCTGGACCTTTACCTGTACCTGGACCTGGACCTGGACCTGGTCCTGACCTGGACCTGGACCTGGACCTGGACCTGGACCTGGACCTGACCTGAACCTGACCTGACCTGACCTGACCCGGACCTGGATTTGGATCTGGACCTGGACCTGGACCTAGACTTGGACCTGGACCTGGACCTGAACCTGACCTGACCTGACCTGACCTGGATTTGATCTGACCTGGACCTGGACCTGACTTGACCTGGACCTGACCTGGGCCTGACCTTTACCTGTACCTGGACCTGACATGGACCTGACCTGGACCTGGACCTGACCTGAACCTGACCTGGACCTGGACCTGGACCTGGATTTGATCTGGACCTGACCTGACCTCGACTTGGACCTGACCTGGACCTGGGCCTGACCCAGACCTGGACCTGACCTGGACCTTTACCTGTACCTGGACCTGGACCTGGACCTGGACCTGCACCTGGACCTGGACCTGGACCTGGACCTGGGCCTGGGCCTGGACCTAGACTTGGACCTGGACCTGGACCTGGACCTGGGCCTGGACCTAGACCTGGACCTGGACCTGGACGTGGACCTGGTTCTGGACCTGGACCTGGACCTGGACCTGGAACTGGACCTGGAACTGGACCTGGACATGCACCTGGACCTGGGCCTGGATGTCAGGTCCAGTTCCAGATCCAGGTCCAGGTCCAGGTCCAGGTCCAGGTCCAGGTCTAGGTCCAGGCCCAGGTCCAGGTCCAGGTCCAAGTCTAGGTCCAGGTCCAGGTCCAGGCCCAGGCCCAGGCCCAGGCCCAGGCCCAGGTCCAGGTCCAGGTCCAGGTCTAGGTCCAGGGCCAGGTCGTGGTGGTGGCCGTGGTCGTGGTCGTGGTCGCGGTCGTGGTCGTGGTCATGGAAGAACCCTTAAGACACTGGGCGTTTCGTGGGCCGCTGACATGAATGAGTAGGCAATTGCAGGCTGAACCACCTGATCAGCATATGGAACCTTTGCTGCATATGGAACCTTTCGTAGCAGGTGCGTTGGCGGCTTCGTAGGCGCGTGTCGCCTTATACGCAGTTTTCCTGGATTTATGACCATGCAAATAACGAATTCGCAGATTTCCGGGAAATCTGCGAATAAATCGATGCATTTCGCTATTATCCGGCTCTTCGCGAAGGGCCTAGGGATTTCGCGAATTACCGGATTTCGCTAGATTCCTGCGACATATAGACAAATGAAAATTATAAAGATGAACCAAAACTCCTCTCGCATCTTTATTCATCATCTTATAATTAATAAATCTTGTTCTGTCAAGTGGGACACTGAGTCTACGAACGACCCGATGAACCATGGTTACTATTCGGCCCCTATCTATCGACCCTGACCGACCGCCGCCGTCTAATTATTCATAGAGAGCGACTGCGATGGGGCCGAGGGTTAACCGTGCCCTCCGAAGCACATAACATGTTATTTTTGCAAAACGAATATGATGTACATATAATTAAAATCTCATCTGGCTTTATTTTTATCATTCTCGGTAACCAAAATTGAACTTTCGATGCCAAATTTCAACTAAGTGTGTTTTCATAAATTTCTGTAACTTTAAAATTCAAAAAAAATTACTTAAAGACAAAAAATCCGTAGTACCTTTCTTGAGGTTAGAGATGAGGATATTACACATTATATTACGTATATTTCATAAGTAATGATTCAACCGTATCATACCTGGAGAAGCCCAAACGTGGCATGTTTCGAGAATTATTTCCTATTTAATTTTATGCAAGTGACTTAAATATAATAATGTGATATATTTTTAGAATCGGCTTAGCAAGGCCTTTCATTTGATACCACACACGATAGGTTTTGGAACAAAAATTTTTTTTCCCATACAAAAAAAAGATGACGTCATTACTCCTCATAGGATTTTTTTAAAATTGTGTACTACGGGTCAAATCGATTCATTGACCCTAAAGATTAAGTGTACCAAATTTCAGAACTCTTCTCTCAGGTGCAGCATGTTCCATACATTCGGCCAGCGAGCCGCTAAGGCTACAAGTGGGAAGGTAATGTTTGTTTTAATTTAGCTTGGATAGGTAGGTAGCTTCACATAGTTATGTATTGGCTTGGAGGTAGGAAGCTATAGCTCCTACTTTGATAATGATTGGGGTGGAATAGGATTTAGCTATTCTACTAGCAATACCCTCCGACTGGGGAGGCCTATGTCCAGCAGTGGACTGTTGTGGCTGTTATGGAACTACCTATTGTACGATGTAGTATTAGCAGATAGAGCTACCCATTTAAGCAATCAATTTATATTGGTTTTCCATACCGTTTGAAGAATAGTCAGTATAGATTGATCCTTTAACTGGATGATATGATAAGCTGGCTGAATTTACTACTTATCATGTATTATTATTTATTACTTACAACCCAACCCATTCGGTAGATGAAAATAAATGTTCCCTTTACCACGTTGCTGATGGAACTGTTAGTTTCGTCGTCATCGAAGATATTCCAGCATAAACTTGTCGATCACAAGTCCCTTTTCTAGTAAATCCCAAACAATCTCATATGTTTAGCTTTAGACACTACAACACAACCCATGAGTCAGAGGCGCCTCAGCACAACACTACATACCTACCTAATAGAGCATTTACAGAAGGACAGCTCGCCCCTATTTCCGATCATTTATGCCTACCATGCCTACACTTTAGGGTTGCTACTTTCTATTTCTGAATGTTTAATGTGCCGTACCCTTATATCAAACTTACAATATGACACGCTAAACAAAAATATTTACACTTGCGAGTCGTCATTAAGCCGCTCACTCGCATCGATCGCTGTTGACACTCGCTACCAGCCGGGTCGAAACGATTTGAGATCGCGCGTAAACGACTTCATCTAGATGTGTGTGTGTGTGTGTGTGTGTGTGTGTGTGTGTGTGTGTGTGTGTGTGTGTAGCGACGTTTCTTTGTAGCGGTCTCTCTGTTTGCCTGCCAATACTTACTTTGTGGCACAACACAGTGTCGCGTGGGCTAAGGTCAACCGCTTACGTCAGCCATTGTATGGGTGGGACAGATGCTAAACTTGGCTGATTTAGCAGATGAGTAGAAGCTTTTATAGTGCCTACTTTTGGTAAACTATCGGTTTGCTCTACTAAATCTGAGGTCAGACTGAATATAGAGTGAGGTAAAGGTCCTAATTAGTATGAGACGACATTTTGCGGCAACAGACGCCAGTCAGTATCTTTGGTGAAGGTGTCAGCGACACGTTTGTGCAGTAGATGCCAGCAGCAGGTGCATCTTCTTTTGCATCATGTTACCCTCTACCCAGCCAGAAACGCTCTACCCTAAAAGAAATGGTTTTTATATTCCTTCCACTCCCGGCACAGGCGGATGATGCTTGCGAAGCTGTCAAAACTTAATCACGAACCAACGCTTCTAGCACCCAAGATCGATCAGTAGAATATAGGTAGATTACAATTAAGGAATTTACTAAGCTTGCAGTTGATTCCATCTGACTAAGTTTAATGATGTTTTTTCAGTACAAATGACCGTCCAATCCCACTTCTGATATTGTATTGGCTAAAGTGGCGGGACGCTATTTGAAGAGCTGTTTGTGGTCTTTGTAACATTTTAGCTTGGTTGTCTCACAGACTTGGTAACATTTTCAAACTCCTTTGCGACGTGAATTTGCAAAGGAAACTTTTTGCTGAGTCGTCGACTCCACGTAGAAGGCCTCAAGAGACTGTGTTTGATTTGTGTGCTTACATAAGAATTCCAATTACGGTACAGGTGGAGCAATATTGACTTGGGTTATTCTGATTCTAGATTCCAGGAAATTCGTATATTTGCTATCGACATCGACAAAAGCGGTTTTACTTAGTCGGTGCTCGAAACTCGACTGTCGAAGATCTCCTGAGGATGCTCCGTGGAGGAGTGAAACACGTGTAGAATGTGATTGTAGTGTTGGTGAGGTGCATCGCAAGTACATTATGCATTAAGTTTCAGTCGTACGTGTGGTTCACTCAGCAGCATAACCTGCCATCATAAGTGCGGAAGAAGCTAAATATATTTCTATCACTTTCGTATTTGCCATCAGCAGTACTCGTATATCCGCTTGCCCATACATCTACTCTTACCTGCTCTTACCAGTATTCGAAGGAATCAATGTATTTTGCTGATAGGAAGTAGATGGACCGATGACTTGAAGAGAGTAGCTGGTAGCGACTGGTGGCCGACAACATGAGATAGTGCCTTGTAACGTAAGTACTTTGTGGGAGGCCTATGTCCACCAGTGGACTGCTGGAGGCTGATGTGATGATGATAGCAAATACGTACGATGATAGTTCATCTATCTGTCCCTTTATTTACCTAGAAGGGTTATATTGTAAGAAGCTTTCCTGTTCTGTATAAATAAGCAAGCTTTCATAACATTTTGATTGATGATGAATGAATGATAAATCATTTGAAAGCATTTTTATGTTACTGTAAGCAAATAATTATTATCAGACTGAACCTTTTTAGGCAAGTATATTATTAATCTTAAGGAGTATTTCCGCAACTCACAATTTTCTTGCCATTTCACGTCACAGCGAATAAAATGGATCACCCGCAAGTAATTTACTCACAACTTACGGAGAAAATTACTGGGGAACATAAGAAAAAATATAATAGGTACACGGATTTTTGCGCCGTGTGATGCCGGATTAGAGTAGCATCACCCCATTATTCCTGTGGGTGTCGTATAAATCGAGTGATAACCATCCAGGGAATGTGCAGCAGCGTTCCCTGTAAATGCAACATCTTGCACATGCCATGCGTGGTGAGTGAGGCAATACCCTCCGATAGGGGGAGGCCCATTTCCAGGAGTCGAATTTTGTGGCTGTTAGGCTGCTCGCCCACGTCAGTCTTTTTGTCGGCCGACAGCTATTGACAACTAGAGCTGGTTTTGATCGAGTCACTCGAGTTAAGCTGCGAACGAGTCAACTCGAGTTGCTTTTTCTACGCCACCGAGTCAATTTAGAAATGTTAAGAAAAAAATATTTTGATTGTTCCCATACATGTCAAAGGGGGGTAAAAAAAATTTTTTCACCTGTAATATTCAATAGGGTATCGTTGGATAGGTCTTTTAAAATTAAGGGGAGGTTTCTTTTTATCAAAGTCTCTAAAATGTTTGTGTCTTGAGATATTTGCTTTTAAAAGGGGCGTTTTTAGCCATATTTAGTTCCAGCTGTAACTTCTAAAGTACGCACGCTAAAAATTTGAAAAAAAAAATTTGGAATATAGTTCGTAATATGAAATTACCATGAAAACTATAAAGGATACTGTACCACTAAAGATTAAGGATATATAACATTTTTCATTTTGCGGTTGGTAACCATACAGCTGCAAACAAACCAGCAACAAAATTAACTTTGTAATGCTGAAAGTCTAATACCCTATTCAATATTACAGATGAAAAAAAATTTTTTACCCCCCCTTTCACATGTATGGGAACAATCAAAATATTTTTTCTTAACATTTCTAAATTGACTCGGTGGCGTAGAAAAAGCAACTCGAGTTGACTCGTTCGCAGCTTAACTCGAGTGACTCGATCAAAACTAGCTCTAGTTGTCAATCGCTGTCGGCCGACAAAAAGACTGACGTGGGCGAGCAGCCTTATGGTTTGTTGCTTACCTTTTTAGGGTTTCGTAGTCTACTAGAAGCCTTTATTACTTTTTGCTTACTTTTTCTTAAGGAAAACAGTTAGTATCTTCTAGTTAAGTAAGTCATAAAACTACATTTTTCGCTGTCTATTCTCTTGGGAGTTAAAAGCATAAGCGCATAGATACAATCGGTACTTTGTATACTATTGTTTGTGTTTTATTCATTTCTCAATCGTAGTTTTGTAAGAAAAGCAGTTGTGTCGTGCTCCTTGGGGAAAATTATTCATAGGAAGGAACAGGAATACCTATTACTGGAGCTTTTCCGTCACAATTTCCGCAAAAAACAACTTTGAAAATACCGCAGTCGGGTTTTTCATTTTTAAAACATCTACTTAATTGCTGGGACTGGTCGGAAATGTGTTACCTAGTTAATGTCAAAAGTTCATGGTCAGGTCGGAAATATTCAGTTGATTATCTATAATCCATCAATAAGTACAGACGCTGATAGCAGTTACCTGACCCCCAACGATTTAAAACAAACATTCGAATATGGCCTTTATATCTCAGTAGTTCAATTGGCAGTTAGATTCTGTTTATCCGTTCCGACACAGAAATGCTCAAGTCAGACCTGATGAAAAAGAAAAAAGCAATAGCTTGTTTTTTGATTTACGCTGAGATTTGAACTCGAGTCCTCAGGTGTCACGAGCGCTCAGCAGGCCGCTAGGCCAATTGACCTGACGTATGGGGTCGTGAATTTTTGCATAGCGTTCTTCCCCGACTTATTTTGCGTCTCAAGTAATGTTTCAATGATGTGGGTATATTCAGAGTTTTTGATGCGTTAAGACTACTTTAGCTATTAAACCAGACTGAATACCGTGCACTGTCCGGCATACATTGCTGGTAATCTTTACAATAAACTCACTCCGGACACAGATTAACGAATAGTTAAGATAACCAGCCAGCAATGTATGCAGGACCTATAGTGTAATAGTTACTTTTAAAAACGATAAACTAAAATGATCAGTCTACGTTTCGACAGTGACTACTTGAGCTGTATTTTTCATTTACTTACCTATTATTCAAATTCTAATTATTCTAACTGTTTATTGGTTTAACTTCTAAATCATGTCGCGTTTGACCGATTATCAAAAATATAAGATTATATTTTTGTATGAAGATAATCTCCCATCAAAAGATTGCTCGTGAGCTCAATATAGCGGTTAGTAGTTTCTAATTATGAAAACCGTTATTTATCATTCATTATCATATTCTTTGTTTGCTATTGTGATCTACCTTATGCGTTTATTTAAAAATGGGAAAGTTTATAAGTAAGGTGATAGATTACATTATTTATGTGTCCATCCTTTTTTACAGAGAAATACCGTAAAGCTTTGGATACGCCGTTACGGTGAAACAGGAGTGTGCAGCGAAACCGTACTGGTCCAAAACCCATAATGTTTACTGATCAATCGGAGCGGCATCGGGCTATTGTTGCACAGCATCAGGAGCACCCATTTGCAACTACACGATCCACTGCAGTAAGCCATGGAGTTTCTGTGCAAACAGTTAGACATCATTTGCATGCCGCTGGATTTAAAACATATAAACCAGCCCGGAAGATTAAGTTATCACCTGCACACCGCCAAGCAAGGGTTAGATTTGCACAAACGTATCAGAATTTTGATTGGATTAATAACGTCGTGATTTTCACAGACGAGAAGGTATTTAAATCAGACAAAGACGGAAAACAAATCTTATGGCGAAAGAAAGGTCAACGATATGAAGAATCTTGCATGTTACCTTGTAGAACGAGCGGGAGGATTTCTTTAGGCTATCGGGGCTGGATGTCGTCCATGGGACCTGGTGAGCTGATAGAGGTGGGTGCTCACTTTAATAGCCGTGAATATATAGAAATACTCAGGGATGTTATGTTGCCATCAGTGCGTATCGCCTACCCAACTCAAGAAATTTATTTTGTCCAAGATAATTGCTCTATACATCGTGCACACATTGTTCGTCAATGGTTAGAGGAGCAGGAAGGCATTCATGTAATAGATTGGCCATCCAAAAGTCCCGATCTCAACCCCATAGAAAATTTATGGGGTCTGATGACCTTAATTGGGACCCTACTGAAGTAAGAAATAAAGAAAATTTGGCTGCAGTCGTAACATCGACCTGGGATTTCATGAGAGGACGTGATCACTGCTGGAACATGGTGAATGGTATGCCTGGTCGTCTGGAGCAAATCGTCGATAAAGCAGGTGGATCACTACGATATTAACCCCCACCCTGGTGGCGTTTGATTTATCAAAGTGGTTTATATTTCTTTTTACCGAATTTCCCCCTCAAGCCTCTATGTTTTTTGATTGTTTGATGTAAATACCTACTCACAAAATCTATTAAACTTGTTTAACATAAGTAATGTTAGCTAGCAGTGATGTTATTGTTATGTTATGACATATGACATGTTAATTCACTGCAGTCTGCATAATATTATTAGATGTAAACAAGGTTTTAATGAGGTAGATTCATTTTATCAAGTATCGTTAGAAAAGGTCAACTATTTATAACGCAACCATAAAATAACGTTAATCATAGTATTTCTATTAGGCATATGAAGTAAGTAGGTATTTACCTTTTTAACTATACGTATCTGTTTATTTTGGTAATAAACTGTTTTTTACAAGATCTTTTGATTGTTTTGCTTATTTTATTGCCCCCAAAAATGTGCGGTAAAAGAATGGCTATGGCAAAGTAAGGCACTTCTGTCCCTCAGTAGGTAATAAAAGATGTCAAAAATCTATGATGAAATGTATAGTTCACTTTTTTCCCACGCCTATTCTTTAACCGCACAGACTTATCGTATCATATCACCTTAATCATCCCACCAACATCCCACAAACACTTATTATAATAAAAACAAAAACTAAAATTAAGCAATCGTGGTGAGTATCGAACCATGGTGTCAGTTCACTATTTTCCTCTCCGCAAGTAGTCCACTACTCTGACCACTACACCACATTAACATGCTCAAAACTTGTGAAATTAAGGGATACTTTATAGACTTACCATTTGTGAACAAGTATGCTAGGTTAATATCACCCGTATATTCACAACATAAGATGTATTATCCGTCCATGCTATAAGCAAGCATTACTCATGGTTCAGTGGCGCCCTCTTCTGTTTATTTCTTAATTCAAACCACTCTTATACCCGCAATTCATTATATTCTTTGTTACAATAGCAGTAAGAACGAAATTACCTACGAACCTACCAATTTTGTAAGGGGGGTCAGAGAACTCATATAGCCGTCTGTACTAGGCAGGCAGGTATTCTTGACTTTTTTCTTTGAATTTTACACAATCTCGTGAAAGATCTTTCACGTAAGTTATCATATTTCTTTGATTCAATCAAAAATGTGTGGCAGTCGTAAATTATAGTCCATTTATTCGCAACAACAAAGTCATGAAATGATATTTAACCAGACTTATCGGGAGTCCAAGTTACGCTGGTCGCGATACTTAGATACTACGTGACCAGCATACCTTGGTCTCCCGCTTAGACGGATCATGACGCTAAGATTTTGAATGAACTTTAGCACTAACCAATAATTTTAAAAGCTGCCAATAGAACTACTGTCGATAAATAGTTAATTTAACATATGATCGCTTACACCATCTGACTCCTAAATTGGTAGGCGTGTTCCCCCAATTTAACCCACTTTCGTTTAACCCAATTATAAAGACCCCACGCAATAATAGGATAAAGTAAAACTCTCACGAAACTGTACCTGATCGTAACTGGGGTCGTTGACTGGGTAAATCCATCTACCTATTGAAGGGACCTACTTTTACTAGGCTTTCATACAAATACTAAGAAAAACAGTATATGTTGAGCCTTAAATGGGGGATCTCCTGGTAATAGTGCCTATCGCTTAGGTGCATGGACAGAGTTGGTCCATACTACACTACACTGAGGTTGTAGAGTTATACATTAACTTTAAAATTATTCTTGGGGTAACATTTTTCAGGAGCCTTAAATAATCTTGGGCTGAGTACATAATATTTTTCAAGAGTCTTATCTGCTGAAAGTAAAACCCTGCAAAATTTCTTACAAAACTTGCAGTAACTAATATAAGGTAACGTTTTTAATAATTCTTCTTCTTCGATTCGTAGAAGTTGTAATTAATTGTTCACAATAGATAGGTAGTTGGTACTCACTACTTGGAAGAAGCTCTCCAGGGCCCTTTTGTACCAGCGGAGTACCATAGGACTTCAATAAAAGCACTTGTCTCCTGCCTAATTTGTTACAGCTCATAACTATTCTCTCTCTCTTTCTATAATTTTGATGTGATTGAATTCGCAAGCCCTCTATTCTGAAAATTTCTTGGACAAGGTAATGCTAGACTCCAAAGTACACTTTCACATTCATTACCGACAAAATAACAGTCTATGCTCAAACCGTCAATGTACTCAGAAGATAGTAAGGTCGTGTTCCAAATAATTTCATAATACATTGCGTCAGACAGGATGGAAATGTAATTAGCGTTATCTGTGGCCATTGTTGATCATTTTGAGGGCGGCGCTGTGTTCCCACAATATTTCATTGTGTGCATAACTAGAATATAGTGATTTTACATCACACTTTTGATTATAACCAGCTAAGTGTGTGGTTTTAATGCGTGTTTCAAAGTTATTATTATTAGTCATCTCGTCATCATCAGCCACAACGCTCCACTGCTGGATATCTGTCTTCCTCTTTTGAAGGATGCTTGTCATACTCATCACGCTTGGCGGGAGGGTTGGCGAGCATAGCTGTGTAAGGAGTTGTATTTACAGAGAAGGTTGCTATTCCCCTATTCCCTTAATATGTCTACATATACATTCCTTAGTTGCATACTTAGACGAAAAGGGTGGGTGCTATGCTGCCAGCAAATACACGGTGTTAAACAATTAAGCACCTATAGGCGCAATAGCGAGTGATTCAATCTTATGCAGATGTATGTTGTTAACTTTCTTTGAAATAGGGTTTATATGGTTCTTGTAACCTTCGTTGTAAAATAATTACAAAGTAAAATTCTTTGTTACAGCACAAAAATATTTTCCAGGAAAAAGCTTGCAATATCCGATATCGGGCTCGAAGGACCAAATCCGCGGAAGTTTATGATAGTGATGAAATATGCGGTGTGGATATGACAAGGATAAACCTTTCTCGTCAACGCGATAGGGATTCACTTTAGTTTTGTTTGGGATTTATATATCGAAAAATATGACTGTGGCAGGGATCGTAGAGCTTCATAAAATAAATAAGTACTAGAGAATATACTTATTTCCAATTTTTGTGAATAAACTGCTTTTTTTTCTTCGCTTTTTAATGGCAGGCAATGTGCATTATTGCTCACCGATCGTACAGCCTCGTTGACACGAACTTTGTTGTTATTCGACAAAGGAACCTAAAGCTATTCAGCCCAAAATATTGGGTTGGGTTAGGTTAAGTCAAACAATCACCAGTCCCCACTGTTGATTTTTTGTTGTAGACAACTTTGGCTCTATTGACTCTACTTACTCATCCATCTCTTCAGGAGCTTATAAAATGTACCTATAAAACTTTTCACTACCATAAAATTTTACTTACACTCTATCTTACTCATTATTATGACAAAACATGGACCGCGTCGCATCGTATCGTATACCCTTTGCAGCGCGCCCGTATCGTCTTATCTCCAACATACCTATAATAACTCAGTAAAATTTATTAGATACGGAACAAAATATCAAGTTAAGGTAGTTTTAGTTACAATTTATTGGTCCCTAAAAGTTGTGGTTAATATTTTCCTTGGTAATAAATCGCTTGCACTTGATGATGTTATTACAGAAAGTTCGTAAATTGAGTTGAATCAGTTGGAATAAATAGCAACATCCTTTAAACTTTTCTGATAAGTAGGTATTTTCGTTGGCAAAGAGATGTCTTCACAGATTTTTACGGGGGAGAAAGACAAGACAAATTGTTGTGGTAAAGCAGACTTATTGCCAAAAAATAGATACACCTAAAATAAAATATTACCTACCATGTTCATTCGTTCAATCATGCAACTGATGGTCCCCAAAAAACCGCTTGAAAGTTTCGTAGATAACGTGGATCCATTTACTGTATCATCGTCTCGTGTACGGTAAACACTCGAAAGAATACTCCTAATCCTAAAGCGTTATCGAGTAGCCAATAAAAGCGCGCATATAAACAAAATGTCATCGCAAAATGGCGACCATTTTCATTCATATTTCGTCTGTCGCGTTCCAGCGATTACGGTTTGCGCGGGAACGGTGGGTTCCTTTTTTCGCGGCAATTTGGTCGGCATTTTCCGTTGACTTTTTGCGGCCAGTTTTAATCGGTGTTGCCATTTTAGACAGAGCTCGCCAACGAGGCCGTTTCATTTGCTTGTTTCTTTTTGTACTGTTTTTTGAGCGTCTGGCATTTCGTTTGTATCTACCTGATGGCGTTCGGAGGAAACGGGGGTAGTCTTTTGTTATTCAAATGTCAGGGAAGTTGTAATGGCGGTTTAATGGAGACTGACGTTTTGTTTTGTTGTTACAGATTGGAGTGAGGTTTAACATGGTGCGATGACGTGGAAGCGATGCTGCTGCAGCAGGCGTCGGCGTCGCCTGGTCCCAGCGGCACGGCCAGTCCGAAACTCGCTCAGAGTCCTCGGCCCAACCCCAGTCCTAGTCTCAGCTCGAGATTGACTGGCAGCCCGAGCCTGAGCGATGGGGCGTCTAGTTCGAACAGTCCCAAGTTGGGCGCCAATAGTCCGAAGCTTGGGGCTAGTCCGAAATTCGGAAGTCCGAGACTTGGGGGCAGCCCGAGGCCTTCAACGACGACAGCCGTGGAAGATGAAGCGGCTTTAGAGCGGCTGCAGGTGGAACTAAAAGAAGGCTGGACGGTGCACACAGGGAGAGATGGCAGACTGTATTATTGCAAGTAAGTATAGATATTTTTTATTTCAATAATGTCTTTCTCTTACAAAGTTAATTAGTCTGTCCATGACTCTGTGAATGGCGTAACTTAGAAATGAATAATTACGTAACAAAGTATAGCAAATAAGACTTCAGATTACGCTGTCGCTCGTAAAGCTACAAGCTTTCTGAAAACGACACTTTAGTTAGCTAAGTACAATTTTAACTTTAATTTAGATTTAGACGTTTCAAAACTCGAGACGAGAAACTTTAGAATGACTTCAATTTGCCAAAGTGAAATCTTTAGCTGAAAATGTTGCGGTTGAAATGATGGTTTTAAATTGCAAGTTTCGGATGTCGTTTTTTTCTGCAGCCGGCGGCGGTGGGGGGTGGGGGAAATATTGGAATCTTTTGTTGGGGAGGGAACAAAAGGAGCGATTCCGGCTGTCATATCTCGAGTTCAACCTAAATACGCGTTTACCTTTGCCTCGACGGTCTATTTTTCTTCGCTCCACGTAACAATCTGAGCTTCTGAAATGAAGTTTCCTTTTTTTATCTTGTTCTCAGCGAACACTACTCTCTTGCTTTTAGTTTTTGTTTTGACTTTTATCGTCTGTGAACGTTTATTGGATATGTGCTTCAACGTTCAGCTTGGTTTTTTATTTTGGCTCTTACAACTTTTATTTTGTATGTCTTACATGTTGCGCCTTCAGTAGAAAAGAAATTTGCAGGTGTTATTTGCTCTTCAAGTTTTAGTTAACGTACCTTAATTAATTAATTACTGTACTTAATTAAAGTACCTATCTACTTGCGCAAGTAATAAATACAAGTGAGAATATAAAATATTTTGTACGTATTTTTTATAAGTAATTAAATAAAATAAGAAAAGGTTAAGGTTGCAACCAAATTACTCAATTCTGTTGCAAATTCTCCTTTCCCTTAACCTATTCATTTAGCCTACAAACCTTGCTCCGTGAACGCATTGATTGAATGAAAGCAAAGGCTGTATACAGCATACAGCCTACAATAGGCCGGCACAAACTGCGTTGCTTCCGAACGCTCGCACTGTGACGTCAAATTTTCCCGCCATTGTCTTTCTGATAGGGTTGCCAGGTGCGAAAACACACGCACCCTACCCTATACTTCTAGTGGAGTTAAGATATAGAATATAGAGTGCAAACGTAAACACGTGAATGACAATTTGTCAACCTACTGTGTAAAATTTAATACACATTAAAACCCTGGAGTCTTTCAGTCAACTTAGGTGCGAAAGTTTTAGTACCTACACCACGTGTTATAATGCTTTCAAACTTTGTATTCAATATTCATACCTACTTAATTCCTACAATTGAGCGTATTTTCAACAAAGACGCCGGTGTACTTACGCAGACGACATTTTATCAAACTTTAACAAACTTTTGGAGACGTTGACCCCAAAACAAAGAGAGACATGAGGGTGGGCCACAATCGAATTATTGTTATTTCATAAGTTCTTTGAGTTGCCAGACATGAAAGATAAGAAAATAAGCGACTGTTCTTTGAAGTGTGTGAAGTCAATAGACTTAGGCACAACTTTGTTGTTCAGAGTTACGATAAGTGATATACGAATAGAATAATAGCTACAAACTGATTTTGAGAAAGGAACTTGAATTATTAAGACAACGTCAGAGGCCTACTAACTACTTAGTCACCTAGGTTTACTGATATTTGAAAACTTTGCCTCCATGGTTAGGAGGGCCATTCGTTGACTCAGTATCCCACTCGATACGAAATTCTTTTGCGCCATTAGGCAAATACAAAACAATATCTTACGCAGACAGAGATGCCAGTTTCCGATTCCAACCTGCCGTTAACTTGACTATTTGGAGACTTGTAGGTGTACGTGTTTATTTTTAATTGAAACTCCAGAGCAGTCGGGTGTTTTCTTGTAAATAGTGGTGCGACCCTACCACTGACCGACCATGTTGGCTACGTCATTTGTTCCCGCGCTCATTAGAGTCGAGTTAAGTGAGCACATAAGTTGTAAGTAATTTAGACATTGCTCCACCTATTTTTTGTAAATAATGTAGGTACAAAACTTTCCAAATAAAACTGGTACACACCATCATCTGCCTGCCCTTATCCCAAATCGGTTGGGGTCGGCGCATCATGATTTGTTTGATACAGCAGCTATGTAATACGACCTGCCTGACGTCAACCATTTTTGGGAATGCTATTGTAGGTGGCATAACCGCCACCATGCCAAGTGACAAGTCAGAAACCAAAGTCGTCAGATATTAAACGGAGGTCAAAAACTCTACGTCGCCTTTTACGAAACACCCTGAATGGACAAATAGGGGTGGCGGTGAGTCGCTTAAACTTGAATCTTGAAGCAATATCCGAATGGGGTGATGCAAATCTTGTCAAGTTTAATGCATCTAAAACACAGGCATGTCTATTCTCCACTAAACGGAGGGCCTTCGACCTGACTCCGACTTTCCGAGGTGTATCCGTACCGATTTCCGACCATCTTGAGCTTCTTGGCATGAACCTTTCATCTGACCTGAACTTAATATATTGAGTCTTTGGCCACGACTGCAGCAAAAAGACTCGGAATTCTCTCGAAGGTCAGGCGATACTTCACACCAGCTTTTACAACTATACCAAGCTCAAGTCCGTTCCTGCATGGAGTATTGGTGTCACCTGTGGGATGGGTCTGCCAAATACCAGCTGGCAGCCCTGGACTCGATTGAGAAGCGCGCCAAAAAACTCATCGCTGATAGGGCACTTATTGACGCAAAGTTACAGAGCCTCGAACACCGTCGCAAAGTAGCTTGCTTGTCGGTATTCTACAGGATACATTTCGGGGAGTGTGCACAGTCTCTCCATGACCTGATACCTCCGTCACCTTTCCATCTCCGGTACACGAGACGCCGGTTGGGATTCCACCCTAATATCGTAGAAATCCCGCAAATTCGCACAAAGCGCCTCGCTTCTACATTTTTAATGCGAACTGCTAAGGAGTGGAACTCCCTGCCTGCGGATCTGTTTCCGGAACGTTATAACCTGGGCCTTTTCAAGGCGAGAGTGAATAGGCATTATCTGGGCGAGCATGTTCCATCATCGTCTGCATCGTCACTTAACATCAGGTGAGATTGCGGACAAATGCTTACCCAATGTTTAAAAAAAAAGGAATGGCAGTATGCTGAGCCTAAAACTAGCACCTAACGTCGAAGCTACAAAATATAATTCGATGAAATCACATTTTTTTTTCTAAATCATTAAAGTATCTTGGCTACTGCTGTTTATGCAATCGATAAAGAACACAATACGTAGCATCCGGGTATAAATTATCTATGGAGATACCTGCAAGGGCGTGCAGATGTTTGATTTTACTGATAATTTCCTTGGAAAATTGTCTGCTAATTCACTACGCGAGAGGTTTTTGCCTTGGAAGTGCCATTTATGTTACAGCACCTTATTTTTTTATTCTGTAGGTATGTACATATCTCTTAAAATTTTCAAAACTGAAAAGTATTAGGTAGTTTTAGAACATCATCATCATCATCATCATCATCAGCCCACATCCACCCACTGCAGGGTATAGGCCTCTTCTCTATTTCGCCACTCCTCACGGTCCTGTGCTACTCTTATCCATTGTTTTAGAACAAGTACCTAGTTACAAAATTCGAAGTTCTAGTTTTAATTTTATATCATCTACCCCTTTATGTCAACCCTCCTTTCCTCGTAATAAAGTCAAGGTCGTTTATAAAATTACTTGCTAATTGAATGGGTTCTAATCTAGATGGTGCGTCAGGGAAAATTATTAGGTTTCCACACTAAAATTTCATTAAGTAGGTAAATAAGTACGTGTATATACCTATGTTAAGTACAAGTATTAGTAAGAGTTAGCGGTGTTTTGACACAGAGAAACTTTAGACTTTATACTTTAGAAATACTTTATTTAATACTATCAACTTTGAAAACCACTATAAGGCAGATTCGTTAAATGTGCTGCTTGTTTATAAGTACATATGTAGTACCTATTTCCAAGACCTTTTTATATGTCAAGGTCCGTGACAAGTGTGTCAGAAGTGGGATATTAAAAACGTGTACAAGCCTTCATTATGCCGGCACTGGGGAACAAACTCTGTCGGGTGATTACACAACCCTCTTTGTTTCAGCGCAGACTGAAAAACGAGACGGTTCGCAAAGATGTAGAGATGAGCTAGATGTGATTAGGTTAAATACTATTTTGTGTGAATTTTGGGTCCGCATATTTTATTCTACTCTTTTAATATCATACATATTAAGGTGTAAATAAATAGGTAATACTTGGCCCTCCCAAACAAAAAGTTTGGGGCGGCCGGTTGTTCGTTTGTATGGGAGGACCTAGAAAATGTTTATTTGTCATCATCATTACAATAATTTTAGCTTAAAGAAACATTTATATTTTTAAAATTAATGATAACAAAAAGGTTCTCACTCAGCATTTGCTATGGAGGAGCCTAGCCACCATAGCGCTGGTCTTCCGTGAGCCCCTATATAAGTTACGTTAAGGAATAGAATTTTAAGTACGTGCCGACTTATTTTTCTAAAATAATTAAGTTTATTTGAGAAAATAACAACTGAAAAGTTGAATTTGAGCACGGGACAAAGCCATAAACTATGATAATCTACGTTAACGTTCCGTAATGTTAGTTCTTTTAAAACAGATTTGTTCGCAAGCTTACTTTTGTGTGGATTTCCCCAAGGAGAGCTGACTGTTTGTTTCTCCAGCTTTAAAACTTTACCAATCACTCTTTTTAATATAAATCACTCACAACTTTTTTTACACACAATATACAGGACAAGCACAAAGTGTTTACTTGCTGATATTCTGTAAATTCTTTTGAAAAATACACATACCTGTGCGTACTTAATTTTGAATACTGTAGGTATGTAGTATTTTTTTCTCTTCTCTTTTCTAGGGCATCCATATTCAGATCACCAGAATTTGAAGAAGTCCTTGTATTTTCGAAAAATTCTATATCCACGTTATGACGTGCCTATGCTAAGAAAATTAATAGCATAGTCGTGGTTCCGTACGAAATGCTTCATTATAAAACGTGTTAGGGGCCCACGGCATCCCTTGGGTTAAATATGTTTAAGTATAATAATGTTAAGAAGACCTACTTTACTCTGCCTTGAAAATTACACAATTATTTATGCCGAGGATGTTAAATTGTGGCGATTTTTCCTTTTAAGTTGATACCGCTGCTAGTCTAAAATACTTCTCGGGAAGAACTTGAAATGTTTTTCCTCAGTAAAGATAAAGAAAGTCTTTAAATGTACTTGTATGAAAATTTATTTTAGCAGTTACGTATCTTAGACTTTAAGTCGTGTGGCGACGACTGACCATGTGGTGAACTCTGATGAAACTTAAACCGCCTGCTTTATTGTAGACCACCCATTGTCTCACTCTATTGCTTACTCTACTCCTACTTACAGCTTGACCACGCTAAGTTGAACATTGGAAACAAAAGAGTAGCGATGCAGTTTTCGCGGAGCTAATCCGAAAATCGGTAGTATCGGTTTCAACCCTCTTTTACCGATTGTAACACAAATTATTCAAGTTACAAAAAAAATATTAAAAAGAGATGTTTGGCATAAAGATTGCATTATCTATGTCTTTACACTTATTATTATGCAATAAAATAAAAGAATATTTTTCAATTGCATTTCCTAATCTGCGGTGTTTTGAAGTAAAATATTACATGGACTAAATAACAATTTGGATTAAACCAAGCGTATTATTTGGTGAAAATATGAATCTTCCAAATCTACCGGTTTATTGTGTCTATAAACCGGTACCTACCGATTTACGATTTGGACAACGTTTTTGAAGATTTTTGACATAATCATAAGGCCCTTTTTCCACTACTTCGATCCGTAACCGGATATCAGATGTAGCGATCTGAAAAATACCGGAATTCCGGTCACCGCTTTTCCACCTTTCCGGTAAAAAACGGACAGTAAAGTTTCATTATCTCGACGGACTCGAACTCGGACGGACGACATAGTAGAATGTACAATTGTTTTAAAGCATGCATAATTTTTGTACAATACCAATTGTTCGGGAAATTACCGTTTCGATAAAATCCGGATACCGGTGAAGTGGAAAAGCGAGTATAGTATTTTAATAGATTTCTAAATCGGATTGGAAATTATCGTGTACCGGATCGGACTTGTGGAAAAAGAGCCTAAAACTAGAATGTGCGGTAGCGATGGCAAAAAAGTAATGAGCCTCTTGAGGGTCTATGAAACTGTAGAAAGTTACATAGATTAATACCACTTTTGGACCCGTATTGTCCAGATGATCAAAATATGTTTTCGGTCGGAAATTTTATTTAAATTAGAATCCAAAATTCTTTTAATTGCTCACGAAACTTGGAAATAAACCAAACACTTACTTGAAAGTACAATCCATAACTTTAAGTATATTCCGAATATGTCAAACTTAACCAAATGACACATGCATAGAAATAAACATAGGGACAGCTAGAAGACTTACTCCGAAACAAGAAGTGCGGTCAATAGCCGTAACGGATGCCCCATACATCTTGATACTGTCAATACCTATTTTTCAATACGAGTTATTAAATTGTTAGTGGAATAAAAAAAATTGGGCATACAATTTTTGACCTTAATGCATTTATCAAATTTGAGTATTTTAGAGATGATGTAACATTATTTAACAAAGAATATCAAAAATCCACGGCTTTCTGAAAATTGTCAATAAGGTTCAAAATCAAACCACTTTTTTTGCTTTGAAATCGGTAGTAGAGTCAATAAATATGGTGCAAGCAAATTTCGACCTCATTGAAATTTGGCAAATTTTCATACGGTATAGGTGTAGTAACATATTTAACAAAGAATATCAGAAATCCACGGCTTTCTGAAAATTGTCAATAAGGTCGAAAATTGCTTGAACCACGTTTTTTGCTTTAAAATCAGTAATAGAGTTAAAAAATATGGTGCAAGCAATTTTCGACCTTATTGACATTTGACAAATTTCGATATTGTAGAGATGTAGTAATAGAAAAATTTCAAAATTTGGGGAATTCGGAGGATTGTCAATAAATTCGAGAATCGCTTGCATCAATTTATTTGCTATGAAACCGATATAATGGAGTAAAACAATATGGTACACGCAATGACACGTTTTCCAACTTTAGAAATTAGAATCTGCGGCACAAAATAGAGAGTTTACAGAAGGTTCACTCGGCCCCATTTCGGATTTTCGCGATTGGCACTTTGAATGTTTTTTTTTATTTCTACCTATGTTTTTGGAGAAGTTTCATGGACTGATTCACCCCTTAAAATATTTGCAGTATTTTTTTACATACCGTATTGTTATGGACGGACATGAATAATAATAATGTTAACCATAGTTACATTATAGTGAACTTTTTTGCTATCCGTACCACATTTTTTGCAGTTGACAATTAGTTTGACGTCCCTGATTGCCTTATTAGCCTGGTGTACCTGTAGTTTATGCACCTAAAAAGATAATCTAAATCCATACATCTTCTATCTATACATCTAATAAATCTATATCTATACATCTGATAAAATCGTAACTGGTCGGGGTAACAGGAACCTCTTATAGATTTCAGAAAACACCTCTATACCGCGTTTTAGAAAACCTCATCTCCATAGAAAAGCGACATCTATTGAAAAATATTTTACCCCAAATCATTTGTTCGCGATAATCTTCGAAAATATAGTACGTGTGTACATTAGACTCTTTGTGGTGTGTAGCTACTAGCCCTGGTCAACACCTAGGATACTTTTTACCGCGGGAAAAACGCTTATTCTTACGTGAAATACGATTAAAATATTGTTCTGTGGCTGTCAAAAAGGAGAAACCTCTTTTCAAAACCTCTATATTTTTTATTGTTTTTGATTGATTTTGACAAATTGAAAAGACATCAGTTTTGACGTTCATTGCCAAACACCAGTTTTATTTACATGTCTTCAGTGAGAGTATAGTATTCTTTACATGTCTTTATTTGATAAAAATATCGTATTGAAATACTTTGTTATGCAACAATAAATCCTAAATGTAAGTAAATTACACTCATTTATTAGAATAAGGCGCATGTGGATTGGCGAGAGCTGTGCAATATTTTACATGCACGCTGCTCCCCACTCCCTGGATGAAATTATCCGATTTTACGACAATCTGAATAGAATTTGGGATGATACCACTAATAAGCATCACACAGTTTATGATTATTTGCCATAACCCTATCAGCCACAACAGTCCGCCGCTGGACATGAGTCACCACACTTCGCTTGCAGCGCAGTTCAAGATGTTGCATTACAAGGAACGTTGCTGCCCGTTCTTTAGTTGCTTTTTACGACACTAACAGGTAGAATGGGGGTGATGCTATTCTATACAGGCATCACACGACACAATAATTTATTATTTTTATGTGTACCTATCTTAAGATTATCTCTCTTTTTCAGAGAAATTCTTCCCTGTCTCATGGGCCTTACTTAGCCAAGTAAGGAGAGGCCATTGTAAGACTCAGTAGTCACGGAGGTAGTCAAGAGAGCTTCCTGGCAATGCGACACGTATTGAGTATTGCGGCTTTTTGTGAAGTGTGATAAAGGTGAGGATGGATTTTTAAAAATTTTTGGCTGTTATGTAGAGTTTTAGGAATAATACCAGTAGAGGATAATACTATTGGTACAATGTGAACCGTTTGAGCTCCCCACTGGGTTCTAATTTCGATTATGTGCTAATACGAAGCATGAATTTGCTGCTGCCCGTTCTTTAGTTGCTTTTTACGACACTAGCAGGTAGAATGGGGGTGATGCTATTCTATACAGGCATCACACGACACAATAATTTATTATTTTTATGTGTACCTATCTTAAGATTATCTCTCTTTTTCAGAGGAATTCTTCCCTGTCTCATGGGCCTTAGCCAAGTAAGGAGAGGCCATTGTAAGACTCAGTAGTCACGGAGGTAGTCAAGAGCTTCCTGGCAATGCGACACGTATTGAGTATTGCGGCTTTTTGTGAAGTGTGATAAAGGTGAGGATAGATTTTTAAGATTTTTTGGCTGTTATGTAGAGTTTTAGGAATAATACCAGTAGAGGATAATACTATTGGTACAATGTGAACCGTTTGAGCTCTCCATTGGGTTCTATTTTCGATTATGTGCAAATACGAAGCACGAATTTGCTGCTGCCCGTTCTTTAGTTGCTTTTTACGTCACCAACAGATAGAATGGGGGTGATGCTATTCTACATAGGCATCATAATAAATAAATAATAATAACACAAGCTCAAAGAGTATGTAGAACCTAACGAGTACTGGACGCGTCTTCGATGTAGAGGAACCTAGCCTGTGGCAGGCTTGCAGATCGGAACTGGTTATTTCGGACAGCTGCATTTTGTCACCTATTACTTTTGCAATAATCTCAGTTAACCTTTCATCCTTGGTTTCAGCGACCCCATGGAACAAGAGGACCTTTCTTCTCAGGAGCAGGAGAAGCAGTGGCATTCTTGAGATGGATCTCAAACTGTCCCATGTGGAGTAGAGACTCCCATGAGAGTAGAGGTCAATTTCCAAATATAATGAGAAGTGGTTGCAGTGTTGAAATTCTTAATTACGGATAGTGATGATAAGCCACTTAATTACTTAGTGCTTTTATAATGTATAACATACGCCCGAAAAACGTCGGATTTTTCCCGCGGGAAAATTTGTTGCAGCAGCGGTTGAAACCGCTAACGGGGCGCTAGTAATACAATTAGTATGAACACCTACTTGAAGCTAGTAATAGGTAGGTACATTACCTAGTTACAAAATATCTATAAAACCATTTTAGTTCCGGTCATTAGCGCTTGAACAATATCCCAGCTGAAAGCAGCCACACAGACACAATAGTGCTGTTATGTAGATGTGTTCACTTTGGTCAGCTTCCACCTTGTGCTTTCCATTGCTTTGTTAGAATTAAGATGGGAACAGTAGCTTTTTCTTTTTAATATTTTCTTCTATAACATGCGGCGAATGAAGCTAGGTCTCCGCAAGCCCATAGAGTCGACTAAGATGCAGAAAGGTCAAGATCCCAGAAGGCCGGTGGCATTTCCATAAAACATAGGTACGCGGTTTGGTGTCGAAAGCTAATGTAAGGGTTATTAGAAATTAGAAATATACTTTTAGCCTATGCCTTGCTCGCTCTTACATGACTCTATCTTAGGCTGGGTTAGACTGAACTGAATTGAGGCGTCTAATTTCAAAACCCGCTAAAACGAGTTCTCATAAAACGTTAGACAGCGTATTTTCTGCTTTTAGGTATGAAAATGTAGCTAAATGTATAAATTGAAGGCAGAGCATACTCAAGAAAAGGTGAAAAGCTAATCTGGCAATCAATGACTGAATAGAAAAAATTATTAGGAAGGTGGAAGTGATTTGATTGTAGGTAAGCCAGGCGACTCCTTTCGGGTATACCCACAGGTGCCGTGTCCTAGGATGACCGTCAAGATCTAATCCCATAGGTAACAAAAAGTCAAAGAAAGGCGGTAATGGATGTTGAACATGTTTCAATCCCCAAGTCGTTGAGTCGCGCTCTATTGAGGATACAGCTTGGACGCGAAGCAGAGACAATGGCTCTAATTAACGACCAAAATAGCCGCCAGCTCCTGGACTATATTAATTACGTCATCCGTCACGCGGTATGCGGGCTGTCACCTCAGAATAAGGACGTAGCTATAGAAACGATATTAAACCATTTCAGTGGTCGCTAGGTCCATTTATAAACCGGCTAAATACGCAAGATGTCAATGTGATAAGACAGTCGTAGCCAAATTGGTAATTTTGACTTTTATCGTATTCTCTCTCGGTTTGCATAGGACACAGAGTCGCCCATAAGTTAATGGAATGTAGGTATAGCGTGGGAATAAAAGTCATTTTGACATTTCAGATCATAACCTGCATGTAAATAATAAAAACAATTTAAAGTCAATTTTAAATCTTACACACATATTAATTCACTAGCGGCCCGCCCAGCGGTTTCACTCGCTGCTACTTACCTGTTTTCCCGTAGAAATGGGATCTTTGCCCGTAGTAAAAAGTCCATTAATCCATTCTAGCAGAAGTTACTCATCATGACCATGTGCCAGCAGAGGCGGCCTGTCATGGCGAATAACTTTAACTTTGAAGCCATTACCGTATCTCTTATAGTTTTGATGGGATGCTGGTGGTCTACATCAGGCACTCCAGACCCTCGTGACCATGTGCCAGTAGAAGCGGCCCGTCATGCTGAATAACTTTAACTTTGAAGCCATTACCGAGTCTAATAAAGTTTAGATGGGGTGCTGGTGGTCTACATCAGGTACTCCAGACCCTCGTGACCATGTGCGAGCAGAAGCGGCCCGTCATGCTGAATAACTTTAACTTTGAAGCCATTACCGAATCTTTTATAGTTTAGATGAGATGCTGGTTGCCTGCATCAGGTACTCCAGACCCTCGTGACCATGTGCCAGCAGAAGCAGCCTGTCGTGCTGAATAACTTTTACTTTGAAACCATTACCCTATCTCTTATAGTTTAGATGGGATGTTTGTGGTCTACATCAGGTACTCCAGATCCTCGATGACCATGTGCCAGCAGAAGCGGCCCGTCATGGTGAACAACTTTTTCTATGAAGCCATGACCGTATCTCTTATAGTTTATATGGGATGCTGGTGGTCTTCATCAGGTACTCCAGATCCTCGAGGGCTGACCATGTCCGTCTTTTATATGATAGTAATATCAGTGCCAAAATTCGCGAGGATCGGTAAAGCGGTTTGGCTAATTTGGGTAATATCTGCTTTATTTCCCCGTTTTCCTGCTGCTAACCGTTTTCCCGTAGGAATGAGGAATTTTCCCGTGGTAAAAAGTAGCCTATGTTACTCAGGGATGTTGTAGCTTTCTAATAGTGAAAGAATTTTGGAAATCGGTCCAGTAGTTTCGGAGTTTATCGATTACATACAAACAAACAAACAAACAAAAAACAAACAAAGTTTTCCTCTTTATTATATTAGTGTAGATAAGCAAAAAGTACTACAACTAGATGCATAATAAACTTTTTCTATAGATATATACTCATTCTGAGGGTGCCACTTACCATCTGTCTTGCTTTTACACATAGGTTCAGCTATAATCTGTCTTCTTCTAGCCGAGCTTTCATGGTACGTCTTCCATTAAGTTTGGTCGTTGGACGAGCGTTAATAATGAGATGATTGATAAGATATTGTTATGCTCGGTTACGTAACAATCTGTAAGTAGTTGCGGCAGGCCATTTTAGCATGGCTGAATTACAATTGAGACTTTTAGCGGTTGATGTGCAAAGCATGTGAATATGTTAATAGTTACAGCAAAACTGCACCAATAATACCTATACCAAAGAATGCCAACTATAGCTGTCCTATACATTCAAGTATCAACGGACGGATCCTCAATACCTACTTTTGGATGAAGGTCAAAATAAAGACCGAGCGTGGCGGCGTGTGACATGACAGCGTCGTTCAAAGTATGGAGGGCGCATCGCTGCGTGCAGCCCGATCTTTCAGGCATCCCCATACATACATACATACATACATACATACATCACGCCTTTATCCCTTGCGGGGTAGGCAGAGCGTCAACGACCGTAAAAGTACGGTCGTTATCGCCACGTCTGACACATATTTGAGGGCCGTTTTAGCTATTGTCGTGTATCGCTATAGTGACAGGTTGTCAGCCTGTCGCCTAAAATTGCAATACACATGATACCCTCGAGTCCTTTAGTCGCTTCTTACGACACCCACAGGAAAGAAATGGGGTGATGCTATTCTAAGCCGGCATCACACGGCAATACAAATCAGTCAATTTGACGGCGCACCACGTCGCGTCAAGCTCAGTCTTTGAGGACACCTTTAGTTATTGAAAATATTTGCTGTAGCTCCAAAATTGCACGTTAGCGGCATTCGGCGACTTTCTTCAACATACCTACATTGTTAGACCACCTGCAAACTTTCGCATAATAGTCAATATCTCCAAATTCAGGTTCCATTGAAATATGTCAGACAACAGCACATAACAAAGCGCGTGCTTGCAACATCCCCGTTTCACTATCAACTTGTGTCGAGCTCGACCCACATCTGTCAGTGTGAAGTGTCCATTCTGTGGGCCGATACGACACAAATTACGCACGGTGCACTGCCTATATCTACGTAGTTCATGTGTTTATGGCGTTCCGAAATTTTAATGATCTTGAGTAAAAATGTACCTGATTTTTCTGCGCACAAATCTTGACCATATTTTTAATTTAATGTTGTAAATGAAACCACGTGCGTACGGTACGAGCCCGTTTAATGCACAGTCTGTAGGTATACAATTTCTCATGCTACCCTAACAAGGACTAAAAATTATCCACCATCATCTTCCTGCCTTTATCCCAATTACTTATCCAAATCGTGTTGCAAAGGATTTGGCTTAATTTTACGACCGGCCGCCTACCAGACGTCAATTCTCCTTAGGAATGCTTTTGTGGTGGATTAACCGCCACCATACGGTTGGCTCTGGCTGTTTGGGTCGGGTTTGTCCCTCGGTCGCCTCTTACGACCCCTACGGGAAGTGAGGGGGTGGTGCTATTCTACTCTGCCGACACGACACGGCTACACACTTAAAAAATATCCATCGTCGTCAAAAAATTCTGCGTACAAATCAAAGTTCAATCCAAGCGAATATACTATAGCATGCATATGTCCGTATAGTGAATGCTTCCGTCAGACTATATGGAAGTGGATAATGGAAACAGTATGTGGAAGCTTTTATGCTATCACTATCAAGTCGTTTTGATTTATGACTGAAAGGCGGCGGTGTACAGTCGACGATAAAAATATGAACCGTCGCCGTAAACGTAACACGTGTTAACTGTCAAGATAAGGCTAAAGGCGGGTCAGCTGATAATATTTCATGAATTCTTGTAGGTAGACAGGAAGTTGAATGAGTGTTAGTGTTAGCAACGGTAAAGATAGTTAAGTATCTAAATAGTTTTCTTGCGGTGCCTAAGATCCTTACTTAACTATACAGGGTGTAAGGTAAGGGACAGAGCTGCTCTCCGAGTACCGAATAATAAATAGTGCATTCGGACCATGAAACTGAACAACTTAGGTATCCGGAGATCTGTCCCTTACCCCCGTATAGCTAGTTGTCTGAAGGCTTAGACGAATCTGAATGCCATTAACGATATTGTAGACTCGACAAATTGCGAGCTAAAAATAGCGCTGTCTGTTTCAATTAAGTGAAATCAGAAAATAATTTCAGAAATGTCTGCAAGTACCTACAGTATCGCGCATCTATTCTATGGAACTTGCCCCTTATTTGGACGTATTCCTGGCTAGCCTAATATTATTTTTTACGATACGGCTATAGTTTCCGTCATCATGTGCCAGTTATGTATAGGTTAAATATTATATCTAGCTCACCTATTTTGCACCTGACTGTACCTGCAGTAAAGGATTGAGTGGGCTTGTGGGGCTTTTGAATGCGATTGTATTCACGGGACGAGAGATGTTTGCAAATAACGTGAATGAAGACCGAGTGAGTAATTTGTAACGACAGACATTTCGTTCAGAATGAATGAGATGTAACTATGATTGATCTATCAAGATGTACTACTGAAATGGGATAATGTCAGATAATATGTACGTTCTTGTACAATACCAGCTTGAAATTTAAGTGCGACTTTTTATGAGAAATAAAAGAAATATAGCAACAAGTAGACCAGTCCACGAAACCGAATAAACATATTCCAAAAACAAAAAATGTTGGACTTACTAAGAGCTAAGACGGAGTAATTTTGTATAGAAGGAAAGAACAGCTGTCTTTGCAATAAAGCTCACTTCTGCGTCATAAAATTTTCAACAAAGCCGTAGTCTCACGGAATTCCTTCCCGTTTTCCGAAAGTTAGTTCCAAAACTGCTCCCCTCTCGAAACTATTTCTAGAGATCCACTTTGGGCATAGTTGCATACTTGCAAGAAACTAGAGTGCCCTTCCACCAGATAGGATGTGTGATAGATATAGGCTGTGGGACAGAAGGTTCACTCGACCCTATTTAGGATTTTCACGACTGTCAATTGTTACAGAGCCAGGTTGGCTATGCTACTGTCAAAAATCTCAAAAATAGCAAAATCTGATAGGGTTTTGGATAGGGCAAGGAAGATGATGACTTTCTATAACCTAAAGCTGTATTTTGTAGGTATGTCTTTCTTGTACGTCCGTCTAGTCTGAAGTATCCCTATCAAGTGGATGCGGAACTTCAATAAATTCCTGGCTGAATATATTATATTTAGCCACAAAATACATAATAGTTCATCCAGCGACATTTACTGAGAGTTTCTAAGTTTAGAGATTAATGTGTTTTGGATTTCAGTTCTAGTTATTAATAGTGCCTCTAAATATAGGATACACGGAAGTTTGCATAGATAAAGGTCAGGTCATACAGAAACACGATGCGATGATGCGTATCGCCCCGCAACACAATGAGTTTAACATACAACGTACACGAACTGCAAACTTTCGAACCTACTTGACTGTTATTTTTGCCGTTGTTCTTCTTCTATATTAGTCTAGTAACTAACGTCAATAGCAGGTTATAACTATTCGGATTGACCCATGAAGCTGAAAATCGGCATGTAGGTACTTCTTGACCTCCTGATCAAGATTAGACATGGAGCCCAGCGGGCACCACCCGCCTTAACCTTTTACCACCCCCCCCTCCTTTACAAGGCGTAAATTTTCAAGTAATTGACTTGGAGGGTAGATTTTTTTTTCAAATCGTGCGTGACATCTCACTTGAAGCTTATTGTGCCCTCAAAATTACCCTTTAGGCCCCCTCTGGGGCCCAAAAGCCCCAAAAGTGGGGTGTCCCGTCTTAGTATGAGATTTTCTTATTTTCAAGCTATCGACTCCCAAGAGGTATCAAAGTTGCGGAATTAGACACAAATTGCAAAACACCTAAAATATCTTTAAATAATATATATATTTAGGGCTTTGCCGAACATTAAAAAACAGTAATATGTTAGTTTCGTAGTCTCAACGCTTTAACGATCGATAGAGCCCTAATGATAAATATTATTTAAAGATTTATTGGGTGTTTTGCAATCTGTGTCTAATTACGCAACTTTTGATACCTATTGGGAGTCGATAGCTTGAAAATAAGAAAATCTCATACTAAGACGGGACACCCCACTTTTGGTAAAGGATAATTTTGAGGGCAATAGGCTTCAAGTGAGATGTCACACACGATTAAAATAAACTACCCTCCAAGTCAATTACTTCAAAATTACGCCTTGTAAGGAGGAATGATAAGGTTAAGGGTGGTGCCCGCTGGGCTCCATGTCTAATCTTGATCAGGAGGTCAAGAAGTACCTACATGCCGATTTTCAGCTTCATGGGTCAATCCGAATAGCTGTGACGTTAGTTACTAGACTATATACCTTGCCAAAGGAGAATGATGATTCCTGGTCAAAAAAAGTGTCACACCTCCCAAAACAAATCAACGCAATGTAAAACATTGTGAATTTTAACGAAGGATAGCCACGACAGTTGTTGCACAAAACAGGGAACCAAATTATTGAAATGAAATGAAATGAAATGAAATATGTTTATTCAAAATAGGACATTAAAATATCACTTATTGATAGTCATTACATTACGCAGAGATGGATTAGACATTGTAAAAAGAAATTTGCAAAGCACAATTTTCTCTTTTTATAACAATTTTGTATTCCTACTCTAAACGCGGCTCGGGCGGGATAAAAATTTAAATAAAGGCACTGCCTCGGGCTGGCCAGGCTAACCACACGGCATGTAACTTTATACCTTAACGACCAGTAAGCGAAACTAAATTCGATCAAGATTTTAAAAAGATGTTACATGTGTATAGTTAGTCGGACCTCCTGGACAGGAAAACCCCCCAAAAACCTGCCCAGAAGTGCTCCTATTCTAAAGATTACAATCTTTGTAGGCCCTAAGCTACCCTAGCTAAGTTTGAAAAAAAACAAGAATAGTAATAGCCGAAAACGGCCCAACACAAAATTAAAAATAAGTAAAAATAAAATAATAAATTACAGTAGAATATTCTAACTGTTTCGTCTTAAAAAAAAAATACTGTATATAAACAAACATGTAAAACTACTCCCATGAAGATTTATCTTGCATATAATCGGATATTTCATAATAGCCTTTCTTGCACAATTTATGTTTTATTACTTCTTTAAATTTATTTAAGGGTAATTCTTGGATATTTTTTGGAAGCTTATTATAAAAGCGTATACAATTTCCCTTAAAGGATTTGCTTACTTTACTAAGCCGGCTCTTGTGTGCTACAATTTTGTCCTTATTTCTAGTGTTGAAATTATGTATATCACAATTTTTCTCAAAAGTATTAATATTAGATTTGACGTAAATCAAATTTTCGTATATATATTGTGACACAAATGTTAATATATTGATTTCTTTAAATTTTTCCCTTAAGGAGACACGAGGCCCTAATTTATAAATTGCACGAACAGCCCGTTTCTGCAGAACAAAAATGTTCTTTACATCCGCAGCGTGGCCCCACAATAATAAGCCATAAGACATTAAGCTATGGAAGTAACTAAAGTAAACTAGTCTAGCAGTATCTACATCCGTGAGATATCTTATTTTTTTAACTGCGTATGCTGCTGAACTCAGTCTCTTCGACAATTTCTCAATATGTTGCCCCCATTGGAGCGTGGCGTCCAAAGTTATACCTAAAAATACAGTTGAATCTGCAAGGTTCAACTGTTCATCCTTTACCTTAATAATTGTAGTGCTCGGTTTAACATTTGGCAATGCAAATTTTATACATTTAGTTTTCTTTTCATTTAATAGGAGATTATTTACTGTAAACCATTTTACTACATCGATTATAGTATTGTTCACGTCGTCATAGTCGAGTTGATGCCTCTTTACTTTAAAAAGCAATGAGGTATCGTCGGCGAACAATACTATATCATGTTTTTCTTTAACAAGATACGGTAGATCATTAATGTATACAAGAAACAGGAAAGGACCAAGAATCGAACCTTGTGGAACGCCCATGGTTAAATTAGATCCAGATGATCTTTCACCATTGATATCAACCTTTTGGATTCTATTAATCAGATATGATTCCAAAGGCTAAGAGCCTGGTCCTTTACGCCGTAATGACATAGCTTTCTGACTAGAGTTTCATGATGAACACAATCAAATGCCTTGGACAAATCACAAAATACACCTATGGCGTCATGAGATTCCTCCCAGGCATCCATTATATGGTTGATGAGGTCAAGACCTGCATGAGTAGTAGAACGACCCCGTGTGAAACCAAATTGCTGTAAGTGCATTAGGTTATTACGATAAAAATGACCTTGCAATTGAATTAGGATAATTTTTTCAAAAATTTTACTGAGTGTGGGTAATATTGATATAGGTCTAAAATTTGTGGGGTCAGTTGTACTACCGGCTTTAAACAGCGGGATAACTTTGCTATGCTTCATCAAGTCAGGAAACACGCCACTGTCAACACATTGATTAAAAATAAATGCTAGACATGGAGCAATACAATCGATTATAGAACTTATAATTTTGACAGAGAGGCCGTGAAGATCTGAAGTCTTTTTCATTTGTATAGTTTTAAATATTTTTATAATTTCAACGTCACTAGTGTGACGAAATCTAAAATATTTATCACAATGGCTTACATTTTCCTTCAGTACTGATTCAGCGAGATCGGGACAAGAGTTTAACGATTTGGTAGTCGAAACTGGAATATCAGTAAAAAAGTTTTCAAAAGCCTGAGCTACTTCCGAATTGGTGTTTTTTATTTCATCATTTATCATGAGTTTAAAATTTTCGTTACGACGTTTAGATTTCCCAGTTTCGTTATTTACAAATTTCCAAGTAGTTTTGTTATATTCGTGCTGTTTTAATATTATTTTTAATGAAGTTAGATTTTGCTACAGAACAAACTTGTTTAAAAGTTTTAGAATAACGTTTAACATAATCAGCAAAAGCTTTTGATTTATTATATGACCTTTCATCATACAGATCGTACAATTTTTCCCTGCTTTTATGAATTCCTACCGTCGCCCAATCACTAAATAATAATTTTGTGTTAACTTTAATATTTTTAGATTTAAATACATTGTCATATTCTGTTTTGGCTGAATACTGAGTTATATAAATTATTTGGATTTACATCATATTGTAATTCGGGTAGTTTTTCTAAGATATTTTCTCTAAACCGATTTAGCCTACTTTCGTTTACCGGCACACGTAATATCTTGTTTAGGTGCCTTCTCAATGTTTATTTTAAACGTAGCTAGCTGACCAGTATGGTCAGAGCTTAATTATTTATGATAGACGCGTCTGCGGGTTTAATATTTGTAAAAATATTATCTATGCACCTGGCTGAAGTAGCCGTGATCCTCGTAGGCACCGAAATAAGATGTACGAGGTTGTAACATAAAAATAATGATTGAAACCTCTTACTGATACTAGAATTTTCAAGAATATTTACATTGAAATCTCCACAAACAATAATTCCTTTATTAGATTTTGATGCTTTATCTAAGGCTACCTCCATAACTTTCTCAGAAGGAATCATATTTAGCATCTGGTGGGCTGTATACGCTCATAATAACAATATGCTCAAGTTCTACGCAGGCTATTTCGATAGTTCGCTCAACAGATAGGCTAACGATATCAGTGCGTTCTTTATATTTAAACTCATTTTTAAGTAATATTAACGAGCCACCGCGTATTGCCGTAGATCTGTTGAACGAACTTACTACATGGTGATTATTAAAACTGAACATGAGCTGGTAATCTCTGAGCCAATGCTCAGTCACACAAAGAATATCAATATTATTGCAGTTCATGAAAAGCTCAACTTCTAATTCCTTGCTTAACATGCCCTCGATGTTTTGGTGTACAATTTTTAAAACATGGCTATTTTGATTTTTATTATTATACGTACATTTTTTATTATTATTATTTTTCAAAATTTGTTTTTGCAAGATAGTCTGACTTAGGTTAGTAGGAGATGTCGAAGTTGAAGTATTGAATTATTTTATAGATTTTCTACCGGAAGCAAATTTTTTACCAAATATTTTATTGATGGATGATTCTTTTCTATATCGAATAGAATGCATGATAGAGAGCCAAACATTAGCACATTTGCCTCCAATTTTAACAATCAATAACTGCAGAATTTCTATTATACCTAATTTAAAATATATTCAGTGACAAAATGTTAAGTAAAATGGCGAGCAGTAGGTAGACGAACATGGGCATTTATACATATAAACTTTTATACATATAAATAGTTAGGTATAACTTAGTTAGGTACATTTTGCTGATTTAACAACCAGTGAGACATTGAACATTTTAGTTTCCAAAAGCCCCGAAGCGTCGACAAAATCACGTAGATTAGATGTCACCTTGAATATCGAACTAAGAACAAGCCTGTAGACTCTGAACAAGGAAATATTTCAGAAGGAACTATACTAACAACCAAAAGCAGCCACGAAAAATGTACCGTGACCGTGTACCGAAAATTTTGCAGGCATGATCAGACCATAAAACTGAACAACTTTTACAATGGAGTTAATGTTGCTAAACGAGAAATATTTTTCGAACTCCCATACAAAATTTACGATCAGTTGATTGATTTTATATGGAAAGTCGAAAGAATTTTTCATTTACCACCATAATATATTCCATGCGGAAAGTTGTTCAGTTTCATGGTCTGAGCACGCCTGCAAATTTTCGTTACATTCGTTACGTTTGTGAGCATTTAAATATCAAATTTTGGAGTAGGGTCCCAAATGGCGACTGCAGTTTTAGCAATACAAATCTGTCATTGTATGGCCGCTAGGCCACACTGTGACTAAAACTTTTAGCGGAGTATGAAACAGCTAAAACCATCGCTCTATCGAGACAGGACACAACTGAGACGGTTTTCAAATAGATAGAGGAATACGTACATACAGACAATCCTGTTTGATCTGAGAGTTAACTTTGAAAGATCGCCTTGCCCTGCGGCTGTAAATTATTCATCTCTACACAAGCAACCTCTTCAGTTCAGTTTGCTCTTGAAGTTGCTGACGTCATCGTTCATTACTTCACTGATCTGTGCTTCACTTGAGACGAGCGACAGATAGCTATGCTTCACTCACAGCTTGAGATGTTCTCTCTAAAAAAATCGTCCCTTGCCTTGCGGCTGTAAATTATTCATCTCTCCACAAGCCACCACTTTACTTGATAGGCATCATTCCTTACAGATAGCTATGCTTCACTTACAGCTTGAGATATTCTCTCTGAATGATCATCCCTTGATCTGAGCGTATAAATTATTCATCTCTCCACAAGCGACCACTCCATTTCCGAGTTTGATCTTAAGAGTTGCTGACCTCCTCCTTCCTTACTGATAACTTTGCTTCATTTATGCTTGAGATGTTTCCTCTGAATGATCTTCCCATGCCCTGCGTCTGTAAATTATTCATCTCTCCACAAGCGACCACTTCAGTTGATAGTCATAATTCCTTACAGATAGCTATGCTTCACTCGCAGCTTGAGATATTCCCTCTGAAAGATCTTCCCTTAACCTGCGTCTGTAAATTATTCATCTCTCCACAAGCGACCACTTCAGTTCAGAGTTTGATCTTGGAGTTGCTGACGTCATCGTTCGCTACGTCACTTAGCTGTGCTTCACTTGAGACGAGCGATGATATGGAAAAGATAAAGGGATGTTTGAATTTTAAGGACAGAATACACCGCCTGCGTAATTGCGTATGCGTGACGTGCACGTCATCACACGCGTTACTATGACGTTGTATGAGACATGGCACACTGCGGTACGCATACGCTAGCAGTGTGCGCCTCTCATACAATCCCATTACATTACAACCGGTACGCGTATGATGACGCGCAAGCATACCTACGACCTGCGTACATACGGAGACGGTGTGTTCTGTCCTTTATACGGGTCGCGACGCAACGTACTTACATGCATTAGTTTATAAATATTTTTGCAATGATATTAATGAAATTATGTAACAGAGAATTGTAGGAAGGAACAATATCGGCATGTCGCGAACAAAAGTGACTAAGCAATAAGTGAATTTCTACGAACAGTTAACCATTATTCACTACATCATACATAGCTAAGCTACGCGTTAAGCTCTGTCTGACATGATTATGTTTATATTATGTCTACACCATATGTGCCGATTCTGCAGTACACGTTTCTTGACTCCTTTTGAAATAGGTACTTCGTTTCTTCTAGGGTTTTTAATTCCTATTTTTCTAACTATGCCAATAGTGCAATCCAGGTAGAACTAGATCTAGTATCATTTGTTAACGCAGTTTCATGCTTAGTTTTATCTTGAGAATGTTACAAATCAAGAAAAGAGTTAACTTCTTACAAACCTTTGTCATTATCACTAATTAAAAAGATAATGCCCAATGCTAAGGAAAACCGACAGAATCAAGTTCAGTGCTATACTTAGATACAATGAAAATACCCTAACAGACTCTCTCACATAATCCCTGGCTTTACGTCTCAGTAAGCAATCAATATCCGACATTATGGCATAACATAGCTACAAAACGACATAGTACCTAAGGGATTTTGAGGGATTTTGTATCGACAGCTTTGCAGGATTGATCAGGCCATAAAACTGAACAACTTGCTATACTGGTAAACGAAAAATAAATCTAGTTTCCATAGACAGCCAACCAGCTAAATTCTGTCGAGAATTTTGTATGGGACATTGAGAGGCCGATTTTTTTTTGTTTAGGCACCAACTCAAATGCCTGCAAAGTTTTCTTTATGTACTTATCAGCAGCAACTCAGTTAACCCAAAAGATAAACGTATGCCGGGTAAACCTAAAATTTTGTCAATGTGATTGAATTTTGATTTGGTTGGTGTACATTTCTAAAGCAATCGACAGCAATTGACCTTATATTATTTGGAAAAACAATTAATTATGCATTTGGCAGCACTCACACATACATAAATATGCATCTGGCAATACTGATATTACCACGGAAGCAGCGGAGACATCTAAGACAAGTTTATCGATGTGAATGTCCAATGTAACGATATGGATAATTACTATTGTGTAAGATGCATTTGCATTTAATTGCTATTGATAGCTTTTTGTGAACCAGCAAAGTTGAACATACAAAGTAGTTCAACTTAAATGCTGACTAAGTGAGAGTAGTTGAGTGTAAATTCCTACCTAACCTAACCCAAGAGAATGACCTAGTTTCAACAAAAACTTTACTTTCAGCTGAGGTGCACGCACAATTCGTTTCTTTTAACAAAAACACTTTCGTCGGCAAATCGGCTTACCCTTTCAGAATTCTCCCAATTGGTCTAAATTTCTTTAGGTCGGCGATTCGCATGGCGGTTTTCACACACGACGAATGAATTTGCGATGTTACACCGGCTTTAGATTTTTGACGAAAGGAGTTTATGACATTGGAACAACAACGCTGTGTAATGCCGGCTTAGATTAGCTTCACCCAAATTCTACCAGTGGGTATCGTAAAAAGAGACTAAGTGACAATAATCCAGGAAATGCGACATCGCCTGCCATGTGTGATGTGATGAGTATGGTAATACGAGGTCCATGTCGAACAGCGGAGGTTGTGTTAATATTACTATCGCAATAAATCGCGATTGTCACAGATTGTCAGTTTTTAGATGGCTCTTAGATACATACATACATATAAAATCACGTCTATATCCTTTGCGGGTTACGCAGAGCATAAACAAAGGAACATAAAGAAAATATTTTCATTTTATTTTATTTCACCCAAATTGATTTCGTTTCGTTTCGTTTCATTTAGTTGATTTCGTTTCGTTTCATGTAAATAAATACATTTACCCAAATTGATTTCGTTTCGTTTCGTTTCATGTAAATACATTATGGGGGGTGATGCTATGTTAAGCCGGCATCACACGGCTTTCACGAACCGCAATACTGTCCGGCGTGTGTGCGATCAACCTATATTCCTTTAGGTCGGCGATTCGTATGCTCCTATTCTTCAGTGAAAGGAACGGTATTGGAGGCACGTGAGGCGAATCACAATCGGGTCCGAGTTTGCAACAAAGGAAAAAGATACGGTCAGTTTGATGGTATGATGACATTATATTTACACTTTGGACCCAATTCGGCACGACACTTCCTTCGAATATTCATTGCCATTCCTGTCATTTTTCGAAATAGGAATTATTCGTAAGTTTCATTCATAAGCGGGGCCTGAGTCCGCTAAATGAAAATCGTTTCAGTCGAGTCTCGATGGCATCTCAGTTGGATGGTTTCGGCCATTTCGTAGTCTGCTAACAGTTTTTAGTATGGAAAATCACAGTGGCAGTAGAATGACAGTTGAGTCACAGTTGAGTCTCGCTGGCATTACAATGGCTAAAAATTAGCAGACTTGGGGCCCAGCTGTATTGTTAGTTTGATCTTTTTGTCCTATTTGTGTCAGAGCTGTGGTCACCTTGTTTCATCTTCACTTAGATAGCATTGAATAGTTTGTTAGATTTTCTCTTCGTTGGACCTATTTTTCCTATTTTTGACAGAGCAATGGCTACCCTATTCCACTCTTTAAACTCTAAGAACTGCAGCGGTATATCAAGGCTACATCAAGTGGTTTGTATTCGTTAGTCTGCTGCCTATACCGTGCTGTTAGTTTGGCCTATTTGTCCTATTTGCGATAGAGTAATGGCTACCCTGTTTGCACTCCTTGAACTTTCAGAACTGCAGCGGTATCGGCTACATCAAGTGGATTGTATTCATTAGTCTGCTGACTATACTATGCTGTTTGTTTAGCCTATTTGTCCTATTTGCGACAGAGTAATGGCTACCCTATTGCACTTCTTGAACTATCAGAAATGCAGCGGTATCGGGGAGATCGAGTGGTTGGTATTCATTAGTCTACTGACTGTATCTATCTGCTGGTTTGACTCTACTTACAGCTAGAAATAGTGCTGGGTAACAATCAAAACTGTAATTGTGGTTTTTAACTAGTGAAGGTTCTAAACTCTGTCGAAAACATTCTCAGTGTTTTTGAAAACATGATTGAACTGTGTTTGGTAAAGTTCGTGAATCTAAAAAAAACAATAATATGATCTGTCTAGTAGGTTTCAAGATGCAAGCTTTATGTAGATATGTACTTCCTAGATTGTTTCTACACTGCATGATTCTGTTTCAAATTTGTGAAATTACGACTTATTTTAAATGTAAACTGTCCTGAAACAGTCTGAAAATAAATCGCCGCCATCAATTCACTGTTCACAATGCTGACAAATTGTTCATTATCCTTATTAACTCTGTGTCCGTCGTTCACCCCAAGTCCTCGTCACCCTACTCCGTCTTGCCCCTTTCCAATTACCTGCGAAAATATTTTTTCACAGTTAATTTAAAATTATTTGATAAACTTTTCCGTAAATCGAAAAAGCTTTTTGAATGTGAATTGCAAATTTTAATTCGCTTCCCTACTTATTTGAGTTTTATTTAATTTGGGTTTGAATTTGCTTATTTTGCAGTTTGCCTTTTTAAGTGGTTTTACTTTTCTGTATGAAAAGTGTTGGAGATTTTATTTTCTTTGCTACGCTGACATTTTTAAGTGTCAAGAAAAAAGCAGACAGATTTTGTTTCCTTGTTTCATAAGAATTTTCACTTTTTAAAGTGTACCTACTTCTTCTCTTCTTTTCGAGAGGGACACCGAGTCGTCCAAATGTACTAAATTGTACCAACTTATCTGAAATTCCGTGACCGCATACTATTTAGGCTGTACCTTTAATCCTTTATGTAAACAAAATTTATCTTCCTTATTTTTCTTAATGATATTCGCAATTAATCAACCCTTCGCCTTGAGTTTAAGAAACACCAAGACATTTTACGGGATAAAAAGGATAAAATTAGCTTTTTTGTCTTTTATCCTCTTACAAGAAAAATTACGAAAATTTAATTTACTCGCCTTCTCATCCCGGTTAAAATCTCGCGCTTTTTGCGGAAAAGTGAAAAATATTTCGAGGGAAATATTAAATAAAGTGTCAAATGAGTTTACGTCGCCATTTGCTTATAATTTTGAGAAAGTGTTTGTTTTATTAATATTATGTAATTGGCTATGGCTGAAACTTTCAAATATGGTGTAAAATAAATTGTACTTTATCGGTATAAACCAGTCATAACCAGTGACCGAAGGGCTGGCAGCTTTTTTCCCAAAGGATAAGCTTGGCTATCCAGAGGGGCAATGCTGCCAGCCTTTTGGGAACCCTGCCGCGCTGCGAGGTGCTGGATGAGATTTTTAATTTATAGTTTAAATATTAGCACGTAAGTAAAACTAAACATTTTGACTTTCGTCAATCTCCTAATCAGTTTACTCTTCCCCACTTTATTTGGCAACAATCTACTGTTGAATATATGAAAACGAACAGTCCCAAAAAATTGGTAAGTAAGCAAAAATCTCACTTTTATGTAAAAAAGCAAGTAGGTAGGTAGTTTAATATTAATGAAGAAGAAAGAGACCTTGATATCAGTTTCTGAGGTAGGTACCACCTGAATTCATGAATGAATAAATGGATAATCTTGTTTTCAGATCAACTTCTTAAGGCGTGGTAAACAGGCTTTTCAGACTAATCTGGGTTGTAGCTTCAGCGGTGAATAAGTAATGTTTATCGGCATTTTTGACTAACTAATTAATTTCCTCGCCTTACCTTGCCGTGATGGAGTCGTTAAGGATTTAATATTTTTGCTCGAGTTTAAAATGTAAGTAAATGGCGGATTCTGTTAAGTAAATCTCATGAACGTTTGAAAACAAAAATCGTTCACGGTGATCGATCACTGTGGTTTGCTTTTGAATCTACTAGTACTTAGTTAAGGGTTTCGACATTACCAGGTGCTAGATAAGACAAAAAAAAACTTCGAATGAAATTGTGTCTCAGGAAATGACAAAACAATCGCATTCCTTATTAATTTGTAATCATTACTCAGCGGAATTCTTTCCTATTTGTCCTATTTATGATAGAACGATGGTCACCCCATTGCAAAACTATAATATCTGCTCACACATTTATTTAGATCGTGTGTCTACTTTGTGGGTAGGTACCTATGTGAGGTCAAAACTGTTTTCAACATCCTAAATTTCGCCTGAGATGGGATTATTATGTGGTGTGATTGACGTCCAAAAACCGTTATATTTAAACTAGGTATTCCCCGCTCTTCTCTTTTATAACTTCGGCTACAGTGATGATCCACTAATTTACGCCCTAAGATGAGATTAAAGGGCCATTTATTATGTAGTGTCAGTTACGTCAAAAACGCCGTTTTATTTACTTCAACGAGGTATTCCCCGCTCTTTTCTTATAGCTTAGACTACACTGAAGCTCCACGCCGAGTTTTAAGTTCCCCTAACTAATTTACGCCCTGAGATGGGATTAATTGAATTCTGAGGCACGGCCGCAATCCCCTGGCTGGTTATAAGGCACCTTCAACTTACACTAGTTATCATATCACTGTTGAACCGTCGGGACAGAGGGGTTTAGAGTGGCAGATATACGTCACATAGCTGTAGTATGGCTACAGTATAATTCAGCAATGTTTATAACGATTCTAATGTACGCTCAATGTTGATTTTAGTTAATTTATCACTTTTCTTATTAGACATTTTGAGAATGGTACATAACGTAGAGCTGAGACGGATAAATTGATAGATAACCTAGATCGCGGTTGTTCAAAATCTGACACCAGAGTTTTTCGAGTGTTCTGACTACCCCCGTTTTAGTGTCTACTAGTTAGGTATGCGGTTTAAAAATCGCGACAGGTTTTCCAAGTGTTCTTCAAACGATGTCCAACACGATATGAATGAAGCTACCTACACCAAACAAACGCTGTATTACAAACACGTTTTAAAACGAACTTTACAGCCTTTAAAGCAGCCATTTTACCTGATATGCCATTATGACACCTATATAGCTTCCAAGCGACGTTATGGAGCGCTGAAGCGGCTGAATTAAATTCTGGTTTGTCGTCGAGTTCTTCAAGATTGTTCTCAGTTTGGTAAGAATATTACAGACTGAGCCACTTTGTCACAAAATAGAGAGTTTACAGAAGGTTCACTCGACCCTATATAGGTTTTTTGCGAATGTCATTTGTTACATAGCCAGGGTTTCTACTGTCAACAATCTCAAAGTATAAGAATATCAAAACAGTGAAATCTGAAACAAAAACGTCACATGATTCTGAGACAATTTTAATCCAAGAAATACGACGTTCTTGGCAATCACCTTCTTAGTTACCTTGACTTCCCCTGAGATTCCGGTTATTTCCAGTTAAAGTCATTAAGCGTCAAAATCGTCGCTAGTACTGAGTGAGCCATCTGTATAGGCGCCCCGCGCGCCGTTTCCCTAGCACAAGATTTTCAAGAGTTCATAAGTCTACCCATGATAACACGGTAATGAATAAATGAAAAACTCAAAAATTAAAGCACAAACGCTATTTAAAACTAACTTTACAACCTTTAAAGCAGCCATTTTACCTGATATGCCATTATGACACCTATATAGCTTCCAAGCGACGCTATGGAGCGCTGATACGGCTGAATTAAATTCTGGTTTGTCGTCGCGCTCTTCAAGATTGTTCTCAGTCTGGTTAGAATATTGCAGACTGAGCCACTTTATCACAAAATAGAGAGTTTACAGAAGGTTCACTCGACCCTATATAGGTTTTTTGCGAATGTCATTTGTTACATAGCCAGGGTTTCTACTGTCAACAATCTCAAAGTATAAGAATATCAAAACAGTGAAATCTGAAACAAAAACGTCACATGATTCTGAGACAATTTTAATCCAAGAAATATGACGTTCTTGGCAACCACCTTCTTAGTTACCTTGACTTCCCCTGAGATTCCGGTTATTTCCAGTTAAAGTCATTAAGCGTCAAAATCGTCGCTAGTACTGAGTGAGCCATCTGTATAGGCGCCCCGCGTGCCGTTTCCCTAGCACAAGATTTTCAAGAGTTCATAAGTCTACCCATGATAGATAACACGGTAATGAATGAATGAAAAACTCAAAAATTAAAGCACAAACGCTGTTTAAAACGAACTTTACAGCCTTTAAAGCAGCCATTTTACCTGATATGCCATTATGACACCTATATAGCTTCCAAGCAGCGCTATGGAGCGCTGAAGCGGCTGAATTAAATTCTGGTTTGTCGTCGAGCTCTTGTGGAATTTCATTAGTTCCTGAACCACCTATCGGAATATTGGAATATGCTGTTAGCTGCATAAGTTCATATGATAGCACTTTAGCGGTAGAGGTGGAATAAGTCTAGTTTTGAAGTCGTTTTATCGTCGTTTAAGAGTAAGGTTCGATGTGCAGTACAATTTCAAGCGAAGGAATAGGTAATCATCCTCATAAATGAAAATATGAGATAGAAAATTTGGCATTCATCAATCGGCGCATCAATAGTTCAGTGGCAGATCGGTTGGGCGTTGACCCATGCGGCCCGGGTTTTAGCCCCGGTAGAAGCATGTAATTTTTTTAATTTCTTATTTTCATTTATGAGTATATTACCTAATAGCGCTGTGAGTGCATTAAAATCCCTATATTTTCGTAAGAGACCTCTCAATTTTTTAGAAGGAGCGATACCATCTGTTTTCTTAGGCAGTTCATGCATTTTCTTCTTCGCTAGGGACAATTTACGATATGATATGCATTTAGGTAGAAAGATATATAGTCCATTCAAAATCATAGTGTTATGATGACTTCCCTAGCGGAAGGCCAAGTTACGCTGGTCGCGTAGTATTTAAGTATAGGGACCAGCGTAACTTGACCTCTCATGTGCATTTAGAATAGAATAGAATAGAATAGAATGACACTATGATTGCAAACGGACTTTACCTGTGGTAGCTAGGTACCTAACCTACATAGGAAAGCTTGGTGAAGGTTTCCCTGGCTCCTCGCATTTAAAAATTCTTTTGAGAAAGCGAATCGTCCGTCCCTCTACCGCATTTCCTAAAACGTGTTTTTTTTTTGCTTTTTCGTTCTCGGTTGGGCGAGCAAAGCAAAAGGCGAAAAAGAGGTTTCATTGCAAAGGCAAGAATTGCTTTACCAAAGGAAGTCTTGAAGCTAAAGTGATGTACTACAAAATAATTGCTAGTTTTTTCTGGTAAGGGGTTTGATTCCCAATAGGCATGTCCTATTAAGCGAGAAGGAGAAACACGAGTGACATTTGTTTGTGCGTTAATTTTGCGCTGCGTAACGCGTGCGTTGAAACAATATAACTTTTAACCTTATTCTCATACAAATACGGTACCTTAGTCAAATAGACGCGCATAAACGCTGCGTCGACGGATGAGTCTGTCAAAAATAAGATGGAAAATCGCATTTCCCTGACGCATGCGAAAACGCTGCGCAACAGCGCAAAAATACATAAAGCACCAATATAATTATAGAACATCGTCTCGCCGCTGCTGTGCGATTACCATCGGCTGTCAACCGGAACGGGACAGAAGATGAGTTGATCGAAGGCTGTCAAATACCGCAATCTCATACGGCACCGTGATAGATAAGCCTCATTCTGGTCAAGCCCCGAAAATCTCCATAAATAACAGAGTCATCCAAATAAACATCGTTTATTTCACTCATTTCATTACCCATAAACCCTGCCCCACGAAATCCACTGGACACCTCAAACCCTCAAATCCCTGATCCTCAAGACCGTGGTTATGCAGTCATCAATCTGGATTGCGGGGGGAAGGATAATCCCCTCCGTGGCCAGACACTAGAGCCCACACATTAGATATAATGGCTACTTAAATGGACGTAGTATTTCTTTTTGGTGTGGCCGAATGTAGTGATGTTGTATAAGCAATATCCTTATCAATACCAATAAGGAGGGATCCTTGCATCGTCTTCCTCACTGCTGAGGGTTGTGATCTCTATGAATAAGTATATTTTCATAATTAATGAAATAAATTGAAAATTTGGCAAGCATCAACCGGTGCACCGATAGCTCAATGGAATTATTAAATTACTAGCTAAGAATATTCTGATATAGGTATTTCACATGCCTAGTAGGTACTAGGTACCTACATAAATGAATATTTCAGGTAGGTAAGTAATAAAAGTTTATATCTTTCCGCAGAGCTCATTTTCTATATGGATACGTCTTCCGAAACTAAAGGAGAATTCGTTTCGAGTTATATTAGTTTTGTTTTTGTTCGTTGGTAGTTTTGCTTTTGGTTAATATACGCTGTCTATTATAGGACGATATTCTTGACAGTTTCAGATAGATAAACATTTGGCTATCCCAAAAATAGCTAGCCACTTACGACTGTGCCGTGTGGTAGCGGCTAAGAATACTGCTATCCCTCCCTAGTCCACTCAGGGTGTTTCGTAAAAGGCGACGTAGAGTTTTGACCTCGGCTGAATCCTTTAGGCACGTAAAGTCCACTTTCCCAAAATGTCTGTTTCCCAAAATGTCTACTTTCTCAAACTATGGTCAACGGCATGGTGACGGTGATACCACCCACAATAGCATTCCCAAAGAGGGTTCACGTCGGGCAGGCGGCCGGTCACAAGACATAGCCAAATTGCTACATGCTTTTGTGTTCTAACATGTTACGCCGATCCAAACTTATTTCCTACCGACCGATTTCAATCATTATACGTCGACAACTTCCTCTTCAAATCAGACAAGGAAACTTCTTATAAAAACTTTTATCCAGATTTACTGTTTTAATAAAAATATGTCCAACAACCACAAATCCTGATAAAGACCCGCAAAGCATTGTTAATGCACAGCTATCAGTCTTAAAAATAATAACACAAGGAAATGTAAGATGGCGCGTTTCTTGTCTGATGTAAATGATGAGGGTTCTTGTGCGGATTATCTCGCAGAGATTTTCATAATAAATGCATTGTCTGTCTCTTTGTCTTACTATGAAAATAAGCGAGATGCGGTATTCTTCCAGCCGCGAGGGTCGAAAACTACTACAAGTGTTTTTGAACTTAGAGCAAAGTTCATTGACCTATTGACCATGTTGACTGAGTCTTCCTTCACAGATAGATGAATGATGAGACGTAAGATGACATCTGTCATAGTAAATCTGACATACAAGTGATCGTCAGCCGTCCGTCATTGATACCACAGAGGAACTTAAATATGTAGACTAGCTATTGATACGTGTGTCTCACGTGTGTAGACGGCGGCGTCTCCTTTGTTACATATAAATGGAATCGGTTGCAGCTAGTCAAAGGTTTCAGCTTCAAGCTTTGGGAATGCTATAAGTATATCACCGCAACCATGCCGTTTTGACCATAGTTTACAAATATTCAACTGAGGTTACTGAGGTCAAAAAAACACCTCGAGTGGACTAGAGTAGAGCGATAGCAGTATTCTGTTCTAAATCTAACGCAAACGCCATCTGTTGGTGAATAAAATAGTAATAATATTCATTTTTGTAAGATGTTTTCAAACTAACGTCTAGAAAAAACAGAGCGAGCTCGGTGCACCAGCTGACAAGAAAAGAATATACTCCCGAATTCCCCTACACACGCACAAACAATGGGTATCCCAGGGAGCCCTCATAACCACATACATGAGTGGCCCTTCATAATAATAACGTACATGCGCTCGAGGGCCTGCGAACTGCTCTTAATAAGTTATGCCTCGGACAAAGTTGATGAAAGAGAGATATGAGTGGCGAAAAATATTGATGAGTGGGCATGCTATGAAATGTTTTTGACTGAATTTTTGGATGCTTCATTTTTCAGTTGAGATTTGCGAGGATAGCCCTCAGCTATAACCACATAATATTTAGTGAGTTATCAAAATCATGACGTACATTGCCTCGATGGCTTGCTAAATATCTGTAATAAGTTACCATCAAAAACATTCACTTGTAAAAAGAACCAAGTCTCGCCTCTCAGTCCTTCTACTGTAAAAAGTTGTGAGATCCATGTGATGCCAAGTCGGTTATTGATTTATTCAAGGACTACTTCATTTAACTTTCATCTTAAGCTATTGCGTAATTAGGTAACAGACATCATCTTATAGTAAACATATCGATTTTTAAAATCTTTTATATTTACAATAGGTAACTAGAATGACCCGGCCATCGCACCAGTCCATCGTATCTCACAAGCAAATAGTGTGCGAATGCCAAGTCATTCTAGTTACCTATTGTAAATATTAAGGTTTTTAAATATCGATATGTTTACTATAAGATGATGTCTGTTACCTAATTACGCAATAGCTTAAGATGAAAGTAAATTAAATACGTAGTCCTTGAATAAATCAATAACCGACTTGGCATCACATGGATCTCACAACTTTTTACAGTAGAAGGACTGAGAGCTAGGCGAGACTTTGTTCTTTTTACAAGTGAATGTTTTTGATGGGATCTCATTTCTATTTGTAAGTAGTCATTCTCTTTCTTTTTTATGGAACTACTTCTTGAGCCTCAGCTACAGATATTCTCAAAGCCCATGCGCAAAGTTAACTTTGTAATCGTATACATTTGTATAGAAATACAAAGTTGATTATGCGGTTGCAACCGAATTTGCAGAATGTTATAGTTTTCCCTTTATTCTTACACTAAATACAAGTTGTATTCTAAGTTTGAAGCTCCTCAGTCTGCTAGAAGTACCTTAGAATTTTGATGATCGGTCAGTCAGTCAGTCAGGCAGAAAATTAAGAAACTTTGACTAACTATAACTTCTAAACTACTGGTGTAAATAAGATGAAATTTGAAATATACCGTGTCTATGCAGTGCTTGATAAGGTATTTTGAAATGAGGGTTCTAAATTTATCGACAAGGGAGTTATGGGGGGGTCGAAAATGGCTTGAACTGGTTCGAGAAAAGGATGGTACGGCCGTGCCGCTTTCAGCTCGACTTGGTGGGGGCACTCCCGTGCCCCCAGATGCCTCGGGCTAAGGGCCAGTAGGGGGTGACAGAAAGATTCGAGTATGTAATATCGATGATTCAATCTATGTGGATGATTTGGGGTGATTTTTTGTGATCGTGCAGATTGGCGAAGGAATAGCTCTCAGCTATAACCATTATTATGTAATATTGAGTTTCCCTTCATAATCATACGTAGAACGTACCCTGCCTCGAAGGCTGAACTGCCCTTATTAAGTTATGCCTCGGACAAAGTTGATGAAAGAGAGATACGAGTGAAGAGTGGAAAAATATTGATGATTGGGCAAGCTTAGAAATGTTTTTGACCATTGGACTGGGTCGGTTGAGATTTGCGAGTATAGCCCTAAGCTATAACCACATATTGAGAAAGTGGCCCTTCATAATCATACATAACATAGGTACATGGCTACAGGGCCTGCGAACTGCCTTTAATAAGTTATGTCACGGACAAAGGGTCGGTTGCTGAATGTGAGATTGTGTAGGTATGAGTGAATAGTGGCGAAAAATATTGATTGAGTATGCTTCATGAAATATTTTAAAGCAATTTTCTGGACTGGGATTATAAAAATGGCAAAGGAATGGCCCTTGGTTATAACCACATACAAAAGTGTGTGGCTCGTCAAAATCATAACGTACTTATGTTGCCTGCGAACTACCTATAATAAGTAATTCCTCGGAAAAAGGGCCGGTTGCTGAAAGAGAGATTGATATACCGGGAGTAACGGAAAGGGTATAACAAGCCGAAAGGAGGTCAAGGTACTCATGAAACTGAACAACTTTCCCCATGGAACATGGGTCGAAATATGAAAAAAAAATTTGGACCTCCCATAGTAAATCAATTAGCTCATCGGCGATTTTGTATGGGAGGTCCAAATTTTTTTTTCATATTTCGACCCATGTTCCATGGGGAAAGTTGTTCAGTTTCATGAGTACCTTGACCTCCTTTCGGCTTGTTATACCCTTTCTGTTACTCCCTGTATAAATGAAGAGTGGCGGAAATCATTGATGATTAGGAATGCTTTGTAAAATATGTTTTTGGGCGAATTTTCGGACTGGGTAACTCTTTGGGAAGCAACTGCCCTTAGCTTTTGCTACATGTGAGTGGCCCTTCATAATCATAACGAACATTGCCTCGAGGGTCTGTCTAATGCCACAAACAAAACAAAAGAAAAAATTGTGTGTGAGAGTTTGACGTATGGGTGAGGGCAAAAAATATTGGTGATTTTATGTGTATAATTTTTAGGCTGGATAATTTTCAGAACAGATTAGTTGGTGAAGGATTCCGGTATGCTAGCTATAGCTTTTTAGATTCGTGTAGGATATGGATAAAAAAAACGCACAAATGTGTAGTTGAACCGGACCATAAAAGAAAAACACTGTCGCCAACGAACGTAAGTAGGTCGAAATATATTTTTACATGCAACAGTGAAAAACTCCTAGAAAACTTGAAAGAATTTTTTGTATACTGTAGTTTTTCGTCGCAAGGGGGCGCAGCTGGTCACACTATCCCTTAGTGTCCTTGGCGATTACTTCAGGGCTGGTCCACCCTCGGGGCTCAGGGGATCTACTGGAGTTGATGTGATCGGACAGAATAGAGTGACAATTCTACAAAAATCTGTATGTCTGTATTTGGAGCAATGAAACAAAATAAATAAATAAATATCCCTGGACGAGACACACAGCGCCATCTAGCCCCAAACTAAGCAAAGCTTGTACTATGTAAACTGGACAACTGATGTAATACTTATATACTTTTTTTTGTAAATAAATACATATTGTACATAGAAAACACCCAGACTAAACACAAATATTTGAAAATTGACTTAACAAATATTTGTGTCTGGTGGGAATCGAACCCACGACCCTCGGAGTAGCAGGCAGGGGTACTATCCACTACGCCATCGGGAGAGTCTACTAACAGTTAATAATTTTTCTGGCGTGTGTAGATCGAGCGTCAACCTTAGAGTCAAAGGCGCAGGTTCCATATGGGAGACGAAAGACGTAAGATGACATCTGTCAAATAAGTGATTGTCGGAGACGTTCGCATCGCGACGCTTGAAACAGTTTACATATAAAATGTGTAAAACAGAAGAAACAAAGCTATACAGGAGAGACGCGCGTCGCATCGATAATTTAATTGTTTTTGTTTGTTTGATGTTAGTTAATTTTTTCAATTTATTGTAATTACTTTTTCTTGTAATTTTTTAATTTCTTGACATGTAATTTTACGTTTTATGTATGTAGACGAATATAACGACACCTCACATGTTTGGGCTGTCGTTATATTCGTCTCAGTAGCTAACTATATCAAAAATTCAAAAATTCAAGATAATGGGTTTTCTTCGCACAATACAACTATGAAAATATCGCAGTCATCTATTTGTTTTTAAGTATATCTGCGTAATAAAACAAAACATGTTTGTAATAGGATTTTTAACGGCTTATAATTCTGCCATCTTTTCCTCAATAGAAACAGAGTTTGAGCACTGACAAATACCGGGCCAAAACGGGACGTTGCTTGAAGAACTCGTTGGCAAAAACATAAGCACCGTTATTTACCAGTATCCCATGACAAAACCTGGCTTTACTCCACAAACCTGCACTAAGTAAGAGCTGGATGTTGGCGCGTGCCTGGCAGCCGGCCAGCGGTCGCGGGTTCCGTACCCGGCCGTGCTAAACATTACATTTTGCATATTTGCCTACAGCCGCCGCTGTGCATCATGTTTAGATGATTTAGGTTGAGGAGGGTTTTCTTTGAGCTGCATTTTTTGTGCGGCTTTTGAGCTTCCTAAGGGGATTTTAAAGCGTTTAGCTTTAGATTAAAGACGAGGTATAAAATATTTGATTCACAAAGAATTTTGATACCCCTGAGCTTTTATTGCGCAAAATCACAACTCCACTCTACATGTTAGGGGTAAGCTCCACAGAATCGACGCGTCGCGACGCGTAACATGACATCTGTCAGACAAGCGATCGTCAGCCGTTATTGTTCATACTGATTTATTTGGTAATAATAAAATAAAATGTCAAAAAAGGTAATTACAATAAATTGTAAAAATTAACTAACATCAAACAAACAAAAAACAATTAAATTATCGATGCGACGCACGTTTCTTCTGTATAGCTTTATTTCCTCTGTTATATACATTTTATATGTAAACTGTTTCAAGCGTCGCAATGCGAACGTCTCCGACAATCACTTGTTTGACAGATGTCATCTTACGTCTCTCGTCTAAACATGACCTATCATTATAGCATACTTTGTAGACTTATGATGTAAGACTTTATCAATGGGAGCTTAGTTTAATACCCACATACATATACTCTCGAAAATCAAAACCCTCCTTCTGAGGCAGTCTTCAAAAATTCCTGTAACGTTGCTCTTGGTCGACCACTTAAGCTTGTTAGCGTAGTACTAACCGCAAATCTGTGGTTGGCAGCGACCTCAGTTATTCCAGCTGTTCCAGGTTTAATCCCCAGCATAAGGCAGACGTCTGGAATCTGCAGCTGCCGCACACCGCAGCTATAATTAGCTGGCAGAACTCCAGCGGTAAAGAACCTTATGGAAAAGCATATTTTTTGTAAAATAGTGGTATTGTTATAGCCTAAAAACAGTCATTGATGAGTACATTTAAGCCTGAATGTCAGTATAAATACTTTGGCTTAAATTCGTGGCATGTAGTATCACCACCGTAGGTTGTAGGATAATGGCGTCGTTATCTAGGCTGATAGTGAAGGTCGCAAGTTCGAATGCTGTCTGAAGCATAAGAAAATGAATCTAGAATTTTCACGATTTCTATAACATTTCTCTTGGTCGACCACTTCAGCTAGTTAGCGCAGTACTAACCGCAAATCTGCGGTTGGCAGCGACCTCAGCTATGCCAGCTGTTCCAGGTTTAATCCCCAGCATAAGGCAGACGTCTGGAATCTGCAGCTGGAGCATACCGCAGCTATAATTAGCTGGCAGACCTCCAGCGGTAGAGATCTTATGGAGAAGCATATTTTTCATAGATATTACAAATTTTATAGATAGTGGATAGGACCAATTAAGGAAAAGGTCAACGTCGTGTCGTATAAAGATGTCAAGTCATTGGCTGAGAACAGAACTGAATGGCGTATACTCCACCGACAAGAGCCAGGCTCTTAAATAAAGAAGAAGAAGTGGATAGGCTGATAGTTAATGGTCGCAAGTTCTAACCCTGTCTGAAGCATGAGAATCTAGAATTTGCAGGATTTCTATGACACTTCTCTTTGTCGACCACTTAAGCTTGTTAGCGCAGTACTAACCGCAAATCTGCGGTTGGCAGCGACCTCAGTTATTCCAGCTGTTCCAGGTTTAATCCCCAGCATAAGGCAGACGTCTGGAATCTGCAGCTGCAGCAGACCGCAGCTATAATTAGCTGGCAGACCTCCAGCGGTACATATCTTATGGAGAAGCATATTTTTCGTAAGATAGTGGATAGGACAAATTAAGGAAAAGGTCACCGTCGTGTCGTATAAAGATGTCAAGTCATTAGCTGAGAACAGAACTGAATGGCGTATACTCCACCGGCAAGAGCCAGGCTCTTAAATAAAGAAGAAGTGGATTGGCTGATAGTGAATTGTTGCAAGTTCTAATCCTGTCTGAAGAATGAGAATCTAGAATTTTCAGTATTTCCATAACACTTCTCTCGGTCGACCTCTTTAGCTTATTAGCGCAGTACTAACCGCAAATCTGCGGTTGGCAGCGACCACAGTTATTCCAGCTGTTCCAGGTTTAATCCCCAGCATAAGGCAGACGTCTGGAATCTGCAGCTGCAGTAGACCGCAGCTATAATTAGCTGGCAGATCTCCAGCGGTAGAGACCTTATGGAGAAGCATATTTTTCGTAAGATTGTGGATAGGCTGATAGTGAATGGTCGCAAGTTCTAATCCTGTCTGAAGCATGAGAATCTAGAATTTGTAGGATTTCTAATTTTCTATAACACTTCTCTTGGTCGACCACTTTAGCTTATTAGCGCAGTACTAACCGCAAATATGCGGTTTGCAGCGACCTCAGTTATTCCAGCTGTTCCAGGTTTAATCCCCAGCATAAGGCAGACGTCTGGAATCTGCAGCTGCAGCAGACCGCAGCTATAATGAGCTGGCAGATATCCAGCGGTAGAGACCTATGATTTTGTTGTATGAAAAAGCAGTTAATGTAGTATCGAAAGAAGACAGTATCGTTAATGTTTAGAATAGCATTTTCTAAAGTCTTCTCGTGTCGTTAAAGGCGAATAAATAATGAATCTAAAGACGAGCGTCAAGAGATCTACAATAGTCTGTAACTAGTTCAGTGGTTACATGTTTGAGTAACAAAATCTTGGTCTGTGGAGAAGGGGAGGCCTATGTCCAGTGATGAACATCTTAACATCTGTTGTACTATTACTGCCACAATAGTCCACTGCTGCAAATGGGCCTCCCCCAATTCGGGGGGGTATTGCCATACTCACCACGCTTGGCAGGCGGATTGGCGAGGGCAGTGCAAGGTGTTGTTCTCTTCTCACAGCGAACGCTGCTGCCCATTCCTTGGATCCATCCCTTAGTCGCCTTTTGTGTAACATACGGGTAAAAATAGGGTGTTTTCTTCCCGTTTCAGTCACAACGAGAGTGATTTTCATGCAAGTACCACGCTAGACAGGCGGGTTGGTGGGCTATTCCTCGAATTTATTAAGTTTCTGATAAAAATGTGGTGATGCTATTCTAAGCAGGCATCAGAAGGCATTATTTTAGGTCTTATTCTGTTAGTAAATCCTGTGGCCGTGGTCCACACTTTGTCTACACTGAACGAATCTGAACTGGCGCGGTGCCAGTGTGGCTAGACGGAGTATAATTACTTAATAGCTTGGGATTTGTAGTAACTTATAGATAGATAGAGAATAATGTATTAAAGACAAAAAATACAAATAAAATTATGTAAATGTATATTTTATATTTTGTGATTTGGAGGGCACGTTAAACTATAGGACCAGGACCCTATTGCTGTCTGTCTTATTCATAATAACTTAAACGACGGTCGCAAAACTACCATGTGAGGATCCTAGTACTAGTACAAGGTGGCTTAAAAGTTCAGAAACCAGGGTGCATCGGGTCGTTCGTCCACCTAGCGACCCACACGGCAGAAGAAGAAGTTTTGAATATAGTCAAACTAGTTCCAAGTTACAGAGTGATCCAATAGTCGTCTGATCACGAGCCCTATTGAAATAGTTCCGTTTTACAAGAATCTATGTTCTTGAACATTGGGGACTTGAGGCTACTTTTGAATCAGTAGATATCTGAGTTCGCATGCGTCGGTCTGCAAAATCTGAAAACCCAAAATCGTTACATACTAACATATATCACGCCTGTGTCCCTTGCGGGGTCGGCAGAGAATAAACGGCTGTGTAAACGGCCATTTGCACTACGACTGATAAAAGTTTGAGAGTCGTTATACATAAGTGTGTATCGCCAATGTCGATTACGATATGTCGGTATCGATTCATTATCGGCTGCCGTGCTAACAGATGTTGCTAGCTTCCATCTACACAGTGCTGTGTGGTAGCCAAAACACTTAGGTTTTTAGTCAAAAACCTGCGACATTTTCAATTGTTTGTATTCCTGTAGATTGTAGATACATTTACACTGTATATTTTGCGCTGCCAAACGTGAATAATGTAACTCAACCAACAAAATTTTCAACAAAAGTCAACAATCTCAAACTCGAAAATACACATCTCCGCCTTATAAAAGCTACGAAATAAAGCTGAGGACACACTCTTGCACGCGCACTCACTTAGCCGTAACAACGAGGCGCTTGTGTACCCCGCCTTATGTCAGTAGCGTCGGCAAACAAACGAATATGTCCGGAGTAATGAAAGATAGGAATATACAGGGAGTAACAAAAAAGGGTATAACAAGCCGAATGGAGGCCACCACGGTACTCATAAAACAGAACAACTTTTCCCAAGGAATATAAAAAAAATATATGCAAAAAGCATGTGCCGTAAATATCAACAAATGAAGACCAGACGTAACTTTAGAACAGTATAGACGGGTCGTTGGACGACTTGGTGTCCCGCTCTAAGAAGAGAATACTTAAAAAGTATAGATTGATTTCACGCAGGTGACAATCCCTGACACCAAATATTTACTTAACATTTTCGGTTGAATATTTTTTGACGCATATTACCTGCACCCTACTAAATCAACTTTTATATTTATCTAACAGAGTTTGGCTTAGCCGGTGACTTTGGGATTAGCTCTAATCAGGCCAGTTAACAACTAAACCTTTGGACATCTAATACATTTAGTCCCCCGTATTTGCTGACGCTACGTCCCAAGTAAATACAAACAGGGACAATGGGCCCAACAACAGAACGCAACTTGGTATCTTGTTGTACCAACGAACCTTTTACTTGTAAGACCCACTGCCGTTAGGACCCAGTGTGCCTTATTAGTCTCTAACTCTATCTCTCTCTCTATCGTGTGGGCACTGAGTAGACAAAAATCTTACATACATACATAAATACATTCAAACATACGTATATCATGCTCATATATCCCTTGCGGGGTAGGCAGGGCGTAAATGGCTGTAAAAAACGGCAATTTACGCCACGATTGACAAAAGTTTGAGAGTTTGTGTTTTGTTCATGCCTAAAACTGCAATCTTACACATCAACTCTCAAATCCCCTAATCACTTTTACCGACACCCACGGGAAAGATATGGGGTGATGCTATTCTAATCCGGCACCATACGGCAAATTATACATTTAGTCCCCCGTATTTGCTGACGCTACGTCCCAAGTAAATACAAACAGGGACAATGGGCCCAACAACACAACCCAACTTGGTATCTTGTTGTACCAACGAACCTTTTACTTATAAGACCCACTGTCGATTAGACCCAGTGTGTCTTATTGGTCTCTCTCTCTCTCTCTCTCTCTCTCTCTCTATCTTGTGGGCACTGAGTCGACCATCGCTCTGACACACATACATAAATTCGCTTATATCCCTGTTGGGTAGGCAGAGCGTAAATGGCTGTAAAAACGGCCATTTACACCACGTCTGACAAAAGTTTGAGAATCATCCAGAAGACTGTCGCCTTAAATTGCAATACATCAACTCTCAAATACCTTAGTCGCTCTTACGACACCTACAAGACAGATATGGGGTGATGTTATTCCGAGCCGGCACCATACGGCAAATTTTACTTAGTTTGTATTTGCTGACGCTACGTCCCAAGTAAATACAAACAGGGACAATGGGCCCAACAACACAACCCAACTTGGTATCTTGTTGTACCAACGAACCTTTTACTTGTAAGACCCACTGCCGATAAGACCCACTGGGCCTTACCACAAAAAAGTTAGACGAGTCTTGAACGCGTATCTGTATAGCGTTTTATTTTATGAAGTTTTATTTTAAACACTTTTCTTACTTATTTTTGGTAAGACCCAGTGTGTCTTATTGGTCTCTCTCTTTATCGTATGTGGGGCACTGAGTCGACAAACGACCCAATAAGTTAGTAATGTTGCATTTTACCTGCTTAATCTATCACTTATTAACTAAATGTCAAAAATAGATAACGTTTGGTACAGTTAACACATAAATTCTTTGATTAATTTGTTTTTGCGAGTTTGTAGAAATGACAGCTTAATTATTTTGCAATGCAGACTGTACTTTGTATCAGACTTTATTTGATTTTGTCAAATCTGGGTCTAATATCAGATCCATAATTAAAACGCCATGTCACCATTTAGACCCACCGGGTCTGGCCAGCAGTGGGCCTAAAAGGACGGCTTGTACCAACTTTGTATCTTGTACCAACTTCCGCACCCAGAAGCTGTGATAGTCTGATAGTCACTAGATAGTACACTGTCGGACTATCGGCTCTCTGTGTTGTTCGAGTAAATAGTTGGAAATGAAACCGTCATGAGAAGAAAGAATTATTGTCTTCTTTAGGTTACTTTATACTTGTAATAGGAATGGCGTATATTTCCGTTTATTTGAATATGATATTAAAGATTTTCCGCGTGTTTTATAAGCAGGTAACATCGGTACAAATAAATAGTTCAGTTTTGTTTCTTTAATTTAATATTATTAACGTAATTTTGTTTTGATTTTCAGGTAAGTACCAGCTACGAAGAAATTCGGAGCCAGATTTGGTAAGCTAAGCTTAGTTTATTTTTGATGTTTTACAACTTTGCCATTTTCTTAAGCCACAATAATCGTAACACTCATTTTTAGGGTTTCGTAGTCTACTAGAAACCCTTATAGTTTCGTCATTTCTGTCTGTCTGTCTGTCTGTCTGTCTGTATGCCGCGCCCTCAAATCTTCGTCAGTTTTAGAGCTATCGACATGAAATTTGGTGAGAAGATAGATCGTGTTGACCCAAATATAGAAATGTTAAGAAAAAAATATTTTAAATGTTTTTTGGACCCCCTCCCATACAAGTGAAAGGGGGGCTAAAAAGTTTTTTTTCTTCTGTAATATTGAGTAGGGTATCGTTGAATAGGTCTTTTAAAACTAAGGTGAGGTTTATTTGAAACAAAGTCACTAAAATGTTTGTGTCACGAGATATTTTCTTTTAAAAAGGGCGTTTTTGACCCATAATTTGTTCCAGCTGTAACTTCTAAAGTATAAACGCTAAAAATTTGGAATAAATATGGAATATAGGTTACAATCTGAAGTTACAATGAAAACTATATCGGATATTGTATCCTTAAAGGTTTTAGAAAAAAATGAGTTTTTCTATTTGCGGTTGGTCATCATACTGCTGCTAACAAACCAGCAACAAAATTAAGTTTGTAATGCTGAAAACCCTGATATTTAAACGTTGACTACGAAACCCTATTTGTGGGCGTGTCTGACACGCTCTTGGCCGGTTTTTTTAAATTAAAATCCCGTAATTCGATCAACAGTGGGTATGTCGATGTGACATTCGAACCTTTGGCAACCTTTGGTTAATCCTAGCCCTTCTCAAACCACTGACATCCTTCCGATCGGTGAACCCGTCAACAAAATGTCACCCACAAGTCTCCCATAATGAAAATTGTTAGTTCCACACCCTGTGGCAATCGGTCACAGTAGACACCACATCAAAATCGGCTACTTGACTGACAGGTCAAATGTGCTATTTTTTAAGACGACCGAAAACGATATTTTGTATGAAATATGACGTCATAATTCAATATTGTAGCTGAAGTCAAAATAATAACATTTGCTTATTTTTGGTGTTTATAAATTCTAACTTCTAATATTTTGGCAAACGATGAATTAAATCTGCAGTATTTTTGGCCAATTGTTTTAAGCATACAACTTTTGTATTTAATTTATGACCCTGTCAAGTAGCTAATTGCGGTTGTCGCAGGTGACTAGGTATTCATGATGATGATAAATGATCTCTTCGACTGGTTTGACCATTGCCACACTTCTACGCCTAATCAAGTCGACGCTGATGCGCCCGTAGATGACTATTGTAGCCGATTTTGGCATTTTATACGGAAGTTAGGTATTCATCTGAGGGCAGTAACGAACCGCAATATATTCTGAGGGTGTATACCAAATCATGAAAGAGAATAAACTTTCCTGGTGAACATGCCAAGATTAAAATGTAAAAAAGTCTTGCTAATGAAATATGTTAGCCATTCGAGGTATTTTATGGGTGATCCAAAAATTTTCTTGTGTTGAGCGATGGTGTTGAGTATGACAATATGCCTATAGGGGGAAGCCCATATAAAGCAGTAGACTGCTTGCGACTGATAAAGAACTTGAAGTTGAGTTTTATGGGTTGGTTTATTAATATATTAGCAATATTTATACACCTCCAATTTAAATTTTTACTTTTTTATAACATTTTACTGCAACTTATTTCTACTGTGACTCAACAGTAAGCCCGATAAGTTGTGAACACTCCCAATAAATTTAATTGTGAAATTCTTCAGTGAAATTAATTATCGTATAATTGACATGGGATTAACCTTATTACCTTTTGCCTCACTCACATCGTTTGATATTTGACCACCGATTAAAAACGGGATCTGAACCCGTTTTTAAAAGTTATACTCAATATAAAGGTTCGAATTTGATACACACGCAACGTCGGTTTGTGCGTCGTTTGTTCGATTTTTCACCTTATTTTTATACGAATACGGTTTATGTCAAACGATTTGACAGACAACGCAGCGTTATGCGATGCCGTTTGACACAAACCGTAATCATATGCAGGTAGGGTGGAGAATCGAATGAACGACGCACAAACCGACGTTGCGTGTGTTCCTCGCCTAATTGGTGTTATTACTACCCTCAATTAGGTATGGTCCATCCGAAATTTTTAACTTTCGTATCGTAGCTCGTAGGGTAATTACAGCTACGGTCGCTACGCCGTAGAGAGACGATACAAATAAATAACCTACTCACTTACGACGGCATTGTGGAGTTCCGGTTTAGAATAGTATTACCTAAGCCGTGGGTGTCGTAAAAAGCGATTAAGGGATAAATATCTAAGAAATGGGCAGCAGTGTAAACATTTCGCACTACGCTCGCCAATCCACCTGCCAAGCGTGGTGAATATGGCAATACTCTCCGATAAGGGCAGGACAGCCGATGTGGCGCAGTTGTTGTTTCGGGTTCGATTCCCTGTGGGGCCACTCACAAGATTGATATTTATCACTTCGTGAATTGGTTCCCAGTCTGGTTAGGAAATAGCAGGCTGACCCACCTGACTGTCTGAAAGCAAGATGGTTCCGTGCTTCAGAGGCAATTTTTCTAGGACATTTTCATGAATACCTCGTGTTCACTGGGATAATCTATGTCTTTGAAAATATTGTTTTAGATCAAAGCACTATACTCGTAATAAGAATAATGGCTACCTTTTGTGAACACAGAACACATTAGAACACACTAGTGTTGAGTGGGAATCGAGTTGAAGTTTGCCAGTTACCTTCACTCAGTGTATTTCCCAACGGGCGGTGAGATCAAACGCACGGAGAGTGCACTCGTGTACAGTCAAGCTCACGTTCGGTTAGACATTAGAATTGCAATTGCAAGTCTCCATGATTGCCACAACAGTCCACTGCTGGACATGGGCTTCCCCCTTAGAGTATATATCGCGGGTGAAATTTTACTAGTGATCGATAGCGAAAACTCAGAACTGGCTGGTGATAAGGAACAACTTTCCCTGCAACAAACATAGGTCGAAATACGAAAAAAAAATTGTGCCTCCCATACAAAGTTGCCGATCAGCTGATTTGAGTTACTATGGATGGGCAAAATTTTTTTTTCAGACTTCGACCTATTTTCCGTGGGGAAAGTTTCTACCAGCCGGTTCTGAGTTTTCGCTATCGGTCACTAGTAAAATGTCACCCAAGCAAGCTATAGAGTGAACATAAAGCCCCGCAGCGTACTGTCAAAGCGTAAGCAGTTGCTCCCTAGATACAGACTTCAAATGTATGAGAAGTTATAGAGGTGCAATAGTGCTATCTTTAAAAATATTGTTTTAGACCAATCCACCCTTTCATCATGACGATGGCTACCACTTGTGAACATAGAAGACATTAGAACACGCTAGTGTTGAGTGGGAATCGAGTTGAAGTTCACCAGTTACCTTCACTCAGTGTATTTCCCAGCGGGCGGTGAGATCAAACGCACGGAGAGTGCACTTGTGTACAGTCAAACTCATCTCCGGTTAGACATTGGAATTGCAATTGACAGTCTCCATGATTGCCACAACAGTCCACTGCTGCCACAAAAATTAGCAGGCGGGTTATCGATGTTGCATTTATAGGGAACGCTGCTGCCCATTCCCAGGATGATTATCCCGTAGCCGCTTTTGACGACTCTCACGGGTAGGAAGAGGGTGATGCTATTTAAGCAAGTATAACATGGCAATAAAAGTCTTATGTCTTAAGTATTATCCACGAGTCAAGGATAGTTCAAAGTCCATACTTTCTAACCCAGCCTGAGCTTGACTGTACAGTGTAGCTTTCAGAGATGCTGAAAATTGTCAACAGTGGAATAGAAAGCTACGTCGTGTCATGGTAAACAACAGTGATATATAACCTTTGGTTAGAGCAAGAGGTTCAAATAATTTAGAGTTAAAAAGAGCCTGTCGCCGAATTAATAATTCTCTTGAGTATCTTCTCGCTCCATACAGGAGGGTAGTAAAAAATCTACCCACTTTTCCGAAAACGCAAACCTCAACATTTCAAATTGTATAATTTAAGTGAATTTAAGGACCAAATTGCTCAGACAACAGATTTGTTTGTATGGGATGTCCAACTTTTTTAAGGCTTTTAAACTTTAGTCCTTAGATTGTTCCTAAGCGTTTCGTCTGAAAAGTCGGTCGTTCAGTACCCCGTAGGTATATTATCGATTCCATTTTTAAAAGAATCAAAACATATCTATTCAATTAATTTTTTAATGACTTATGTTTATAGGGAATATCTCTACCTATTAAAGACTGCCATAAAGTTCATTAAAGAACATTGTCATTTTACTGAAACAGTCGGAAAGTCCATTACAGTTTAAATCGACGCTCCCTACGTACATTATGCTAACTGAAAAATAGCTACTTTACAGGAGAGCCGAAAAACCGTAGAAGAGTCACAACTTTTTTTGTAATTTACCTACGAACTTGAAATTCATACAGTATGAACTTCAAACAATATTTTCATGAATGTCATCTTAATATTTAAATAATTTTGCTTATTTTTGGATTTTATTGTAGATAGAACATTTAAAAGGTCAAGTCAGTGTTCCAACATACGCGTATACTATTCTAACTGCCATATAGCATACTATACGTGGCTTGATATAGCAGCAATTTTTTGGTTAAACTATTCTATTTACCACATAGAATAGTATTCTTTGAAATATTATCCGATTATTTTGGACATACTATTCAATGTGCCATATAGACTCATATACCTCTCAACTCTGACATTAATTTCACATGAAAATTTAAGACTAGTTATAATAATCGGTTGTGTTACATTATTCTTTAAGTTTTTATACTTAAATATATATATTTATGTAGTGAATACGCAGAAATCTAGCATTTTTTGTAAATAGAATTATATACGTTGTTACAAAAAAGTATTGATTTATGAATACTATTCTATTTTGTATCAATTTGGTACTGACTAAACATTATCTACTATGAGACAGGTTATTTTTTATTAAACGGCTTTATTTGGGTTCACATTGGTGTCATAGTAAAACCTGAGTTAATTTTACGACTGCGTCGTTCCCGGAGACTGACTGAATTATTTATTTATTTATTTAACATAATGTTCAGCTGTACCATGGTGAACTTAACGCAATCTCTCAGTCTGGGTAGATTGTGTTCGCCTTTTTTAGGTCTTGAAGTTGGGACAATTGGGGAAACACAGCAGGTGGTCCATGTCTTGGACGGCGCCACAACCACACCTAAAATTGGCTGAAAATCCCCACTTTACTTTGTTTGCGTGTCAACTTCCAACACTATCCCGGAGACGATTGAGTGACTTCCAGACTGCCCAGGGAAGGTTGCCACCAGGTGGGAGTTTTTCATCTGGCGGGAGTTGGGACGCGTCAGGAGGGTACCTTCTTATTCATTGTTCCAACCTTATTACAGGTGCCCCATTTGTGTCGGAATAAGGGTCACTATTGCTTTTTCGGCTCTTAGGTCGGTGGTGGTGAAATGGTTATGCAACGGGTGTCTGGGATCCTCCGTTTGTTTTACCCTCGACACAACAGGCAGAATATCAGCGGACGTTAGGTGGGGCTATCCGGCTAGCGAGTACAGGTGGGAGAGTGTAGTCAGCTTGAATGTGCCCGTCACTATTCGGCAGGATTCGTTCAAGGCAACATCTACCTGGCTCGCATGTTAGGAGCGAGCCCAAACCGGACTTACGTACTCAGCAGCCGAAAAAGACAAAGCCAACTGCTGGTGCGAAGAACATGTGCTATGCAGAGGTGCCCCGTTTGGTGGTGGTGAGTCTCTTTAGAAGGCAATTACGGGCACTTACTTTAGATTTCAACTTAGTGCCGTTTTATTTCAAAGTTAGTGTCCAGTCCAAAGTGATGCCTAGATATTTAGGCGTGTTGTTATGTTGAATGTCTACACCACACCACTTGATATCAATCTCTTTGTTAAATTCTCGATTTCGGAGGTTAAACGCGCATGATTCAGTTTTGTGGTGTTTCGCCTTAAAAAGGTTTCGTGATAGTAGGTTGTTAGATTATGTAACGCTGTCGAAAGATGTCCTTCCACGTCCTCGAAATATTTTCGCTGGCATGTCAAAGCGAGATCATTCGCGTTGATAAACCTTTTCTTAGCAGGATGGTGTGGTTCGTTATTGGTGTTATTGTTAAACAGGGTAGGTGCGAGAACACTACCCTGTGGAATACATTTTTTGTGCTCGCCGTCTGCTCTTTTCAGAGTTCAAGCTCACATGGAAGCGGCGGTTACTCAGCATTTCGCTTAGGATAACAACAAAAGTTGTTGTTTGTACGTTTCCGAGCTGACGCTTGTATTGACGGTGTTGTAGACGGATACCACCCCGCGACCAGGTTTACCGTTAAGAAGCAGGTGGGCAACCTGGTCTGCAGTAACGGGGCCAGTGATATTGCCGGGTTAGGGTCACTAGTCACAAAGTATGCCCCAAGCCTTTTACTATTGTAGGACATGACCCACTGATTCGACCAGATTAACCCACTGCTCTTGGTGACCTTCAGAGATTTCAGCCATAGGTTCCTCGCCGGCAAGTATGGTATCTGCTGAATAAGTTTCTTTTTTATTGTTTCCTTTTTTGTTTTCGTCTTATTATAGTGGGCAAATAATTAATTCTTATTATTTTACTTAGCTTTATACCGCAAATTTGTAAACACATTAATATTACGTACAGAAAAAGATGGCACGCTGCGGGTGCCATTTACAAATACATAATATTTTGGAACCAAGTCTTGACTTTGTTCTTAAGCAGTTAAGGGTACACTGATTCCACTATTGGGCCAAGGCCTTCCTGTGGTCTACCATGTTCTATAGCTATAGTGAAATTTATTTGGTACCAACCTTGATCTGAGCAGTTTGCATTAATTGAAAATAAATAATAATTCATCATTCTTTATTAAATTTTTCATTTGTCAGTTCCAAATTCTTCAGTACGGTGTATGGTTTACAATGTATTCAATTACATACATACATACATCACGCCTTTACCCCTTGTGGGGTAGGCAGAGCGTCAACGACCGTAAAAGTACGGTCGTTATCGCCACGTCTGACACATATTTGAGGGCCGTTTTAGCTATTGTCGTGTATCGCTATAGTGACAGGTTGTCAGCCTGTCGCCTAAATTTGCAATACACATGATACCCTCGAGTCCTTTAGTCGCTTCTTACGACACCCACAGGAAAGAAATGGGGTGATGCTATTCTAAGCCGGCATCACACGGCATTGAATTAAATCTCATTTTATCAGCAAAACGCGATTTAGGTATACTATTCCATCTACCAGTTAGAATAGCTTCGTGACTTCATACAACAAAAGTAAACTGTTCGATCTACCAGATAGAATACTATGCGTTTCTATTATTCTATAAATTTATGGCGTACACTATTCTATGTACCAGATCGAATAGTGTACATTGATTACTAATTCAGATGTTAAAACGAATACTATTCAATTTGGTAGATGGCATAGTGTACGTTGTATTAGAACAAAACTTGGGACTTAAAGGAAATTCCAGATTAATAAAGCTAAAAGAACGTTAGTATATCTTGATTAGGTATTTACTATCATTGTGTCGTGCCCCAGCACAAATGTCGTACTGCCAGATGTCGTAGTATTCGTGCGAGTTAAAAGTTGCAAACAAGGTACACTATGATAAGCGGCAGTTCGAATACTTTAGAAGTCTTGGTGCACTTAGAATGCAGATAGAATAGTCTGTGGCTGATTTAAAATCTAAACTACAGAATTTAGAAAAAATTTAAATGCCAGTGGATGCGTTTTAATGTGTACATTCTAATGCACTTGCCAGTGCAGTTAGCATTTTCTTTCACTTTGACTAGTATACGTAGGGAGCGTCGAAATAAAGAGTGTACAGAGAACTCCAACCGATCTCCAGGTACGAACAGGACCTGTTTGCTCTGCTCTCCTCCTGTCTGTTTGTATGCACACTGCACACCGACTATCCAGCTCCGTGCCGAGTAAATACATACATAAATCACGCTTTTATCCCTTGCGGGGTAGGTAAAGCGTCAACGGCTGTAATAATACGCTGACCACTTCTGACAAATATTTGAGGACCGTTTTAGCTATCGTCGTGTATTACTATAGTGACAGGTTGTCAGCATGTCGCCTAAAATTGCAATACCCAATGAAACCTTCGAGTGCCTTAGTTGCTTCTTCGACACCAAGAGGAATGAAATGGAGTGATGCTACTCTAAGCCGGCATCACAAGTCCATTGCAGTTTCATTAAAGAGTGTACAGAGAACTCCAACCGATCTGCAGGTACGAACAGGATCTGTTTGCTCTGCTCTCCTCCTGTCTGTTTGTATGCACACTGCACATTGACTATCCAGATCCGTGCCAGCCGATGTGGCGCAGTGGTTAGTACGCCTGCCTGCCACGCAAAGGTTCCGGGTTCAATTCCCGGTGGGGTCACTCACAAAGTTGTTATTTATCACTTTGTGAATTTGTTCCCAGTCTGTTTAGGACATTGCAGGCTGAACCACCTTCTACAATATTTCTTCTAGAAGAAAACAAAATAAAATCTTGATCGCAAGATATTTCTACAGCTGGCTTGTTCTTATCGTGTCGATGGCTTTACAGCTAGCTATAGTTGTATTTTTTATTGCATAATAGTGCCTACGCGGCTCATAAAAGCTCTTTTATGAAGTGCCAGGCAAACGTTGTAGATACGGGACGTTAGACTAAAATAGTTGGCAAGTAGTGTACAAAGAACTCCAACCGATCTGCAGGTACGAACAGGATCTGTTTGTATGCACACTGCACAGCGACTATCCCGTTACGTGCCGATCTGCCGGGAATTCTACTTTTACCTTTAGTTTCACAAGTAAAATATTGTTAAAACATTTTTATTACAATGTATTATTAAAAGTTCAGAATTCTTTCTTCAAAACTGTAGTAACTACAAAGGACGATTTGAATTTGATACAAGACCCCTAATTACCCACCCATGTAGATCGTTCGTAGCATAATTATTGCTACGGCTACTACTACTACTATACGCTATAGATATAGAATAAAATAGATAGTAAAATCTAAAAATACGGCCCGATCTCACGTTTAATGAAGTTGTGATTATACTTAAGGCGAGGAACACACGCAACGTCGGTTTGTGCGTCGTTCATTCGATTCTCCACCCTACCTGCATATGAATACGGTTTGTGTCAAACGGCATCGCACAACGCTGCGTTGTCTGTCAAATCGTTTGACATAAACCGTATTCGTATAAAAATAAGGTGGAAAATCGAACAAACGACGCACAAACCGACGTTGCGTGTGTTCCTCGCCTAAATCTTCCGTCAAAATTCTCTAGCGCAACAAATACGCATTAAAATACAATATATGTTTTTAAAAAACTTGCATAAAATTTATTCGTAGGCAGGATTTGAACCTGCGACTTTCGGCATCTATACTGCCTACGCCTTCACCAACTGAATTACCACAGCTAGCCAGGACAAACAGACAACAAAACGAGAAAAGCGACTTTATTTTGTACTATTTACATAAGAGAAGCAGCACAGAAAGCAAATAAAACTTATCTGCTTCAATAACGACCACTTTATCGACAGAACACTTTACCACTACCACAAATAGTTGCAATTCCGATATCGAAACACTCTAGTGCTTCTAAACTATCTAACAGACTTAGCAGACACTTCCGGTGACTAAGCTACAAGCTATTTATTGGTATGCGAGGTGCTCGACTCTATACAGGGTGGTAGCGAAAGACCCACTTTCCCAAAACGCTAAGCTCAACCATTTATACCATGTCTGACAAAAGTTTGAGAGTCATTCAGAAGACTGTGTATCAATATAGAGACAGGTTGACAGCCTGTCGCCTAAATTGTAATACACATCGACTCTCAAACCCCTTGAATGACATGGGGTGATGCTATTCTAAGCCCCACACGGCAAAAGTCATCATGATGTACTACACTACTGTTATCGCACGCTCTATCATGAATAGGTATCGAAAGGCATTATTTGTTGTCTTCGCAAAACAAACTCTAATGGAAAAACTTCGCGTTTAAAATTGGTCTTCGATAATACCCATGCAATAACCGTAAAGTTTGTACCATGGGGTCATATTTTGGGTAAGGCAAGAATACCCATTGCGATTGCTAGTAAAATAATTCCTGTTGTCATCGCTTTGGGGCATAAAATTTTATAGATATTGCGATCGTTAACAGTTACGAACATAAATACGTAATGTGGTTCAGATTGCGAAGTATAGTTTACGAGTTTTGTATCAGTATTGGTTTTGTATCAGCATAGATTAGAATTTGAGTACCTAGTACTTAGATAGGTATTTATTAAGGTAGAAAACGCCTCTTTCTCGGAGGGGTAGGCAGAGATTACATTCTTCAATTTGCTATAATCCTGACACTCTTTCGCTTCTTTAACATTCATCATTCTTTTCATGATTTCAAAAATATTCAAAAATCTTATTATTATTCTTTTATTGCAAAAACAATGGGATCAAACTCAATTTTACGCTCGAAGTAGAATCTAATTAAAGTAAACTTTATGCTAATACGACTCAGCATATGCGAATAAGGTGATAAACACACATGACGTCTGATTGTGCGTTATTTTTGCGCTGCGTAACGCAGTTGTCGTCGACGCAGCGTTGTGCGATGCGCAGCGCTAACAGATGAGTCTGTCAACCGTTTGACATCTTGTATGGGAATTAGGTCAAAATTAGCTTTGTCTTCTTAACGCATGCGTCACGCAGCGAAAAAATAACACACAAACTGACGTTTCGTGTGTTTCTCGCCTAAGTAAGCATAACTTTCAAAATTAAAAAGAACGTATATGTATTATGAGAGGGTATAAAACTGGGATTAAGTTTGATTAAAATTGCAGTTGATACGTGAAAGAGCTTTGAAAGTTTTGAATAGCTTCTAAAGTGCATAGTATAATACTTTTGTCTTCTTCGAGTGGGATATGAAGTCGTCCAACGACCCGATGAACCCTGGTTTCAGAGTTTATCAACCACCTTCTGTAAGTAGTAGGCTTCTGATATGGTTGTGTAACGACCGCCGTGATCATAGATAGCAACCGAGACCGACGGTATAACGTGCCCTCCAAAGCACGGAACCATCTTGCTTTACGATTAATCAGGTGGTTCTGCCTGCAATGTCCTGCTAAACAAATGCATATCCAATAGTAACTCAAATCAGCAGATCGGCAATTTTATAAGGGTCCTAATTTATTTTTCATATTTCGACCTATTTTCCTTGGGGAAAGTTGTTTCTTATCATCAGAGTTTTTGCTATCGGTCGCTTGTAAAATTTCACCCTATATAAAACCTACATAATATGCCTAGCCTACATAAATGTGTGTAGTTACGAAGGCCCTTTGTTTAATATCCGCCCATTTCCGAGTTCCGGGCCCGTATTGTCGGAATGATCACATTACAAGTTTTACGCGGCAGTAAAGTCATCAAGATAAGGCAGCTGGCAACACAGCAACAGGTTTTATTATAGTTTTATTTACACTGGTTGTTTCAAAAGGCTTCACCAAAGGTTTTTCAAAAGTTTAAGCTCCCTTGCAGACTGGCGATTTTTTTTGTAGCGCGCTATATTTTCCCCTATGACGCGACAGTAGGATTTCTCTCTCTTTTCTACAAGTGTGGATAGGACTTCCGACTGCCTACAAAAAGGCGCCTTTGTGCTCGGAGTCTCAATGGTACAAATCGTAATAAAGTTATGAACACATTACAAGTTTTACGCGGCAGTAAAGTCATCAAGATAAGGCAGCTGGTAACCCAGCAACAGGTCTTATTTACACTGGTTGTTTCAAAAGGCTTCACCAAAGGTTTTTCAAAAGTTTAAGACCCCGTGCACACAGGCAGTTTTTTTGTCGCGCGCTATAGTTCTACCTGTGACGCGACAGGGATTTCTGTTGCTTTCCTACAAGTGTGAACTATTCTGTCTGTCGCCCGACAAAAAGTCGCCTGTGCTCGGGGTCTAAATGGTACAAATCGTAATAAAGTTATGAACGCATTACCTACAAGTTTTACGCGGCAGTAAAGTCATCAAGATAAGGCAGCTGGCAACACAGCAACAGGTTCTCTCGATACGGTGTTGCCTTGTTTTGATTCGTCTTATTTACACTGGTTGTTTTATCAAGGCTTTTTCAAAAGTTTAAGACCCCGTGCACACAGGGTATTCTTTGTCGCGCTCTATAGTTCTCCTGTGACGCGACAGTTGGATTTCTCTCTCTATTCTTCAATGTGGACTTCAGACTGACGCCCGACAAAAAATTGCCTGTGTGCTCGGGGGCTAAATAATGCAAATCGTAATAAAGTTATGAACACATTACAAGTTTTACGCGACAATAAAGTCATCAAAATAAGGCAGCTGGCAACCCAGCAACAGGTTCTCTCGATACGGTGTTGCCGGGTGTTTTGATACGTTTTCCTGTTTGTTTGAAGTTTAGCAAGAGTTATTTTTCGGTTTGTAGTTGGTTCACGTTCCTAATTTAAAAAGCATTTTAACGTATTTCTCTATTATATATATACCTTTTAGATAGCTTGGTACCCTATTTTATGAAAACTAGAAAAACATTATCCACTTTGTAGTTGATCCAATGTTGACAAATTTTCCTGCAAAAATTAATCACATGCGTATTAAGAACAAAAGAATCTCCAAACAAAAAGTTAAGTCAATAAACTGACAAAAAGTTATGAAAATCAACTTAAACATTTAAAAAAGTTAAGGAAACATTTTGCCTCTCACATCTTCCTCAGACTTATCTATTTATAGCCACTTACAATAACTGAATTTATCTGCCCTCTGCAGGGCTAATAAATAAACTTCCATTAGGGAGGAAATCGCTTTAACACAAACGTAATTTTATTTTATGTGATTTTTCTCCCCTTTGTGGTATAAATGTGCATTATTGCAAATGGCTTAATCTAACAGAACATTTTTTAAATTGTTAGATTGATATAGTGGAGACCACCCAGTGGTTTAAAGCTCTGCTAACCATTTTCCCATAGGAATAAGATGTTTTCCCGTAGTAAAAACAAGCTCGTGCTGCTCAAACTTTCGGAGTAAGTACATCTGTCACATACAAACAATAAAACTTTTCGGTTTACAGTTTTATTAGTGTAGAAGGATGATGTAGAAACGGTAAAGACGAAGAACGAAGTATGATGTTCTAGGTACATACATACATATATTACGTCCATATCCCTTGTGGGGTAGGCAGAGCGTCAACGTCTGTAAAAAACGGCCATTTACACCACGTCTGACAAAAGTCATTCAGATGACTGTGTATCACCATAGTGACAGGTTGTCAGCCTGTCGCCTAACTGCAAATTGCAATACACAATACACATCAACTCTCAAATCCAAATTCGTTTCTTACCACAACCTACGGAATATATATGGGGTGATGCTATTCTAAGCCGGCACCACACAGCGTCAGTGTGATGTACTTAATGTTCCTTTTCCTACAAACCGTTGATTATTATGATGGACATACAGTCAACAAATGACCCGGTGAAACTTTGTGTCTGTGTTATAACAACCTACAACTGTGTAGGTTCCGTGACTAAAATTAATGTTTTCTTTATTTTCTCATGTCGTAGCAAAGTGCTACGAGAATCTACGAAGCATATTTTCTCGTTACCCCAAAAATCTTATCTTTTCGTTTTAGAAATCAGTGTTTATACTCCAGTGAAGTATCTGCGGTGGTAATGAAAATTATTGCCCGCGAATAAAATCTCGCTGAAAGTGTACTGAAATTCACGAGCCTCGAGGGTGTGGTGTAATACAAGAGATACGACTATACAAGACTGAAAAAACGTGCTGAAAATCCTTTATAAGGCTATACAAAATGGAAAAAAACTTGCTGAAAATACATGCTTTATATGGAGAACCAGACTATGAAATAAAAATGTGTCGGAGCCAAAGTATTTTTTCTGAGAAGTTCTTCTTATACATATTCTGGCTGATGTTCCTTGTATATCTCAATATTTTAATTGCATAATTTGTAGGTCATATTTATTTTACTCGTTGTCAAAATGGTCAAACAAAATACACGAAATTTTGCGAAATACCCACCACGCACGACAAAAAGAGTATAAAAATATCAAAACAGCAAAATTTGCATAAAATTTGATACAAGAACGTCATATGATTCTAAGCCTATTATAATCCAAGAAATATGATATTCATGGCAACCATCTTCTTAGTTAATTTGAGTTCCTTTGAGAATCCAGATAATTCCAATTAAAGTCAGTTAGTGTCAAAATTGTCGCTAGTACTGAGTGAGCCAACTGTAAAGGCGTCCTGCGCGCCGTTTCTCTAATTTGTGCCTTTGTCCTCAAATAAATTTGTATATGTGTTTCTTGTAGGTAATAAGGTAAAACATTTTTGTTACAGTTTTTCTTCCGAAACAGGGATGTCTCTTTCAAATTACACCACGTCGTAAAATATAAAGTGGTGTATTACGTCCCTTGTCCTCAGCCTGAATGCCTTTCCATAACGTCGTAAAAAGGGCTTTACCAGTACTGTTCTTACTTGTACTTATGTCTGTACTGGTGCGTAGGGCTTAGCAAGGTTTTGATATTTTCAGCAGCACTTCTGAAAACCAGAAGGTTCCGGGTTCAATTCCCGGTGGGGGAGTCACTCACAAATGTGATATTATTTGTCACTTTGTGAATTTGTTCCCAGTCTGGTCAGGATATTGCAGGCTGAACCACCTGATTGTCCGAAAAGCAAGATGGTTCCGTGCTTCGGATGGGCACGTTAAGCCGTTTCACATTACACAACCATGTCAGAGGCCTGCTACTTGCAGTAGGCGGTTAATAAACTTTGACACCAGGGTTCCTCGGGTCGTTAGAAGACTTGGTGTCTCAATCGAAAAAGAAGAAGAAGCCTCAATGTCTTTCCATAAGGTCGTACAATTTATGCTGGTTCATTGGTGCGGATCCTGCCAAAGTTTTAGTTTTAGCAGCACCTCATGCTACCAACTTGTTTTTTCATAGAGTTTCAAAAGTATAGGCGTAATATATGTAGGTATGTATGTAGACGAAAGTATTAAAACATTATAAAAAATAATTATGTCTGAAAATACTTACAATGTAATTTAACCCTACGCAGTACGCACCTGACCTCACCTGGCATCCCTCTGTAATCAGAGTGCGCAATGAAAGGAATTCAGGATGTTTAATGGCGTAGTAAATTGTTGTACCTTCAATTTAACCTGCTTTCTGGACATGGAATGAAAGCTATTACGACGTGTGGGTGTACCGATGTAAGAGACTTTTTGGACAAGTTGGAACATTGTAGAACAAAACTAAATTAAGAGATCGCCAGAAATAGAAATTGAAAAATTTAGATTGAAATACTTACCAATATGATACAAAAACGCGAAATAATTCATTTGTAGAGAGTGTGAGCCATCATTTACCTGCCCTTATCTCAAATCAGTTGGTCGGCGCAAGAGGTTTTGTCAGAACTGTAGCAGTTAAACTGTAAGAAAATATTCAGATTGAGTAGCTAAGTCCATAAATTGACTTTCTTTAACCGTTCTTCTTTGACAGAAATACCGGTTAAATTTTTGGAAAACTTTGCAGGTTTGAACTTGTGACTTTCGCTATCTGTACTGTCGACACCTCTACCAACTGCTTTCATCCAGGTGATCCCGTATTGATACTCTCTTTCCAAAAAATCTTGTCATATTCAGGAAACGCCTAACCAAATTGAATTAAAATTAATAAAAATAAATCATCACACAAAACGTTTCCGTAATGGCGCCGAGCGGAAGTAAGATATTGGGATGAGATTGGAGGCCGATCTTTGAAACCCCTCGTGTAGTTTATACCAATGAATTGGGATTTAGGGGTAATGCACTCACAGTGCTACATTGTTCTCATAAAATGAAAATAAAAATCT